>CM069149.1:42967509-44167509 GCA_035221665.1 Okamejei kenojei | reverse complement strand
TTGACTTCACCATTGATTCACCACCATTGACTCCATCTATACTTCACCCTACCCCGGGAAAGCAGCCAACTTAATGAAAGAACTTTAGTCATTCCCTCCTTGTCCCTGTTCCCATTGGGCAAAAGATACAGATGTTTGAAAGTGCACACCACCAGACTCAGGAAGGAACAGCTGCTTCCCATCTGTTATCACGCTTCAGAACGGCCCTTCCATAAGCTAGGGTACTGTCGGATTCACCTCTACTGCTTCACCTTAGACTTTGTTTCTGGAACTGTTACACTGCAATGCTGAGAACTATATTCTACACTCTGAATCTTTCCCTTTGCTCCACCAATTGTACGAGTTTGGCTTGATTGTCTGATTTGTCTGATATTGTCTGATTTGATTGGATAGCATTCAAAACAAAGCTTTACAATGTACTCGGTGCACATGACAATTATAAACCTGCAGCTATGATGATGTCAGTGTTTGAATAGCTTTATTTGCATTCTGTGAGGTGGGACTGGATCTCTGTAAGGACTGATCCAGAGATTTACAGAGTAGGGGTGAGATGATCAAGGAGAACAGTGTGAAAAGATGGAAGAGAATAATGACAGATATTTATAATGATCCACTTCACCAGTCTGTATGCGGTTTAATTCATATATAAAAACTGACCGATTAAATTACATAATAAAAATCAGATCACAAACAGTTTAGAAACAGTGGCCCTGCTCTCCCCACTTCCTCCCACACAAACCACCCCGCCCCACACCCCCTCCTGCCCTTTGGCTGAGTTTCTCTTTGGTATCTCCCTGACTCTCCTACTAACAGTAAACTGGACCTGCAAACTATCATTAGTCCTCCAGTGGCAGACTCAGCTGTGGAAAGGGCCCGGGGTACAGTAATGGTGTGTGCGGACAGTCTAAAGTGCACAATTTTGAATTTAGGATATTCACTGGCATTACATGCAACACCCTTTCAGGGACTTTCCAGTCATTGAGGAATTTCTAAGGCAGTGGTTTGAGGAGTGAAGAATGTTTGAAATAAAAAAGCAGTATGTAACCTAATGGGAATAAAGCCTCTTCTCTCTATTCACCATAAACACTGGCAAGCACTACACTCTGTCTGAGTCTGCAGCACTACTTGACAAATTGCCATGATTGATTAACCTCTCCATCATTCAAAACAACTGTAAGAATAGATGACGCAGGGAGTGTCGAACTTGGGCATGTTCTTGTTTTCAGTGACTTGGATTAAGGGTGTAGATAATATAGTTTATAAACGCTTGTGTCTAGGGAGTGCTTGTTGCCAAGAGTGAAGACAACAGTAAAAATGTAACTGAGCTCGAAAACACACAAGAAAGTGAAGCGACTTGGAACAGAAAATAACTTTTTTTTCTTGGTCTCACCTGTGAAAGGTCCGATAATTGGAGTTTTGTTCTTCAGATTATGCATTGAAGACTTTTAAATCCGGGCTTTTTAAAAAGTAGACTGTTGGACCAGCAAAATATTTCACCAGTCCAGATTTATGAAGTGTTCAGCCAAATTACCATGCTGTTAATCAACAACTGCCAGGCTCTGATCTCAAATGGAAATTCTGCATCTGTTGCTGTATTTTCCTTAACAACCTAAAAATTAAGTTCACTGAGAAACCATTTGGCCAATCAAAATAGTAACAATATTTTTTTCTGCTAAGCATTCATAACATCGAACAGTACAACACAGGAACAGGCCCTTCAGCCCACAGTGACTCCTCCGAATATGATGTGATATTAAGCTGATCTTTTTTGCCTACATGAACTGATTGAGAAATTAATTGAATCTATGTATGGTAGAACTGTTTGGCTAGCATGCAAAGCAAAGCTTTTATTGTACCTCAGTATGTGGCAATAATAAACCTAAACCTAAACCTATCCCTCCATTCAAAAAAAATATCCATGAGCTTATCTAAAAGTCACTTAAATGACACTGTCAGCACTGCCTGCACCACTTCTTCTTCTTTCGTGCGGCGTGCACAGCCTAAAGTTGTTGGACAACTTGTTCTATTTGTTCTTCCGTTTGTGCACGTCGAGTTGATTGCATTAGTCGAAACAGGGCGGACCATGTGAAAGTTGCAATCTTCCACCCCCCTGCACCACCATCCCTGGCAACATGTTCCAGGCACCCACCACTCTCTGTGCAAAAAACTCACCCTGCACATTTAAACTTTGGTCTCTCGCCTTAAAGCTGTGCCCTCTGGTCTTTGGCATTTACACCCTAGAAAAAAGGTTCTGACTGTCTACCCTATCTATGTTTCTCATAATTTTGAACACTACACAACATTAACCTCAACTATGAACTATAGACTGCCTTTGGTTGCACTGAAGACATTTTTTTTTGCACTAGTAGTGGATTATTAATTGATTGCAATTTAGTTTTTAATATATTACTACTGGGCATTGTATTTACAGGTATTTTATGTTGCTGCAAGTAAACATTTTATTGTTCCATGTGTTGGTACATATGACAATTAAACACTCTTGAATTTCCAGACACATCCTTCTTTGATCTCTGGCACACACCACCTTTAAACCCACTTTCCCAAATTCCCTGCTTCCAATTTCAATAGAGCACATACTCGAGGATAAAGCCTGATCTCGGGAAAACTGAGCCCTCAGTGCTGCTCCTTTCTTCAATGATTACATTTAACATGCTTTCACTAGCATAGATCAATTTCTAGTTCATCTTCCACAAGGTAAAAAACAATCTGCATTTATTTTGCTACCATTATAAGTTAAGTCACAAGTCACTTCACAGCTCGTGAAACACCTTTGTAATGGAGACATAAAAGACTGCAGATGCTGGAATCTTGAGCAATAGACAAAGTGGTGAAGGAACTTTGCGGGCCAGGCAGCATTTGTGGAGGGAGAAGGTAGATAACATTTCGGGTCAGGACCCTTCTTCAGACTGTGTAATGGACCTTTGGTAAGGATTTTTATAATGCAGTAAAGTATGCTAGATAATTTGCACAGATCAAGTGTCCCTCAGGCAGTAATGAGAATGACCATGTACTGTAATCCGTTTTGGAATGTGATGTTCAGGAATAAATAATGTCAACATATAGCACTAAAAATGCATTAAGGTTAAGGGAGGGTATATGGGGGTTTCAATTTGATGACTAAGCAGAGAAATGTATAATCTTCTTCCGTGTTGAAGAGACCAACTAGATTAGGTGCTGAAATCCTTAAATGTAACTTAAATTTGCAGACTTTGGACTCAGAGACAAGTGTGCTGCTGTTGTGCCAAATCTAAAACTATTATAATACTCTAGGAATAGAATTGCAAAGTTATAATGGTCTTACTAACAACTGGACAGCCCCTGATCATATTTGACTGAAATCCTACGACAGGAATCATCTATATTTACTCAATATCACTTTAGCCAACTTTGGCCCATTCCTTATTTTTGAACAGAAAAGAAAATCATGCATCAATTCTTCCACAGAAAAGACAGCAGATGTTTTGAGAAATTGTACAATGTATTGAGTAAGTCAGGAAATAGTGAGAGAGACATCAGGAAATTTAAATCTGCAATGGAAGTGGGCCTTCTGTTTGTATTGCACGAAAGGTTTGTGCAAAGAAAGCATCGATAATGCATATTAATGATAAGATAATTCCCCAAATAATTGTGATTTTTTTGAGCAAATACGGTAATGTTATTATAATAATTGAACAATTGAAAGCATATCTCCCGCATATACTTTCCCGTTTCCTACACATCCTTGGTATCTTATTTATTAGGTGTGCGAATAAGCTCCTGAGAATGACAGTAGTGATGGAGAAGGTGAATTATCGTGTTTCTTCTTCCTATTGCTGGGTCTCTGCCTTCAGTGAGAAGTGTGGAACTGAAGATTCATTTTATTGCTGATGACGTATACTGTTGAGGAAATAACACTTTCTTATTTCAAACTCGAAAGTCTAGAATCTGGACTACATCCATTTCTAATGCATTAACTATGCACTTAGTTTTGATATAATGCCAACACAGGCATCAGCTAATGAACAGCAAAATTGGGACATTTGGGACATTACTGCAAGAATTGATTATTGTGGGTTACTGTTTTAAGAAATATTATAAGCTAACCTGCACCTTTCATATATATATATTACTGCATCAAAATATACAAGCTTCTTAGAGGGATTGTTGGGAAAGATGTTTGCCCTAAGCGGAAAAGTCTACAAGAACATGGGAGGATTTGAAATGAGAGCCCATGCAGAGTCCACACCATCCACCGAGTGCCCGTTCACACTAGTTCTTTTGTTATCCCACATTGTCATCCACTCCGTGCACACTGGGATCAATTAACATCGGCAAAATAACCTACAAATCCGCACGTCTTTAGGAAGTGGGAGGAACTCCAGAGCATCCAGCCACAGGGAGAATGTGCAAACTCCAAACAGACAGCAAACGAGGTCAGGATTGAATGCGGGTCTCTGACGCTGTGGGTTAGCGGCTATACCAGTTGCACCACTGTGCCATCAAGTTTGGTTTCTTCCATTCGGTCATTAATGAACACCTTACATGTTTCGATGGCATCACCACGTAGGGGAACTGCTGTTAACAATAGACTTTAGACTTTAGAGATACAGAGTGGAAACAGGCCCTTCGGCCCACTGAGTCCACGCCGACCAGCAATCACCCTGTACACTTGCACTATCCTACATGTCAGGGACAATATACAAACTACAGAAGTCAAGTCAAGTCACTTTTATTTATATAGCACATTTAAAAAACAACTTTTGTTGGCCAAAGTGCTTTACATTGGTGGCGGTACTAACGTTATACAACAGTGGTTCATAGATTAAGTACATACATAAATACATACATAGAGCCCTCACTCAGAGGATGTCAAAAAAGGCTTGAGAGTAAAGGTGTGTTTTAAGTCTCGACTTAAAGGAGTCGATGGACCTTTGAGTCACCCCTGAGCTTATGCCTAGACCGCGGGATGTTCAGTAACCCAAAGTCGGCCGATCTGAGGGACCTGGAAGTGGTGTGGTGGGTAAGCAGACTTTTGATGTAGGTGGGGCAAGCCCGTTAAGGGCTTTGCAGACATAAAGGAGGATCTTGAAATTTATTCGGAACCGCACAGGGAGCCAATGGAGAGAGGCCAGGATTGGGGTAATGTGGTCCCTTTTTTGGGTGCCCGTCAGGAGTCTCGCTGCGGCGTTTTGGACCAGTTGCAGGCGAGACAGGGAAGATTGGCTGATGCCAGTGTAGAGGGAGTTGCAGTGTAGAAGGAGTTGCAGTAATCTAGGCGGGAGGAGATAAATGTGTGGATGATCTTTTCGAGGTCATCAAACTGGAGGAATTGTTTTATTTTACAGAACCCAATGATCCTAAAAACCTGTACGTTTTCGTATTGTGGGACGAAACCGGAGCACCCAGAGAAAACCCACATGGTTACAGGGAGAATGTACAAACTCCATGCAGACAGCACCCACAGTCCGGATCGAACCCGGGTCTCTGGTGCTGTAAGGCAACAACTCTACCTCTGCGCCACTGTGCCGCCCTTAGGATGAATGTCAATACAGAATGCTTGGTAGAATTTCATCAATGGTGGATTCTCACCAATACGATATTTCAAAGTGACAGCAAAACTACTCTTAATGCACCATTTTACATGAAAATAGTTGCTTTTGTCAAATCAAATTGCTAGGCAAAAGTGATCTCAGCACATCGACCAGATTCGTAAACACAGCCAAAGGAAATAACAAACATGTATGAGAAGTCTGTACCAAGCAGTAATCAATGCGCATAAGCTGTTTGGAAGCAAATAAATATAAAGAACTTTTGCAGTGCTCTACATGACTTGTTTATTTGACTCTCAAAGCAAAAACCAAAGAGTCCAGTGGGTGAGGATGTGGCGTCTGGAACTGGCTGCTACTCTCTAAAGCATTTAGAAATCTGGAAACAAGACTTCCTTAACACTAATTGCACAAGTAATACACACTTCTTGATGATGAGAAATAAGGGAAGATTTTAACGTCAAAGGAAACTTTGGGTAGTTGTTCTTCAACTACCCAAAGACAGATGGGGCTTTTCCCCCCTAAATTTTACATATAAACTGGCAGAATGCATTGCCCAAACATTTAATTGCAAATTGATTTGCACGACCGGTAGTTTTGAAATTACTTCTGAACGAACAAGGCAGAACAGTAGCAATCTTAGAAAAAAAAAACAGCATTCCATCAAATCCATTTGGATTGTTCGGATTGAGCTTTTGGAACATTTGGAACTAGTTGGGACTTGAAGAAAGATTTTCTTTACAATTGCCCTCAGAAATTTCCTTCCAACATCACCATTGTTTTGTTAGCCAGCTGTAGTGAAACAACAACTACCAAAGTTCTGCAGTGATATGCTCCCCAGCTAAAATGTTTTGCCTTGGCAATTTTTCCCCCCCCATTTTGTCTACACCTGCATTTATCGCTCTAGATTTCCATTCTCAGACCTCTCCTTTTATAATTAAAACAGAGAATGCTGGACACACTGAGCAGATCAGGCAGCATCTGTGGAAAAGGAAACCAAGTTGAGGTCTTTAGTCAAAACTGCTCTGAAAAAGGATCTTAGACCTGAACATTAACCCTATTTCTTCTTCCACAAACGTTGCCTAACCTGATACATGTTTAAAGTGTTGCCTGATCTCCAGCACCTGTAGTTTTTTTTATCCTTTCCTTTTATAAGTTGAGTGTTATCATGAAATGAGCATTTTTCTATTTTCATTCTGCTGCGATGACTTACCTTAGATTTTATTTAATGCTTCTGTTTGTATAAAGAATGCACTAAATACATTACTGTGTGTAGATCTTAGATCTATAGTATTGAATTTACTGACAGCTTCAATAATCTGATGGATTGCCTTATTAGATCCAACGCAGGCTGCAGTGCAATTGTTTCAGTGTGCAATACGTCCGTTTGTATACCCACAGGAGTTTGGCAAAAGTCCTGTAGTCCCCAGAGTTCCTTTTATTGGGAGCATGTGGCATAGATGTTTTTAATCAGATGCAAGATATTTCTTCATAAATTACGAAAGAAACAAAGAAATTATGAAAGATTTTTCAAATCTTCTTTCTGCTAGGGATGATTTATTTTTAATAACGACATTTCTCCTTGGATCAAGTAAGAACATAAAATTGTACAGGAGCAGGCCCTCCAGCCCACAATGTCCGTGCAAAACATGACGCCAAGTTAAACAAATCTCCTCTGCCTGCACGTGATCCATATCCCTCCATTCCCTGCATATCCATGTGGCTATCTAAAAATCTCTTAAACGCCACTATTGTATCTGCCTCCACAATTACCTTTGGCCGTGTGTGTTAGGCACCCACCTCCCTCTATGTAAAAAAAACTTGCCCCACATATCTCCTTCAAACTTTAGAAACAAAGAACTGGAGATGCTGGTTTACATGACTCGCTGAAATACTCCGGCATTTTGTGTCCTTTGAACTTTGCCCCTCTCACCTTAAAACTATTGTCTCTTGTCTCTGACATTTACCCCCTGGGGAAAAAAAGTCCTGTCTACCATATCTATGCCTCTCATAATTTTATGTACTTCCATTGGGCCTCCCCTTAGTTTTAGACAGCCAGAGAAAACAATCCAATTTGGTCCAACCTCTACTTATGGTTGATACCCTCTAATCCAGCAGCATTCTAGTAAACCTCCCTGCACCCTCTCCAAACCCCTTTAGGTCCTTCCTTTAATGGAGTGACCAGAATTGCACGCAATACCACAACTGTGGCCTAATCGAAGTTCTATAAAGTTGCAACATAACTTATCTCATATACTCAATCCCCCGACGAATGAAAGCAAGCACACCATATGCCTTCTTTACCACTCTGTCTATTTGCCTCGTCACTTTCAGAGAACTATGGATCTGAACCCGGGGTTCCCGCTCTGCATCAAATTCCATTCCAAGAAACATTCCTCTAATTATTTTGTTGATTCTGTAAATACCCCAGCATAACTGAACCTATTTGCGCCCAGGCAGCAGTTCTATTAAGCCTCTCAAAATCGATTGCATAAGTGTGATCAAACATTATGAAGAGGAGTGAGATGATTGGGGGGGAGGGGGAATGTGTCTCATGGAGAACGGCAGAAAATGTACAGTAAACAATGCAGGTTGTCCGTGTGACAGTGCTGTGGGCCATATGTGAACTGCTGCCACACTTGTTTTGAATGAAGTTGCCTATTAAAATGAGAGCTGATATTTTACACAGCCAAAAAAACAAGATGTTCTGAACCTAACCTTACATAATGCGGAGTTTGTAGATTAAATCAACACCGAAAAGGAATTGCCTGACTTAGGTTAAAAATAGGGGAAAAAAAACTGAAGGAAGCTCCACAGGGAGATGGTCCACCTTGTGTGCATTGAGAAAAATAAAAAAGGAACAATCGTTTTTGAACCAGTTCCAGACGTTTTCCATTTATTGAAAATACTAGTTAACTTGTAGACATGTGTCTACAGTCAGTATCATACCATATCCCTGAAGGGGGTGGCACTGGGGAGGGAGGGGGGGGGGGGGGGGGGGGGGTTGTGCTAACGCAAAGAATCTCAGCTGACACTTCACATTACGTCCCCTGTTGTGTTAATCACAACTCTTCAGAGGAAGAAATTTCCCAAAACAAATCTCCATTTACATCAAACCTGTGGTAAATCTTACAGTATTTCTCTTATTTCTTACAATTTTTTTTTTGTTCGCCAGCCACAGATAGAACATTTGCTGCCCTGTGTCACGTGCCTGTGTACATAGACTCAGTGAAACAGATCGTGAATAGAGCTGTTAAATTGTTGCTGCCATCGTGGAAGGAATGGCAATTTAATGAGAGACACTGTACAAGGATACTGATGGACATAGATCAGTTGCAAAGTTGGGTGCATTGGTGGCGGATGGAATTTAATCCAGAACAGCGTGAGATAATTCATTTAGTGTTGTCTAATACTGGCCGGACATACTGTACTGCAGATGCTGGTCTATCAAAGAAAGACTCAAAATGTTGTGGTAACTCAGCAGGTTAGGCAGTATCACTGTAGAACTTGGATAGATTATGTTTTGGGTCAGGACCCTTCTTCAGTCTGAAGAAGATTCCCAACCCGAAACGTCACATATCCATGTTCTCCGAGGATGCTGCCTGACCTGCTAAGCTAATACAGCATTTTGTGTCTTTCATTGAGTATAAGAGCTGGAACATCATGTTGCAGCTGTGCAAGACATTGGTTAGGCCGCACTTGGAAGATTGCGTGCAGTTCTGGTCACCACTCTATAGAAAGGATGTGGTTGAACTATAAAGTGTGCAGAAATGATTCACCAGGATAGTGCCCAGAATGGAGGGCTTTATCACGAAGAGAGATTTGGGTAGGTTGGGATTGGTCTCAATGGAGTGCAGGTGGCTCATGGGTGACCTCATGTTGAATTATGAGGAGCATGAATAGACGGGATAGTCATTAGGGGTAGGGTAGTCTAAACCTGGAGGACATAGGTTCAGGGTGGAATATTTAATGACAGGATTTTAGCATGGCAGTGGTGGGAGTGTGGAATAAGAGGCCAGAGGTAATGGTGGAAGGTAGGTAGGTACAATCACAGAAATCCCTGGGAGGAAAGTGGAGTCCATTTGGTATTCTGGAATATCTAATACTGCAAAGCTACTGCCTCAGACAAGCAAAACACATCGACACAATACAGCTGTAGCATCAGCTGTTGCCACATCCAAACAACATGACAACCTAAACGTCAAGGCCGGAGGTCAGGGCATATTGCCAAGATAGCGAACAAAAACACATTACATATTGCAAACTTGAAAAAAGCACAAATATATCTTGCAACAAGAGCTCACAGAGTGTAACAAGGAACACTTTATCAGCAGGAAGGAGAAGCTACCAGTGCCTGCATGACTGACTGTGGTGTCCGAGAGCAGTATGAGCGACTTTAGTGTGGATTTTCTTGGAGCACTGATATACTTTTGAGCAAATTTGCATATTGCCATGAGGGAAGGAGAGCATATGATTGGGCTTGAAAAGGATAGATTCTGGATTCATCTGTTGGAATGTGTTACCAATGATCCTTAGATTGGACCCGTAATATATTGGATAGATGTAACCCGTAACCTCACTGACAGAGTGGACACAAGACTGAGAGACTGAGAGCAACAGATTTGGTTTTCTACTGTTAGATGGCAGACTGTGACTTGGGTCAGAGGATGAGGCAGATAGAGACACCTCCGCAACTGGTCACTAAGGCAAATAACTTGCTCAATGGGTGGAATCAATAGAAGGACAGTTTTTTGTGCAGCATGGAAACAGTCCCTTCAGAGCACTAAGACCAAAGCTCCTATAGGATCTTTGACTAAGACTACACCGGCCATCGATCGCCCTTTTCACATGAGTTCTATATTATCCCTCTTTCACGTCCGCTCTCTACACACTAGGGGCAATTTACAGAAGTCAATTAATCTACAAACCCGCATGTCTTTGAGAAAAACAGAGTACCCAGAGAAAACCAACACAGTCACAGGAAAAACGTACAAACTCCACACAGGCAAGGTCCATAGTCAGGATTGAACCTGGGTGTCTGATGCTGTGAGGCAACAGCTCTACCCCTGCCAACCTATGATGGGGTTGTGTATGACATGAGAGAACATCCGTGGAGGGGGACAGACTTTGACCTGGTCAATACTGTCGGATGCAATGGGCCTCTGAGCCTGTGCCCAACCAGAGTTGGTGAATTGGATATTGGACGTAGCAGTAGAGCTACTGCTTTACAGCGGCATGGAGTTTGTACGTTCTCCCTGTGACCGCGTGGGTTTTCTCCAAGTGCTCCGGTTTTCTCCCACACTCCAAAGACATACAGGTTTGTTGGTTAATTGGCTTGGTGTAAATGTAAAATTATCCCGAGTGTGTAGGGTAGTGTTCATGTGCGGGGATCGCTGGTTGGTGCGGACTCGGTGGACCCAAGGGTCTGTTTCCATGCTGTATCTCTAAACTAAACTAAACTAAATACAACTTCTGCCTCTGCAGAAAAGCAAACTTCCCAACCTCTGTGGGAGTGTGAACCCAGACACTGAATCCTGACTCCTACTTAGCACAGAGACAGCTAGATTCAACTGGGATCTGTGTGCTCAGGTGAGAAAAGCAGTATCATGCTTAACCAAGTACAGCAAAAACCCAGATACAATCAGAAATTTATCAAGAGTTCTTTATTTCAACTTTCTACATCCAGTGTGTACTTTTACCTAGATTTCCCCCAGTGTTTACTTTTTCTCTGAGACAAAAATTTGATCAGGGTACAATGATGGTGGTGCAGCAGTTAGTACTGTTGCCTCACAGCTCCAGAGATCTGGGTTTGATCCTGACCCTGGGTACTGCCTGTGTGGAGTCTGCACATTTTCCCGTGACGGTGAGTGTTTCCTCTGAGTACTCGTTTTTCTCCCTTATCTGAAATATATGCTGGGAGATTAATTGGGATATGTAAATTATCCCTTAGTGTAAATTAATTCCAAACAAAGTCTAAGGAGAATTTATGGGCTGATTGCGCATGTTTAATTTAATCTAGTTTGGTGATACAGCACGGAAACAGGCCGTTTTTCCCACTAGGTCCATGCTAACCATCGATCGCCCATTCATACCAGCTCTGTGTCATTCCACTTTCTCATCCACATCCTATATATTAGGGTAATGAAACTAGAGACCAATTAACTTACACACCCACAAGTCTTTGGGATTTGGGAGGAAACTGGAGCAAGCTGCAGTCACATGGAGAATGTGCAAACTCCACACAGGCAGCTGCCGAGGTCAAGATCGAACCAGGGCCTCTTGCAGTGTGAGGCGGCAGCTCTACCTGCTGTGCCACCATTCTGCAGCGATACAGAAAAATAAAGAGTGTCGGGAATGGAACTAACGGGAATTTTCCCCTGTGATATGGTCTTCTGTGTCTCTATAAGCACACTCAGTCACAATACCTGTTGATTTGCTTCCGATGTATCTGTGTCTTTGTGAGGTCCTATGTTAACGCTATCTTGAATAGTTTCAGAGGCATTGAGGTGCAACAAAAAGATTTGGTCACCCCAGAGAGGGGAAATATGTATAAATGATAGTCTCTGCATACGTGTTCTTCACAAAAATCAAGCCAGCTGCAAAGCCAGTCAAGAAATCACACCCGCTGCCTCTTGGCTGCTGCCATCTTCCCCTTTCCACCCTCTGCCTCCCACCTCCACAAAAGATCAGCCACTTCCCCCTTCTCTCAACCAGTCCAAGCAAGCATTGAGTGTCTCAGCATCTCCCCACTCTGAGGTGTTCCATCACTCAATGCCTTTTTTATTGTAGTATTTATTTTTATATTGTTTTATTAATATAATTTCTTTCCGGTATTTATATATTTTCAATATTTATTTATGCATGTTTACAACTTTGGAGCATTTTGCTTGTTTAGGGAATATATTGGCTGCATAGGAGAAAGCCTTGGTGGTATCCTTGTTGCTTGTTATCCGTGGTCCTTCCAGTATAAGATATAAAGCGTCATACTCTTGATAAAGGGTTCTTAATAAAATAATCTGTCTGAAGAGGGTTCTGACACAAAACATCACCTATTCATGTTCTCCAGGGATGCTGCATGATCCACTGAATTTCTCCACCACTTTCACACCTAAGGTCCATTGTGCATAACTATTACTTGATAACAGTTTGTTCTAACTAACGCGTATTTCTCCATCTTGCATAATCTGGGATTATCCTCAGTATTTGCAGAAATATTGAGCCTTAATGCTTTATCTCTGGCAATTCATCTCCATCAGAACTGTTAATTTGGAGAGGTTTAATGACTGCAATGTATAGAGTTTAGACTTTAGAGATACAGCACGGAAACAGGCCCCTAGGCCCAGTAAATCCATGCCGACCAGCAATCATCCTACACTCCTACACACTAGGGACAATATACAATTTATTACCAAAGCCAATTAACCTACAAACCTGTACATCTTTTGGGTGTGGGAGGAAACTGGAGCACACAGAAAAAACCCATCCGGTCACAGGAAAAAGGTACAAGCTCCGTACAGACAGCACCCATAGCCAGGATCGACCCCAGGTCCCTGCCGTTGTAAGGCAGCAACTCTACCGCCGAGCCACTGTGCTGCCCAACAGGTGTTTAGATTTAGGATTACGTTTATTATGATCAGGTGTACCAAAGTACAATGGAAAACTTTGTTTTGCATGCTATTCAATCAGATCAAGTTCAAATTCAAGTTCACATTTATTGTCACATGCACCAATTGGTACAGTGAAATTTGAGTTACCATACAGCCATACGAATAAAAAGAACACAATACACAATTGAATTTAACATAAATATCCACCACAGCAGAATCAACATTCCTCACTCTGATGGAAGGCAGTAAAGTTCAGTCATTTTCCTCTTTGTTCACCCGTGGTTGGGGCCTAGAGCCCTCTGCAGTCGCCGCTACGGACAGCCTGATGTACAGGCCCTCTCGCCAGGATGATCGGAACTCCGGCGTCGGAATGGATGGAACACACTCTGCGGCTTGGAGTTTCCGAATTGGCCACTTCTTACCGGAGAACGCGGCTTCCGAGACCACAGACAATAGTATTATGTATAGATAATACTATACTTAATACAATCAAGTCACACTCAAGTACAATAGGCAGCGCGAATGGGAAGATTAGGGTTGTCGAATATAGTCGGAAAAGAGATTTAAAAGAATAGAGTGACTTAATGGGATAATGGTAGATCCTCCTTTGGGATGAGTACGCAAAGAGGTGTGATCATGATCATTGTGATCATGGCTGATCGTCCCCAATCAATAACCCGTGCCTGCCGTCTCCCCATATCCCTTGATTCCACTAGCCCTTAGAGCACTAACTCTCTCTTAAATCCATCCAGTGATTTGGCCTCCACTGCCATCTGTGGCAGGGAATTCCACAAATTCACAACTCTCTGGGTAAAAAAGTTTTTTCTCACCTCAGTCTTAAATGGCCTCCCCTTTATTCTAAGACTGTGGCCCCTGGTTCTGGACTCGCCCAACATTGGGAACATTTTTCGTGCATCTAGCTTGTCCAGTCTTTTATAATTTTATATGTTTCTATAAGATCCCCCATCATCCTTCCAAACTCCAGTGAATACAAGCCTAGTCTTTTCAACCATTCCTCATATGACAGTCCCGCCATCCCAGGGATCAATCTCGTGAACCTACGCTGCACTGCCTCAATCACAAGGATGTCCTTCCTCAAATTAGGAGACCAAAACTGTACACAATACTCCAGATGTGGTCTTATCAGAGCCCTATACAACTGCAGAAGAACCTCTTTACTCCTATACTGAAATCCTCTTGTTATGAAGGCCAACATTCCATTTGTTTTCTTCACTGACTGCTGTACCCGCACGCCAACTTTCAGTGACTGGTGTACAAGGACACCCAGGTCTCGCTGCACCTCCCCCTTACCTAACCTAACCCAATTGAGATTATAATCTGCCCCCTTGTTTTGGCCGCCAAAGTGGATAACCTCACATTTATCTATATTATACTGCATCTGCCACGCATCATTTTGTTTTCAACAAGCATTCATCTGGTAAAATATCTTTGTCGGTTAGAAGGTGTTCAGAATTTGTGTATTAATGCCATTTCTAATTTATTCCATGTTACACTGTACTTGGCTCATGATTGCGATCATGTATTGTCTTTCTGCTGTCTGGATAGCACGCAACAAAATCTTTTTGCTGTACCCCGGTACACTTGATAATAATAATAAACTAAACTAAACTAATTATTAGATCCACCTAAGGCTGGCTAATTTAGAATTGTCCTGGTTTACTATGCTGGAATTAAATTAATTTTAGACTTTTAACCAGACTTTGGACTAGTTTCCAATATAAATTTGCCCATTAAGTTCCTATTAAATCTTTCCCTTCTCTCTTTAAACCTATGCCTTCTAGTTTCTGATTCCCCTAATAAGACTCTGTGCATTCACCCTATTTATTCCCCTCGTGATTTTAAGTTTTGCAGCTGACTGCCTGATTTCTGTGATGTTGTGAAGAGAATAATTTTGGGGATTACGGTGGTAAAGGGGTCAACAATGCAGAGAGCATCAGTGAAGGTTGTGCTGGCCATTTGCTTTAAACTCTGGATACCTGGCCTATTTGTGCCTCAGGTTGCTAATATGCTGCTCTCCACATTTGTCCCTAAGCTCTTCATGGTGTCTTGTTATTGGAAATTGCAATAATATGAACTGAAGGGTGAATGCAATATTTCCCAGCTGGCATTTACAACTAGGAGAAAGCTTTTCTGAGGTCAGTTGTCACAAAGGCTTTTATTTGCTTCATTATTCTCATGCTAATATTAATCGGTGAATAAAATTGGAAAAACATGCAGATGTTGGAAATCTGAAATATTATCCAAAAAATACTGGACACACTCAAATATCAGGCAGCTTCTGTGGAAATTAAAACAGTTACAGGTCCATATTGTGAAAAGTCCATTTGCAGAACTGAGAATATCTTCAACCTGAAACTTCATTAGTTTATAGGTGATAGGAGCAGAATTAGGCCATTCGGCCCATCAAGTCTACTCCGCCATTCAATTGGCTGATCTATCGCTCCCTCCTAACCACATTCTCCTTCCTTCTCCCCATAGCCCTTGCTACCCGTACTATTCAGGAATCTATCTATATCTGCCTTAAAAATATCCATGACGGCCTCCACAGCCTTCTGTGACAATGAACTCCAAAGAATCACCACTCTCTGACTAAAAAACACTAATTCTGTTTCTCTTTCCACCGATGCTGCCTGATCTGCTGAGTGTTTCCAGCATTGTTTTTATTGTTACTTTGTTTTGTTACTCCTTACAGAAGTATATAAAATAATGAGAGGCATGGATAGGGTAGACAGTCAGAACCATTTTTCCCAGGATAGAAACAAAAATAATAGAAGGCATAGCTTTAAGGTGAGAGGGCAAAGATTAAAGGAGATATGCAAGGCAAGTTTATTACAGAGGGTAGTGATTGTCTGGAATGTGTTGCTGGGGTGATGGTTGAGGCATATTCCATAGTGGCACCTAACAGAATTTTGGATAGTCATAAGGATAAGCAGGGAGTGGCGGGGTATGGATTATGTGCAGGTAGGTCTTGGCAGCATGTTTGACTCAGACATTGTGGGCTGAAGGGCCTGTTCTTGTGTTGTAATGATCCCTGTTCTATGTTTATGTACTTTAAAGCATCGATGGCTCCCACAGTTCACATCCTGCATGAAGCGGGTTATAATTTCCCACACTCCAGTGCCCAAGCTGTTCCGTGATGTTATCAGGATGCCTTCATTGGGTGAGGGAAAATTGTTTGACAAGCACCCTTAACCCCTCCTGCACACTCTCCTCCGCCAAGGTGTTCGTACTGATTGGGGAAATGATTACCACTGCCCTTGACCTGTTTACAATAAATAATTGAGGTATGTGCAAGTGACAGCAAAAATGTTTTACAGCACCCAAATAAATACAATGTCTGACATTTACTGTCAGTTGTATTTGTGTCAGAGTGACTCTTATTCAATGCACTTTGTGACTTTTCTTCCTCCTTTTAAAGCAGGCTGAATGCGTTTCCACTAATTTCAGTCAGGGTGCTCTTTCACACACCCGTGATCGCACGGAATCATTCACCAGAAGGGATATTGCCCAATGTAAGATAACTGAGAAACAGCACTCCAGACCTTAATCAGTCAATAGTTTTGTTTTTAAGTTCTTTTGTGTGTAATGTTGGTACAGTAGCATTTGATATGTTTCAATCAATATTGCAGCATATATTTCTATAGCACCTTTAACCTCGTAAAATATCCCAAACTACTTTATAAAAGCATTAGCAAACAACATTTGACACCATGGCAGAGTTTGATCAGTTTTTTTTCCAGAGCTGTGTCGCCACACTTTTATGTATTGGAGGCTTCACAGCAACAAACCTGGGCTGTGACTGCTTTGAATGCCATAATGAACTTCATTCAAGCCGTGGGTTCAGTTCAGATGCTGCATGACCCACTGAGTTACTCCAGCACTTTGGGTCTTTTTTGTAAACCAGTTTCTGCAGTTCCTTGCTTCTACTACCTTTTTCCAGTCTTGTGCATTGTGTTAACACAATCTGGACCACCATGTTTTTGTTTGCATATTAATTACTTATTTTTTATCAAATAGATACTTTTCCTAATATACCTGAGCAGATCAATGGGGTAGATCTTTTGTGTAATCTCCTCAGATGGGCAGGTATTGGTGCTTGGTGACGACCAGAGTAACCTGAGGCTACATCTAATTATGATGGTTGAAACCTTAAAGAAATGGAGACACAAGGAACTGCAGATGCTGCAATCTTGAGCGAAACACACTGGGGTAACTCAGCAATTCAGGCAGCATTTGTGAAGGGAATGGATAGGCAATATATGTGCCAGTACCCTTCAACGGACCGAACAAGGGTTCCAAGTCGTAATAGTGCTTGTCCATTCCCTCCACAGATGCTGCCTAACCCATTGAGTTCCTCCAGTTCATTGTCGTATGCCTTTTAATAATGGACGGAGTGAAAGTGCAGCAATGCTACAAAAGAATTGGCTGGTTGAAGTAAGTTGTGTTAATGGTGGGGATTGAGACGGGCGGCAATCCCGGGGGGGGGGGCAGGGGGGACACGTCACCTCCCCCATGTTTTGAGAGGTGGGGACGACCCCCCCCCCCCCGATGTTTTGTAATCCGTATTTTAAAACTCGGTGAAAAAAAAAGTTATTAAAAATCTCCACTTTCCGCGAGACAGTGGTGGTGGGACTGATGATCGAGGGCGCCGATTGGACGAGAGAGACATCGGTCAGCAGGCAGTGGGGGGGGGGGGGAATCATGATGAATCAGCGCGATGATTGGAGGAGGGAGGCGTCGGTCAGTGGCGGAAGTAGGGGGGTGGGACTGAGGATGGAACGCGGTGATTGGAGGAGGGAAACGTCCGTGGAGCAAAGATCATAGAGCAGAGGTTGAATCGGCCCGTTCGCGGGGCTTTTCATTGCCCGGTGCAGCTTAAAATTGGCTGCGGGGTCTTCCACCACCCCGTGGTCAAATTGCTGCGTCAAGGCGATGGAGGCTCCCGATGTGGAAGCACCCGCGAACGGACTGATTGAAGCCCCATGATTCGGGGCGGACGAAGCTGCTGTTGCTGGAGTTCGGAGTTGGTCACCAACCAGGTCAGCTCCCGATGTTACCGTCCGCAGGGCCCACGGCCGTAGCCTCGCGCGTGTGCGTGTGTTTGCGCATGCGTGCATGCAGCCACCAAGGAATTGTGTCCCCCGCATGTTTTGATAGCGATTTCCGTGCCTGGATTGAGGGAGGACTCTGGAAGGGAATAGATGAGCATCACGAATGTACCTGCTCCAATAATCATTATACATTAAAACTGCAAGCATAAGCATATAATGTGCATCCATTTAAAGCACCCTTCCAAAAAATGGCTTAATTTTAAGTTTCTGCTCATGCCTTTGATGGAGGAGTGCTAAATTTTATTTGGTGCTTCAGGCTTGCATCAGTGAGATACTGGTACCCACTGGGTTTCCCGAGCTAATGAATCTTGTGTGTAATCCAGGAAGGCATCAGGCTCATTTATTTTAAGGCTGCAGCTAACGAGGCAGATACGCAAACATTGGTGCAGTGTGAAAAGTGGCATGTTGCTATTTTAATCACAGCACTTCTCAGCAGAACGGATGGAAACAGGACCTGTGTTGCTGAAGGAGGTTTTGGGGAGTGGGGTGGGGGTGGTATGTGGTTGTACACCAAGTCCGTGGTTCAGTCAAAGAACAAGACCGCTGCTGACATACTTTTGAATTTATATCAAACCTCAGGCTGTTAGTTTTGCATCTGCAAAATATGCTACAAAATTAAAAATCTATTCAACTGCCTGAATAGAAGCTTTCAAGGTCAGGTAAATAGCAACAAGAACTGCAGAGGAAGCAGAATGATAGCAAATTCTCG
This sequence comes from Okamejei kenojei, assembly GCA_035221665.1. Taxonomy (NCBI): domain Eukaryota; kingdom Metazoa; phylum Chordata; class Chondrichthyes; order Rajiformes; family Rajidae; genus Okamejei; species Okamejei kenojei. The sequence continues at coordinate 44,148,515 of CM069149.1, read as the reverse complement.
CAATGCCCGTGTTAAAATGAGGCACGGGGAAACAACGTAAATGAAAACAAGAAGTGAATAGATTCAAGGGGCAAAAGGTCGCAGTATAACATATCGTTTTGAGGAAGCCGACTAATGAGTCCCTCAGAACAAGTTGCAAAACTGTTAGAAAATATATTTTCCTTTACAATAGAGGGCTCACTCTCTGTCAGCTTTGAATTTCCCCTGGCAAGTGACCAGGTCTGACCTATCCATCTCTATTTTATTCTCAGCTTCAAAGTCTTTGTTCAACCTTCAGTCACATTGAACCTGATATCCTCCTAACCTGTCTGCCTCCCATTCTTTCTTTAATTTGGCTCCGAGCTTGTCCCAACCTCTGTGGCCCCATTCTTCCCATACTCTGAGCTCCATCTTATGGTGAGCTACCCATTGGTCTTTAATTTAGTTTAGAGTTTAGTTTAATTTAGATATACAGCGCGGAAAAGATCCTTCAGCCCAGCGAGTCCATGTCGATCAGCAATCCCCGCACACTAACACTATCCTATACACACAGGGGACAATTTACAATTTTATTAAGCCAATCAGCCAACAAACCTGTATGTCTTTGGAGTGTGGGAGAAAATCAGAGCTCCGGGAGAAAACTCACGCAGGTGATGGGGAGAACCTACAAACTCCGTATAGACAGCGCCCGCAGTCAGGATTGAATCCGTATCTCTGGCAGCAACTCTACCGCTGCACCACCATACCGCTCTGATCTTCTGTCCAGATTTTCCAGCATTGCTGGAAATTATGAATTTCCCTAGAAGGAAATTAGGAATTAATGTTTTACATGTTAGCCATGTGGAAATGTTCTTTATTGTTGGATGAACTATATTCAGTTGATGGACATGACTGATTGGGAAAAACGCTTAATCTCCTCTCATCTAGTACTACTTTCAGTTCTCCATATTGTCAAACTGGATAGGATCAGAGTAAATGGGGACTTGGTAATGGGCAAGAACGCAGTAGGTCACGTGCATGTTTCTGTATAAACAAGGAACTGCAGATACTGGATGACACAAATGGACACAGAGTACTGGAGGAACTCAGCAGGTCAGGCAACCTTTATGAATAAGGGGTAAGGCATTTAGAACGGAGATGTGGAAACACTTTTTCACACAGAGAGTTGTGAGTCTGTGGAATTCTCTGTCTCAGAGGGCGGTGGAGGCTGGTTCTCTGGATATTTTCAAGAGAGAGCTTGATAGGGCTCTTAAAGATAGAGGAGTCAGGGGTTATGGGGAGAAGGCAGAAACAGGTTACTGATTGAGCCATGATCTCATTGAATATCGGTGCTGACTTGAAGGGCCGAATGGCCTACTCCTGCACCTATTGTCTATTGCAACTCCTCTGGAGAAAATGGGTAGGTGACATTTTGGGTCTCCAGAGATGCTGCTCGATCCGTTGAGTTACTCTAGCACTTTGAGTCATTTTGTGGCCTGTTTCTGTGTGTCTCTGTGACGGTGAGCGCCTAGTTGCTGATTATTGCCAAGACTGAGATTTATGGAGTTTTGGATACAAAGCAATTCAGTGGATAGGAGGATTTGAACAACAAAGTGGATTTGTGGCCCAGGATCTGACACAGACACGTGGCAAAAGCACAGCAGGCTCTCAGAGCCATGGTGCAAGCCTGCTACTCTTCATTAATTTAGATATTTTACATTGATATCAGCACAGTCAAGCAATAGTTTATATCCTGCTGTTTTTAGCAGTCCAGTGCCAATTAAATGGATTTACAGTCAGAAATGCGCTTCAAGCATTGCAGGATAGAATTAAATGAAAAAAAAATCGGCTTAAAATTCAACACTCTCCTACCCAACCTCAAGCTGGAATCCTACATGGAATAAAGGTAATAACTGAAATACAAATAATAAGGGCAAAAATAAAAGTAGAACATAAAAACAAAGCTGAGCTGGGAATTAAACATGGTACCAACAGGGATTCTGGAATTTTACAGAGAGGCTCTGCAAGAATGTTTATAGCCGACAAATGCAATCCCAGTTGGCCTCATTGTGCATCTACAACTTCATACATCCACACAGGCAAGTCCCATTACACATGGGTTGAGGTTGCTACCGGGAGTATAGAAAATGTGGTGACAGGCTGTCAAGTGGCACAAATTATAATCTGCGTACCAGAAACTCATGATAAAAGAGGGACATAAAATGCTGGAGTAACTCAGCGGGACAGGCAGTATCTCCGGGGCAAAGGGATAGATGAAGTTTCAGGTCAGGAGCCTTCTTCATGCTGATTGTGAGGTGGGGAGCTGGAATGAAGGAAAGACTAGGCTAAATCACGGCCTGGGCAGATGACCAATTGTTGGCTGGGGATTATTTGATTCCAAGCGGGATACATCGTTGCAAACTGTGGAATTGGTTACCTGACTTTTAGTGGAGGAATGGGGGGAAGAGGGGGGAAAAAAATAGGAGGGGGAAATATATGCAGAAGTTATCACAAATTAGAGAATTCAACATTCTTACCTCTGGGTTGTAAGCTTACCCCAGCGAGACATGAGGTGTGGTTCCTCCAACTTGCATGTGGCCTCACTCTGGCATTGGAGGAGGCCCAGGAAATGGGAACGAGAGTTATAATGGTTAGGAACCTGGAGATCCAGTAGGCCTTGATGGACTGAATGTATGTGTTCAGCTAAAAAGTCACAGTCTAGGTTTGCTCTCTCGCCATTTTTGATAAAAGATAAACATTTTAATAAAAGAGGGTATTTGCAATCAAAATTCAGACCTTGTAGCACTGGAGCAATAGAGATTTAACACCTGCAATGCTTGAAAGTGGTCTCTGCCCGAGATATTCTATCAATAACTGAAATGCAGGCTTTATTTTCAAATTAGTCAAATGCTCAGGTGCATTTTGTGGAGGGATAGTGGAGAGGGATTGAGAGAGATTGCTAAATGATGGTTGGAGTAGGTTTTAAGATGGCTTTCAACACTGAAGAAAGTGGAAACAATGTGGGAGAGTTCTGTGGTCGAGGTGCAAGGATAAGCATTAAAACTCTGGTGCCGATGGTGGAATTACAGATCGGTTTACCTGTAACCTGTCCTGAATGGTTGCAATGACCCTAGTACAAGCAGTTTGGCAAGCCAATGATTTCTTCTTGATTTTCAAGTCTTCCCATTATTCTGGGAGTAGCAGTGCTGCCCTGGGAGCAGTGCCTCGCTTGCAGTCCGTCTGTTTTTCTTTTTATTTGTTGTTTTCTTGTCTTGTTTTTAGCGTTAGTTTGAGTTATTATGTAGTGTATGTGTGTGGGAGGGGTGGGAGAAACGTTCTTAGTCTCTTCCTTTTGGGGGGACACGACTTTTCTTGTCGTATCCCCCGTCTCCGTCTCTGCGCTGAGGCCTATCGCGGAGCTGGCGGCCTCCAACTTTAACTGCGACCGACCTCGGGGCTCCGGAGGCAGAGCCAGCCAGGACTTACCAGCGCGGGGCTGGCCGACTTCGTGGCTGCGGCGGGTTCAGGCGTTCCGGCGGCCCAACTCGGAGCTGTGGCGGCAGCGACTTCGGAGGCCCGGCCGCGGGCCCAGTGGACGACATCGTCGGGAGCTCGCAGGTCACAGGTTGGTGACCTGTTTTTCCGGAGCTCCCGCGGCAACAGCTGCGTCCGCTGGACTGGAGGGCGGCAGCTTCGGCAGCTTCGACCGCCCCGGGCCGCGGAGTTGAACCGGCCCGCTCGCGGAGCGCGGTTCACCCGCGGGACATATTTACACCACCCGGTGCGGTCACAACATCGGAGGCCCGGGTCGCCTCAGCGCAGAGGAAGAGGAAAAGGAAGAAGGGAAGAGACAAAGACAAGATTTTTGCCATCCACCACAGTGAGGAGGTGTCTGGTGAACTCACTGTGGTGGATGTTAAATATGTGTTTATTGTGTGTTTTTGTTATTTACAATATGTATGACTGCAGGCAACGACATTTCGTTCAGACCGCAAGGTCTGAAAGACAATAAAGTTTTCCAAGTTCCAAGTTTCCAAGTTACCTTCTGGTCCACTCGTCTTCAGCGAGGCAAGTCACACAAGCAGCTGGTAGAGTTGCTGCCTCAGAGTGCCAGAGACGGGGTGGAAGATTGCAACCTTCACGTGGTTTGCCCTGTTTCGACTAATGCAATCAACTCGACGTGCACAAACGGAAGATCAAATAGGACAAGTTGTCCAACAACTTTAGGCTGTGCACGCCACACGAAAGAAGAAGAAGAAGTGCCTGAGACCCCGGTTCAATCCTGACCTCACATGCTGTCTGTGTGGAATTTGCACGTTCTCCCTGTGACCGCGTAAGTTTCCTCCGGGTGCTCTAGTTGTTAATCGTTGGTTAATTGCCCTTTGTAAATTGCCCCCCTGTGTGTAGGGAGTGGATGAAAAAGTGGGATAACATGGAACTAGTGTGAATGGGTGATTGATGGTAGGCATGGACCCAATGAGCCAAAGGCCTGTTTACATACTGTATCTTTAAACTAAACTAAACTTTGGCAACTGTAAATGCTGACAGTGAAACATAATGTTCCTTTCTTATTGCTGCCTCTTTTTCTTTTCGTCTCGAGAATACCTCCTATCACAGCACTGCAATGGTTAAAACAAACTTCTCCTTTCATGAATCAAGAAAGGATCTTCTCTTGTAGAAACAAGGAACTACAGATGCTGGTTTTGAAAAACCACAGCCTTGAGTCTGAAGAAGGGTCCCGACTCGAAATGTCACCTAGCTATGTGCTCCAGTGATGCTGCCTGACCCACAGAGTTACTCCAGCACTTTGTGCCTTTTTTTTGTCAAGATCTCCTATTGAGAACGGTGAACAATCTCATGTTCTGTAACTGGAAAGGACTCAGCACTAACTAAAAATGTTTTACAATTTGCAATTAAGTTTTAACACGGGGATGCAGAGATTGGCAGATAATTTCAAAAGCTGAGAAAACCTGAAGAGTTGTGAATTAGCATCAGTTCCAGCTCAGTGTCCAGTTTGAGAAGCTGGGGAATACAAACTGAGGAGTTACAGCACCTCTACTGGTGGGATGCTGAAATTATCGTACATAGAAACAGAAAAAATAGGTGCAGGAGTAGGCCATTCACCCTTCAAGCCAGCACCACCATTCAATATGATTATGGTTGATCATCTATAATCAGTACCCCGTTCCTGCTTTTCCCCATATCCCTTGATTCCTTTAACCCTAAGAGCTAAATCTATCTCCACTGCCTTCTGTGGCAGAGAATTCCTCAGATTCACAACTCTCTAGGTGAAGAGGTTTTTCCTCATTTCAGTCCTAAATGGCCTACCGCTTATTCTTAAACTGTGGCGCCTGGACTTCCCCAACATCGGGAACATTTTTCTTGTATCTAGCCTGTCCAATCCCTTAAGAATTATATATGTTTCTATAAGATCCCCTCTCTTCCTAAATTCCAGTTCTTTCCTCATATGTCAGTCCCGCCATCCTGGGAATTAACCTGGTGAACCTACGCTGCACTCCCTCAATAGCAAGAAGGTCCTTCCTCAAATTAGGAGACCAGAACTGCACACAATACTCCAGGTGCTGTTTCACCAGGGCCCTGTACAACTGCAGTAGGACCTCCTTGCTCCTAAACTCAAATCCTCTTGCAATGAAGGCCAATATGCCATTAGCTTTCTTCACTGCCTGCGGTACCTGCATGCTTACTTTCAGTGACTGATGTACAAGCACACCCAGGCTCGTTGAACCTCCCCTCGTCTTAATCTGACATCATTCAGATAATAATCTGCCTTCCTGTTCTTGTCACCAAAGTGGATAACCTCACATTATACTGCATCTGCCATGCTTCTGCCCACTCACCCATCCTATCCAAGTCACCCTGCAGCCTCATAGCATCCTCATCGCAGCTCACACTGCCACCCAGCTTTGTGTCATCTGCAAACTTTGAAATGTCACGTTTAATTCTCTTGTCTACATCGTTAATATGTATTGAAAATAACTGGGATACCAGCACCGAGCCTTGTGGCACCCCACTGATCACTAGTACGGTAGTTAACTTCAGAAATATCAACATGCTAACTCATGACACATTATGACCTGGAATACAACCAAACTCAATATTTTTAACTTTTGTTGCTACTTTACAAATAGAAATGGAATAGAAACAAATGCAGGCTGAGGTAAACAGGTAGGACAGATATAAATCTGAACTTATGTGGTTGTTTGTTCAGGAAGTTATTTTGGGGTGTCAACAAGCAGATTACAGATTTTTTTTAAACAAATGGGCACATATTTCAATAACCCTGATTTAGAAAATAACAGTTAATTTTGTGCATTTCATTTGATTAATTTCTTGTTTTGTAAATGTTGATGGAAAGGCCAGAATTCATTGGTTAGTACCGTGAAGATGGTGGTGGATTTGTGAAAGTTGTCCCTCATTGTTTCTGGTCTGGTCTTGGATTCAGATCAAGCGAGGATCTGTGCAATAAGAAAAATGTTTTTAGTTTAGTTATACAGCATGAACACGGGCACTTCAGCCCACTGAGCCCACGCCAACCATCACACTAGTTCTATGTTATCCCACTTTCTCATCCACTCCCAACACATTAAGGATCATTTCGTTACAGAAATCAATTAACCTCCAAACCCACATGTCTTTGGGATGTGGGAGGAAACTGGAGCGACCAGGGGAAGCCCACACGGTCACAGGGAGAATGTGCAAACTCCACACAGACAGCACCCGAGATCAGAATCAAACCTGGGTCTCTGGCACTGTGAGGTAACAGTTTTTACAGCTGCACCACAGTGCCGCCCCACATCCAGATTGTGAACAAGAGAAGGGAAGATTTTGTGTGACTGCATTGCTTTCATTTTGAGCATCTAATTACGATAGATACTGAATGATGAAGTGCTTACAATCTATCCAGTGTTAATTTTCAAATTTACTCTGAAGCCTGTTCACGTTAGTCCAGAGTGGGCTTTGGCAAGGAGTAAGCAGTCCTTATTTAGTCTACCATCTTGCCTGAACATCTCTGCAAGCAATGGCTTAGTTTTCAAACCTTTTCCACTTATGCTATGATTAGAATAAGCACATTTAGAGGTTAGAATAAGTTTGTAAATGACAATTCACGAAACTATGGACAATCTGAATTCTTAGCAGAGAGGTCAACAATTCAAGCCATCCCTTATGGGCACTAAACAATCTATCTTAATCAGACCAATTTTAAGAATGAACATAGAACATTCTATAGTACAGCACAGGAACAGGCCCTTCTGCCCATAATGTCCGTGCCAAACATGATGCCAAGTTAAACTAACATGTTCTGCCTACACTTCATACATATCCCTCCATTCTCTGCATATCCATGTGCCTGTCCAAAAGCTTCTGAAATGTGACTTTCATATCTGCCGCCACCCACCACCCCTGGCAGTACCATCCAGGCACATGATTATAGGAACAAATATCGTTCTCATACAATAGAGGTTGCTTCTCTGAGCATTGGGCTGTGCTCTTTTGAGGGAGTGAATATATTAAAGGTGACATGCACAACTTGTGCGTGCCTGCCACTGACATGTAGAACTTGCTTTGGCAGTTATACCAGTCAGCTTGTTCTGTTCGTCCCCAGGACGTGACAGTATTTCATCCACAATAATCTTGCGTGTAACATTTGCAAACCTCCCTGACTGACAATAGACAATAGACAATGGGTGCAGAAGTAGGCCATTCGGCCCTTCGAGCCAGCACCACCATTTACTGTGATCACGGCTGATCATCCACAATTAGTACCCCGTACAACCAGTACCCTGCTGACTGAAGGAGAAGCATTAAGAGGTAGACGGACTGCCTGAGGAGTAATGATGAGAAAGCAAACACTTGGCAGGAATACAATAATACAAGCAGTGTATTCTGCTGACATGGAGCATTCAATCTATGAAACCTTGGAACTTTGCAACCATTGCCAACTATCAATAATCTGACATTACTTCAACCATACAACGCACATTGTTTCACATCAACTAATCGTATTTTACAGAAACATGTTCATAGTTTCTGGAGCTAGAACACCATGTTCATAGAATTTCTGATCACACCTTCCCATATTTATCATTATCACTTTTGATCCTTTGTGTTTCATTGAAATTTGATTTAATGCCATTGGCACTGAGAGCATTCACCAATTTTGTTGAGAAGATTTTTGTTAGTTTGGTTTATTGTCACGAGTACGGAGGTGCAGTGAAAATCCTTTTTTGTTGCGCGCTATCCAGTCAGCGTAAAGTCTATACATGATTATCCAGTATTTTTCAACAGAATTGTAGTATTCTTCATCAGCATTCAAGTCAAACAATACCCAATTGCACAAGAAATCTATTTACAACCTTTGCAAAAGCCATCAAGTACACTGAAAGGGACGGAGATAAAGTCTCGGGATAATCACATGGACACCCACCTATTGCAGTAAGTCTTGAAATCCATGGTGTGCTACAAAGTGAAGTTGGAATGTATCGCTGGTTACAACAGGTCATCCCCAAACAGCCCAATGCATTCTGAGCTCACTTTGTATTTGTTGATACAATCGTTTTCATTTAACTTATCCTAAAAGTCATCAAGAACAGAAGTGAATAGAATTTAAATGGAGGGTCCCGATTCGAAATGCCACCTGACCACTCCCTTCACAGTTGCTGCCTGGCCCGTTGAGACCCTCATGCACTTTGTGTTTTGCTCATGGTTCCAGCATCTGCAGTTCCTTGTGTCTCTAGAATGTAAAGGTTATTGCATGTGATAAGGTTGTGAGTACAAGGTGCAGTGGTCTATATTTCAAGACAATAGACAATAATAGGTGCAAGAGTAGGTCATTCGGCCCTTCGAGCCAGCACTGCCATTCAATGTATCATGGCTGATCATCCCCAATCAGTACCCCGTTCCTGCCTTCTCCCCATATCCCCTGACACCGCTATCTTTAAGAGCCCTATCTAGTTCTCTGTTGAAAGTATCCATAGAACCGGCCTCCACCGCCCTCTGAGGCAGAGAATTCCACAGACACACAACCCTTTGTGTGAAAAAGTGTTTCCTCATCTCCGTTCTAAATAGCTTACCCCTTATTCTTAAACATGTTAAGACTTCAAATGAAAAGGAGAGGTCAGTAGCCGAGCATTGAATGCAACGTATCTCCTAATTCATTAATTATGAGCACTAGAAGTTGAAAGAGTAAGTGAAAATTGATATCCTCCTCTCAGTTAGTGGCCAGAATTGAGCGATTGTTTTGTTCCGAGAAACAAAGGAATGTGCAGAGAAGCAACCAGCTGTATCAGGGACATTACCTTTGGTCATTACTTAGAGGATGATTTGTAAATATTACCTTTCAAAGGACAATGGATTCCCCCTCCCTCACAACAGTTGGATTGTTCGTTGTCTTGACACCTTTGTGACTAACTGGGGGCTTCCATGTGCCCCTCCATGATGGCACCCAGGGCTGGATCACATGGGAAAAATTAGCTCCAAGATATTGTGAGAAGATATGTGAGAGAAACCAAAGGAACATTCAGGATTTGGGCCAAAGATAGACGCAAAATGCTGGAGTAACTCTGCGGGACAGGCAGCATCTATGGAGAGAAGGAATAGGTGACGTTTCAGGTCGAGACACCTCGACCTGAAACGTCACCCATTCCTTCTCTCCAGAAATGCCACCTGTTCCACTGAGTTACTCCAGCTTTTTGTGTCTATCTTCAGTTTAAACCAGCATCTGCAGTTCCTTCCTACACATTCTGGTTTTGGGAATGGGAATGAATCAAAGTACACGATTTACTGAGTTAAAACATGATGACTCGGGTCAGGTTCTGAAGACAGGACAGTGACTGTACCAGGAGCGGGAGGGATCTTTTACATTTGGCAGAACCTGAGGGAAGAGGGGGGGGGGGTGCAGATGCGCACCACATAACCATATAACCATATAACCATATAACAATTACAGCACGGAAACAGGCCCTCTCGGCCCTTCCAGTCCGTGCCGACCATTTGTTTTCCCCTAGTCCCATCTACCTGCACTCAGACCATACCCCTCCATTCCCTTCCCGTCCATATACCTATCCACTTTACTTTTAAATGTTAAAATCGATCCTGCCTCCACCACTTCTGCTGGAAGCTCATTCCACACAGCCACCACCCTCTGAGTAAAGAAGTTCCCCCTCACGTTACCCCTAAACTTCTGTCCCTTAATTCTCATGTCATGCCCTCTTGTTGTGAATCTTCCCTACCCTCAATGGGAAAAACGTATCCACGTCAATTCTGTCTATCCCTTTCATCATTTTAAAGACCTCAATCAAGTCCCCCCTTAACCTTCTGCGCTCCAAAGAATAAAGACCTAACTTGTTCAACCTTTCTCTGTAACATAGTTGCTGGAACCCTGGCAACATTCTAGTAAATCTCCTCTGTACTCTCTCTATTTTGTTGACATCCTTCCTATAACTAGGCGACCAAAATTGTACACCATACTCCAGAATTGGTCTTACCACTGCCTTGTACAATTTTAACATTACTTCCCTACTCCTATATTCAATGCTCTGATTTATAAAGGCCAGCACACCAAAGGCTTTCTTTACCACCCTATCTACATGCGATTCCACCTTCAGGGAACTATGCACAGTTATTCCTAGATCCCTCTGTTCCACAGCATTCCTCAATTCCCTACCATTTACCATGTACTTCCTATTTTGATTTGTCCTGCCAAGATGTAGCACTTCACACTTAGCAGCATTAAACTCCATCTGCCATCTTTCAGCCCACTTTTCCAAATGGCCCAAATCTCTCTGTAGACTTTGAAAATCTACTTCATTATCCACAACACCACCTATCTTAGTATCATCTGCATACTTACTTATCCAATTTTCCACCCCATCATCCAGATCATTGATGTACATGACAAACAACAGTGGACCCAACACAGATCCCTGAGGCACCCCACTGGTCACCGGCTTCCAACCTAACAAACAGCCATCCACCATCCACCATCTCTGACATCTCCCATTCAGCCACTGTTGAATCCATCTTGCTACTCTGCCATTAACACCCAAAGATTGAACCTTCTTAACCAACCCTGTCAATCCACATATGGTGATGGATTGACAGCTTAAACTGGAACAGTTCCAGAAAGCGAGATGTTGAGTCAATATGAGTAACTACTATAGCCTGAAGTGCAGGGCAAGGCAAACGTGAACTGCCATTGCGACACCACTTAAAGGCCCCGCGCACTGCAGGCAATCTTGTACAAAGATCGGTTAGAAAAATATTGAGCAAAATATAACATGCTGGAGGAACCCACCAGATCAGGCAGCATCGGTGGTGTCAGAGGAAGCGTCCCGACCCATGAAACGTCACCTATCCTTTTTCTCCAGAAATGCTGCCTGCCCCACTGAGTTACTCCAGCACTTTGTGGACAATGGACAATAGACAATAGACAATAGACAATAGGTGCAGGAGTAGGCCATTTGGCCCTTCGCGCAAGCACGCTGGATAGGCGACACTTCGGGTTGGGACCTCACTTCAGATTGATTGTAGTTGGAGGAGAAAACTGGAAAAGAGATGAGTAGGAAAAGGTAAGTGGGAATTGATTGGCAGATGGCTGGACAAAGGCCAGCGATGAAAAGGAGACAAAGAGGTCTTCTTCTAGCGTATGGCGTGCACAGCCTAAAGTTGTAGATCAAGTGGCATGAAAAACCACATCTATTTGTTTATGCATGTCGGGTTGATTGCATTAGTCGAAACAGGATGGACTTCGTGAATGTTGCAATCTCCCACCCCGATAAGGAGAAAAGAGGAATTCATTTAAAGCCAGTCAAATAAATCTTCTTTATCATGCAACCTATCACTGATATCAGCAGCATCCTCCAACAATAAAAGCAGACTACAGAGGTTTGGCAGCTTTGAGCAGCTGCTTAGCATCCATCTGGTGAATCATCGCTGCATTGCTTCCAGGGAAATAATATTTTTCCCAATTAGTGGAGTTCAAGAACCACCAAAGTTCTGTGCCACTGCAGCCAGACTTCATGATTCCTGTATTTCATTTTTTTACAAGACCAGTATACCATACACATTTCTAATTGCGTGTTGTGGTCAGCATGTTTACTTTCTGTGGCTTGTGAAACAGCACAGCTAAATTCCTCTTTACACTAATATTTACTGATTTCTCACCATTGAAAAAATATTTTCCTTACCTCACTTTTGCCCACATGATACTCCATTTGTCACTTTATTGCCCACTTGCTTAATCTATACATATCCCTTTGCCAACACCTTGCCCCCTCCTCTGAGCTCCCATATCAAGAAATGTGAAAGCAAACACAAAGATTTGAGCTCCGGATGTGATGATGTTATTGTGTATTCATCCTGCCAAATTTAAATAGCTGTGGATTAACTTTAATCATTGTTATCAGGAAGTACAAAGTCTCAATGATTTTTGTGCAACATAAATTTCTACCTTCAAAAGGATTGAGACCGTGAGCACACCCACAAGAAGACATTTGTAATTATAATGCAGGCTCACATCAAATGGTAGATTACTGCCGAACTGAGTGAACCAAACAAGCAAATTGCTCGGAGCTATTTACTCCATGACAAATAACCTGTTCTAATTCCTAATAATTTATCTACCTGAAGATATCTCATTAAAGAGAAACTTGAAGTCAACTTGGAAGCTTCAATCAGTCTGTTGGAGTGCTGCTTTCATGCCCAATTCCAGTAAATGCCACAAGTCATACCTGTTACCATTCTTTGGGTGGGTGGTTTACAAAGAGAACAATGAGGATAAAAGCCTACACCTTTAGGCAGAAGGGAAGAAAGTGAAAGAAATCCCAGACACATGCAGGTTTGTAGGTTAATTGGCCTCGGTAAATTGTTCACAGTCCGTAGGGAGTGGATGCGAAAATGGGATAACATAGAACGTGTGAACGGGTGGTTGAAGGTGGGTGTGGACTCCGAGGACCAATGGACCTGGTTTCCACGATGTACCTTTAAATCAATTGAATCAATAAAGTTAACCCATGCACCAGGTGAACCTTTTCCAGGTTGTTTCACCATGTTACTGCTCCACGGCAAAATGTCCTCCATGTATGCAAACCTTGAAGGTTCTCATCCTCTTTCTGACAGGAGTTCTGTGAGACTCTCTTTCACTGCTGCTCCTCTGTGACTCCTGCTGCTCTCTTGCTCTTCTAAAACAGGTTTTGGTCCACCCCTACCTCTTTGCCAGCTTTTGCCCCCCATTACAATCAGTCCGAAGAAGGGCCCTGATCCAAAATGTCGCCTATACATGTCTTACAGAGATATTGCATGACCCACTATGTTATACCAGCACTTTGTGTCTTTTTTTGTAAGTTCAGACGTTAACTGAGGAAGAAACAACCTAAAAAGACTGACACGTCAATCTCTGAATCATAAGGTATGCTTCCGTGAAATGTTGTGGGATGTTTTGCCATCTTGCAGGTGCAACACGTATGAGAGTTGTTGTCACCATTATTAAGTTGGCCTTTAAAGCAGTACCGCATTTTCAGAGATTACACTTCACTATCTGCCATTAAATCATTGCTAAATCTATGTGGTGGAACTGGAATATGCAACCTACTGACTCAGATGCAAGACTCAGACTTACATTAACCAACATATGATCCAAATGCAAACAGGGTGTGCTTCACATTTACTGTCTCATCACTGAAACTGGATTGGGCTATCAGGTAAGTGGTCAGAAACCATGATCTCAATTGGCTTTGAATGCTGCCCTTCCTGTCTCCAAGCTGCTCATAGAGTCTCATGTCCACCCGTATCTTGTGATCCTTGCTTTATTTAAATTGGACAAAGTCCAAATGGAAATTAGAATTGAATAATATACACACAGGGCATTGTCAGCACCCAGATTCAATGACATTCGCTGGAACTACAACTGCATCCAGCCAGAACAAAAAAGAATAAACTTTATGTGTATGAAGGAACTGTAGATGCCGGTTTAAACTGAAGAAAGACACAAAATGCTGGAGTAACTCAGTTGGACAGGCAGCATCTCTGGAGAGAAGGAATGGGTGGCATTTCGTGAAGAAGGGTCTCGACACGAAACGTTACCCATTCCTTCTCTCCAGAGATGCTGCCTGTCCCACTGAGTTACTCCAGCATTTTATGTATATCTTAAGAATAATCTTTACCTGAGTAACAACAAAAGTATTCAGTGGCTCATCTGGGCATTGTGACCACATTTTGCACACAATATAGGGAAAGGCAAGTAAAGATGTGCACGTTGCTGATTCAACAACACACAATCTTTAATGATAACTCCAAACTCCTCCAAATACACTCATTAATTTCACTCTCCATTTTTCATTGCAGACACATATTTTGTATTCATTGCACATCATTACCTCCTTACTTGGCCAAATGGAAGAGAGGGTTTGTACTAATGAAGGTATCTGAGTGTCTATGAACCCCATGATATAGGGAGTGCCTCTCCTGACCTTGATCCTTGCCTTGAACACCTCCCTCTCGTGCATTCTCCAGCACAAATCCCATAGAGTGTGTTACAGTAAAATAGAAACATAGAAAATAGGTGCAGGAGGAGGCCATTTGGCCCTTTGAGCTAGCACCGCCATTCATTGTGATCATGGCTGATCGTCCGCTATCAATAACCCGTGCCTGCCTTCTCCCCATATCCCTTGACTCCACTAGCCCCTAGAGCTCTATCCAACTCTCTCTTAAATCCATCCAGTGATTTGGCCTCCACTGCCCTCTGTGGCAGGGAATTCCATAAATTCACAACTCTCTGGGTAAAAAAGGTTTTTCTCAGCTCAGTCTTAAATGACCTTAAATTAAATAATGCAATTGATGGTCCTTTAATAATTTAATTTTGATATAGTTTGGGTAATGAACTTGACACAAACTTTTCTCCATTTTTAATCCCTCTTCTGACCTTCTCTGCTTCCTTCCTCGGCACATCAACAACAAGTTCTTCAAGGGTGGCTGACTTTTTGAGAATCTCCTCCCATTGACTTTAGCTGACAGATTAGCGGAAACTGTGTCGTCAAAAATGTACTCATGAATGTTGGTGGAAGATTGACCGAAAAATCAGGTGTGGAGATAAACAGGGTTTCTATTAATCTTCTGCAGAAGTTACCGTGACTAATTAGGAGAATCCTTTGACAATTCTGCCACATCTGGCAGCAGAATATAGGTATTCGCCAGCAGCCCAGTTGAAAAGGAATTTGCATCATCTGATCCATAGAGGTCTTGAATGCATTCAGCAGCAAAGATGTATATAATGAGATTCATCTCAGCATTCTCGCCACCACGCTACCAGAGATTAGTGAACTCATTCTACATGAGTTGTCAAAAATTTGGAAGAAGCTTTATTGATAGTCCAAACTTCACTGTTAGCTTAAACTGAAACTTTTCGTAGTTCCGTGTAGGGAAGCATTTGAAGTTTTTAAGTTGTATTGCTTGGCTTTGATTGTGAATGCTGCTAATGTCAATTAGTGTGCAATTACATAATTAGACAAAATCTCTGCCCATTAAATTCTGAGTTAAATTCAAAATACTTTCCCACTAGTTAGGCACAATTTGTTTTATGTCTTGCGGTAGTCCGATCTAAGGGTAAATCTGAAAGCTTGTGCAATGCTAAGTGCAACAAATTGCTATGTTAAAAGTATTGAGTTTAAACTGGGAGGTTTTATGGCTACAGAACGTCACAAAGATGTCTGACCATGTAACAGGGTTCCTCAATCATCTCAGTCATAGATTTCAGTGCAAAGCACAAAGTGCTGGAGGAACTCAGTGGGTCAGGCAGCATCTGTAGAGGGAATGGACTGGCGACAATCCAAGTCGGGACCCTTCTTTAGATTGATTGCCTAACCCACTGAGTTTCTCCAGGACTTTGTTTTTTGCTCAAGATTCCGGCATCTGCAGCGTGTGCCTCCATTTCTAAAATTCCGTTTGATATCACACTCGAGAGCAAGTTGTTCAAAGTCTATTTATGATCTTGTGGCATGACAAAAACCAGTGACACATGCTGTTTGAGTGTGCATTTATATTATACTCAACTCAATCAATTGGCCTTGCATAACATGCAATTCAATTACATACTGATGCTTAAGAATTAATACATTAAAAAAAATGCTTTCATCTCCTTCCTCATAAATAACGTATTTCTTACTGCCATGCTTTTTGTCTCATCTTGGTGTAAATATATTCAATTATAAATTCCTCTGCTGTGATTTACTACCTTTGGGAGCTTGTAATTACAACCCACCATTAAGATGAAATGCATCAATTTAAAATTTTCCACATGACCTTATGAGTCTAAATGTTCCTGACACATGCACTTAGCTTTACTGATTTGTGTGCAATACCATGTAATGGATACATGAACAATCTTAGGTCAGAAACTATTGCCAATGAAAAGCAATCTACACCTGCAGAGGATGTAGGGCAGCACAGGGGCGCAGTTGTAGAGCTGCTTCCTCACTTCGCCAGAGACCCTGGTCCGATCTTGACTACAATGCTGCCTGTGCAGAGTTTGATCATTCTCCCTGTGATCATGTGGGTTTTCTCCGGTTGCTCCAATTTCCTCGCATATCGCAAAGATGTGCAGGTTTGTAGATTAATTGGCATCTATAAATTGCTACGATTGTGTAGGATGCGAAAGTGGGATCATACAGAACTAGTGTACTGGTGATCAACGGTCAGCATGAACTCAATGGGCCGAAGGGCCTATTTCCACGCTGTATCACTCAATTCTAAGTGTGCAGAAAATATACAAAATCCTGCAGCTCCCCTGAGGTACTGTAAGCTGTGGAGCCAAGGTGGATGGAAGCTGTGTGGAGGCAGGCCCTTGCACTATGTAATGTCACCACATGGGCAACACAGTGGAGCAGTTGGTAGAGCTGTTGCTCCACAGCGCCAGGGATCCAGATTTCATCTGGACCACGGGTGCTGTTGATGTGGAGTTTGCTCGTTCTCCGTTTTCCTTCCACTTCCCAAACACATGGAGCTTTGTAGGTTAATCGGCCTCTGTAAAAAATTCCATTGGTGTGTAGGGAGTGAACGCAAAAGTATAATAGCATAGAATAAGTGTGAATGGGTGATCAATGGTCTGCGTAGACTTGTTGGACTAAATGGCCTGTTTCCATGCTGTATCTTTCAATCGGTCAATCAATCAATCAGTAAGATAGGCACAAAAAGCTAGAGTAACTCAGCGGGACAGACAGCATCTCTGGAGAGAAGGAATGGGTGACAATTCATGTCGAGATCCTTCTTTGCCCACAAGTAGAGAACATTTGTCATATAGCAAAACCATAGGGCTGGCTTTACCAACAATCAAAGTTGTCAATGGCTTTGAATAATTTTTGATGTCCTGACATCCTTTTGAGTAAAGTGGCATCGGTATTCCTTGTTTCTTGCTTTCTAAAATAATCCTTATCACCTACATTATATTCTCCTTTGAGATAAATAGTCTCAACCTTCACTTTTCCAGTAAGTACATTGTTCCTCATAACCTAATCCTTTCCTAACCTCAGTCATTCTGGCTGCTTTTTTCTCTGTGAGAAGTCGCTATATTCTTTCAGTACTATGTTAAGCAGAAATGTACCCAGTCAGAGTAGTTGCAACAATGATTTACAAATTGGCATTCTAGTCAGTTCCCCCAATGCTCAGGTGCAAAGGACCTTCTTCTGCCTGGCATGGACCTCCTGTTTCTGTGAGTGAACAAGGAAGTGATATTCCTCTTCCTTGCAGTACATGACAGCCAGTGTGTGTTTTGCTGCAATCAGCTTGGGGAGTGTGTCCCGAAGGGGTTGACACCATCCTCTGGTTAATGTGCAGTTGAAGCCTCAGGTCTCAATAGACAATAGGTGCAGGAGTAGGTCATACGGCCCTTCGAGCCAGCACCGCCATTCACTGTGATCATGGCTGATCATCCACAATCTGTACCTTGTTCCTGCCTTCTCCCCATATCCCTTGACTCGTCTTGCCCTGCGCTGCTGTTTTGTTGGCGACTGGCTTTGAACTTCATCCTCGCTTTAACATTAAATTGCTGAAGAACGGTTTATAAGCAAAAGACTTTACAATGAAAGCTGGCGCCCTCTAGTGATTGTGCAAAAGCAACTTCAGGACTCTGCCCTGACCATTTCCAGACATTTATCTAGGGACAGATTGAGGTGGTGCAAGTGTCACAGATGGTGCTAATGTGTGATTAACATCACTTCAAAAATGAGATAGCTCTTTACACAAAGCCGGTTCCCAGTTTAGCACAAATAAGATCAAATTCAAACAAGTGGGTCCAGAAGAAGCTAGTGTACACAAGCCTGACACTATTATCATCCATCTGCACTCTTCCCTCCCAATTTCCAGCTGAATTAATTTACTGGGGTTACTAAATATCACAGCGGGAGGATCCCCATCGGGAAATGAATCTGGATAAGCAGTGAAGTGGGTTTATGAACACTCCGTTAATTCGGCACCCTCGGGACTTTAGGTGTTCCGCGCCAACCGATTTTCCAGATCATTGGATGTTATTCCTATTAATAGCCTAACAAGCTTTTAATTCAGCACTTTTTAACTGTTACACAGTAGTATAATGCATTTTCCAGCGATCCTGGCAAATTTAAAGTGAGCATGTGAATGGGGCCCTGGTGATTTTCAAGGGAGTGCTGGAAATATCATCAGCCTAGGCAGATGGTAAACCATTGGGATTTCTGAATAATTGAGTAGCGAATTATGAGTTTTATTCTACTGGCTAAGGACAGAGCATGTGAATGGTAGATAAGGACTGGAATGAAAATATGAATTTGCCTCATAGTGGCAGAGATACTTGAGCTTCAGAGATCCGGGTTCTAATCCTGATCTCCAGTGCTGTCTTTATAGAGTTTACGTTTTTCCTTGTGACCTTGTGTGTTTCCTCCAGATGCTCTGGTTTCCTCTCATCCCAAAAACGTGGAGGTTGGGAGGTGAAATTGAACACTTAAATTGCTTCGTGCATAGATTAGTGGTAGAATTTGGGGGGTGGGTGGTGGAAGTTGATGCGAATGTGAGTTAAATGAAACAGATTAGGCTAGGATTAGTGTAACATTGACTGCTGGTCCGCACAGACTATATCTCTTGTTCTGACCACGTTTCACCCCTCCTCTTATCAGCTTTTTGCCTTTATCCACCCATCTACCAATAACCACCTCCCCCCCTCCTCTTACCTGCATTCATCTATCACTTGCTAGGCTTTATCTTGCTCCCTTGCTCTCAACCTTTTCCCCCTCTCCACCAGAATGTCTGAAAAAGGGACCAGACCAGAAACGTCACCTATCCAGATGCTGCCTGACCCACTGAGTTGCTCCTGCATATTGTGTCTTTTTTTTTTTAAACCAGCATCTGCAGTTCCTTGTGTCCAGGCAGGCTCAGTGGCCTGAGGGGCTTGTTCAATGCTGTCCCTCCCTATGGCTCCATGACTGTAGTGGGATTATGAACACTGGATGGGGATGGGTGTGGGTGTATGAACAATGCTGGAGGCCTGATTTAGTGGTCCTTCTATATAATTATTTCCCTGGGAACTATTTAGGTTCATGGTTATTATGTTTGAGAGAAATCAGATTATGTTTGTGGATATGTACACTGAAAGTTTCATTGGAATAGAAGAAGAGGGAATTTTGGCAGAAATTCAATCAAGTACTAATTATAAGTTTAGCAGTATGGAAACTTTACATTGTTAGAATTAGGCAACAGCGAGTTTCATGTGAGAAAAGAGAGGATGTGCAGTATTCTGGCTTTTGGTGTCTGTGGCCTTGCTATGTCAGTATCTTTAGATTTTTTTAGACTTCAGAGATACAGCATGGAGACAGGCCTTTCGACCCGCTTAGTCCGGGCCGAAGTGATCACCCTGTACATTAACATTATTCTACGAACTTGGGATTGTTTACAATTTACTGAAGTCAATTAACCTATGAACCCGCACGTTTTTGGAGTGTGGGAGGAAACCGGAGCATCTGGTGAAAACCCATGTGATCACAGGGAGAATGTACAAACTCCGTACAGACAACACCATTAGTCAGGATAGAACCTGGGTCTCTGGCGCTGTAAGGCAGCAGCTCTACTGCTATGCCACTGTGCCGCATTGATTGTGATAAAAGTCCATTTGCATTGTTTGTGTTATTTTAGCTTGCTCAGAGCGGTATTGCTGCGTCATTTGGCTTTCCCACAACATCGTTTACTTTCACACAGCAACAGGACATTTTGGATTTGAATCCTTGACAATCAGCAGTTTTTTCTGTCTAGTTGGAGGGTGACAGCACAAGAGAGCTCTGTCGGGAGCCCAGTAGAACAAAGGCTTGATTGACAAAAAAACAGTACACGCTGTAAACACAGGGATCAGCACAGGGAAAGGGAGACAGGGCAAAAAAAATGATCAACCTTTCCAATGAATCTGAAATACCAGCAAATATGCCTGAGTCAGGGAACACAATATGAATTGTGTTTGCTGTTGTGTATGCTGTCAAACACAAATCTGTGAAGCTTGCTTATTCTTCCCGTCTGTGAATTTAACGAGGAGAATTTAATCTAATCGTCATTCCCTCTGGACTATCATATTTTCCAGCCTGGAGGTCAGGATTGAACCTGGGTCACTGGACCTCAGCTATTTAGGGTGGTACAGTGGTGCAGCTGTAGAGTAGCCTTACAACGCTAGGGACTGGGGTTTGATCCTGACTATGGGTGCTGTCTGTACGGAGTTTGCACGATCAACGCGACCGCCATGGGTTTTCTCCTGGTGCTTCTGTTTCCATCCCAAATTCCAAAGATCTGCAGATCTTTAGGTTGATCGGCTCCTGTAAATTGTAAATTGTCCCTTGTGTGTAGGATCATGCTAGTGAATGAGGTGATTGTTGGTCCTTGCGGACCTGGTGGCTGAAAGGCCTGTTTCCATGCTGTATCTCTAAAGTCTATCTGTGCCACCAAGCTATCCTAAGAAACAGATTCACAGATGAATGCCAGTACTAATGGAGGTAGGAATATCAATCTATTCTGTGTGGGTTTATGTCTCTTGCTAATTCATGACAAACTTGATAGAAGAGAATAATAAATAGGCCCTCTAATTCTGTCTCGCCCATGGGGTCAAAAATCAGAAGGATTGATTTAAAGTAATTCATAGAAGGATTAGAGGGGAGATAGGGAACATTTTTGTTCACACAAAGAGTAGCACATATCTGGAACTCACAGAAAGAGGCAGAGACATTTGAATATGACCTTGAAAAGTCACAGTCTGCACATCTATGGATCACGTGGTGAGTTTCGACTGGGAAGCAATCCCTTGACTGGTGTTGACACAATTTACTGGCGGGTGTGTAATAAATATTCAACGGTTTCCATAATTCTAAGAAACGAGGGGTTGTGTGGGCAGCAAGAAAATGATTAATTGCTTGGAGGGGTACAATTAATTTCCAAATGCAGTGAATTCTTAACCACGGCTGTTTTGATAGTTGAGTCTCAGAGAAGAGCCACGGCATTCATCCACTTTGCTGAGGGAAGATCATGACAATTCTACAATTGCCATGTTCATCTGGTGAAACAGCAGCATGGAGGCAGGAAGGTAAAAATCTCCAGTAGTGGATGGCACAGTAGCGCAACTGGTATAACCGCCAGATACTCGCATCTCGACCCAGAACATAGATGCCATCTGTGTGGAGTTTGTATGTTCTCCTTGTGACCGTGTGATTTCCACCGGGAGCTCTGGTTTCCTCCCACATCCCAAAGACGAATGGGTTTGTAGGTTAATAGGTCACTGTAACAAAATTTAAAAAGGCCCCTAATGTGTTGTGAGTGAATGAGAAAGTGAGATAACATAGAACTAGAGTGATCGGTGGTCAGCGTGGACTCGGTGTGCCAAAGGGCCTGTTTCTATGCTGTATCTCAAATCTCTCAAAACTAAACTAAACTAAATATTGGTCAGAGCATGATATAGAAGTGGGGGTGTATTCCTACAGAGGAAAATGTAAAAATCACCTGAAAGAATACATTTGATTTTATATATGTTGCTATCTGTGTTCAATAGAATATGTTACAGAAATGTACAATAGTCAGAATGTACTTTGATTATGCAAACTGATGCTCAGATTCAGTGAAGAACGGATTCTGCAAACACATTTGATGCTGGATAAATCTCCCATTATAACGTTTCTGTGTTGCTTGTAATAATATTGCTTTTGTGGCTACCAGTTAATGCCTTGATCTTCCTGACAACACATCAGCATCTGATAACAAAGCGTTGCAGATACTTCAATCCTGAGCAGCATCCTGGTTATTGAACCTGGAACACTTCATATCATTCACCCTTGCAGTGCTTATGAAGTATCAGTGTTCAAAGTACAATCGAGAACTTGTTTATATGGTCATTCCAGAGACCACGTATATAGCGATATACAGTGGCTTGCAAAAGTTTTCATTCCCCTTGAACTTTTCCACATTTTGTCACGTTACAACCACAAACGTAAATGTATTTTATTGGGATTTTATGTGATAGACCAACACAAAGTGGCGCATAATTGTGAAGTGGAATGAAAATGATATATGAATTTCAAATTTTTTTACAAATAAAAAACTGAAAAGTGTGGTGTGCAAAAGTATTCAGCCCCCATTACTCTGATACCCCTAAATAAATCTAGTGCAACCGATTGCCTTCAGAAGTCACCTAATTAGTAAATAGAGTCCACTTGTGTGTAATCTAATCTCAGTATAAATACAGCTGTTCTGTGAAGGCCTCAGAGGTTTGTTAGTGAACATTAGTGAACAAATAGCATCATGAAGCCCAAGGAACACACCCGACAGGTCAGGGATAAAGTTGTGGAGAAGTTTAAAGCAGGGTAAGGTTATAAAAAAATATCCCAAGCTTTGAACATCTCACGGAGCACTGTTCAATCCATCATCTGAAAATGGGAAGAGTGTGGCACAACTGCAAACCTACCAAGACATGGCCGTCCACCTAAACTGACAGGCCAGGCAAGGAGAGCATTGATCAGAGAAGCAGCCATGGTAACTCTGGAGGAGCTGCAGAGATCCACAGCTCAGGTGGGAGAATCTGTCCACAGGACAACTATTAGTCGTGCACTCCACAAATCGGGCCTTTATGGAAGAGTGGCAAAAAGAAAGCCATTGTTGAAACAAAGCCATAAGAAGTCCCGTTTGCAGTTTGCCACAAGCCACTTGGGTACACAGCAAACAAGTGGAGGAAGGTGCTCTGGTCTGATGAAACCAAAATTGAAGTTTTTGGCCTAAATGCAAAATGCTATGTGTGGCGGAAAACTAACACTGCACATCACCCTGAACACACCATCCCCACTGTGAAACATGGTGGTGGCAGCATCATGCTGTGGGGATGTTTTTCTTCAGCAGGGACAGGGAAGCTGGTCAGAGTTGTTGGGAATATGGATGGAGCCAAATACAGGGCAATCTTGGAAGAAAACCTATTAGAGTCTGCAAAAGACTTGAGACTGGGGCGGAGGTTCACCTTCCAGCAGGACAACGACCCTAAACATACAGTCAGAGCTACAATGGAATGGTTTAGATCAAAGCATATTCATGTGTTAGAATGGCCCAGTCAAAGTCCAGACCTAAATCCAATTGAGAATCTCTGGCAAGACTTGAAAATTGCTGTTCACAGACGCTCTCCATCCAATCTGACTGAGTGAGCTATTTTGCAAAGAAGAATGGGCAGAAATTTCAGTCTCTAGATGTGCAAAGCTGGTCGAGACATACTCCAAAAGACTTGCAGCTGTAATTGCAGCGAAAGGTGGTTTTACAAAGTATTGACTCAGGGGGGCTGAATACTTTTGCACGCCACGCTTTTCAGTTTTTTATTTGTAATAAAACTTGGAAACCATGAATAATTTTCCTTCCACTTCACAATTATGCACCACTTTGTGTTGGTCTATCACATAAAATCCCAATAAAATACATTTATGTTTGTAACGTGACAAAATGTGGAAAAGTTCAAGGGGTATGAAAACTTTTGCAAGCCACTGTAGTTGTCTCTATACCCAATCTAAATGCTGAACTGGTTTCTCCTGCAGTTTAGAGAAAAACAAATGTAAGCTACAATAAAATGGAGACACATGAAACTGCAGATGCTGGAATATTGAGCAAAGCACATAGTTCTGGAGTAACTCAATGGGTCATGCAACTTCTATAGAGGGAATGGATCGGCGACGTTTCGGATCAGAACCCTTCTTATCTCACCACTACCATCAGGAAGAAAGTTCAGGAGCCTGAAGACTGTAACGCCAGGTTCAGGAACAGCTTCTTCCCCACAGCCATCATTGCGTATTAAACACAATGAATAAGCTATGAGCTCTGAACTGCAAATACTATATTGTTATTTGTTATTTGCACTATATTTGTTATTTATTGAACTTTTTTTTTTCCTGTTATATACAATGTTTATATATTCACATATTCTGTTGTGCTGCAGCAAGTAAGAATTTCATTGTCCCATCCGGGACATATGACAATAAAACACTCTTGACTCTTGACTCTTCAGGCTGATTGTAGTAGGGGGGAGAAAGCTGGAAAGGAGAGGTGGGTTTGGCAGGACAATGCCTGGCAAATGTCTGAAGAAGGGTCTCGACCCAAAACGTAACCTATTCCTTTTCTCCAGAGATGATGCCTGACCTGCTGAGTTACTCCAGCATACTGTGTCTATCCTAGCAAGAGATAGGCCGATACAGGTGAGGGGGTTTGATTGCAGATGGGTGGAGTAAGTGACAAAGGTTGGAGGTGGAAACGAGACAGAAAGGTGTCAGATAAGGAGAGAAGAAGAGTGGAATGTAAAGCCAGAAAGAAGGGGATTGGGGTGAGACAGAGAAGAAGGGGCAGAATAGTGGACAGGGTAGGTGGGAGGGGGGCACAGGAAAAAGAGGCATAAGGGGTATTACACACAATTATAGAATTTCATGTTCATAGGGTTACAATAAAAGCTTCAATAAAATATTTATTGATATAATATTTCCATATTTTCTCTATATTGAACTATTGGATTTGAGGTTCTGGTCAATCAAATCAACCTACAGATATACCACTTGTCACCATACTTCTGCCATTTTACGCAACAACTGGCTATTTGTCGACAAAATGTACAAATCATTGAAGAAGATGGAAGTCTGAAGATATTCTAGATTTTCTAAGAGAAAAGAATGACTTACATGGTGCCTTAAGTACGTAGAGCAAAGTGCAGACACTGTTGCAGTGTGATAAACAGGGTAGTCAATTTGCACTTAACACGGTTCCACAAATACCAATGGTTCAATATTTATACTGCGGTCCTGAACGCATTTATCCAAAAGCCAAATTCAGTTTGTTGAAACTCATGCTTTTAAAAGACGGATTCTTCCAACAATATACTAACTCAAGCAGGCAATTATTGCACAGATCTACTAAATTATGCAGGAATGGCTAAGGAAATGGGAATTGCTCAAACAACATTTCAGAAGTCTGGCTTTATTGAAGGCGCACTTAGGGAACCAAATGGAGACAAATAATTGATCTTTTCTTTCAAGCCCAACCTGAAGACAGCAAAGAGGTGATTTTGTTTGCACTTGTAGCTGCTTATTGTTCCTTGTATCCCAGCAACCTCCTGTCATAACACAATCTGGGACAAATGATTATCAGTTCATATAATTTATTAACCCCAACAGCATTTAACTTCCTTTCCAAAAAATCATTCAGTTTTGAAATAGTTCAATGCTTGTAATTTTTTTTTACCATGGAATTGGACCGAGACCAGAGGTGTATTAGAAAATTCAAGATTTGCAGTGGGGCGGTGTTTAGCATATGTGCTCTATTCATATGGTTTCAATGGGAAAACAGGTTTCAGATAGTCACGGCAGGGAGTAAGGAAAATGAAATACTGAGAAATAAATGCAAGGTGCTGGGTGGTTGCAAACTAAAAATCAAAGAAAACGGTGGGGGAGGATGTTGAATGACCAAAGTGTTTTGCAATCTGCTGTTTTAGACATGGAGGAAATTGGATAAGGTTCAAACCTAAAGTGATACCATCTCTGTGCTAAATCAGTTATTTTAGCTGGGGGTTTTGTGACAGCAGGTAGCTGCAGTATCTCTGGGTTACGGAGAACAAAAACAGCCCAGTGCAACCAATTCTTAAAGAAATGGGAAAAAAGGGGAAAATTAAGATTAATTTAGAGAACAAAAAAACATACAGAATTTGTTCTGCTGCTTGAAAACATTCATAGAATTATACATTATGGAAACAGGCTCTTTGGTCTAACTCCTCCTTGTTGACCAGGTTGCTAAACTGTGCTAATCCAGCTTGCCTGCACATAGCCCGGATGATTCCAAACTTTTCCTATCCATGTATTGTCCAAGTGTCTTTTAAAGGTTGTTATTGTACCTTCCTCTACCACTTCCTCTTGCAACTCAATCCATGTGCGCACAACCCTCTATGTGAAAAACCTGTCCCTAAGGTCCCTTTTAAATTTTTCCCCCCTCCCCTTAATTCTATGCCCTCTAGTTTTTGAATCATTTATCCTGGGAATTGACCGTGGCTGTTCACCTTATCACTGCCCAGAGTAACTTTATATAAGATCACCCCTCGGCCTCCTCTGCGTCAGGGTAAAAGACCCAGCCTACCCAGCCTCTCCTGGCAACTCCTACCATCCAAACCCCGCAACATCCTTGTAAATAGTTTTTGCAATCTTTCCAGTCAAGTTAACTCCAGGAGAAATATGTAAGCTGTAAACACTAATTGCAGTGAAGCCCAAGTTATCCTCTCCAGCTAGTAGGAAGTTGGATATAAATATGACAAGGAAAAATCCAAAGCAATGATGAAAAAGCTAAACAATGGGACTAATTTAATACCTGCACCGAGATTCTGGCTCAGTTATTTGAGTCGCTTGAAATATATGACATGGAAACAGGCCCTTTGGCCCACCGAGTCCATGATGATCATTGATCACTCATTCACACTACATTCCAATTTTTGCATCTGCTCTCGGCACATGAGCAATTTACAGAGGCCAATACCCTACAAACCCCCACATCTTTGTTAGGCTGAAAGGCCTCCATCTCTATCATTGGATTTTATGATGCTGTAAACAGAACATTTCTCATGTTGCCAAGGACAGGTCCCATCAGAAAGCTTATACTACATCTATTGTTTAGTTTAGTTCAGAAAGATACAGCATGGAAACAGGCCCTTCGGCCCACTGAATCCATGCTGACCAGCCATCGCTCGTTCAAACTAGTTCCATGTTATCCCACTTTCTCATCCACTCTGACACATTAGGGACAACTTTACCCGAGAAGCCAATTAACCTACAAACTCGCATGTCTTTGGGATGTGAGAGGAAATTAGAGCATCCGGAGCCATGCGATCACTGGGAGAACATGGAAACCACACAGAGAGCACTCGATTGTAATCATGCATTGTCTTTCCACTGACTGTTCAGCACGCAACAAAAGCTTTTCCCTGTACCTTGCTACATGTGACAATAAACTAAACTAAACCCTATGTCAGGATCGAACCTGGGTCTCTGGTGCTGAGAGGCAGCAGCTCTACCAGCTGCGCCACTGGGCCACCATATATATATAATACCGTCCATATATTCTGGAATTTCCTGTTTACCTCTCAGTAAATCAATCTTGCAAGGTGTTAACCTAGGTTTTGAGAATCCATTCAGTCTACTGCTGCCTGTGCATGGTAGGTTCAAGGTGACACGGTGCCCGTTCAGTCTCTGTCCAGACTCTTATGAACATTGACGATAGACACAAAGTGCTGGAGTAAATCAGTGGAACAGGCAGCATCTCTGGAGAGAAGGAATGGGTGACGTTTCGGATCGAGACCCTTCTTCAGACTGGAGAGTTTTGAATGACTTATTTTTTCACCAACACACAGTCGTGTTAAGAACCACATAATCAAAACCCAGTTCCAGGTCTTCGCCAGCTCAGTGTGTAAGAATGCCTTTGCCTCCAGCCGTGCAGTTCCCGCTGCACAAACCCCAACGATCCCTCCTTTGTTCCCACGACAGGGTGATTGATTATTCCTGAATTGTCTGATTAGCCACACAGCAGCAATTTAATAGCTACGGATGAGTGACAGCTGCAGCCACAGAGCCACCAATTGTTCGAAATTCTTGACCTGCTGACCCTGCAGTGATGTCATGCATGGTTTAACCCTGACATCATCAGAAAGATCTCCAGGGCCGACTGGGACTAATCAGCTTGCCGTTAGTTGAGATCTTATTCGCGGAATTCCAATGCAAAGCCTTGAAGCCATTTCAAAGACCAATTCTAAGCTTCAAAATGAAGTCCTGTTTGTGGTATATCTTTTGCACTTCTTTTCAGGTTTGTCTTAATTGGTGCTCTATAAACAATCCAAGAACTCTACTGTTCTGCTGCATCTCTCGAAATGGGGACACAAGAGGCTGCAGATGCTGGAATCTGGAGCTGGGGGACCTCAAAGGGTTAAGCAGCATCCGTGGGGGTGGCGAGACATCATTTGTGAATGTTTCTGGTTGAGATTCTGCATCAGTTCTGCACGTTAACAATTCCTTTCCCCTAAACATGCTGCTTGACTTGCCGAACTCCCCCAGCGATTTGTATTTCACTTTGGCTGTTGAAGTATATTCTCCTGCACTCCAGAAGGTGGTGATTTAAACTGGCTATCAAATATGGCATATCCGTCTCGCTCAAACATTCCCCTATGACAAGGTGAAGTTTCTGATATCAAAGCTTATTTTAAGAAGTGGTTGAACAAACTTGGGTTGTTTTCTTTGGAGCATCGGAGACTGAGGGGAGACCTGAAAGAAGTATATAAAATATTATGAGAGGCATAGATGGGGTGAATAGTCAGAACCTTTTTCCCCAGGGTGAAAATGTCAAAGACTAGAGGGCATAGCTTTAAGGGGCAAAGTTAAAGTATAAAGTTTAAAGCATATGCACAGAGGGCGATGGCTGTGTGGAATGTGCTTCCAGGGGTGGTGGTGGAGCCAAATACAATAGTGGTGTTAGAGATTTTTGGATAGGCATAATGAATATGCATGGAATTGAGGGATATGTATCACAAGTGGCAGCGGAGAATAAATTATCTAGACGGCGTGTTCAAGAGTCAAGAGTGTTTTATTGTCATATGTCCCAGATAGGACAATTAAATTCTTGCTTGCTGCAGCACGACAAAATATGTAAACATAGTACATAACAGAGAAAAAGTTTGGTGTGTATATATACAATTGCATGCATACTCAATAAAGCATGGACATTGTGGGCAGAAGGATCTGTTCCTATGCCGTACTGTTCTATGTTCTAAAACCAGACAACCATGCCCAAATAGGTGTCGTAGTTGCCAACATCGCTCTAACTGTGGAATTTGCCTTGATTAGCTTCATTAACATGATCATGCTGATCACAAGCACTTCCCCATCTGCACAAGACTACACACATATGCAGCTCCGCAGCATTAGAAAGCTCAAACCTATTAGCACAACGGATCCATCCAAGTAAAATCCTTTGTTGGCGTGACAGTGCGACTGATTGTTCCTGAATTATTGGATTAACCGCAGAGCAGTGATTAAATTGCCCCCATCCTAGAAGGTTGGGAGTCACAACTTGTTGGCAGTCACAACTGATGGCAGTGTAATTTTACAGAGGAGGGATTTTCAGAGACTTCATTTCCAGGTGGAGGAGAGAACCATGGAGAGTTTGTTCACTTCACAGAGTAAATGATGGTGATTCAGAGAGATACACATCTGTGACATTGACAAGATCAGTTTCAGTACACTCGTAGTGGCAGAAATAGGAAGTGAATGGAAGGATCGGCATTATACATCCAAGGAGACTGGAATGGAAAAGACGTTTTGGGATTTGAAATTGCTTTAAAAGACAATACAAATGTGCGTGGTGGGGGTGGGGGGTGGGTGGGGTGGGATGAGGGGGAGGGAATGAGGGTGGGGGGGTGGAGGAGGGGAGAGATGATGTTGTTAGTAGATTTGACCTGAGGAAAGAGAGCTGTTAATAACATTCAGCTCGCACAAAGCTGTAAAGGGACTTGAGGCTTTCTGTGTTTGGAGGAGTAGTATTAAGCGACTAACAGTACTCAAAACAAGGAAACATGACATTATCAAACTGATGGGGTCAGCCTTTATTATCCAAGTGGAGTTGTAATTTATGAGTGTGGATCAAAACATGATTCAATTGTTTCCATACATTTCTCATCAAAAACAGTAAACGTTGTATTGACGGCCTATAGGAAATATCTGTCTGCCCTGAGAGTGCTGGAAACGAACCTTCACCTTTTACTATTTTTACAGAGGTGGAAAATCATCGAGCAGGATGATCAATGTTTACGCCAGATGCGAATGTTTATGCAAGTTCTCGGAACTTGAACAACCTTGTTTCCCTGCTGGCACCTCCGTGTATCGTTCAGTGGAGACTGTGGGAAAAGGAAGGCTCTTCGTCTGTTTTCCTACGGCTTTTGCTATGAATTCAATCTTTGAGCTTTCATGCTGCATTTCTAAAGTGAAACACTGCTGGCTGCACTGCTTTGTTTGCTCATGAAATACTGTAGAATTCAAGGAAAGCATTTTTTAAATGTTTCTCAGCTGGGTGAAACCCTCAGATAATTTAATCCTTTGCCAGTGTTTATGTAATGAGTTGAGTCAAACACATCTCAGAATACAACACATGTTTATTAAATGTACTTACAGAATCAGTCTGCAGGACATAGCAGTTCCTAGCAACTACTCACACTGAATGGAGTAGGCAATCTCTTCCTAATATAAAACGCATATTGGGCGGAGCAACTACTAACAATCACTACAATTGGCTAGTAGGAAATAACCAATCTACATCTTTCCTTGTAGAAACAAAAGAAAGCATCGGTATATAGGAACATGGTGGCTAAGCAATATAGGTAGCAGAACGCTAATAACGCATATGGGGACATTTATGCAGTTACACAAAATCACCGTATCTAATGGGTGGCCTGGTATTCCGTCCGGCACGTGTGCGGTACGAATCCGCGTCACCTCTTTTCACCGGAGAAGATACCGGGGATGGAACGGGAGATGTGATTGGGGACCCGATGGGGCGGGGAGGTGGTGAGTTAGGCGAGCCAGGCGCCGAACGGTTGTGGCCGCGGTGGAAACATCCTCTGATAGTGGAGCAGCAGGACTGGCAGTGGGAGGATACACAAAACGCAATACATCTGGATATGGAGTCATAGGACATGGTTCCTTCACTGGAAGGATATGTTGACGGTTGCATCTGTAAATGGCTCCGTCCGCTTGAACCAGATAAGAGCGCGGCTCTTTGACAGGGCCGTAGATCTGACCCAGACGGCCATAGCCCTTGTTGGTCTGGAGGTGAACCACCTGTCCAATGGTTAGAGATTTAAGTGGCTTATTGGATTTGTCAAAAAAACGTTTCTGTGTATAACGTTTGAATTGTAGTTGAATTGCTGGGACACAGGCAGGGTTTGGCAAGACATCAGTCGCTGGGCTGGGGAACCCTTGCAATGTTCAAGGGTTCCCCAGCCCTTTTTTGCTATGGGATCCCTTGCAATGTTCCTTAAGTTGAGCATGTCGAGGTAGACGTCCGATTTTGCAAGGTATGAACGCTCCATTAATTGTTTTGCGTTTCGGACGGTTTGTTCTGCGAGTCCGTTGGACTGCGGGAACTCAGGGCTGCTGGTAATATGTCGGAAGTCCCATCGTTTTGCAAAGTTTTTGAAAGACTGGCTGGTGAACTGTCTGCCGTTGTTGGACAGAAGACGGCAGGGGAGCTGTGCACAGAGAAGTGGCACGGCAACTTCTCGAAAACCGCTTCAGATGTAACGGCTTGGAGTAGATCGATGTCGAACCATCCAGAATAAGAATCAACTAGAACCAGATAGTGTTTCCCATGCGATTCGAATATATTGGTGGCTAACGTGGACTGTAATTGTAAAGTCTTGTCAGCAGCCGTGTGTTCTGCCAGGCTGCTCAAGCAATCAGTAGGAACATACGATACCGTCATTGCTGAGAACTGGTCCTGTTCAGAGAGTTATTGTTTGTTGGTTTTGCGTGGGGCTCTTGACAGCATGTCAGCTATGTGCATGTCCTTGCCTTTCTTATAGACAATGTTGAAATCAAACCGCTGCAGCTGCATCATCATCCGTTGTAGGTGGGATGGGGCAGCGTGAATGGGTTTATTCAAAATAGTGACCAACAACTGGTGGTTGGTTTCTATAGTCACAGACTTCCCAAAAATAAAGTCCTTGAATTTTGTGCAAGCGAAAACCACTGTGAGCAATTATTTTCGATCTGGGCGTAACGTTGTTCAGTGTCAGTTAGTGTGCGAGAGGCATAAGAAACAGGCTTGCAGTCGCCATTAGTAGTGGTTTGCAGGCAAGCAGCGCCGAGTCCATACTGGGACGCATCGCAGGTGAGCGTCACTGGTAACTCCAAAGCAAAGTAGGCAAGAGTAGGTGCGTTAGCCAGATGCAACTTGAGAGTGTCGAAAGCTCTTTGGTGCTGCGGATACCAGGACCATGCAGCGTCTTTGTGTGTCAGTTCCCGCAGGGGAGCAGATATGCTGCTGAGGTTGGGAATAAATTTCCCCAGGTAGTTGACCATTCCAAGCAACCTTTGTGGACTCGCAACGTCAGTAGCAACCAGCATCTCGTTGATAGCTGCAGTTTTTGATGGATCTGGTCTGAGACCATCACCTGTGAAAACATGTCCGACATAGGTAACTTCCGGGACTCAAAATTTGCACTTCAGGGGATTGAGTTTGAGCTGAATGTCTTTGGCACGGTCTGGTACTTTCTTCAGACTTGCATCACGTTCAGCCAGGTCGCATCCGTAGACGAGAATGTCATCAACAATGATGGCGAGTGGATACTCAGCAAAACATTGTTCCATCGTGTGCTGGAAAACTTCGCTCGCGGAGTTGATGCCAAAGGGCATTCTCAGGAATTTGTAGTGGCCTAGTTGTAATGTCCGAACGTAGTAAGATTGGACGAGTCTGGGTCCAGTGGAATCTGCCAAAACGAGCTTTTGGCATCCAGAACAGAGAACTTTGATGTGTTGCCTATTTGAGCAGCAACTTCCTCTACTGTTTGCATAGGGTAGTGGGGGCGTTTGATAGCAGTGTTGAGATCTCTGGGGTTTATGCAGATACGGATCTCCTCCTTGTTTTTTTCCGTTGAAACCACCATGGTGGAAACCCAGTCAGATGGGTCGGCAACTTCAGCAATAACACCCATGGAGATCATCCGCTTGAGTTCAATTTGTACTCTGTCACGCATGGCATGTGGAACACCACGTGGTGCTCGGACCACAGGAGTGACGTTGGGATCAGTGACAATGTGCTATTTGAGGGGCAACTTGCCAAGCTTGTTGTTAAACAGTTCTTTGTATTGAGAGGGTACTTGCTGAGTGGGTCCCTCAGTGAGAAAGAATTGATGGACAGCGAGGCCAAAGTATACCAGGCCTAGATCGTGGCATGCATTGATACCGAGCAAAGTCTCTGAATCCCCCATGATGATATAAAACTTTAGAGTATGGGGCTGCATGTCTATGGTGCATTTTCAATTAGTCTGTCCAAGTGGGTGTAGAACATCTCCCCCGTAGGCCCGAAGCGTAGCTGAGGTATTTTCAATACGTTCAGCATTACGATTTTTTAAAAACTCTGATAACGAGATGACGTTGCATTTCGCGCCCATATCAACCTTGGCGATCACAGGTCTGTTATTCACAAACATGGTTACCTCAGGGTCAAGTTGCTCGTTAGACGAAGGAAGTAGAGAATGAATGGCTGAACTGTTATCTATACTTTCAGAGAGCTGAGCGGGGGATGGCAAGTCAGACTCTTGGTATTTGTTATCAGCAAGCTCATGTTGTAACAAGTGCAGGCTTGTCCTTGGGGTGGACTGAGTCGCACGGGAATGGCAACATCTCGCAAAGTGGATTAATTTCTTGCAGAAATTACAGGTTTACCATAAGCAATATAGAACTGTCGACCCACAGCATGAAAATAGTTGCAATTAGGACATCGATCAGCAGACAATCTCTGCTGCCAGGCCAGGGAGGGCTGAGAATGGCTGTTACGAGAGGAGGTGTCTGTAAGATTGACACTGTACTGCGAACGCTGACCGGAGGTCACAGACTTAGTGTGAGAAGATGTTATCTCAGCAATCCAACAGGCGTGCTCGGCTTGATTAAGGGTCAGGTCAGTGGTACGGAGCAGTTCATCCCTTAACTTGTTTTCAAGCATACATCCAACTATTTTGTCGCGGATGAGTTCATCACACAGATCACAAAACTGGCAGCGTGCTGCCATGTGTTTTAAGCCGCTTATAAAACGTTCAATCGGTTCATCAATCTGCATTCGAGCATAAACCTTACATACGAGCATAAAACTTGGTACATTCAATAATGTAGTTCGAGTGCAGGTCACACAACTGTCTTAACTTTGCAAGTAAGACGGCAGGGTCATCAATCGTCTCTGCAGGTACTAGGACCTGTCCATTTGCATCTAAATGGCAGGCTCAAATGTGAAATTGTCAGCATGATTCATTGCCTCTGGGCCAGCTAATTTGAGTAATACAGAAGCACACACATCAGGAGGGTCGTTGCGAAGAACGATGCGAACATAGTGAGTGTAGTCACGCTTGAAAAGATGCCAGCGTTCAGCAATGTCAGAGTCAAAGATCAGAGGACTAGGACGACGAGACGTGTTTGCCATGATAGAGATAACCGGCTCATAAACAAATTAAAAAAACAAAAACCTGATAAACGTGAACGGTGTAGGTAAGACTCACTCTCTGACACCATGTAATGAGCTGAGTCAACACACATATCAGAATACAACACATTTTTATTAAATGTACTTACAGAATCAGTCTACAGGACATCACAGTTCCTAGCAGTTATTCATACTGAATGGCGTAGGCAAACTCTTGCTAATATAAAACGCATAGTGGGCAGAGCAACTACTAACAAGCGCTACAATTGCCCAGTAGGAAATAACCAATCTACAATTTAGTTTAGAGATACAGAATGTAAACGGGCCCTTTGGTCCATCAAGTCCAAGCTGACCATCAATCAGCTGTTCTATGTACTAGATATGTGTAAGAAGGAACCGCAAATGCTGATTTAAACTGAAGATAGACAAAAAAAGCTGGAGTAACACAGCGGGATAGGCAGCATCTCTGGAGAGAAGGAATGGGTGGCGTTTTGGGTCGAGACCCTTCTACAGTGTTCTAGAAAGTTCTATGTTATCCCTCTTTTGTATGCACTCCCTACCCACTAGGGGCAATTTTCTACAAAGCCCAATTAACTTACAAACCCGCACGTCTTTGAGATGTGAGAGGAAACCGGAGCACCTGGAGAATGGCAAACTCTGCACAGACAGCACCCAAGCTGTTGAAATGTCAGATATTCTAATACAACTTCTTTGTTCGATAGAATTATTCCCTTTTTCAGCTAACGTGAACTAATTAATTATATTTATATTTGGTATAGTCACAGGACAAGTTTACTATTAAATGTTCTTAGCATTACCATGATGAGGGCAATATCCTTACTTTAAAATTACAGATGATGAAATGTAATAAGTACAAAAAGTAATAAGTACAATGAAAAGTACAAAATAGCTATGTTGACATAAGGAACTGCAAATACTGTAATCCTGAGTAAAACACAAAGTGCTGGAGGAACTCAGCAGGTCAGGCAGCATCTGTGGAGGGAATGGATAGATGATATTTCAGGTCGGGACCCTAGAAGTGTCTGAAGTGTCCAAAACATGGTCTGTCCAAAAACGCAATACTTGCAGCTGATTCAGTCTCACAAAGGTAGCTCTTTGTCTTATTGCATCGTCTCTGTTTTATGACGATGTAAAGCTCTTGGTTAACATTGTGCAAATGGATACAATCTCCAGTTTTCATTCATTATTGTAGAATGAGAGGGTAATGTAGTAACAAATGCAACGTTCAATTAAAGAAAAGGAAATGAATGGATGAAAGTTGATCTTCTGCGATCGGCACGCAAAGAGCCACCACACTCCGGCACCATCTTTCCTTCATGTAGGTCCAAAGCCACAAAGAACGTTTGCATTGGCGTCATTGTTGCGCGCAGGGGCCCAAGAGGATTGCTTTAGGAGTTATTCATAAATGGGAATTGTACGCTTATGATTATATCTGAATCATTGATGTGGTGATCCTCTATCATTAGTGGGTGTACCTTCATCGGAATGAGTGCTGCTTCTCCAGAAAGTGATTCATCACCGACTCCACGGGGAAAAATAGGAATTGACAATAAATGCTGAGTTTGAGAGGCAAAGATAAATGAATAAATACATATTAAAAATAATGATATGTGTGGAAAATCCCACCAGGGAGGGTGGGGTACATAAATATGATGAATTAAAAAGCTGGAACTAATGGGCAAAATCTGTTCGGGAAAGCATCGGGTTGGTGTAAAGGTTAACCTGGTGCATCTGTGCCCAGTTGGGAAGGAAATCCACTGCCCCTCCCCATTCTGGCCTCAATGCAAGTCCAGATCTGAAGGAATATGTTTGAATGGGTTTTCCACGGCAAAAGGTTCATGACCAACCAAGGATGAGGAATTCAGGCTGCTCTTGTCAGAGAACCTTGTAAATGAGTAAAGAAAATTATTTATGGTCCAAAATATCCACTAATCGTCTCAAAAACAGTTATTTTAAAGGAGCTTAGTTGGTTTAAGAAGGATTGAACTGCAAGAAATTACAGAGTTGTGGATGTAGCCCTGTCCATCACACATACAGACCCATCACCTTTGGCCTCATCAGTACCACATGCTGCCTTGGGAAAGCAGCCAACGTAAACAAGGACCATTTCATCCCGGTCATTCCCTCCTCTCCCCTCTCCCTTAGGGCAAAAGCTACAAAAGCACCTACCACCAGAACAGCTTCATCCCCTCTGTTATCAGATGACTGAACAGTACTCCCGTAAGCTACTGCGTATTCCCGATCTTCCGACCTACCTCATTGCGGATGTTGGACTTTTTGGTCCGGAACTGTGATGCTCCAATGCTGTCAAGCTATTTTCTGCACTCTGGTATTTTTGCCTCACCTGTTGTACTTGTGTATAGCGTGATTGTACTCACGTGCGATCTGTAATTGAATATTATGGAAACAAAATATTTTCACTGTCGGCATGCATGACAAAAATGAACCAATACCAATACCTAAATTAGCTTCAGATCTTGACCTTAAGGTTCTAATGGTTTGGAGACCTCTTTGTACATATCCACAGAATGAAATTTCTTGAATTAATATGCTGGAGGTTTGACAGATTATATTCTCCAGGCAGCAGTTAGGCCAGTTTGAACTTGCATGCAACCTCTGTTCAAAACAAGAACAAAACCTGTTGGCTGTTCAAAACAGGTTTACTTCATTTTATGGAAAGGTTAAACTTTTATTTGCATGAGTATTTCTCTAAACAGATCTTGGGCTTGGTAGTAGAATGTCTGAAGCAATATTCATCACAGAGACATTGTTGGCTGGTATGGTGGCTGCAATTTTTTTGTTTCATAATATAAAATAAAATATCTGCAGATGGTGGAAATCTGAAATAAAACGGAAAACATTGGAGAATCCCTATAGATCAAGTAGCATCCTAAAAGAGAGAATAGGTTTGCAGTAGCCCAGGTAGACCTTTGCATTCATGTGGAAGTATTATGTTGGGATCATATGTTTTTGTGGATGAAAGCACAAGAATAAAATTATGTTTTCGCAGTTACACATCGTTTAATTTGCTGAATTATGGGTGTTACTGGTTGAATATATTCACCACTGTCATTGCAGATGTACATGAGCAAAGATTACCCTGGACATTTCCTCAGGAGTAGGATTTCGGCCAACAAAATGTATTATGAACATAACACCAAGATAATGCATTAGGGTTTTCAGCACCTCCTTGACTGAAATACATAGTCTTCAAGATATCTCTATTAACTATCCCGTTCCCTCATCTTCACATCTTTCTCCACTGTAAAAACAAAGGAGAAATACTCATTGAGGATCTTACTGATCTCATCTAAGATGGCCACTTTGGTTTCTGTGGGGGCTCTCCACCTGCTCTAGTTTCCTTCTTTCCTTTAATGTACTTTGGAATTGTTATTAGTTTAAGAAGGAACTGCAGATGCTGGAAAATCGAAGGTAGACCAAAATGCTGGAGAAACTCAGCGGGTGAGGCAGCATCTATGGAGCGAAGGAAATAGGCAACGTTTCGGGTTGAGACCCTTCTTCAGTCTGAAGAAGGGTCTTCATTTTTGTCTACCTTGGAATTGTTATTGGATTTTTATAAATTTGCAGTTGAAGTCAAGGTTCAAATGCCAGCTTTGCAATCATTGCGGTCTCAACTATAACAACGTTAAGGGAGCAGCAAAGACATGACTAAGATAGTTGGGGATATATTGTGGGAGCTGCTGCTAGAGAAGTTATCTGATAGACTTCTTTAGCAACATGACAGCATCCCAACCTCAAAGCATTAGTTAGCGATCTGTGGGTGAAAGCTGTTTATTACAGCAGATTGATTTTGCAAACAATCCATTCTTAAGTCGGCTTGATACCTGACTGACAAAAAATTCAGAAGCATGTAATTTCATAATTTTGACTTTGATAACTTTGAATTTGTTTTAAATGTTTAATTTTTTTAAATAATTTGTGTTCTGCCTAATAGATTTTTTTTGTGCATAGCATCAATTGACCAGCTTTCTGACTATGTAACGATTTCTAGCCATACTCCCTCCGAGGCATAATTCCACCAACTTGGCTGTGACAAGAACCAATTCGTCCAGATTCTCATGATACATGATACAATGAATGAAAAAAGAATTCAAAAGAAAATGTCTTTTGAATTGTCTTTTGAAAACAAATGGAAAAAGCCCCGATGA
This sequence comes from Okamejei kenojei, assembly GCA_035221665.1. Lineage (NCBI taxonomy): Eukaryota > Metazoa > Chordata > Chondrichthyes > Rajiformes > Rajidae > Okamejei > Okamejei kenojei. The sequence continues at coordinate 44,109,636 of CM069149.1, read as the reverse complement.
AAGGATGATGAACTTTGTCAATTTTTTTGTACCAGATTTGCTCTCCAGTTTGCAGTGCTGCATATAAGAGATCTAAACAAATATAGAGCTGGAACATAGGAAACATGTAAATGATTATAGTTTGATCATTGCAAGGGTGTTTTGCTGTATTTGAAGTAGATTATCTTGGCTCTGATAGAATACAATTCAGTTGAGGACAGGCAGGCAAAAGTGCTGGAGAAACTCAGTGGGTGAAGCAGCATCTATGGAGCGAAGGAATAGGTGACGTTTCGGGGCCTATTCCATCGCTCCATAGATGCTGCCTCACCTGCTGAGTTTCTCCGGCACTTTTGTCTACCTTCGATTTTTCCAGCATCTGCAGTTCTTTCTTAAACAGTTGAGGACAGGGATGAAGCAGAGTTCAATATTCATCTCGAGGCATCTTTCGGAGGCAGCACAATGATGCTCACAACTTGGCAAAGAACAACCTATCACTTTGGAAGGGACAAAATTCCACAAGTCCTCCTCAGGTTCGAAGTTGACAATTTTCACAACCACAAGCCTTGATGTATATTTGGTGAATCTAAGCGACATTTCAGACGGCTCAGCTAAAGTGCAGAGATGGGCACTTACACTGTCCTCATGTGGCTACATTGCACAGTTCAGAAACGGAGAGTACAGTCAGAATTTATCAGTACAATGTCAACACCATGAGCGACACCCGTACTGGGTAAGACTGTGTCATTCCCAGAATGCATGAACTATATTTGAGCTGCAACCCCACAGCATAGGAGGTGATGTAACCCTATTGTATGTGTGCTGACACATCCCAAATGGATTGGAAGAAGATTATGAAGATGACGCATGGTTATCATATTACTGGAAATGCTATGAGCTGAGCATTCGTCATTGGAATGAAAAGATGTTCAGATCAGATAAATGGAACAGCCATTCTTTTCCAAAATGACCTAATGGATGCACATAGTTTCCCACAGTGTCTCTTTTATTGACTACTGAGTTATAAAATTCACCTTTGGCTAATTCCTTTAGCCAAGAAACAGGAGAAATTGGTGGGAATGCTTCGCAGGCTCGACAGCATCTATGGAGAGAGAAATGGTTAACATTTCATGTTAGCCATTCAAACTATTTCACAGAACTAAATGATGAAAGATCAAAAATCTAAAATGTTTTTCTCTCCACAGATGTTGCTTGGCTCATTAAATATTTGCTTCGTTATCTGCTTTTATTTACCGGTAATAATTTCTTCATGTGTTTTGTACAAGTCTGTGTGCTGGATATTCATTGCATTGTGAACGGTTTTCCTCTTTCCTCTTTTGTACAATTGTCATCGTTGCATAACGCTCAGAATTATTCAGAGTGAAATTCTTCACACTAGGCGGGTTCGATACACTTTATCGTTTTTGTGGACATTTGGCTATCGTTCACTCTTCTAAGTGGTCATTTAGTTTTAGATATATTCTAACTTCCAGGATTTTTCCAATCATGTTAAAATTTATGTAGAGCAAGAAGTTTTAGTTTGTATGTAATGTGGCAGCAGGGACTGGGAGGGGTGTGCAGTGTTCTATTAACATTTGTTTCCAGGATGTGGGCAGTGAAGGCTATGTTTGCTCTGAGGTTTCTGAGGGGGATTGACAGAGTAGATGCTGGGAGCTGATTTCCTCTCAGAGGAAAGTCTAGAACTAAGAGCCATTGTCTCAGGACGAGGGGTCAGCCAGTTAGGAGAAGATGAGGAGAAATTTAAGCAGGCCGTTATAAGGCTTCAGATTTCGCAAACTCTAGAAAACTGAACATTTATTTGGTAACTGTGTTCAAGGCTGATATTGATTGGATTTTTTGAACACAACAGACTGTGGAATATGGTAAAGTGCTGGAGTAACTAGGCGGCATGGTGACGCAGCAGTAGAGTTGCTGCCTTACAGCGCCAGAGACCCGAGTTTGATCCTGTCTTTGAGTGATGTTTAAGAAAGAACTGCAGATGCTGGAAAAAACGAAGGTAGACCAAAATGCTGGAGGAACTCCGCAGGTGAGGCAGCATCTATGGAGAGAAGGAATAGGCGACGTTTCGGTTCTTTCTTAAACATCACCCATAGACAGGATCAAACTCGGGTCTCTGGCGCTGTAAGGCATTTTTGCATTCTACACAAGAATCCAGCCTCTGCAGTTCCTTGTGTCTCTCTATTTCATTTCTCACGTTCTTAATGCCCCTTCATAATCACTTTGAGATGGTGATCAATTTTCTATTGAACATGTTCGTCCCTTGCTTACTCAGTTGAATGACCCCCCTGGCATTGAGGTTGGATGTGGTCTCTGGGCATTGAGTTTTGCCACAACGCTGCTTTAGTAGATGACACAGTCTCCACTATGCATTTAATGTTCGTGAAAGGAATACCCGTATTCCTCAGGCACAAATGTGCATAAATATTGAGAGTTACTTGAGCTGTGTATTGGGATTGTTTCTGGACGATGACTTTAACATGTGCCTGATTCATGATCAGTAAAACATACAGCAGACCTGCCGAACACAATCCATGACAGAAACAGTTCTTCAAGGGGTTGTCTGCTGAATTCTACAATTGAAAACAGTAAAACATTAAAAAGACAAGTTCATAAGGTCATAAGTGACAGGAGCAGAATTAGGCCATTCGGCCCATCAAAACTACTCCGCCATTCAATCATGGCTAATCTATCTCTCTCCCCTAACCCCATATTCCTGCCTTCTCCCCATAACCTCTGACACCCGTACCCCTGACCAGCTGCGAGAAACTGAAACACTTCAAGATCTTATGCTTATTTCTGTTGATTCAGTGAACATTGTTCTCAGCCTCCTCTCCTGACATTAAGTGATAGAACATGTTTCTAACTCTTTCAGCATTCTCTCTCAGAGGATTCTGGATTCCATATTACCCCAGGAAGAGTGTGGAAACCAGTTATGTTTTTCTTTGACAAAATAACTACAAGAATGTTTTCTTTGTCCCCACTGACTTCTCTATTTTTACTTTGCAATCCAATTCTGTAGAAGTGAGTTTGTTCAGCAGTTGTGTGATGGACACCTTGTGCATATATGTGTTTGTATGTGCGTACCTGTGAGTGTGTGTGTGTGTGTGTGCCTGAGTGGGGATATACCCTTTAAAGTAAATTGGAATAGCCTTCACAGTATTACTCTACTCAAGAGTCAAAGGCATTCCGCCAGGACCTAAGCTGGAGTTGTAATGTTGATTATATCTGACCTTCATATTGTGTTAGTTGATATGATAGGGCCAATTCTAAAAGATGTAATCCCGTTTTTTTGGAAGGATTTTCTGCATTCCCCGAAGAATCAATGTAACTGAAGCATAGACAGCCGCAGTGTGATTTTCATGCTGTGAATAGGTTCCTATGAAAGGTCTAGAAATCCTCCAACAATCTATATCTCAGCACCTGATCTTTAGCCTGTCAGTTTGACTCATTTCTTTTCAGCTTTGGAATTTGTAAAAAAAGTTAAGTGCAATGTCTCTGATTTAGTGACGAGTATATTAAAGAACTAATCAAATGCACTTACAAAATATTTTATTTAATATATTATAAATAATATAAGAAATATTAATTTAAATATGAACTATTCCTTAGATGTGCAAAAGTATAACAATACGACAGTTTTTTACTGAATCCAGATTCAATTAGCAAACTTTAACTGAGATGACACATCAATGATGGTTCCAGCGTTGCTGAGATTATTTTAAAACTGATACAGACTATCAAGCTTTCTCTAGGGTAATGGGCACCATAATTTTCTAAACTGTAAATAAAATACAATTCTTTAAAGCTGTGTGCGTAGAGAGAGAGAGAGAGAGAGAGAGAGAGAGAGAGAGAGAGAGAGCGAGAGAGAGAGAGAGAGAGAGAGAGAGAGCAAAAGGTAGTGAGACAGGGAGAGAAATAGAGAGAATGTATAGAGAATAGAGAAATTGTAATTAATTTACCTCCCATAATCATTGCAAAATGTATCCCTGCACACAAAATTGTAGAAGAGGAAGATGTTCTTGCTGTTAGGTTTGATTTCTGCAATGTTTCGCACCTCAGTCAATTGTTGCCAGTTTCTGATTCATTATGAAAATATAATTTGCATATTAAGAGGCAAAAAAAACCTTTAATTCAGACTGACAAGCCAATGAACTTGTTCATCATTGTAGTGATCAGAGCACCCAAGGAATAATAAATATAGCAGAGCTATTTTATCCCTACCAGTGCCGCATTCGACCAGGGTGATCCGTGTTAAAAATCCACCCCAGATATGTGATCATCTGCAGAAATTACCAGGAAGTAACATTAATTGTATCTATTGAATTCTGGGCATTAACTCTGCAATGGAACACCTGAGGTGCTGCTCATATATCGTCCAGGAGTTCTTGTTTCCCCTCACTCTCATCAAAGGACCGTCTGCACTTTTACAAGCACTTGATGGTCATTTTTTTTCCTTTGCTTGTTTGCAACAGTTTCCTTTCCCACTGTTCTCTTCCTCTTCAAATGTCATTCATGGACATCAGTTTAGACAAGGGGTCAAGGAAAGAGCGTTTACGTCACGGCCCTGTTTCCACCAATCTTTCCACCACTGCTCACAAGTAGCACAAGAAGCAACAAGACAGACACCATTATATGCAGATGCCGAGAAGTGTGTTCAGCTCTGGCTGAACAACTTCTAATCTTGTGTGTGGACTTGATAAGAAGAAGAAGTTTTGACACTAATATCCATACGGTCATAAGTGATAGGAGCAGAATTAGGTCATTCTAATCTGCCATTCAATCATGGCCAATCTATCCCTCCCTCCTAACCCCCATTCGTCTGCCTTCTCCCCATAACCCCTGACACCCATACTAATCAAGAATCTATCTATCTCTGTCTTAAAAATATCCATTGACTTGGTTTCCACAGCCTCTGTGGCAAAGAATTCCACAGATTCACCACTCTCTCACCAAAGAAATCCCTCCTCATCACCTTCTTAAAGGAATGTCCTTTAATTCTGAGGCTATGACCTCTAGTCCTAGACTCTTCCACTAGTGGAAACATCCTCTCAACATCCACCCAATCCAAGCCTTTCACTATTCTGTAAGTTTCAATGAGGATCCCCATCATCCTTCTAAACTTCAGCAAGTACAGGCGCAGTGCCGACAAACACTCTATCCTGCACACCCGGCTCTCCTGCTCTCCTCACAATGGCCGTGCATGCAACCTACAGGCATCTTCAAATTAATTTGCACTCTGCCAAGTGCCTACAGCAGCTAAGTGCTTGGTGTTCCTGTGCATATACTTGCTTCCTCTGATCAGGCAACAGGTGTTCAGTCAGTAGCAGAGTCACCTGAGTAGATAGTGACTCGATGTCTAGGGTGGGGATTGCTGTTAATTCTCCCATTATTTAAATATGCTCTTCTCATAACCTAAAAACACCCATGGGGGGGAAATAATCTACCGCCAAGTTTCTATTTCGAAGTATTAGCATCTAAAATTGCCAGACGTGTTTGTTTTAAATAGATCCGTCAATCTCTGTAGTTTAGAACGCATGCCAGAACTTAGTTTATTTTTCATCTATTTTTATTTTAAACCAACTCAGAAGAAGCGACAATTTAGATGTGAGATTTACAAGCACGTCGAAACCACAGTTGACAGTTGAACAGCTCATTCTTTCCCCCAAATGCTGTTTATAACTCGTAGGAAAAATGTAAATATTGAGAGGGCTCTCTCAACTGCTAGCTATGTCTGCAGTAACAATGCTGATGACATCTGTTCCTTGGCCTGCCCACATTGTCTTATTCTGCTCCTCCCACTTGCCTTTCCATCTCACATGCCCTCGATACTCTTAAAAAGGTCAAAAACGGAGATGCAAACATAGTGCTGGAGAAACTCAACGGGTCGGGCAGCCTCTGGTTGAGGGAGATTGACAGATGGCATTTTGGTTTGGGTTCGTCCTCAGACTGATGAGTCCACGACCCGATACGTTCCTCCAATACTTTTTTTTACACGAGGTAAAAAAATTGTAGCTTTTTAAATAAATAAAATAATGTCTCCCATTTCTAATGAGGAGAGTGGATATTTTGTCTGGAAAGCGGCAAGACTCCATTTTCCATCAGGAGTCAAGAACCACATGTTTAATTGTCAGATACACCATGAACCGAACAATGTAATTCTTATTTGCTGCAGTTTTATGTGCACATCAATACATCACAACATATCCTCGTCTGCTGCAAAGTAATTTCAAAACTACTTTGGCCTTTCTGCAGTAATAATGGAACCTGCCCTGGTATCAGACAAGACATCAGCGACTTGCTCATGTTATTTTTTATTATTTGGGCCTCGATGCAAGATTGCTCTGGAGTGTGGCAACTCTTTGTGTGCTCTTCTCAGAGAAGGATTACTATTATCTGATACAATCACTATGGTCTTTTATATCTCTTTTCTACCTGTAAATCCCCTTTGCTCTCACTGGGGTACCACCTGATTAATTTCAACCAAATTTCAGACATATCTGTTGTGTTGTTGCAAATTAGATTTTCGTTGTTCTGTTTTGAAACAAATGACAATAAAACACTCTTGACTTGATTTCTGACTCTTGACAATGGACTTTATCGATGGAACTGATGTACTACAAAGTTGTAAACTATATTCTGCACTCTTTATCTTTTCCTTTGTTCTATGTATTGTGCACGGGTTTGACTTGATTGTATGTATGTGTAGTATTATCTGATTTGATTGGATAGCGTGCATAACAAAGCTTTTCACTGAACTGCAGTGCACGAGGCAATAATAAACCTGAACCTAAACGAACTTTGCAATAATGAGCCGTGAGTCAGTTACTAAACACAAGTATCCTGCATGAAGCAGCCATTCCAGGATGCTGACATCCCACTGAAGCTCATGAGTTTGCAGCTCCTGGGCTTTTTACAAACCAGAATAAGCTGCTTGAATAATAAATATTTGCAGTCTGGAAAATACCCAACCTTGCATAATCCAATTAATTTATCTGCAGCTTAAAACCCTTCATATTGTAATGTGTCGGATTATAAATTCATAATATGTCAATTCATAATATGTGGACACAATGTTGCAGATGCTGGTTTACAAAGAGAAGACTACAAAGGGCTGGTGTAACTCTGGAGGACAGGAATAGGTGACGTTTCGGGTTGGGACCCTTTGTCCGCCCATCACCTTTATCCACCTATCGCTTGCCTGACTTTGTCCCGCCAACAACACCCTTCCTGCTTACTCGCCATCTACTACAATCAGTGCAAAGTAGGGTGCCGACCTGAAACGTCGCCTGTCTATGTTCTCCAGAGATGCTGCCCCATCTGCTGAAATACTCCAGTACTTTGTGCCTTTCTTTTACACACATAATATGTTCACCAGTTTGCAAGATGTATTCACATCCTCTATACCTGTCTTCCTTAACCAGTATCCCAGGAGCCCAGCAACGCAGCAAATACTTTCCTTGCTTAAATTTGCTCCTGGCACTGGTTCTCAGATTCCCTCTAGAGGGCTGTAATTTTTGTCATTTTACTACCTGCAACAGACTGATGTAACACATCTTCGTACTGAAACCCAGTAAACACTGTCTATAAATTTCTATTAATCTACAGTATAACATTTCCTTTTTCCTTGCCATAAATGATTACACCCTAACCCTAATGCATTTTTTTAACAAAGCCTTGAAGTAAATGACACCAATAAATTTGCCTTCAAAGTTCTGATGCATAAGGACTGCTTGCTCTGGCGAACAAGACATTTCTAATGAACTTTGTTGAAATCCTCACGATTATGACATGAATTACTAGTTAATATCGAGGCATATTTGTTCTCTGTGCTAGAGTTCAAATGCCAGAGGGCATAAGTTAAAAATTGGGCAGTTGAGTGAAAAAGGAATATTTGGGTGTGTCTGGAAGTAATTACCAAGGACGATTATTGAAGTAAAAAAATGTAAAAAAATAGATGTTTCTTGAAAGCCGATGATAAAGTTGGGGTAGATAACGCTTGCGATTTTCTGCCCCAATCGCGAAATGCCAGTTTTTCTAAATGTCCTGGAATCCCCCTCAAACATTATTCATAAAAGCGTGTTGCTCTTTGAGATGTGCTCAGAAGTCGAATCCATGGAATTTGAGCAAATATTCTGCATTGTTCTTTGTTTGTGTTCTGTAAGCAAGAATAAACAAAGCGCTCGCTGACTTCATTGTCTCTCTCCAATGTCGACTCACACAAAGTAGGAGTGAAATTCAGCCTGAAAGCTGAATGTTTGCAACAGCCAGCTACAGCTCAGAAGCATATGCCTCTGATAAATTGAAAGTTCATTCTTATCACTTTCCTTCCTCTTCCCTGCATTTTTCCAACTATTTAGCAGATGGGTGAGTCTGTCATAAATCTGCTGTAAATATTGGTTGCCAGTGGAAAACATGGCCTGGGGTAAAGATATGTTTCCACGAAAAGAGATTGTCTGTTCCCTTTCTAACTCGGCTTATTCCTACGTTCCTGCGCCCTTATAAACACCAAAAACATGATACTCAGTGAGTTCATATTAAGTTCTTGTCATGCAGAGTTAACCTTTTCATTCTTGGAGTGCAGGAGGCTGAGGGTTGATCTTACAGATGTGTATAAAATGATAAGGGGAATAGATAGGGTGAATGCACAAGGAAGGGAAATCAAGAAGCAGACAACATAGGTTTAGGATGAGAGGGGCAAGATTTAATAGGAACCCGAGGAGCAACCTTTTCACGCAGAGGGCGGTGGGCATAGGGAACAAGTCGTCAGAGGTAGTTAAGGCAGGTACTATAACAGCATTTGAGAGACCCTAGGACAGGTATAAGGCAGCATGGTGGCGTAGCAGTAGAGCTACTGCCTTACAACGCCAGAGACCCAGGTTCGATCCTGACTACAGCTGCTGACTGTATGAAATTTGTACGTTCTCCCTGTGACCTGCATGGATTTTCTCCGAGATTTTCAGTTTCCTCGCGCACTCAAAAGGCATACAGGTTTGTAGGTTAATCGGTAAAAATGTAAAATTGGCCCTAATGTGTTTATGTTAATGTGCGGGGATCGCTGGTCGGAGCGGACTTGATGGGCCGAAGGACCTGTTTCCACGCTGTATCTCTAAACTTAGCTAAACATGGGTAGGAAGGGTTTAGAAGGATATGGCCAAACATGGGCAAATAAAACTATATAGATGGGGCATCTTGGTCGGTGTGGACCGAAGGGCCAGTGTCCATGCTGTATCTCATGGGAGAAAAAAAGTAGATCAACCAAATGCTACCGGGCTGAAATAAAATCTCAGTCTCTTGAGCTCGACTAGTCGGCCTGTTCTGAGTTTATCCTTTTCAGGGTACTGAGATGGAGGAGAGCAATGCCCCCCAGTATGTGAGAACAACATATCAGAGACATATTTCAACTTGCAGGAGGTATGCGAGACTTGGCAAACTTGATACGCCATGACCTTTCCTTTTCCTAACAAATAATGCTTTGCTCTGAGCACTTTTACAACTTTCATCCAGATGTCGAAAGGCAAGGGCTTGGTATGTTGGCAGACGCCATATCAATGGCTTCACAGAAATTTATTTTACTGAGAACGTTCCACACTTAATGAGGAAGGTTTATTAGTAGGAAAGGAGGTGCAGTGGAGACTTTTATGGCTGCTGGAATGTAATAGCTTGTAAAAGAGATCTTGTGAATGTTAGAATGTGTTGTTTCAACAGTTTGGTTGAACATGACATTTGTACATGATATCATGCATGCATGGAAGGATAAAGCGGACAATTCGGATACAATTGTTGGTGAACTTTGTGGTGAAGTTATAAAACAGTATCAACAGTGAACTCACTTGTCAGGACCGAGGGGCTCCTGTTGTCTGTGTTTGATTTGTACATAAGCAACTTTATTTTTCAGGTATGTGAAAAAAGTCCTTGCACAAAAATGAGCACACCAGAGACAGCAAAGGACAACCTAATAACGTCGACTGTACTTTGTTTGAAGCACATTTCCTTTAAATAATCTGTGTGGAAGTTATCTGTCTGCACCAGAGTTAACTATTTCCTGTTGGTTGGCGGTTCATGGCTATAAATTCCTCGGGTGTTTTTATTTATAAAACACATTATTGCTGTGGTGCAGGTTCAGTTGCAAGGGACATGTGGATTTGTAGGCTAATTGGCCTCTGTAAAATCACCTCCCAGTGTGTAAGGAGTGGATGTGAAAGTGGGATAACATAGAACCAGTATGAAAGGATCACTGGTCAGTGTGGACTCGGTGGGCTGAAAGGCCTGTTTCCACGTTGCATCTTTCAATTAAAAAAAATTGTGTTGAAACATCTAATTGCATTACAACCATAACTTCCAGCTGCGTGGCATCCATCATTTGGACAACATGGAAGGATTACCAAGATAGTGCCTAAACCACCACCCATATTGATATGAGGTACAACATGCCATGACAGGAAGGCATCAGTGTGTGAAATATCGACCCCAGCTGGCCTTTGAAGATGTAGGTAGACTTCAACATGAATCAGCATATGGCACTGAATGGATGAAAGTGTTGTCCAATTGGAACTTATTGGAGTTCCTCATGTCATTGGATGCTCGTGTTTAGCAGCTCCACCTGGATGGGAGATGTGTAGGAAAGAACTGCAGATGCTGGTTTAAGCCACAAGATAGACACAAAAAACTGGAGTAGCTCAGCGGGTCAGACAGCATGTCTGGAGAAAAGTAATAGGTGACGTTTCAGGTCAAGACCCTTCTTCAAACTGAGAATCAGGGGAAAGGGACATGAGAGATATAGAGAAATAGAGAACAAATGATTTTTGGAGATGCTCTTAAAGGAGCCTTGTAGAGTAGCTGCAATACATCATTATCGGAGGCACTGCATACTGCAGACATTACGGTCCAGGAATGGACCGACTGTTGGATAAAATGGCAGTGAAGAAGGTTATTTTGTCTTGGCTAGTTCTGAACTTCTGAAATCATGAACCTGTGTCACCCTGGTCTCTCCCTCTTCTTCCCTCTCCCATCAGGCAAGTGGTACAGAAGTTTGAAAATGCATACCTCCAGATTCAGGAATAGTTTCTTCCCAGTTGTTATCAGGCTGGGAACGGTCCTCTCATCAGCTGGAGTGCAATCCTCCCATCTACTTCATTGGAGACCTTTGAACTATCTTCAATCAGACTTTATTGGACTTCAATGTTATATCTTTGTAATTCAATGTTGTACCCTTCATCCTGTATCTGTGCACTGTGGCCAGCTTGAATGATTTCATGGATAGTCTTTTTGTTTGGTAGACACAAAATGCTGGAGTAACTCAGCGAGTGAGGCAGCAACTCTGGAGAGAAGGAATGGGCGATGTTTCGTATCGAGATCCTTCTTCAGACTGATGTCAGGAAAGGGGGCAGGACAAAGATAGAATGTAGTCGGAGACAGTGAGACCAGTGGGGGAACTGGGAAGGGGATGGAGAGAGAAAGCAAGAGCTATCTGAAGTTAGAGAAGTCAATGTTCATACTGCTAGGGTGTAAACTATCCAAGCGAAATATGAAGGTAGACAAAAATGCTGGAGAAACTCAGCAGGTGAGGCACCATCTATGGAGCGAAGGGAATAGGCGACGTTTTTGGTCGAGACCCTTCTTCAGACTCTAGCTAGCGAAATATTTTCCTCCAATTTTGGTGCTTTTCCTCCAATTTGTGCTGGGCCTCACTCTGACAATGGAGGAGGCCCAGCACAGAAAGGTCAGATTGGGACTGGAAGGGAGAGATGAAGTGCTGAGCCACCGAGAGATCAGGTAGGTTAAGACGGACTGAGCGGAGGTGTTCAGTGAATCAATCGCCGAACCTATGCTTGGTCACGCCGATGTAGAGAAGTTGACACCTGGAACAGCGGATACAGTAGATGAGGTTGGATGAGGTGCAAGTGAACCTCTGCCTCACCTGGAAAGACTGCTTGGGTCCTTGGATGGAGTCGAGGGGGGGAGGAATAGGGACAGGTGTTGCATCTCCTGTGGTTGCAGGGGAACGTACCTGGGGAGGGGGTGGTTTAGTACAGGTGTCAGAGGTTATGAGAAGACATAGAATGGGGTTAGGAGGGAAAGATAGATCAGCCATGATTGAATGGTGGATATGACTTGATGGGCCGAATGGCCTAATTCTACTCCTATTCCTTATGACCTTGGAGAGGAAAGGTTTAGAAGATATGGGACGAATTGACCAGGGAGTTTCAGGGGGGAACGGCCTCTGCGGAAAGCAGAAAGGGGTGGAGTTGGGATGATGTGGCGAGTAGTGGGATCCCGTTGGAGGTGGCGAGGTAGTCTTTTCGTTAACTGGATAGCAAACAAGCATAACCTTTTCACTGTACCTCAGTGTACCTGGTAATTATAAACAAAACTGAACTAAAATAGTAAGATTAAACGAGAACTTACCAGTTCGAAGTTTGATTGTTATTTTATGAGGAGTAACGATGAGGGATTACGTGAAGAAGCCCCGCCTGGCGCTGGAACGGCATACTTCAAAGCAGCGGCATGAAAAACACAGAACATAATAGCCGGAGTAAGATAGTAAGGCTCAACATAGATTTAGAACTACCAGATGATCATTTATTTTATGAGGGTCGGGAGTGGAGGGCACGTAATCCCTCATCGTTACCCCTCATAAAATAACGATCAAACTTCGAACTGGTTCTCGTTTAATCTTACTATTTTACTTCGGAGTCACGTGAGTGACTACGTGAAGATTTTGAAGCTTTCTGTGTTTTTTATGTCGTAGACTCATTCCATACGACACTCTGGCTCATTCAACACAGTAATGAGCAAAATAACACTTTTTTTTTTCCTCCAAACATTGCCTCAAGTTATGTGATAAATTATTTCACGTTATAAAAGAATAAAAGTAATGCCCTTTCCATTAAAAGGCAAATTTATCACAAAATATCAATTGATACATATAATTTGATGGTATGAACAAAGCAACAATTATAGAGAACCCAACACTCCGTGTCCAATCCTGACACCATGACTGGTTCCATTTAATTTAATATTTATTTTATATGATCATGGCTGATCATCCAACTCAGTATCCCGTACCTGCCTTCTCTCCAAACCCTCTGATCCCCTTAGCCACAAGGGCCACATCCAACTCACTCTTAAATATAGCCAATGAACTGGCCTCAACTACCCTCTGTGGCAGAGAGTTCCAGAGACTCACCACTCTCTGTGTGAAAAAAGTCTTTCTCATCTCGGTCTTAAAGGATTTCCCCCTTATCCTTAAGCTGTGACCCCTTGTCCTGGACTTCCCCAACATCGGGAACAATCTTCCTGCATCTAGCCTGTCCAACCCCTTAAGAATTTTGTACGTTTCTATAAGATCCCCTCTCAATCTCCTAAATTCCAGAGAGTATAAACCAAGTCTATCCAGTCTTTCTTCATAAGACAGTCCTGACATCCCAGGAATCAGTCTGGTGAACCTTCTCTGCACTCCCTCTATGGCAATAATGTCCTTCCTCAGATTTGGAGACCAAAACTGTACGCAATACTCCAGGTGTGGTCTCACCAAGACCCTGTACAACTGAAGTAGAACCTCCCTGCTCCTGTACTCAAATCCTTTTGCTATGAAAGCTAACATACCATTCGCTTTTTTCACTGCCTGCTGCACCTGCATGCCTACTTTCAATGACTGGTGTACCATGACACCCAGGTCTCGCTGCATCTCCCCTTTTCCTAATTGGCCACCATTTAAATAATAGTCTGCTTTCCTGTTTTTGCCACCAAAGTGGATAACCTCACATTTATCCACATTATACTGCATCTGCCAAACATTTGCCCACTCACCCAGCCTATCCAAATCACCTTGCAGTCTCCTAGCATCCTCCTCACAGCGAACACTGCCCCCCAGCTTAGTGTCATCCGCAAACTTGGAGATATTGCCTTCAATTCCCTCATCCAGATCATTAATATATATTGTAAACAGCTGGGGTCCCAGCACTGAGCCCTGCGGTACCCCACTAGTTACTGCCTGCCATTGTGAAAAGGACCCGTTTACTCCTACTCTTTGCTTCCTGTTTGCCAGCCAGTTCTCTATCCACATCAATACTGAACCCCTAATACCGTATGCTTTAAGTTTGTATACTAATCTCTTATGTGGGACCTTGTCAAAAGCCTTCTGGAAGTCCAGATATACCACATCCACTGGTTCTCCCTTATCCACGCTACTAGTTACATCCTCGAAAAATTCCACAAGATTCGTCAGACATGATTTACCTTTTGTAAATCCATGCTGACTTTGTCCAATGATTTCACCACTTTCCAAATGTGCTGCTATCCCATCTTTAATAACTGACTCTAGCAGTTTCCCCACTACCGATGTTAGACTAACTGGTCTGTAATTCCCCGTTTTCTCTCTCCCTCCCTTCTTAAAAAGAGGGGTTACATTTGCTACCCGCCAATCCTCAGGAACTACTCCAGAATCTAAAGAGTTTTGAAAGATTATCACTAATGCATCCACTATTTCCTGAGCTACTTCCTTAAGTACTCTGGGATGCAGCCTATCTGGCCCTGGGGATTTATCGGCCTTTAATCTATTCAATTTACCCAACACCACTTCCCGACTGACCTGGATTTCACTCAATTCCTCCTTTGACCCACAGGATATGGCCGACAGGATATGCTTATAGGTTTACCTTGATTTCAGCTCTTCTTGGTCTGCTTTGTTTGGTAAATTCATGAACATATATAATAATGTAATCTGTATCCACATGCAATTATAACGTAATATTTGCAATGTTTGCACTTTTATGTTGATACTAAAAGTCATGAGCATTATTACTTTCAATGTTAACTTTTTTGAATCATTGATAGAATTGGAGTCCATTGCCTAAGGCAATTCAGGACTATATTAATATCCCGACTTATGTCTTGCAACTTTGGACAGATTATATATATATATCTATATTTATATCTACATATATATCCCTTTTTACATATCGGGATATTACGAATGAACCCGATAACTTTTTGGTTAGTAGATTGTCCGTAAATGGGACGATAACACTCTGAGCCCTACTATTGGCTCTATCAATTAGATACTCAGAAAAAATGCAATCCACAGGGAACTCACATATATCTAATATGACAAATAACTTTACTGTCTACACAGACTTCCAATTTCTTATAACAAAATTTTGTTTTTTAAAACTTATTTCTCCAAATTGCAGGCATAACACTTCTTTTATACATAATTATTTTATTGTTATGTTGTTATATTAGTTAAAACATTCATAGACTTCTTTGACCATCACCTGTTGTAATGGTCTGGTCAACCTGCAGATAGTCAAATTCATATTTTCATGTCATTGATGCCTTTGTACAACAATAAATTACTGCAACTATGAATCATCACAAGTGGTTCAACATCACTCAATATTTATGAAACCATGAAGGTCCGTTTTGGGCCACCAAAGCGCCTCTGGCAGTGTCCTGCTACATTTTCATCAGACACTGCCCTATCAGACAAAAAATGAGGAACATAAAAGAACATCTTTCCTCATGTAATTGAGAGAAATGCATCCACCTTTCCTGTTCTTGGTTTACCCACGAGAACATTTGAAAGATCGGTGATTTAATCTGTATACAACCAGATTAATCGTAAGTAATCCATATTACTGACAATGTATTTTCCCCCCTTAATTTGTTGTCTGCGATAACATTGTCTCTTTCTTAGAGATAAACAGCTGGACTAAAACATTTTAGAATATGCCACATCTGTTTACTCAGATAATCACATGATTATTAATTTACTTATCTTATGTGCTTTAATATATGCCACAGCCGTGGTATTGTTCACCTTGATATGACATGGACACTTCCATAATAGAACAATCGATATTTAATCCATAACTCCTTATACTTCAATAATTAATACAAATGTTTTGGAGAAATTTCTTAGGACAATCCATTTGCAATTACCTGGTATTATTGTCTGTAGTCCCAACAAGAGACGTATCAATTATCTTTATAAGAATAGATATTATTCTTATCTTACCCAAATATTCACAGAAGCTGTCCATCATCTGTTAATACTTGCTTCAGCTTGCAACAGCTGCTAAGCTTATAGTTGAAGCAGCTTGTGGACCTTTTCTATCCATTACTTTAATAATGATAATGTATCATTTGGTATTTGCATAGGCCTCTCACAAAGGCATACATATTCTTATAAGCTTCTGCAGTCCTTCTTTTGGAGCTTTATTTACTCTTTACCTAGGCTCCTTTCCTAATGGAGGGACAAAGTATGTCAACAAAGCAATGAGACATATTTGTATCATGGAACAATTTTCCCCCTCTTATGGTGCTGAATTACTCCTAAATCCAGAATAGTAATTTATGAATATTTATGAATGCCTAAACATAGGCTTTATGTGATGGGCCAGGTCCTTGCCTTTCAACAGGCTTGTGATTGCAGCACTAATTTGCAGCTGACTCTTTATAACCTTCCAATTTAAATGTGATCAAGATAAACCATGACCATGTCCTCATTAGTGCAAGTGCTGATCTTTTTATCAGTACAATTGTTCTTCCAGTATTCTGTTTAACAGCCTTGAACTAGTTTTAATCCTTTAGACAATGTTTTAACTTGCACAGCTTGACCCATTTTAATTAATTTCAAGCACCTGTTATATTTGATTAACAATTTGTTAATAACAACTGTATTTCAATGTTGAAGATGTTTCCATTTTAATAACATGTTTTTACACTGTGAAAGTGTATATAAAATGATGTTTTGTGTGGTTTATACCATCACATCTTTACACTGAGGTAATTTTATAATATATATATGTACGTATCCCTTCTTTATTGGAGTTACTTTGGGTGCAAACCTAAAATCAATTTTTTAGGTTTTCTTATACAGGTGAACCAATTCCTTCTACAATTTTTTGTAGTCAGTTATATTAAATTAATGATCATAATACACCTGTAATCCCCCACAATCGGAGATTTCATCACTTATTTTGTAACAAGTTGTTTGCACCTCTTCAACGTACTTCAAGCCTTCTTTTCCCAATTAGATGGGTTCAGATAAGGCTATGTTGGATAATATTTATTTATCATACTTCTGCCTTTGTTTTGATCCATTATCAAATCTTTATATTGGATCATAATGTTTCCCCCCCCAAAGTTTAAAGACCAATAGTCTGTTCTTTTGTAATCAATGTTTTGATTTATCATAAGGCAGGTTTTATTCCATAATAATCAGGAGTTTAATATAACCTGATTTGTATTGACCTGCAAATCTAGAGTGCAGATTAGGTCCCTATACAATTACATATATATAACTAAAATCAATATTATATATTTCTTCCCATTGAGCTCCACGAACTGATGGCAATTTATTTTTATTTTAACTGAATTGGTTATTTGCACAATGTTTTATTTGTTTTCCATTGAATAGTGATGCCATGCACCAGTTTGAAATACTTTGAAATCGTATTTCCTTATATCTCATATAATTGAGACATGGATGTCATAAATGGATTCACCATTGATATCTTTATAAAACATAAAAGTTTTATCATATTCTGCTGTTTCAACCATAACAGCTTTGGTGAGACCAATTAATTTTTGGTTTCCATGTTTACTTTCCATGGCCTCACTCATTAATTCGGGTATCATACCTAGTACACCTCTATATATATTTTGTGCTGAGGTGTACCTGAATAAAACATAAAAGTTTTATTATTATTCTGCTGTTTTAACCATCTTTTTCCATTATTTTTTAAGCCATAAAGCTTTTTTAGTCTGAAGGCCTTTTATTGAACTTTTTAAATTATGGCCTTTCTGACTTTATTAAATTCCACCCCCCCCCCCCCCCCCCCCCCCCCCCCCCGCCAAAAATTTGTTGGAGCGATTAAAAATTACCTAACGTAATTTTGACGGCCACCGGTATCGGAACCGGCTCCATAATCTCCCGTCCCGATCGCTTCCCCTGGGACGTTCTTTTAAAACTCCATTGTTTTTTATACAGAGTATTTCCTTTTTCTTTTAACTTTTACTTATTTTTTGCTTTTAAAATTCGTTTTAAATCCTGGTGTTCAATACCAGCCACGGAGTTTATAGACCCTGAAAGTTTTACAACTGTACTTACCTGCGGGCCCGTACCTACCGCTGTCGAGGAGCTGCCTCTGCAGCTCATGCTCTGCCGTCAGCATCGACGTAATGCCGTTCCAGCGCCAGGCGGGGCTTCTTCACGTAGTCACTCACGTGACTCCGAAGTAAAATTGGTTGTGTCTGCATCACCTCAGGTAAATTGAAAGTGTTGGTGCCTTGTAGATGGTGGAAAAGGTTTGGGAAGTAAGACAGTGAGTCACTTGCCACAAAATATTCAGGGAGGCTGCTTTTTTAGCCAATGTATTTATTTGGCCAGTCCGACTAAGTTTCTGGTCAATGGTGACCCCCAAGATGTTGATGGTGAAGGAGTTGGCAAAGGCAATGTTATTGAATGCCAAGGACCAGTGGGGAGATTAACTAAAGGTTGTGTGACATTTGCGTTTCTTGCAGTTTATAAGCCCAAACATGAATGTTGTCTTGGTCTTGCTGTACACAGGCACATAATGTTTCCTTATCTGATAAGTTATGAATAGAGCTACACAATATGTAATTATTAATGCACACCCCCACTTCTGACCTTATGATAAAGGGAAGGTCATTGATCAGGCAGTTGAAGATAACACTCTTGTAAAAATCCTGCTGTGGTGAGAGGGTCCATAATAACACGGCTATCACCCGCCCTCAGACAGAACAATGTTCTCTAACTGCTCTGAAGTGCTTTTGATGATAATTATCCAAAGAAAATAAATGATCATCTAGAGTGCAATTCTACTATTTGATTTATGGGGGGGGGGGGGGGGGGAGCAGTTGGAACTAACATAGTCATAGAGGCATACAGCATGGAAACATGCTGTTTGGCCCACTTTGTCCATGCCAACCCAAATGCCCCATCTAAGCTGGTCCCATTTGGCCCATATCTGCTAAACCTTTCCTCTCCAAGGTCATAAGGAATAGGAGTAGAATTAGGCCATTCGGCCCATCAAGTCTTATCCGCCATTCAATCATGGCTGATCTATCTCTCCCTCCTAACCCCATTCTATGTCTTCTCATAACCTCTGACACCTGTACTAATCAAGAATCTATCTATCTCTGCCTTAAAAATGCCAAAGATGGCCTCCCTTCTGTGGCAAAGAATTCCACAGATTCACCACCCTCTGACAAAATAAATTTCTCCTTATCTCCTTCCAAAAAGAATGTCCTTTAATTCTGAAGCTATGGCCTCTAGTCTTAGACTCTCCCACTAGTGGAAACATCTTATACAACTGCAACATGACCTCCCAACTTCTATACTCAATACTCTGACTGATGAAGGCCATTGTGCCAAATAGTCAATAGACAATAGGTGCAGGAGTAGTTCCTTCCTAAAGAATGTCCTTTAATACTGAGGCTATGGCCTCTAGTCCTAGACTATCCCACTAATGAAAACATCCTCTCCACATCCACTCTATCTAAGCCTTTCACTATTCTGTATGTTTCACTGAGGTTGCTACTCATTCTTCTAAACTCCAGCGAGTACAACCCCAGAACCGACAAACGCTCATCATAGGTTAACCTACTCATTCCTGGGATCATTCTTGTAAACCTCCTCTGGACCCTCAAAAATTACTCACAATATTCCAAATGCGGCCCTACCAGCACCTTATAGGTGCTCTATGTAAAACATTACATCCCTGTTTTTGTATACAAGCCCTCCTGAAATAAATGCTAGCATTAGGTTTGCTTTCTGTCTCGTACACATGTATTTTAAATATTGTTATTGTACCAGCCTCAAATACTTCCTCTGGCATCTCGTTTCCTATGCCCACACCTATTTGGTGAAAAAGTTGCCCCTCAGATTCCTATTAAATTTTTATCACCTTAAATCTGTGCCCTCCCCTTCCCAATTCCCCTCCACTGGGGAAAAAGACTCTGTGCACCCTATCTATTTCCCTCATGATGTTATACGCGTCTGCAAGATCAACCCTCAGCTTCAAGGAATAAAGTCATATCCTACCCAACCTCTCCCTATAGCTCAGCCCCTCAAATCCTGGTAACATTCTTGTAAATCTTCTTTGCAGTCTTTCCAGCTTAATCCCAAAGCAGGCTGACCTAAATTGAACACAATATTACATAACACAAAATAAGTGTTTAATTTTCTAATGTGGTGGTGGCAAGATTTGCTTTTGTGCAGTAGAGGAACTAAATGGTTTATTGGTCAACTTCCTGAATTGGGGCATCGATTTAGCAGCTTTCTATCATTTAAAGTGCACTTTCAGTTACCACCCATGTCAGATGTTATCACTATTCTGGGAATGCTTTCCAGGATATGTAAATAATCTAATAATGCACTTGAGTGCTTGGACATCAAGCAGTTACCCAAACAAATCAGTTGATTCAATTCTTGATAATAAACATTTGGCTCTGCATCCAATGATATTTCTGATGTCTGAAAGAAGAATGTTAATTAAATATCATAAATATATATATATTTTTTAATAAAGATTTTTACTTAAGGTGTGCCATTATGCATTGACCTAAAACATGCGCAGTGTCATAGAGTCTTACATCCTGGAAACAGGCCCTTCGGCCCAACTTCCCACATCGGCCAATATGTGTACACTAGTCCCATCTTCCTGCGTTTGGCCCATATTCCTCTAAACCTGACCTATCCATGTATCTGTCTAAATGTTTCTTGAATGTTGCAATCGTACCTGCATCAACTACCTCCTCCGGCAGCTTGTTCCATACACCTACCACGCTTTGTGTGGAAAAGTTACCGCTCAGGTTCCTATTAAATCTTTTTCCTCTCACCTTCCCCAATACTGGGCAAAAGGCTGTGCGTCTACTCAAACTATTCCTCTCATGATTTTGTCGGTCGTGGAGTAACAACTCTTTTCCCTAATCTTGAGAATCTCCTCACAATGATCCATTGATTCCAAAAGCAAGAAATTCAATTTCTCTGAAACTTGCTGCAGTCCAAGGGTCAGTTCAAAGGTCAGCCTTTGACCAGCAATAATGATGTGAACATAAAAGACACAAAGTGCAGGAGTAAGTTAAATGTTTAAGAAGGAACTGCAGATGCTGGAAAAATCGAAGGTAGATAAAAATGCTGGATAAACTTAGCGGGCGAGGCAGCATCTATGGAGCAAAGGAAAAGGTGACGTTTTGGGTCGAGACCCTTCTTCAGACTGATGTGGGGATGGGGGGCAGGAAGAAGAAAGGAAGGGGTGGAGACAGTGGGCTGTGGGAGAGCTGGGAAGGGGAGGGGAAAGAGGGAGAAAGGACTACCTGAAATTGGAGAAGTCAATATTCATACCACTTGGATGTAAACTACCCAAGCAAAACATGAGGTGCTGCTCCTCCAATTTATGGTGGGACTCACTTTGGCCATGGAGGAGGCCCAGGACAGAAAGGTCGGATTCGGATTGGGAAAGGGAGTTGAAGTGCTGAGCCACCAGGAGATCAGGTTGTTTATTGCGAACTGAGCGGAGGTGTTGGGCGAGGCGATCGCCAAGCCTACGCTTGATCTCACCGATGTAGAGCAGCTGACACCTAGAGCAGCGGATGGAATAGATGAGGTTTTAGGAGGTACAGGTGACCTCTGCCTCACCTGGAAAGACTGTTTAGGTCCTTGGATGGAGTCAAGGGGGGAGTAATTCAAATGGTCAGGCTGCATCTCTGAAGAACATGGATAGGTGACGTTTCAGGGAGGTACCTTGAGGAACCTATCCATGTTCTCCAGAGATACTGCCTGACCTGCTGAGTTACTCCAGCACTTTGTGTCTTTTTTTGGAAGCCATCAACAGCTTGTTCACATCATGCAGTTGTTCCTCCATGATGTGAACAAGCTGGCCTTGCAAAGCATTACATTGAAGAATTTACTCAGACTGTGAACCAGCAAACATTTTAATTGGGATGATGGAATTGCTGGCAATGCTGGTGCTTTCTAACACTGAAGAGGTGGCAGAGTACCAATGGTTGGCAAGGGCATTACAGGCAGTAGTTCAGAATTAACCACATCATTGTAGGTCTGCAGACACATCTACAGCAGACTAGGTAAGGGCACCAAACATTAATGAACTAACACACAAAGGGCTAGGGTAACACCATGGGTCAGGTAGCATATCTGGAGAACATGGACAGGCAACGTTTCTGGTTGGGACTCTTTTTCAGACTGATTGTAGAAGGGGGGAGAAAACTAGAAAAAAGGTGGGGGCAGGACAAAGCTAGTGATAGTTGAATACAGGCAAGGGGAGGGGGGAGGGGAGGGGCTTTAATTAGCAGATGGGTGGAGAGAGGCCACAGATAAAAAGGAGACAAAAGGATGTAACATAAGCAGATGGAGAGTGGGGAAATGTGAAGCCAGAGGAAGAGGTTTAGGTGGAAGGGGACAACGGCAGGGTAAAGGGGGGTGAGATAGCAGGAGAAATGGGTACACACCCAGGTGGGGCACAAGGGAGAAAGAGAGGGGGAAAAAAGAGTTGGGGGGGTGGGTGCTACCTAAAATTGGAGACTGCTTTGTTCATCCCATTGGGTTGTAAGCTACCCATGTGGAATATGAGGTGCTGTTGCTCTAGTGTGCTGCTCAAGGTTCCAAACATCTGCAGTTCTTTGTTTCTCCATTAATGAACCAGATGTGTCTTAATGATAACACATGTGTCAATGCCACTTACATAACTGTTCACTCCATATTATTTATCGACTGAATATCATTTCCTGGACTGCCAGGGTGATATTTGAAGTCGCATCATTCGACATGGTCTATAATTTAGAGTAGACCTCTGGGGCAGTAATTTAACCATCTCTCTACTGTGTCTTTATCAAAAAACAAGTTATAAAAATTGGAATATACATGTTTTTAAAAATAGTAGCTGAAATCTCAAAAACACAAGTTTTATCTTATTATCCAAAAGATTTATTCACAGGTTTTATAGAATGCATAAAAATAGTTCATTTTTAGGGTTAGGTGTTTTTCTAAATGGTAATTATGCCTCATTCAACTATTTAAATTTACATCACCATAAATAAGTGTAAGATTTTTCTGCCTTTTGCAAAGACTCTGTACCCTACTCTCAATTCTTCTATCTCCACTGTAGCTGCTCCAAGATGAGGCGCTCCATTGTAAGACATACGAGATTGTTCTTCCCTGTGACTAGAAAACTGTACAACTCCTCCCCCACATGTCGAGAGGTAGACTGGCTTCTTTCCCCCTCCCCCATTCTCCAAATCTTTGCACATCCCCAATCCTTTCCACTCGTCACTTTAATTTCATGTGTTTGATGTATCTTGTGTTTTACTGTTGGCAGGTCAATTTCCCTCCCTGGATAAATAAAGTTGTATCGTAACGTATATCCACTTTCTATAGTAAACGTGGTTTCCCTCCTGTTGTCATAGATGGATCCCTCACCCGCATCTCCTCTGTGTCCCTTAGTTCTGCTCTTGTTCCCCCTTCCCAGAGAAGGAACAAGGTTACAGTTCTCGTGATCTTTACCTTTCTCCCCACCAGCCTTTGCATTCAACAGATCATTCTCCGACATTTTCGTCACCTTCACCGTGATCCTACCACCAGTCATATCTTCCCACCCCCATCCCTATCCATCTCTGTCTACCAGTGAGACCATTCCCTCTGCAACTCCTTGGTTCATTCATCCCTTCCCACTCAAACCACCCCCTTTCCCCAGGTACATTCTCCTGCAACCTCAGGAGAGATAATGCCTGCCCCTTTACCTCCTCTCTCACCTCCACCCAGGGACCCCAGCAGTCCTTCCAGATGAGACACACATTCACGTGCACCTCATCTACCGCATTCAGTGTTCCCTACGTGGCCTCCTTTACATTGGCGAGACCA
Organism: Okamejei kenojei; assembly: GCA_035221665.1. Lineage (NCBI taxonomy): Eukaryota > Metazoa > Chordata > Chondrichthyes > Rajiformes > Rajidae > Okamejei > Okamejei kenojei. The sequence goes on along the minus strand of CM069149.1, from coordinate 44,085,734 downwards.
AGACTCAGCGGCCGTTTCGAATATACTCGGGTAGACAAGGCCTGCTGGACCACCCCTTTGCTAACCATTTTACTCCCCTTTCCACTCCCATATTTACCTTTCTGTCATGGGCCTCATTCACTGCCAGAGTGAGGGCGCTGAAGGAACAGCGCCTCATATTCCACTTGGCTAACTTACAACCGATCGGTACAACTCCCCTCTTCCCTGTGCCCCAACTGGATGCGCCCATTTTCCCCCTTCCCCCTACCCTGCCACATACTGTATATTCCTATCTCTGGCTTCACAATTTGCACCACTTTTAACCTTTTGGCTTTTCATCTCCAACCATCTGCTTATCCAGCCCCGCCTCACCTGTATCCACATATCACTCTCCAAACTTTGTCCTGCCCCAGCTCTCTTCCAGCTTTCTCCCCCCATTCCCCGCTCCCCCCCCCCCCCCCCCCCCCCCCGCACCACCACAATCAGTCAGAACAAGCGTCCCAAGCCGAAACATCACCTATCCACGTTCTCCAGAAATGCTCCCTGACATACTGAGTTACTCCAGCACTCTGTGCCTTTTTTTTTGTAAACCAGCATCTGCAGTTCCTCGTGTCTACAAGATTTTCTGGGTAGTTTTAGTATCACTGGTTTTTAGCCAACCGTAGCATTCCAAATGATTTCCCTCAATTCAGTTGAAGAAGTCAGCAAATGTCTCCGATTTTGAAGCTGGGATGAATTACAGGAACCAACTTTGGAATTTCCACTAAACTACAGAAATGCATTAAAATCCCAGGGTTGCTGTTGATTGATTGGAGTGATGACAATCAGCATCAATGACTTTTGCATCATCATTACTGAAATATTTCGGCCATTTTGTTCACAAAATACTATTGCCAAGTGTTATTTTAATTACAGAGTTTTGCAATCTGCATTGTAAGAATGAGTGAGCCTTACAAATAGTTGATGCCTTGAAATTATACTTCAATGTGCAGTGTGATTATGTTTTGCCCTCATGGCAAATCAGATATCACCCCAAAAAAAGGCAAAATTGGACCACAAAGTTGTTCCCAGACTGTGCACTTGAGACACACAACCCTTCTGTTTTCTCCCCACATGTCAGAAACCTAAAATGCAGCCTAGAAAAAAAATGAAAACTGTAATATTTTGCATCCGATTTTGGAGCAAAGTTAATAGATCTCACTAAGTTAAACTAATACTTCCCTTACCCCTCACCCTTTTCTTTCCCACCCCACCCCCGTCACATCCTTTTTCACACTATCCTGCACCTTCACCCTCCCCTTCCACCAATATCCATTTTAAAGATACAGTGTGGAAACAGGCCCTTTGGCCCACCACATTCGCTCCGACCAGCGATCCCCATTTTTTAACACTATCCTACACACACAAGGGACAATTTGCACATACACCTGAAGCCAATTCACCTACAAACCTGTACATCTTTGGAATGTGGGAGGAAACCAAAGGTCTTGGAGAAAACCCACGCAGGTCACGGGGAGAACGTACAAACTCCATACAGACAGCACCCGTAGTCGGGATCGCACCCGGGTCTCCGGCGCAGTAAGGCTGTAAGACAGCAACTCTACCGCTGCGCCACTGTGCAGCCAATGCATCCGACACTCTTTCACCTCTGGCCTTTGTCCACCCATCTGCCAATCTAACCCCCTCTCCTGTAGTTTTGTCCTGCCCCCCCCCCCCCCCCCACCCCCCCCCCCCCCCCCCCCCCCCCCCCCCCCCCTCACCCCCACCTCTTTTCCAACTTTCTCCCCACCACTGCAATCAATCAGAGGCAGGGTCTCAACCTAACACATTATCTGTCCATTCCCTCCACAGATGCTGCCTGACGAGGTGAGTAACGTCAGCACTTTGTGTTTTACAAAGGGCTCAGGTTAGCAAAATGTAGAAACCCTTTTAAATAATGATTTTCAATCACAATAATGTTTGAGTAAATTTTAAATCCAACAAAAAAATATATTTTGTTGGATTCTGGAGCAGCATTCAACCAATATAATGGTAGATCTCAAATGTAAGCATTCTGAAGCACAGAAAGGGTCATATAGAGGATAGTTGTATGGACGTTATTATCATGCATCTGCAGGAAGTACATTTTGGGCTGTGACTGCTTGTCCATTCAAATATCAGCATCATCTCAGCAAAGAGTCAGCTTGACTGAAGGTGAACATTTTCACTTCACTTCCTGCCAAGGGATTGCAACATGAACCTTCGAAGCTTTGGGGAGCCGCAAACAGTCTGTCAGTAATTCAGCTAGGGCTTAGAAATCTCCTGCTCATGAAAGGAATGTTGGTTTGAAGCTGGTGGGCAGGAAACCTACCAGGAATAACGAGGGAGAGAAAATCAGTGTTTTTACAGTCACTTGCTTGAAGGTTTTTGCACCAAAAATATTGGCTGAACTTCCAGTTACTGCTGCAGTGCTTAAGAAAAAAAAATGGTGTAACAGCGTGGAAACAGGCCCTTCAGCCAATCGTCTACACTGATCACCCATTCACGCTAGTTCTATGTTATCCCACTTTCTTACCCACTCCCTTCATACAAGGGACAATTTGCAGAGGCCAAATAACCTACAAACCCACATGTCTTTGGGATCTGGGAGGAAACCGGAGCACCCAGAGGAAACCCATGTGGTCACAGGGAGAACATGCAAATTGTACAAAGGCAGCACCCATGATTAGAATCAAACTCAGGTCTCTGGTGCTGAGGCAGCAGCTCTACTAGCTGCGCCACTGTGTCACCCTAAAACTGTGTCGCTTCCTCCAAGTGATCTCCTACATGGAGTAGTATTGATTCATCAGTCAATGGGAGGTGGTAATCACCAAGTGTCCCTGCCCACCTAACCTTGAGATTTCATGGGATCCAAAGTCAATCTGGATGATTCCTCGGGCAGTCACTCTGCACCATTGTGTTACCACCTCTGCTGTGTCTGTTGCCAGGTAGGACGGAACATATCCAGGGATGGAGATAGGGGTGTCTGGGGCGTCAACTGTAATATATGATAAAAAGTATAAAGTGCTCATTTCTTTCCTCTCCATTCTCTCTTGCTCTATGGTTGTATGGCTCTATGGATTGATTGATCGATGGATCTATGGCTCTCTGGATCTATGGCTCTCTGGCTCTGGCTTGTTGGCTGTATGTCCATGATTCTATGACTCAATTATTTAAATCTTAGCATTTAACAGATGGCCATAGGCTGCTCACGCCTCTTCATTTAATAACATAATCTAAATTAGGTTCAAGTCTTCTATGACTTCCTGGCATCCACTGCTCATTGTATAAACCAAGTGGACTCCAACCCTGTGCTTGTTTTTGGGTGTCCATTATTCTTCATCTGATGTTGGGCAGCTCCTTCTGGTGGAAAACCTCGCTCTGAGTACATTCCACTCTTCAGAATCTTCCATGCGACCGTAAATAACAAGAGGAAATATATGTAAAACAATGTTCCCCAGCTGGAAAACAAGATATATTAAAGATATTGGCTGAGTAAAGCAAGCAGCAAGTGGAAGAATGTGTCCCTGGTGCTATGAATAATGAGCTTTGTGCAGTGGTACCAGATGGACTTTAGGGACGTTAGGTAAGTTGATCTGGTAAGATCCATGTAATAAAATTACAAGTTTTTAAAAGAGCTATGGTGGAACAAATAAATTAGATAGACTGGATTAAGAATGAATACTTAAGCGTATTTTGGAGCTTAATTCATTGCAGCTGCTTGTTAAGAAAGACTTGGTTCATTGTTGTCACATGAGGCAGGGACTAGATAGAAAGATAGATAGATAAATACTTTATTATTCCCGTCAGGGAAATTCAGAGACTTGCCATTTGCAGCACACCAATAAAAAAAAGACACCACATTAAAGAATTTAACAATAAACATAAAAACATCCCCCCACAATGGTTCCCACTGTGATGGAAGCCAGCAAAGTCCAGTCCTATCCCCTGTTCACCCATGGTCGGGTCTATCACAACGTTTATGAAACAATTAGACAGATACATGGATATGACAGATTTAGAGGGATATGGTTCAAATGCAGGCAGGTGGAACTAGTGTATATGGGACATGTTGGGCTGTATGGGTAAGTTGGACTGAAGGGCCTGTTTCCATGCTGTATGACAATGTACCGAGGTGTGGTGACAAGCTTTCTTTTGCATGCTATCCAATCAAATAATATTGTACATAAATAAATCAAGGGCAAGGGACTGCAAAATGATATACATAAATAACTCAGGTACAATAGGTGGAGGGAAGGGAGAGATGCAGAGTGCAAAATATAACTCTCAGCATTATAGCGCAACAGTTCCAGAGACACAGTCCAATGTCCGCAGTGTGATAGAGGTGAATCGGACAGTGCCCTAGCTAATGGAAGGACTGTTCAGAAACCAGATAACAGAAGGGAAGAAGCCATCCCTGAGTATGATGGTGCGAGCTTTCAAGCTTCTGTACCTTCTGCCCCATGGGAGCGGGGAGAAGAAAGAAAGATCTTTGATTATGTTGGCTGCTTTCTCAAGGCAGTGTGAAGTCAATGTTGAGGGTATGGTCTGTGTGATGGACCGGGCTACATCCACAACTCTCTGAAATTTCATGTGGTCTTGGCTAGGGCTGTTCCTAAAGCGGAGTCAAGGGATATGGGGAGAAGGCAGGAACAGGGTACTGATTGTGGTTGATCAGTCATGATCACAGTGAATGGCGGTGCTGGCTCGAAGGGCCGAATGGCCTACTCCTGCACCTATTGTCTATTGTCTATTTTCTATTGTCTAAACCGAGTTGCAATGCAACTCGACTGCTGACCTTCACAAACTACATCTATGCATAGCTGTCCTTATGAATGGCCAAACAAAGCGTATTGCTGCTCTCTGCAAACTCCCCATTGAAAACCTTATTCTGCCCAGCAGTGTGGTCCTTGTGCCCTACTCTGGCTGCAGTTTAGTCTTCAAATTCTCCTGAAATCCTACCTCTGTAAACCCCCTGAATTATATTGTTTCAATACATAAGTTAATATGTGTGAGTGATGTTAAACAATCTTGGCCTTGAATTTCTTCCATGCCTATAGGGCACGGTAAATGGTTACTGTGCAGCCCTCCAGCTATTATTTCGGTCTTGGACTCACCACTTTGAAATTCTGGATCAAGGCCATGCTAAATAGGCCGACAGAGAAGGCTTCACACTATATGCCAGTGTGCGGCTTCTGAAGGAAATCAGGAAGTGTGGGGTGCCAGCTGAGCCTGAGAGGGTCACAGAAGAAGGATCTGGTTGTGGGATGTGTGGTCATGGATAGGGAGTGGGATCAGGCAAGGGTAGATAATAGGAAGGGGTCAGGGGGTGAATGATGATGGTTGGAATGTTCAGTGGATAAGGAAGTTGGGAGGTTGGTGGGTAGAAGGTTATGGTTGGGTGATTAAGAGGTTGGGTGATCAGGAGGTGAGAGGTTCAGGTATTGCTGGTTGAGCATTGACGTGTTGGGTGATAGATGACACGGAGCACCATTCAGTTGATCAGCTGGCAAGACGTAGGCTGGAAAATACATAAATGGGTGAGGAGGGGGTTCAGTCTGAGATCTGGGAGCAATGGGGGTTGCTAGCTTTGGTGGTGGTGGGCAGGGGAGTCGATTATTGGGCAGATAGTTGTGTGTCAAAGGAGGACCTGCAAGTAAATAACTTAATTTATCTACCTGGGTCAGGCATTAAAATATCTAGCGCGTTGGAAGCTTGGATATGCTGGAGTGGTCTGCTACTAGAAACAAAGAACTGCAAATACTGGAGTAACATGTCTGGCTGGGTTGTGGAAATTAATCCTTCTGCCTCCAGGACATCACTGCAAGAGCTCCATAGGACAGTGGCCTGGGCTCAACTATTGAAAGGTCAAAAACTATTTGCTGATGATTCTGTAATTGCTTGGCTCTGCACTATATTCAATTCCATTTGCAACTCAAGAAGGCAGTTAATATGACCAAAGAGGCCCACACCACCTTGGCAGGCTACCATTGGGTAGCAGGTACAGGAACCTGACAACCATACCCTCTAGACCCCTCTGGTTTATGATATATATATACAACTTGGACGTAAAATGGATAGGTTGGTTAATAAGTTGGTAGAAAACACTAGAATTGATTGAGTTGCAGACAGTAAGAGAGGCTGTCAAAGTATTCAGTGGGATACAGATCAGCTACAGAAATGGGTGGAGAAATATCAGATGGAATTTAAGACGAGCAAGTGTGAGGTATATTTTGGGAGGTGGTAAGGGGAAAGTAGACAGTTAATGGTAAAATCCTTAATGGTGTTGACGTACAGTGGGATTTTGGGATCAAAGTCCATAGCTCCTAAAAGTCACGACTGTAGGTAGAGTGGTAAAGAAGGCATATGGTATGCTTTCCTTAAATGGTGAGGGCATTGACTATAAGGGTGAAGAAGTTATGTTATAACTTTATATTACTTTGGTTATGTTGCTTTTGGAGTATTGTGCAATTCTGGTTGCCTCCGTTATAGGAAGGATGTGGAGGCTTTGGAGAGGGAGCAGAAAAGGTTTACCCAAATGCTGCCCGAGTAGAGGTTATTAGCTATAAGGAGCGGTTGGACTAACTTGGATGGTTTCCTCAGGTGTGTCCAAAGGGAAGATCTGATAGAAGTGAATAAAATTAGGAAAGACATAGAAAGGGTGGTGAAGGTGGATACTCTACTGATGTTTAAGAGACTTTTTGAGAGGCACATGGATATGTAGGGAAAATGGGGATTATGTGCAGGCAGACATGAACATCGTGAGCTGAAGGGCCTGTTATTATTTTATGTACTATAATGTGATGCTCAAATAAATTAGTTATTTACATTAATTACAAGTCTCTGGGTTTACCTCAGTAATTTGATTAAAATATGGCTAAAATTAAGTCACTCTGTGAAAACAGTTTGTCTTAACTTGCTTCAATAAAGGTGTTTAAAGCCTGGGCAAAGGTGCAGCCCAGCGCCTGTCTAAACTGCACAAACTCCCTTCTGATTTTGATGGATTTACTGCCATCTGGTGGACATTACATGATATCAGGCTATCTTCCCAGTTTCTGCCTCTTTCAACTGAAGGTTCTCATTGTCTCTTCCCAGATTCTACCACTCCCCTGCATTCAAGGCGCAATTTGCAGAACGTCAGTATTTCCAGCATTTTCTGTTTTTATCATATGAGGGCGAGCCTAGATTTGGTTGTGAAAACAAATTTCCGAGAAGTGTCATTGTCGAGTTTTACACATAAGTGAAGGGTGGTTATGCCAGTCGAGCTGAAATCAAAGGTGCTTCAGAAATAAAATGTACAGATAACAAATGAAGGGCTTTAATGTGCAACCAGTATGTGCAAACAAGTCAAGCTCAGACATGAGAGGAGAAATTTGGAAAAAGAGCAAGAAGAGAGAAAAGATGTGATTTAGTTTCCTGCCACTATAATAGCAACTCTTCCTTTCAGAGAATTACTGCTTTGAAACTGGAAGGATTAAGTTGATTTTAACGTTGTGTATTCAATGATTATGCCTCCCTTGATTCCACATGAAACTGCAGTAACCATGACAGAATTATTAATGGAGACACAAGGAACTGTTGATGCTGGATTCTTGTGCAAAACACAAAGTGCTGGAGTAACTCAGTGGGCCTGGCAGCATCTGTGGAGAGAACGAATGGGAGATGTTTTGGGTCAGGACCCTTATTTATTAATTATTAAAACATTATTTATTGGTGGATTAGATAGTACATCATTCCCAAAAACTACAAAGGTATAATTCTACTCTTTGAAATCAACCCAATACATGCCGAGAATACCACTTCAAATTATATCTGAAAGGAAACTAACACATTAAAATGTCCGAAGCTGAAAATTACAATTAATTCAACTTGATATCGATCAAACAATCATTTCCTGTATTTTATAAAACGTCTAATTCCCACCATTTAGCATTTTCCTTTTTATCTGCATCGTGTTATAACTGTACTAGTAAGTCTTTGGCGAGATCAATTTTGGAGCATTGTGTGCAGATCTGGTCGTCCAGTTTTAGGATGGAAGACATTAAGCTGGAGGGGAAACAAAAACAGATTAATGAGGATGTTACCAGTACTGGAGGGCTTGAGTTACAGTGTAAGGAAAGGCTGGATAGACCAAGGTTATTTTTCCCTGGAGATAGGAAGCTGAGGGATGACCTTATAGAGATGTATAAAAATCATGAGGGGCAGAAATAAGGTGAATAGTCACTGTAATTTTCACAGGGCAATGGAGTCGAAAACAAGAGGTCATAGGGTTAAAGTGCTAGGAGAGTGCTATTGATTGTGGATGATCACCCATGATCACATTAAATGGCAGTGCTGGCTCGAAGGGCCGAATGGCCTACTCCTGCATATATTGTCTATTGTCTATTGTCTGTTGAAAAATATTTAAAAAGGACCAGAGGAGCAACTTTTTCACACAAGCTTCATCAATCTTGAGTATTGTCCAATGAATCATGTTGAGAGTTCCACTGTACAAACATCATGTATGGAAAGAGCTATCAGAGGAAGCTGGAGAAATTGGTAAACTTATGATGTTTGATAGACATTTAGATAGGTACAGAGATGTTTTTAATCGTTTACAGGGATATGGGCCAAATATAGGGCGGCACAGTGGTGCAGCTGTTGAGCTACTCTTACAGAGCCAGAGACCTGGGCTCAATCCTGCCTTGTCAGTATGGAGTTGGTACATTCTCCCTGTGTCCTGTTTGGGTTTTCTCTGAGATCTTCGGTGTCCTCACACACTCCAAAGACATACAGGTTTGTAGGTTAATTGGCTTGTGTAAATGTAAAATTGTCCCTGGTGTGTGTAGGATAGTGTTCATGCGTGGGATTCGCTGGTCGGTGTGGACTCGGTGGGCCAAAGGGCCTGTTTCCGCACAGTAGCTCGAAACTAAAAAAACTAAACACAGGGAAATTGGGCTTGTTCAGACAAATGGCAATGGATGAGTTGTCAAAGGGCCTGTTTCTGAGCTATGTCTCTGTGACTCTCTCCTTGAGTTATTTGCGATTAGCCCATCACAGCATTCCTGGTGTCGAGGTTTACTGGAAACAAACTGATAAAAACATGCCCAACCCCACAGGCAGAATCAGATTTGTCTACACTAGCATCCTTCAAAAAAAAAACACAAGAATGTAAGATTACGAGAAGTTTTCTTTAGTGAAAGGGACTTAGAGGATACCTATCTGGCCCAAGTGTGATAGGATCTGACTGTATGTGTTGGGTACAGGTCAGGTTGAGTGTATATTCTCATCAAGTGTTCAGATTGGGTTGACCTGTGCTGTGCTGGTCTGACTCAATACTTAATGTGGATTATATTGACTCACCTAGTATTTCTGCATGTGGATAGTATGAGGCTGTCTTGTTTATGGTGATGATGGGTTGGGTTTGGTGTGGAAAGATTATGTGTGCACGGTCAGAAGGGCATGGGATAGGCGGTGGTCGATGGTTTAATTTTACACTCCAGAAGTTTCCCAATGCATCTCTGCAGTTTTGTTTGATATTAGGTCACATAAAACACCACTCAGCATAATTGTCCATAAACTGACAGGAAAGACACGGAAAGGCCTATATTTTTTTTAGTTTGGTTTAGTATCGAGATACAGCACGGAAACTGGCCCTTCGGCCGACCAGGTCCGCGCCGACCAGCGATCCCCACAAATTAACACTATCCTACAACCACTAGGGACAATTTTTACATTTCCAAGCAAATTAACCTACAAATCTGTACGTTTTTGGAGTGTGGGAGGAAACTGAAGATCTCGGAGAAAATCCATGCAGGTCACAGGGAGAACGTACAAACTCTGTACAGACAGAACCCATAGTCGGGATCGAACCCGGGTCTCTGGCGCTGCGTTCACTGTGACTACCGCTGCGCCACCCTGACCACCCTAATGCTCGAATGCATAAATGGATGAAAGGGCATCTCTATAGAAACTAGTAAATTCTACCTGAGGGAGGATGTTCTCAATCCATATCATTATTCACAGCTTCAACATTTGGGCGTGCCACTTAGAAATTAGATCAACATAAACTTCGTCACGCAGAGGATAGTGAACCTGTTGAATTATCTGCTGCAGAAGGCAGTGTGGTCAAAGAAAATTAATTATAGTCAAGAAGTAGATAGAGATAATTTTACTATTGTATAGAGATACTGCATGGAAACAGGCCCTTTGACCCACCGAGTCCAACAGGTTGACCATCGATCAACCCTACACTTGTTCAATGCTTTTGCATCCTACACATTATTTACAGAAGCCATTTAGCTGGTAAACATTTAATAAACATTATAACCTATGGCATCTCTGTAGAATTTAGTAAAATCATTTCCTAACATGCTAATAAATTAGAAACACTTTCTGCAAAGAGAAAATAGAGCTATTTAGCACGGGAAATGGCCCTTTGACCTAATGCTCCATGCTGGTCAAGATGCTTAACGAAGCTAGTCTCATTTGCCTACGCTTAACTCATACCTCTCCAAACCCTTCCTATCCATGTATCTATCTAAGTGTTGTTTAAATGTTGTAGTTATCCTTTACCACTTCTTCTGGCAGCTCTTTCCATGTGTGCACCACCTTCTGTGTGGAAAAGGTGCCTGAGATAACGTAGAGACACAGATGATTCTGCTGACACTGATGTTGTTGATGTCACTTGAGAACTGGCAGAACAGGCCCAAAACATTGCCTATTTCCTTCGCTCCATAGATGCTGCTGCACCCGCTGAGTTTCTCCAGCACTTTTGTCTACCTTTGATTTTCCAGCATCTGCAGTTCCTTCTTAAACAGGTTTATTAAGTGTAGCTTTCCTGTATGGAGCAGGTGCAAATGGAGGGAAATGACTGAGAACAGAGAACAGAAAAGAGACACAAAAAACACACAAAGTGCTGGAGCAACTCAGCGGGTCAGGTAGCATCTCTGGAGAACATGGACAGGTGACATCTCAGGTCAGGACCCTTCTTAGGCAGTTGTGGAGTCGTGAGCTGCAGAACGCTCCAATATCTGACACAATAGAGAATGCTGAAAATATCCTGAACATTAGGTCACATCTGCAGAGAGATAAAACGACTGTAATATTCTAAATAGATGACATTACATCAGAAATGGCCAAATCTGAAACAACCCGGATTAGCTGGTTATCTGAAAGCGCTGAATTAATTACTGAACTCCAAGGTTTATGATTAGGATTATCATCGTCTGAGGTATAGTGAAAAGCTAACCAATTTTACACACATCCAATCAATGCTAATACTATGCTATGAATACAACAAATACCATCTCAAATACAATTGGCAGAGCGAAGGGAAAGATACAGGGTGCAGAATATAGTTTGCAGCATTATAATGTAACAGTTCCAGAAATTCCAACATCCTTAATGAGGCAGAGAAGAATCAAACTGTACCCTAGTTTATGGAAGGATCGTTCAGATAACCGTGGAGAAGTAGCTGTTTCTAAGTCTGATGATGTGCACTTTTAAGCTTCTGTACCTTCCGTGTGGTGGGAACAGGGAGCAGGAATGACCAGGATGAGAAGGTCTTTGATTATGTTGGCTGCTTTTCCAAGGCAATGTAAAGTGTAGATGGAGTCAGTGGTGGGTGGTCTGGTCTGTGTGATGCACTGGGCTACATCCACAAACCCCTGTAATTCCTTACCCGTTTTGGGCAGAGCTGTTCCCAAATTAAGCCGTGATGAAACTCGTAAGATGCAACAATCTTAAGCCGTGATGCAACAAATTAAGCCGTGAAAGAACCGTAGGAGACCTGCTGAATTTCCCCAGTCTTCTGAGGAAATTCTTGGCTATCACTTCAATGTGGTTTGTCCATGATAGATCATTGGTGATATTTATAGCAGAGAAGTGAAAGCTCTCAACCAGTTTCATTATGGCACCGTTGATACTGAACTCAGGAAGCATGTACTCCCCAACGCTTTCTGAAGTCTATAACTAACTCCTTCATCTTGCTGCCATTGACGGTTGCAACAAGGTAAAAGGCAGTGGGTTCCTGACCTTAGCTTACATGGGGTAGATGGTCATGGTTGCACTGTAGAATATTTGAGGGAGAGGGAGGTGCAGCAATGTCTGCTGAGGCCGGAAGGAGAATTGGATGGATTGGGAGTTGAGCCTTTAATGTCAAACGTAAAAAATTAACATTTTATGTCTCTGCACTCGAATGTCTCGAAGGACCTCTCCTGCAGAACAGATGTGTAGAGCAATTGGTGAGCCAGCGAAGCATTTTTTATATGGGTTTGTTCTCATTTTTGCTAATGTTTTTCTCTTCTGTACATTTCATAGGGTGAAGAGAGTGGCACAGGATCAGTGGCTTCATTCAACTTCAACAAATATGCCACAATAAAGAGTATGGCAGAAGGCATGCTCGATGTCACTTTACTCATGTCGAATGCAAAGCAGCTGGCTATGGTCGTCAACCATGGACCAGAATATAAATTCTACATTCCTCTTATTGTCCTGATTTGTCTCTGCCTCTTACTTCAGATTGTTATTTTCTTATTCCTTATCTTTATTGGTGAGTATAGTCTGCTATTATTTCCATGTACTGTTAACTTCAGAGGGAGCTAGCTGGGTTTACCAAGTTTGACCATGGGGAGTTCTGCGTCATTATTGGCAGAGATCTAATTGGTGTTTAAATTAGATAGCCTCTAAAAACGGGCACAGGGCTGGTGAACTTGGATAATCTAGATTGGTTGAATGGCAGCAGTATACCACCATTTGCCTCCTTGATATTTCGCTGGAAGATGAACTGAGAGCCAATACTGTCGGTGGAAGGTTTCAGTTAAAGGTAGTTGAGATTAAAGGTGCAAGTGGCTAGAGCTAGATTTTGGCCACCATTGCACAAACAAAGCTGAACTGAGTAACTGGAAAATGAAACCATGTGGGAGAGTGGACTCCAAAAGTTTGAAGCCCTGCACCAAATGCCTTGTTGTATAAAGTAGTGTGTAGGAGAGATGTATTGTGTCCACAGGTGCCCAGCAAGCTCTCTAATCAGCATAAACCAGTCCAAAAGATATGTGTAAGAAAGAACTGCAGATGCTGGTTTAAATCGAAGATAGACACAAAATGCTGGAGTAACTCAGCGGGTGAGGCAGCATCTCTGGAGAGAAGGAATGGGTGACGTTTCAGGTTGAGGCCCTTCTTCAGACATGTCTGGGGAGGGGGTGGGACAAAGCCAGAATGTAGGCGGAGACAGTAAGACTATTGGGAGAACTGGGAAGGGGAAGGAGATGGAGAGAGAAAGCAAGGGCGACCTGAAGTTAGAGAAATCTGTGTTCATACCGCTGGGGTGTAAACTACCCAAGCGAAATATGAGGTGCTGTTCCTCCAATTTACGCTGGGCCTTACTCTGACAATGGAGGAGGCCCAGGACAGTAAGGTCAGATTGGGAGTGGGAGGGGGAGTTGTGTTGGGAGAGGTAAATGCCAAAACATGGATGCAGTGCAGCTGGATGTCCTGAATGGGTGGGAGGGGGTAGTGGTAAACACAACGTTGTCTTCCTCAATGGAGGTGCTCTAGGTGACAGCTTTAGTTTCCTAGACATCCATATCAGCAGCAACCTAACCTGAACCCTTCATTGCGGCGATCAAGAAAGTACTTCAGTGTTTTACTTTCTTGGGCATCTGAGATGATTCAGCATGTCCACGCAGATTCTCTTGAACTTCTACTAGAATGTATTTTGGCAGGATGCATCTCAGCCTGGTAATGGTGACTGCTCTGTTCTTGACTGACTGAACCTGCAGAGGGGTGAAGATAGTCCAAAACATCACTGGCTCATCACTACCTTCAACCCAGTCCATCTTCATGGGTGCATTGCATCAGTAAGGCTGAGATTACTGTCAAGGATTCCTGCCACCCTGAACAATCTGTTTTCTCTCTTTTACCTTTGAGAAGGTACAGGAACTGAAGCCCAGACGTTTCCAGAACCAGTCACTTCCTTCAAACACTATTTCCGGATCTGCTGCCCATGCACTCTTGCTCTGAACTCCATCTCTCTCTATCGTGCACTTCAATTTTTTTTCCCATTACTTCAGATTGCAGTACAATCTCCGAAGTACTACTTCAGATTGCAGTGCAATCTGTTGTTTTACGTTTATCGGTGTTTGTTGTTGTATCTATCATTACTGCACACTGTGTACACTATGAGTTGTGTGTGATTTTGGGGAGAAGGTAAAATCGGGCCGTCCAGGGCTGGGGAACGATGAGGTTGGAGGCTCGGAGGGGCAGGGAGCCAGAGTCGATGAAGTCGGTGATGGTGCTTGAGATGGTGGCCTGGTGCTCGTCAGTGGGGTCATGGTCCAGGGTTAAGTAGGAGGAGGTGTCCGAGAGTTGGCGCGTGTCCTCAGCTTTGTAGAGATCGACCCGCCAGACTACCACGGCACCTCCCTTGTCGGCGGGTTTGATAACCCAGTCTGGGTTGTTGCGGAGTGAGTCGATGGCAGTACTTTCGGGGGGGGGGGGGGGGGGGGGAGAGATTGGAGTGAGACAGGGGAGTGGAGATCTCGAGTCAGTTGATGTCGCGCTGGCAGTTTTGGATAAAGAGTTCTAAGGCCGGAGGGCACAGATGCTACACTTGTCCCTTTACCTCCCCCCTCCACTCCTTTCAAGGACCCAAGCAGTCCTTCCAGGTCCGACAGAGTTTCACCTGCACCTCCTCCAACCTCATCTATTGCATCCGCTGCTCTAGATGCCAGCTGATCTATATCGGTGAGACCAAGCGGAGGCTTGGCGATCGTTTCACCGAACACCTCCGCTCGGTCCGCAATAACCAACCCGACCTCCCGGTGGCTCAGCACTTCAACTCCCCCTCCCATTCCGTATCCGACCTCTCTGTCCTGGGCCTCCTCCTCCTTTTTCCTTTCTTCCCCCCACCCCCTATCAGTCTGAAGGGTTTCGGCCCGAAACATTACCTATCTCCTTCGCTCCATAGATGCTGCTGCACCTGCTGAGTTTCTCGAGCATTTTGTGTACCCTAAACATGGATAGGACAGGTTTGGAGGGATATGGACCAAACACGGGCAGGTGGAACGAGTGTAGCTGGGACATGTTGGCCGGTGTGGGCAAGTTGAGCCTGTTTCGACACTATCATTCTATGACACTCTCTCTCTCTCTCTCTCTCTCTCTCTATGACTCTATGGATCTGGACATTTCTTAAAATTTATATTTATTCAGACAAGAAAATTGATTCTGGCTTTTGTCTAGTCACATTGTTTTGTGAAGAAGGGCCCCAATCTGAAACGTTTCCTATCCATGTTCTCCAGAGATACTGTCTGACACACTGAGTTACTCCAGCCATTGTGGCTTTTTTTTACCTGTTGTCTTTACCGGGCCATATATCACTGAAGATCACTTTTTCATGTTTGCTCTCTAACTGAACTTGCCAGTGCTCCCCACATATTATAAATGAGGATATATTTTATTTGCTAGTCTAGCACTGAACTGCATTTTTAGTTTATCTGAATGACACATTATTTACACATTTTTACACATTATGATTCTCAGTCAAGAAGATCAGTGTTGTTTATGCTAACTGCATGTAATGTAATGGACACAAGAGCTTGTCTTTTTGTCACCCCCTTGTTTAATCTTTCAATCTGCTAAATTTTTACAGCTAAAACCAACGTGAACGAAGTTGAAAAGCAGAAAAAGTTGAATCTGTGGAACATCATCGTCACTTTCCTCGTTGGAATCACTCTTTTCCTTAATGTATTCATCACTCCACTAATGCCGGGGAAGAAAGATGCTACGTTGACCTAAGAACTTCCATAAACACATTGTATATACAAAGTTGAACAGAAGCATTTTAAAATCTACAAGATACCTACAACTCAGTGTTTGCAATTATTAATTTAAAAGAAAATGCCTTTTGTATTTTTAATTATATGTTTCTCACATGAGTTTGTATTAATAAACTAAGATTTGTGGACACGCCGAAAGGAAGGCGGATGTTGTAAACACTAATAACTCTATAGCTTCCTGAGATTAATACAGTGCCCTGGTGCATTGTTAATATTTATTCATACAAAGGCTTTTATTATACTATCCAGGTGCATACTGGAAATTCGTCTCTTGAACCTAACAGTTGCTTTCTTTGCATTAGTCTTTTGGCAACAGGGAGGATCTGGTTTTATTCCATTCCTTTGCTGTAATGTTTGCTGTAAACTAATTGATCATAAGTATAATTATGCCACAATTTTGTCATATTTCTCCAGGTGCAGCTGTGTTATTGAAAGACTGCATAACATATGTTGTGCCTTCTATTCATATGTTCCACCTTATATTCAGATGTGCTGAGAATAGTTAACGTCATCCTAACACTTACCTAGAACCTACCTTAGAGTTTGATATCTGCGACTGAAGGGTCCAGATGCAAAACATCACCTGTCCATATTCTCCAGGGATGCTGCCTGACCCGCTGAGTTATTCCACAATTTTGTGTCGTTTCCTGATATATTCACACCTGTACTTATTTTTAACTTGTCTTTAATTGATTTGTTTTAAAAATACCTGTATTTGTTAGAATAATAGACAAAGCTACTTCAGATTTGTACGTTAAAACCCATTTAAATTCAGGACAGAAGCTAGATGTGTGTGACAAGACGATCAATAAGCTGGACAGAAAATGTTTCTAATCCATGACCAAAGTCAAATCATAATGTTTTTCTGCAGTATATTAATAAATTGACTTTTAATGATGCCAGCTTTCTAAACCATCCGAACCACTTTGGCAGGGCTCGGTATCATTGGTCAACATACATTGACCTTTGACTCAGCTTCTGTTAGGCAAGCAATGTTAAAATAACCCTTTTTGAGTATTTTGACAGTATTATGCTGTAATGCTGACGCAATTTCAAGGCGTGTTTAAATGTGTATGATTCACTGAGTGATTACTAGACAGAAGTGTGATGACTTCAATGCAGAGCAAGAATTTGCATGAATAAAGTTTTGACTATGATCTTGAAATCATTTCAGTATGTCGTTGTATCTATATAACATGAATGTTCATTTTAAATATGTTTTAATATTCTTAAACTAAGACTGTTTCTCCAATAAATGCACATTTACCCTTTGGCGTTGCACTTGTAGTCTAAATTTTGTAAACAATGCGATGCCTGCAAGTCTCCTTTAAAATAGTTTGCAGCTGACTCGGAGGAGAGCTGAATAATTTGCAACGTGACTGGCTTGGCATTGCATGTTTTCAGCACTGAAAGAGCCCCGTCTGTTATAACCTGCACAGAATGTGTTCCTTGTACAGTGACTAATGGTGCAATTGGGTCTGTGGTGTAACCGGCAATTGGCGGAAGCCTTGCCACTTGGCAGTATTAAAGGCCTCTTCGTTGGCCATATTTAAGAGGGAGTTGGATGTGGCCCTTGTGGCTGAAGGGATCAGGGGGTATGGAGAGAAGGCAGGTACAGGATACTGAGTTGGATGATCAGCCATGATCATATTGAATGGCGGTGCAGGCTCGAAGGGCCGAATGGCCTGCTCCTGCACCTAATTTCTATGTTTCTATGTTTCTATGAATGAAGATTTAGGCCAGCGCTTTAGATGGTGTTGGAGGAAGGGATGTTATTCTCAGTACACAGAAATTAAATATCACTTATGCCATGAAAGTAATTAAGAGATTTATTTTTTTCACCATTTTCTTTTTTCTTGGATGTTACTTGGTCACATAAGGTGTATGGCTCCACATGTCAATACCATCTAGGCCATTAGGTAAACTTTTGTGCTGACAGCACTGCTCAGGAATGTCCTCAAAGCTGCGATCACTCTGTCTGTGTAACAATGCCGGAGGACCAATCACCTAACTTGAGCTCGATTGGATCTGATTCAACATGTTCAGCTGGGTGGTTATAAACAAACTGTAGATTTCCTGGAATCAAGGCAGCCTGGTAAATGCCCGTCTTTTATAAAATGCCGTACGTACTAATGTTTTTGTCTCATTGTCTCATTGTTTTGATGTAAAACCTTGCAGACTGCTTCAGGTCAAATGGATAAAGTCAATGTACCAGTGAAATCCTCATTTCACTCTTGATTTTTCTACCAATCATCTTAATTCCAAGTCCTCCAGCTCTTGACCCATTTGCCAATGGGAAGCTTCTCTCTATCTATGCTGTGTATAACCGTAACAATTTTAAAATCTGCCATCAGATCTCTTTGCAGCCATTCCTGTTTCAAGAACAACCTTGTTTCTTATGTGGTTGTAGACTACTAAAGCCTCTCGACACCAGAATCACTTTGTACCACCTCATAAGTAGTCAGATCTTTCTTAAATATGACATCTGCAAATGGACACAATACTTCAGTTGAGGCATAACCAGTATTTTATAAAGATTCTTTGTGACTACTTTGTTCTTCTATTCTATAAAGAGCCTGTCCCACTTTCACGACCTAATTCACAACTTTTTTTACTCCTAGACATTTTTCACCAGGCTAGAAAAACGCCCCGACCTGCTTGATGCTACGAGTACCTATGACTTGCATCACGACCTACCTACAACCTCCTACGACCCCAAGACGACCATGTTGCGAGTATGAGTCAAGGGCAAACTCGGCAGAGGTCGTGAATTAGGTCGTGAAAGTGGGACAGGCCTTTAACTCTGTTTATAAAATGCAGGATGCTCTGTGTTTCTCAACCACCTTCTCAACCAACCCCGCCATTTTCAATCTTAATGAATGTTCATTTATTCACAGATCCTGATCTTGTAGAAACAAGGAACAGCAGATACTTGTAACAAAAAACCCCCACAAAGCACTAGAGTAACTCAACTGGTAGTTTGCTTGGGTAGTTTACACCCCAGCGGTATGAACATTGACTTCTCCAATTTCAGGTAGTCCTTGCTTTCTCCCTCTTTCCCCTCCACTTTTCAACTCTTCCACAGCCCACTCTCTCCGCCTCTTCCTTTCTTCTTCCCCCCCCCCTGCCCCCACATCAGTGTGAAGAAGGGTATCGACCCGAAACGTCACTTATTCCTTCGCTCCATAGATGCTGCCTCACCCGCTGAGTTTCTCCAGCATTTTTGTCTACCTTCGATTTTTCCAGCATCTGCAGTTCCTTCTTAAACAGAGTAACTCAACTGGTCAGGCAGCATCTTTGGAGAACATAGATAGGTGATGTTTCAGGTTGGGACCTTTCTTCAAACTGATTGTGATGGGTGGGAGGGGAAAGAAAGCTGGACGAGAAGGGGCAAAACAAAGCCTGGGCAGGTCATTGGTGGATGCAGGTGATGGGGAGGGGGGGGGGGCGGGGGGTTGACGGTTGGACAAAGGCCAGAGATAAAAAGACAGAAGTAATGAAACAAAATGATTGAAGAGTTGCAAATTCTGAAACTTGAGGAAGGAATGTGGGAGAAAGGGGTGAAATGGGTGCAAGTCTGGGAGGGAAACAGGGGAAAGAGGGTGGGAAAAGGAAGGGTGTTGGGGGAAGAAGTGGAGGGGAGAGGAGGTGTTGGTTAAGTTACCTAATATTGGAGAATTCAAAGTTGCCAACTACATGAATATTGAATTTGGATACAATGCCTGCCTGTTTTTCTTAATATCCCTGCAGCTCATTGGTGTTGTGTGGCAATGGCATCCTACTTTGCCTGAAAACAAAAAACTTTTTTTTCAGAGGAACAGGCCCTCTTTGATCCACTATCGTTTTTTCTATCTTTAAAGATCTTCTATTATGCAATCCTTTTTCTAAGCTTTCAATTTCTTAACATCTAATTTGATAACCTTAGGGTACATCGAATTGGGAAGCATGTGGATATTTATTCATTTTAAATATGTATCAACCATAAATTGATACTGTTCTATGTAAATATAATTAAGATCTTGCCAAGAAAATAGGCTGCAAATTTAGATTGAACTTTAAAAGCCTATCTAACAATGTCAGTGTACATATTTTATTCAAATTAAAAATCTGTTCAATAACTTTCGTGTCATTTGCCAGAGAAAATAAAGTATCCATGGGAAGTG
Source organism: Okamejei kenojei (assembly GCA_035221665.1). Taxonomy (NCBI): domain Eukaryota; kingdom Metazoa; phylum Chordata; class Chondrichthyes; order Rajiformes; family Rajidae; genus Okamejei; species Okamejei kenojei. The sequence continues at coordinate 44,065,759 of CM069149.1, read as the reverse complement.
TTTTAAGTTGGATTCAATTTCACCTCTTTGGCCAAATAATTACTTCTCAAATGAATTTTAATACACTTTTTTTGTACAAGAACTAGAAATTGCTGGTTACATTTGAGTCTGTTGTCAAGTAAGTTGAACAGAGACCAAGATTGAAGCTCACATTCAGACCAAAATTGTGGACAAATCCACCCCTGTAGTGAAATGGACAACCCATTCTGCCTGCTTTAAATGAGAGATGTTTGTTTCCAGAGATTCAATATTTTGAGTTCTATTCCATTACATTCTGCAAAGAGCCAGTAACCTGGACAGCATTATTCTTGAATTTTGTTCTAGTGTGGCACAGTGGAGCAGCAGTCATGTGGCTGCCTCACAGCTCCGGACACCTGGGTTTGATCGTGACTAAGGGTGCTGGCTGTATGGAGTTTGTACATTCTCCCTGTGACCACGTGCCTTTTCTCCAGGCATTCCAAAAACATACTGGTATGTCTGAAGAAGGGTTTCAACCTGAAACGTCACCCATTCCTTCTCTCCAGAGATGCTGCCTGTCCCGCTGAGTTACTCCAATTTTTTGTGTCTATCTCAGGTATATATGTTAATTAGCTTCAGTAAATTTGTAAATTGCCCCTAGAGTGTCGGATAGTGTTAGTGGTGAATGCTGGTCAGCGTGGAGTCAATGGGCCAAAGTGCTGTGTCCAAGCTGTATCTCTAAAGTCTAAAGTTTCCCCGCCTTTAACTGTGCTGAACAGTCTCTATAGAATGTGAATGCAGGATTTCATTTTCATTTAATTAAATTGCTATTGATGGTACTCAAAGCAATCAATAACAATAACTTGATGTTTAACATTATTATATTCCAAATTAAAGATAGTTAGGAGGCACATTGTTAAAACTGACCACTTGATTGTCTCTGAACCAGAAAATAGTTTCAAATCATTTGTGGAATTTACAAATATATTGTTATTGGTGTGATATCTAGCCTTTAAATACTTACATGCATATAGACTCTAACGTAAATAAAAAATAATTGATTAAATTAGTAACTAAGATCTAATGGGGAAAATCTTACCTGACAGCAGGGATGAAACAGTTCAGCCTGAATTGCTTTATGATGTAATAATTGAACCTGCAGGCTGTTGTGCATTCCACCACATACCCAACTTATGATGAAGTTGAGGAATCAGTGGTATCCCCAGCCCTTGTTCAACTTATGTAGCTGCATGTACATAGATGGTCCAGTTTACCTTCCAGTCAATTGTCCCCAAAGAATATTGTTGGTGGAGGAACCTGATGTTAATGGTACTGTTGAAGATCACCAGAAAATGGCAATTGGTCTTTTATCATGCTTCGGTAAATATCTTGGCAGTCACTGTCTTGAGCCAATGTAGGAGCATCTCAAGGAAGGCTGGGCTTCAAACAAAATAGTGCATTTTGAAAAGAAAAATATGTATTATCTAAATAGTGAGAACTTTGAGAGGTATTGCCGTCAGATCCTGAGAATTATTGTCAGGATGGATGTGGAGAAGATGTATCCTTTTGTGGGAGAATCTAGAACTTGATGAAAAAAGGTGAAACAGGGAACCGCAGATACTGGTTAACAAAATAAAAGACACAAAGTGCTGGAGTAACTCAGCGAGTGAGGCAGCATCTCTGGAGCAAAATGGATAAGTGATTTGGGTTGGGTCCCTTCTTCAGCCTGAAAAAGGGTCTGACCCAAAACGTCACTAATCCATGTCCTCCAAAGATGCTGCTTGGCCCGCTGAGTTATTCCAGCATTTTGCGTCTTTTTTGTCTAGGTTGATGTCTGTGCTTAAAAAAATAGATCCCACGTTTAAGATAGATGAAATGATTTTATTTTCAATTCAAACGGTCATGAGCCTTTGGAACTATTTTCCTCGAAGTGAAACATCTTTGAAAATAGATAGAAGGGGTGAAAGGTTACAATGAGAACAAGGGAATTAAACATTGAGGTTACAATGCTATCTGCCATGATCATATAAAGTGGCACAGCAGGCTTGAGGGACTTGATTGGCATTCACCAGCTCCCAATTTGAACGTTTGTGTTTATGTTTGTATGTAAAAGGAAGCTCAACTCCATTTTTTTCTGTGTGACCAGAAACGGGTAAATAAGTAAAATTTGTCAGCATTGCTCTCATGCTGTGAATAAATTTTAAAAGGCTTCAATTCAAGATGGACAACTTACTAAAGTTTTGAATATTCAGTTTTTTTCCTACAAATATTTTTACAGGATTGAGAAAAGTAGAAAAATAAATTGGATTCAACAACAATAAATAATTAACATAAAAATCACCTAAGGTGCTTCATAGGAATGAAGTAAAAACGATTACTGGGCCAATCAGCAATTTTGCAATCAATCAACAAAACGTGGCCTCAACCTTAAATCTTAACAAAGGCCTTAAAAACAAAAGGAATTACTGGAAGGGAGAAGAGAGGAGTGGGTAGAGCTCAGTGCAAAAATGCCATTGATTTGTCAAAGGTGCTGGTATTCAAATGAATGAGCGAAAGGAACAATGAGTTGAGTGTGGCGTTAGGGTTAAAAAATTTGGTTAATGAGATGCAGTTTTATTTAGTCAGAATTTACCTTTCTTTGATAAGTGCTTGCTGTTTTTAGCTGTTCAATGAACAGACAATGAATAGTGTTAAAAGCATCAGTAATACTGGTTGGACACTTAAATACAGTAAGGCGAGGAGGAAGCACATATATAATTTGTTTCCTGGTACAACACTAACAAATACACAAGCAAATTACAAAGTGCTGGAATAACTCAGCAGGTAAGGCAGCATCTGTGGAGGGAATGGGTAAGTAATGTTTCAGACTGAATTCGCGTTCCAACTTGAAATGTCGCCTTTTCATTCCCTGCACAAATGCTGCCTGACCCAGCACTCTGAACTTTGTTTAAGATCCAGCATCTGCAGTTCCCTGCATTTCTGCTAAAAAAAAACATGTAGTGCATGGCCTGTCCTCTATGTACAATTCATTTTTAAGTCAGGTGGAGGTAAAAGATCCCATGACTGCATATGATGAAGGGAATTTCCCTGCCATGCTGTCCACACCGACCTCTTTCACAATTCACCAAAATAGATTAGCTGTTTATTAGTCCTTAAAAAGAAATGTTCAGGAACCAAGTTATTGTAGTCTACTGAGATTTAGTTGTGGTGAACCATTTTATCTCCTTTACTGAAAACTTATCCCATAAGGCAGTCACGGTGGCACAGCAGTAGAGTTGCTGCTTTACAGCAAAATGCAACGCCAGAGACCCGGGTTCGATCCCGACTACGTTTGGGGTTTGTACGTTCTCCCTGTGATCTGCGTGGGTTTTCTCCGAGATCTTCGGAGAAAACCCACACTCCAAAGACGTACAGGTTTGTAGGTTAATTGGCTTGATTAATTGGCTTGATAAAAATGTAAAATGGTCGAAGTTGGCGATATGCAGAGTACGGCTCTGCCGACTACAAAATTCAGAAGGTTCATAACAGAATGCTAAGATAAGGGTGATTTAGATCAGGCTGAATGGAAAACAGTTGGATTGTTGTGAAACCATTATTTTAAGGAACAATGGTGCTAGCAAGGTGTCAGCTGGAGCTTTTCTCAGAATTAACCAACTGCCAAAGACAGCGCAAATCACCGTAGAAAAAAGCCAGAGTGAAAATAAACAGACAATTATGCACAGCTTTCAACAGTAGAGAGACATTAGAGTTGTAGAGTAATGCAGAATGAAGACAAGCCATTCGACCCAACGTGCATGCAAACCAAGATGCCCCATCTACACTAGTTCCACCTGCCTATGTTTGGCCCATATCCCCCTAAACTTTTCCTATCCATGTACAGTACCTGTCCAAATACCTTGGGTTGTTACCGTACCTGCCTTAACTACCTCCAATGGCAGCTCGTTCCATCTACCTACCAACCGCTGTGTGAAAAAGTTGGTCCCTAGCCTTTTATTAAAACTGTCCCTTCTCAACTTGAACCTATGTCTTCCGCTTCTTGATTCCTCTACCCTGTTAAAGATTGCATTCACCCTATCCATTTCCTTCATGATTTTATACACAGTTTGAGATCTTTCGTCAGTTCTGTTTCTCTTTCCATGCTTGACCAACCAGGTTCCAGGCCTCCCAGTTTGGATCCAACCAGGATTTCAGGTACCTTCACTCAGTCCACTGCTTCTGTGCGTCCTTTGACCAACTGAGTATTTGTTTCAAACATGTTCTGTTTTTTATTGAGGCAGCAGTGTTTCATGTCCTGTATACAGCTGGGTCACCTACAATAGGCACCTCTTTTGGGGAGTTGCCACCAAAACTATCCAAATCCACTGGTGATAAATAAACCACGTCAGCATCCCCTTCTTGGTAAACTTTTCTAATATGAAGTCCAAATTGCAAGCATTTGGCTAAAATGGCTACCTCTCCATTTTCACATCTGACACCAGACTCCTGAAACAAAAAATCTATTCCTAGCTCTATTATAGAGTCATAGAGAGATACAGTATGGAAACGGGCCCTTCGGCCCAACTTGCCCACACCGGTCAACATATCCCAACTACACTAGTTCCACCTGCCTATGTTTGTTCCATATCCCTCCAAACCTGTCCAATCCATGTACCTGTCTTAACTGTTTCTGAAATGCTGAGATAGTCCCAGCCTCAACAACCTCCTCTGGCAGCTTGTTCCATACACCCACCACCCTTTGTGTGACAAAGTTACCCCTCAGATTCCTATTAAATCTTGTCCCCTTCACCTTAAACTTATGTCCTCTGGTCTTCAATTCACCTACTCTGTGCATCTACCCGATCTACTCCTCTCATGTTTTTTTACACCTCTAAAAGATCCCCCCCCCCCCCCATTAGGGTTGCCAACTTTCTCACTCCCAAATAAGGTACAAAAGGTCAAAATAAGGGACAAATTCCCAATTGCAATTCGCCAGCAGAGGAGTTTTGGCGCAAAGTCCAAAGTTGCACCCCATCCAACTTATGTACCGATGATCAGTCATGAAGAGGGGTGGTGGTGTCAGCGGTAAGCGAAGGTCCGAAGGTCGGACAGCTGCCGGGTGTTGACCGACGGGGCCACGGGCGAAGGGCTGCTGCTACAATCCATGGGCTGCACTATGTCGGGACTGGTGAGGCGGGGCCGGACGCGGCACTCCGACCCGACAGTCTCCTCGACCCGAGTAGTAGCAGTCAAATACGGGACAAGGTATGGGACAAACCAATTTAGCCCAATATACGGGATGTCCTGGCTAATATGGGACAGTTGGCAACCCCACCCCTCATCTTCCTGCGCTCCAGGGAATAGTCCCAGCTTACTCTACCTCTCCCTATTGCTCAGACCCTCTAGTCCTGGCAACAACCTCGTAAAATAGATTATCCTCTTATGGCAATCCCTTTATAGCAATGTAGAGAAGAATTGATTCGAAGATATTCTCATAGTCTCTTTGAAAAACTGTTATATACCCTGCAGCCTATGAGAATTACTGGTCCATGGCTGCTCAAAGTGAAGGAGCATTCAGATTAGCAATGGGACCACAATTGAGAGAGACACACAATAGATGCTGAAATCCTGAGCGAAAAACGAACTACTGGAGAGCTCAGCAGGTCAGGCAGCATCTTAGTTTATTTTATTTTAGTTTTAGTGTACTTTAGAGATACAAATATAGGCCCTTCAGCCCAACGAGTCCCTGTCCATGGATCACGAGTCCATGATTTCCCATACATTTATATTATCCCAGTATCTGTTATCCCAGTTTGGATCCTACACACTAGGGTCAATTTATGGAAGCCAATTAACCTACAAACACGCATATCTTTCAAATATGGGAAGAAACCGGAGCACCTGGAACAAAGTCATGCAGTCACAGGGCGAACGTGCAAACTCCATAGACAGCACCAAAGGTCAAGATCAAACCTGGGTCTCTGCCACTGTGAGTCTGCAACTCTACCACTGTGACGCCCCAACATATGTGGAGGGAAACAGAGATGATGGGTCAGAAGAAGGATCACCTGTCAATTTCCTGCCACAGATACTGCCTGGCCTGCTGAGTTGCCCCAGCAGTTTGTTTTTTGCACTGAGAACTTCAGTTTTCTTGTTACAAGCTCCTAGATGGTGCAAGGGTTCACCCTGTCCCAAATGATCCACATATCTGTCCTGTTGAGCAACTCCTACTCTTCCAGTGGCAGAATCGGTTGGTTCCATATTGGCCCCATCAATATATTCTGCACTCTGGTATTTTTCTCTTCACTCTACCTGATGTACTTGTGTTTGACTTGATTGTATTTATGTTTGGTATTATCTGTTTTCATTGGAGAGCATATAAACAAATGTTTTTCACTGTATCTACCTTTGTACACTTGACAATCATTAATCTAAATATATGCTGCCTGAACTGCTGAGTTCCTGCAGTTTTTTTGCTAAAAGTCATGCCAATAATATCCTCATGTGGCTGGAGGGATAAATTACTGCTCTGTGCAGTGACTACCCAAGAGCATGGGCAACATGCGACCCTGGAAACTACATGTATCATAATTTGGTGTAAAGCTGCAGCCTTGATTGCTCTGGACCTTTTAGTGAAGGGTCTCCAACGGTGAAGCTGGAGCAGCATTTTGGTTTATGGACAAAGTAATAATGAACAAAACAGCAATCTATTTCCAAGACTGGGTGGTGCACATTGGATCATCTTATTGCAAGGTAAAAATAAAACGTTGCCAAATGTAACCTGCTGGGGGAATGCTGCACGGCAAGTTTTTCGAAACTGTGGCAATGTTGGCAACAGATATACAAATAAATGGATATGGGTGGATTCCTTAGAAGAATGGGTTCACTAAAGAGACAACAACCTGGCTGCTCAACATCCGGCTTGAGATCTAACTATTCCTTTGGTTATGTTTAATTCGCAAGAAGACTAAAGCTTATGTAAGATAGTTTAAGGCCAATCAGATCTGTTTGGACTTTAAAAGTTGTGATTGTTGTGCAATTGTATTAAGTGAAATGTACTTAACTTAAGACATCATTTGTGTATTTGTAATAACTGGGTAAGACTTTGAGTCCCAAGTCTAACCCTTTGGTCCCAACAACGTCATCTGTCCATTTTCCTCCCCCGATGCTGCCTTTTCTGTCTAATTTTTTGACAATCAGGTGATTTTTTTTTTCCCCTCACCCCCCCAAAAAAAAATCCCAATCGGGCTACAAACTCAGCCGCCCTCTTGTCGGCTCGGAGCAGTGGTGGAACCAAAGATACTAGGAACGTTGCCTATCTCCTTCGCTCCATAGATGCTGCTGCTGCACCCGCTGAGTTTCTCCAAGCATTTTGTGTACCTCGATTTTTCAGCATCTGCAGTTCCTTCGTTAATACGGGAGGAGCGTTTGGGTGGAACGTTTGTTGCAAAGCTTGAAGTCGGCGCCGAACGAGCGGGTTGCCGGCGGACACATTTGGCGGGTGCACTGCGCTGGGGGTCCGTGTGCGGCGGTTGATGCGAGAGGAGGGGGGGGGGGAACTGTTTGAAGGAGACCCGCGAGGCTCGCGCCGGGCAGGCGGCAAACGGCTGACGCTCGAGCTCGAGGCCGCTCGTGGGTTGAGGCGGCGGCGACGACGGGCGGGCGGGAGAGAGAGAGGGGAGAGGCCGCCGCTCCGCACATCGTCACACACATATATATATATATATATACACATATCTGCGTTTGTTAGTTCTGCCCGCCCCCGAGGAGGACAGCCCTCTTACAATTGTTTCCCCAACTTCTCCCTCTTGCTTCGCAGTGATGGTGCGGGAAACAAATAAAGGTGAGAATTATTTATAGGCACGCACAGAATAATTATTTATATTTGACAAGTGCATGGGTTATACTCTGCTGTGAAACTCGGGCTGTCCCTTTGTTGTAGACGCAAGGAACTGCAGATGTTGGTTTACAAAACAAAAAAAATGTAGATGTCGTCGTTTTATTATCCATCGATCGAACAGAAGCGTCTCCTGTGCGATTCTGAGTTAAGCTGATCAAAAGTGTCATTTCAAATATTGTAAAGTTATTGGTTTAAACAAAATCTTTCAGCTGAGTTTCGTCTGGTTTGAACTGTCTGGAGTGTTTAATTGTCATGTGTACCGACAATGGTGAATAGAACAAATACATCCGTATTTGCTGCATCATTACAGGCCTGTACAGATATTATGATAATCAATAATACAATAAATTAATAATCAGTGGTACTTGGAAAGCAAGTAATACAAAAACCGAAGTCTGGAGTACAAGCAGATACACTATCCATAGATGATATAGTGTAGAGACCCTGAGGTTGTAGAAACAGGCCCTTCGGCTCAACCTGCCCACACTGAGCAAGATGCCACCTCTACACTCGTCCCACCTGCCTATGTTTGGCCCACATCCTTCTAAACCTTTTCTCCCCATGTACCTGTCCAAATGTATTTTAGATGTTGTGATTGTACCTGCCTCAACCACCTCCTCTGGGAGCATGTTCCATATTCCCAACACCCTTTGTGTGAAAAAGTTGCCCCTTGGGTTCCTATTAAATCTTTCCCCTCTCACCTTAAAAGTTGCTGTGGTTAGTGTGGTATAGCAAGTCAAATTTCACTACACCAATTGGTGTATGTGACAATAAATGTTCTATGTGCTATGTATAGAACCTTATGGTTGCTGAAAACAAACTCTTCTTGGATCTAATAACAATGAATTGCAGATTCTGGTGTATACCAAATATAGAAAATGCTGGACTAACTCAGCGGGTCAGGCAGCATCTCTGGAGAAAATAGACAGGTGGCATTTTGGGTTGGGACCCTTCTTGAACCTGGTGCTCACAGTTTTCAGGCTCCTGTACCATCTTCCTGATGGTAATAGTGAAATTAGAGCATGGCTATTGTGGTTTGTGTCTGATGATATTGGCTGCCTTTTTGAGGCATTGCCTCCTGTTGATCTCTTTGGTGGAGAGGTCAGTGCCGTGATGGACTGGGCAATGTCTACCACTCTAACCTAATTTTCTTCCTGGGCATTCGAATTGTCCAATCGGTCTGATGCAGGCAGTCGTTATTTTCTGTGTAGACCTGTAGAGATTTGTTGACATACTGAATCTCCTCAATCTTCTAAGCAAAGAGAGGCGTTGATAAACTTTCTTTGTGATTGCATTCCTGTGCTGGACCCTGGACAAATCTTTAGAGAAATACAGCAGCTTGAAGCTTTTGACTCCACCACTATTCTGTCGACGAAGACACGTTTATGGATACCTGGCTTTTCCTTCCTATTATAAACAATCAGCTTTTTGGTCTTGCTAACTTTGAGAGTGAAATTGTTGTTCTGGAACCATTCAGATTTTCAATCTTTCAATCTCCCTTCTGTACTCTGACTGATTGTTAGCTGTTATTCAGAATACTAATAAAACAAAGACCAGCAATTAGTGGTTGTTTTATCTACTTACATTCTGTGATATATAATGGAATACATTGTTTGGAATTAACTTGAAGATATTTGTAAACAATAACCTAGTTAAAAGCACAAAGAGCAAAATTCTCCCTGATCGTACTCTTTCAGATGTTGTATGCCTTTATTGTTCACTTAAACTTTGCAAGAGTGCTTGATACACTTGTGCATCTATTTGCTTCTTAACCAGTTACTTATCAATTCATACCACTTTTAAATGTAGATTGAATGAGCTAATGGAATCTCTAGGCTAAACAGTACTTCACCACTAGTTTCTAATTTAACTGATTGATCTGCATTTGATAAATTAGTAACACATTCAAAGAATTCTTATAGAAGAAATTGGGGAATTATATTTGTGTAGGAAGGAACTGCAGATGCTGGTTTACACCGAAGATGGACGCAAATGGAACAGTCAGCATCTCTAGATAGAAGGAATGGGACTTTTTGGGTCGAGACCCTTCTTCAGACTGGGTCGAGACACTTCTCCAGTCTGAAGAAGTGTCTCGACCCAAAACGTCACCCATTCCTTCTATCCAGATATCCTACCTGTTCCGCTGAGTTACTCCAGCATTGTGTCTATCTTTGGGGAATTCCTTTTAATGGAACAATGCTAATATGGATAAAATACATTGGAGTGGTGGATTTTTGCAATAATTTGACAAACAGTTGAATGCTACACTAGAACGATGCTGGGATTGTTTTAGACAGATGAATCAAGATGGGCCAAATAATATTCCTCATTTATGAATATCTTGTGAACTTCACACAGGAGGGAGAGAACTTTAACTCGAAACAAGCAGAAAACCAGTGACACGGATAAAGACAAAGTGAGTTTTAAGTTATCATTTTTATTTGAGTAGTATGTGAACATGAACTTGCACAATTTTTTAACAATATCTTCTTCCTTCATATTTTCAGTATTTTGATTTTTGTGTGTATCCTTGCATTAAACAGTAAATAATAATAATAATAATAATAATAATATATTTTATTGTCATTACACATAAGTGCAACGAGATTTGGTTTGCAACTTCCATCCGATGTCATAACTTAAACGACTAATAAAATTTAGGTTTAGATACCCCGAGAACAAGGTTTGTAAAAAGAACACTACAACAGTAAAACAGTAAAAACAGACTAAAGTGCAGATGTGTCTGTGCGACGTGACCATCCGAGGGAGACAGTCCATGGGGGTGGGGGGCACTCGGCAGGGCCGGCTGAGACCCGCTATAGCTCTGGGAATGAAGCTGTTCCTGAGTCTGGAGGTGCAGGCGTAGAAGGCCTTGTAACGTCTGCCGGACGGGAGTAGTTCGAACAGTCCATTACAAGGGTGAGAGGAGTCTTTATGGATGCTGACGGTCTTCCTGAGGCACCATGTGTGGTAGATGCCATCCAAGGCTGGTAGCGGTGTCCCAATAATCGTTTGCGCTCTGTGAACAATGCACAAAGTGATTTAAGGACCAGCAGGTGTGTCCATTGTGGTTCAGAACCAAGTTCTAATTGACGTGATGCATCAAAATAACTTGCACAGGAGTGACTAATCAAACAATATTTAAATTTGAATCCTTAAGTAACAAGGAGTAGATGTTTCCTGGCTTGGCAATTTTTAAACCTGATGCACAAATTCTGATATGTGGAATCAGATATTTGCATAAAAATCTCACAAAAATAATTTTGACAACTTCAATATTGGAAAAAATATATAGAGAATTAATCATCTTGAAGAATTACAACTAAAGCATGATTTAATAACAGCAGAAATCAAAGTGAATTAAATAAATCTTAGGGAATCCAAATTCTTCTTTGCTTTGTTAAGTGCACTGAGACATCTCTCCATATGGAGGGATAAGAAAATGCAAGTTGTCATTGGATGGAATTTGCTATTTCCAAAATATGAATTGAAGTATTATGTATTTTGCACCTTTCACCTCTGAATGAACCAAGGAATATAATGCCAAGTCAGTTTCACGAGAGATCTGCTTCTAACATTGGTCCCATTGTCATGCAATGTAAGACTAGAAATCATGTATAATTTCTCAAACTAATTAAGCTATCATATGTTTCTGCTATTTTATTCAGGAAGTGCAGGTGTATGGTTCCTTGGAGGTGTAGTCGCAGATAGATAAGGTGGTCAAATGTTGGACAGGTACTTTGGATCCGTCTTCACTCAGGAGGACACAAACAATCTTCCGATATAGTAGTGGCCAGAGGATCTTGGGTGATGAAGGAAACTGAAGGAAATCCACATTAGGCAGGAAATGGTATTGGGTAGACTGATGGAACTGAGGCTGATAAATCCACAGGGCCTGATGGTCTGCATCCCAAGGTACTTAAGGAAGTGGCTCTAAAAATCGTGGATGCATTGGTGATAATTTTCTAATGTTCTCTAGACTCAGGATGAGTTCTTGTGGATTGGATGGTAGCTAATGTTATCCCACTTTTTAATAAAGGCGTGAGAGAGAAAACAGGGAATTATAGACAAGTTAGCCTGACATCGGTGGTGGGGAAGATGCTGGAGTCAATTATAAAAGATGAAATAGCAGCACATCTGGATAGCAGTAACAGGATCAGTCCGAGTCAGTATGGATTTACGAAGGGGAAATCATGCTTGACTAATCTTCTGGAATTTTTTGAGGATGTAACTAGGAAAATGGACAAGGGAGAGCCAGTGGATGTAGTGTACCTGGACTTTCAGAAAGCATTTGATAAGGTCCCACATTGGAGATTAGTGGGCAAAATTAGGGCACATGGTATTGGGGGTAGAGTGCTGACATGGATAGAAAATTGGTTGGCAGACAGGAAACAAAAAGTAGGGATTACGGGTCCCTTTCAGAATGGCAGGCAGTGACTTGTGGGGTACTGCAAGGCTTGGTGATGGGACCACAGCTATTTACAATATACATCATTGATTTGGATAAAGGGATTCAGAGTAACATTAGCAAATTTGCAGATGACACAAAGCTGGGTGGCAGTGTGAACTGTGAGGAGGATGCTATGAGAATGCAGGGTGACTTGGACAGGTTGGGGGAGTGCCATGCATCTCCTATCTAAATGGAGATGCATGGCAGATGAAGTTTAATGTGGATAAATGTGACGTTATCCACTTCGGTATATAAAACAGGAAGGCATATTACTATCTAAATGGAGTAAAGTTGGGAAAAGGGGAAGTACAACGGGATCTGCGGCTCCTTGCATAGAAACATAGAAAATAGGTACAGGAGGTGGCCATTCGGCCCTTCGAGCCAGCACCGCCATTCATCGTGATCATGGCTGATCATCCCCAATCAATAACCATATAACAATTACAGCACGGAAACAGGCCCTCTCGGCCCTTCCAGTCCGTGCCGACCATTTGTTTTCCCCATGTCCCATCTACCTGCACTCAGACCATACCCCTCCATTCCCTTCCCGTCCATATACCTATCCACTTTACTTTTAAATGTTAAAATCGATTCTACCTCCACCACTTCTGCTGGAAGCTCATTCCACACAGCCACTGAGTAAAGAAGTTCCCCCTCACGTTACCCCTAAACTTCCGTCCCTTAATTCGCATGTCATGCCCTCTTGTTTGAATCTTCCCTACCCTTAATGGGAAAAGCTTATCCACGTCAACTCTGTCTATCCCTTTCATCATTTTAAAGACCTCAATCAAGTCCCCCCTTAACCTTCTGCGCTCCAAAGAATAAAGACCTAACTTGTTTAACCTTTCTCTGTAACATAGTTGCTGGATCCCAGGCAACATTCTAGTAAATCTCCTCTGTACGCTCTCTATTTTGTTGACATCCTTCCTATAATTAGGCGACCAAAATTGTACACCATACTCCAGAATTGGTCTCACCAATGCCTTGTACAATTTTAACATTACTTCCCTGCTCCTATATTCAATGCTCTGATTTATAAAGGCCAGCACACCAAAGGCTTGCCTGCCTCCCTTCTCCCCTTGTTCATCAGTCTATTAAAGTAAGCATGCAGGTACAGCAGGTAGTGAAGAAAGCGAATCGCATGTCGGCCTTTATAACAAGAGGAGTCGAGTATAGGAGCAAAGGGGTCCTTCTGCAGTTGTACAGAGCTCTAGTGAGACCACACCTGGAGTATTGTGTACAGTTTTCGTCCCCTAATTTGAGGAAGGACATTCTTGCTATTGAGGGAGTGCAGCGTAGGTTTACAAGGTTAATTCCCGGGATGGCGGGGCTGTCATATGCTGAGAGAATGGAGCAGCTGGGCTTGTACACTGGGGAGTTTAGAAGGATGAGAGAGGATCTTATTGAAATATATAAGATTGTTAAGGGTTTGGAAGCAGGAAACATGTTCCCGATGTTGGGGGAGTCCAGAACCAGGGGCCACAGTTTAAGAATAAGGGGTAACCCATTTAGAATGGGGATGAGGAAACACTTTTTCTCACAGAGAGTTATGAGTCTGTGGAATTCTCTGCCTCAGAGGGCAGTGGAGGCCGGTTCTCTGGATACTTTCAAGAGAGAGCTAGATAGGGCTCTTAAAGATAGCGCAGTCAGGGGATATGGGGAGAAGGCAGGAACGGGGTACTGATTGGGGATGATCACATTGAACGGCGGTGCTGGCTCAAAGGGTCGAATGGCCTACTTCTGCATCTATTGTCTATTGTCTATTTGGCACAATGGCCTTCATCAGTCAGAGTACTGAGTATAGAAGTTGGGAGGTCATGTTGCAGTTGTATAAGATGTTTCCACTAGTGGGAGAGTCTAGGATTAGAGGTCATAGCCTCAGAATTAAAGGACATTCTTTTTGGAAGGAGATAAGGAGACATTTATTTTGTCTGAGGGTGGTGAATCTGTGGAATTCTTTGCCACCGAAGGCTGTGGAGGCCAAGTCAGTGGGTATTTTTAAGGCAGAGATAGATTCTTGATTAGCACAGGTGTCAGAGGTTTTGGGGAGAAGGCAGGAGAATGGGGTTGGGAGGGAGATATCGATCAGCTATGATTGAATGGCGGAGTAGACTTGATGGGCCGATTGGCCTAATTCTACTCCTATTCCTTATGTCTTTATGACATTAGTGAGGCCGCATTTCAAGTATTGTGTTCAGTTCTGGACACCATGTTATAGGAAAGATGTTGTCAAGTTGGAAAGGGTACAGAGAAGATTTACATGGATGTTGCCAGGGCTCGAGGGTCTGAGCTATAGGGAGAGATTGAGTAGGTTGGGACTATTCCTTGGAGTGCAAGAGGATGAGGGGTGATCTTATTGAGGTACATAAAATCATGAGAGGAATAGATCACGTAAATGCACAGAGTCTCTTGCCCAGAGTAGGTGAAATGAGAACTAGAGAACATAGGTTTAAGGTGAAGGGGAAAGGTTTAATAGGGATCTGAGTGGTAACTTCCTCCATACAAAGGGTGGTGGGTGTATGGAACAGCTGCTGGAGGAGGTAGGATAGTCCCTGCCTAAACTAACATTTAAGAGACAGTTAGAAAAAGTACATGGATAGGACAGGTTTGGAGGGATATGGACCAAACATGGGCAGGTGGGACTAGTATAGTTGGGACATGTTGGCGGGTGTGGGCCAGTTGGACCGAAGGGCCTGTTTCCACACTGTATGACTAAGCTTCATCTCCGATAACGATGAGAAGACCTACCTGGAGGAGGTGGCTGACCTGGCACTGGTGTCAGAACAATAGCCTCCTCTTGAATGTCATTAAAACTAAGGAGCTGATTGTGGACTTTAGAAGGGCACAACTGAGGACATACACGCCACAGGGGATAAATAGAACTACTGTGGATATGGTGAGCAGCTTCAAATACCTCTGAGTCTAAATCACAGAGGATCTGATGGACAATACTCACTGCCGCACTGGTGAGAAAGGCAAGATAGCGCCTTAACCACCTCAGGCCGCTGAGGAAATTCAGAGTCTCTCCGAGGATCCTTCAGTCCTTCTACTCTGGCGCAGTTGAAAGTATACTGACTTGATTTGGCAACAGCTCTGCCCAGGACAGGAAGGCTCTGCAGAGAGTAGTGTGTTCGTCCGAATGCACCATGGGAACTACACCCCCCCCCCCCCCCCCCTCCAGGTGCAGATCCAGAGCCAGCAAGATCATGAAGGACCCCTGTCACTCCAGCAAAGGACTGTCCCAGCTGCTACGGTCAGGCAAGCACCTCAGTTGTCACGCTGCGAAAACAGCGAGGATGAGATGGAGTTTCTTCCCACAGGCAATAAAGAATGTAAACTCTGATCTCACCGGGGCGTAATTACTGTTGTGTCTTTTAAAAAAATGTAAATACTGGTTCTGTTCTGTTGTTTTGCACAATCCCGCAGACATTGCCACTTTCATTTCACTGTACATCTTGTATGTAATAAATAAACTTGACTTGACTATAAAGAAACTCTTTATCTTTTCATTTATTTAAGACAGACAGCAAAAGGCTACAGATGTTAGATCTCTAAAATAAAATGGAAAATAATGGAAATACTTGGGTCAAGCAGCATCACGGTCGAGTGAGCGGAGTTAACATTTAAGGTCAATGACTTGCAGAAAGGTCATCAACTTTAAGCTTAAACTCTGACCTGCCACAGATAGTGTCCTGATCTATTTCTAGCAACTTTTGCTTTTATTTTACTTTTTTAATTTTAGATGTCTGACCATCTCTAATGCTGATTTGTTTGGCATCTGTATGTTGACTTTAGAAATATTACTTTAATAAGCCGGAATTTGAAAAAAAAATCCATATTGATTAATATTTATTATCATTTTTATTTTCAGGTACACATGGATTTGATTAACCCTTCTCGAAGCATTGAGCAGAAGTCAAGGTAAATAAATGGGATAGAGAATGTAAGATTTATGGTAGAAACAAAGAACTGCAGATGCTGGTTTACAAAAAAAATACACAAATGTGCTTTAGTAATTCAGCGGGTCTGACAGAATCTCTGGAGAAATAGAAAATTACTCCAGCACTTTGTGTAAGAATTATTGTGGCAGGACTAACAGAGGTAGTTTTCAAAACTGGGAGATATGGTTAAAGATGAAGTTCCAAAGCCTTCATTTCATATTACTAATGTTTAAACGATAAAAGGGAAAGGGTATGTGATGATCAGATGGGTGCAAAATATAGATTTTTCAAATCAGCAAGACGTCAAAGAGTTGCCTTGCAAATAATTAAGTGGATTAGGAATCAGCAAAATGTAAATTTCAACAAATTTTGCTCTTCTGCGTTCTCCAAAAAAGTTGTCAAACAAGATGCGAACAGAAGTGAGAGAACCGCATGTGACACAATATATTGATTGAAATGAAGGAATGTTATTTCCCCTCTCTCTCTCTCCCCCTCTCTCTCTCCCCCCTCTCTCTCACCCCCTCTTGTTTTCCCTTTTCATTTTTCAAAAACTTTATTCAACACAGTCAAATGATACAGCACATCAAAACATACTCAGAAATTACACCATAACAAATAATCATAGTACAACAGTGCATTAATTGTTTACAATAATCTCAACCCCACGCGGTGACAAGGGCCTACGGAAGGCCTCCAGAGTCCCCCCCCCCCTTCTCTCTCCCCCTCTCTCCCCTCTCCCCCCCCCTCTCCCCCCCCCGGTCTAGTATACTTCTAAAAGTCTGTGTGTGTAGGTGTCATTTTGCCTGTGAAACATATGTCCTCGAAAACCAGACGCCAAAACGGGGAATTTTTAACATATTTCAGCAGAGATTTTCCTTGTGATTTTAGAAATCCACTCCTCTGTACATTTGGTACATTATTTTCCCGACTTTTTTCAACTGACCTACATCGGTGAGACCAAGCGTAGGCTTAGCGATCGTTTCGCCGAACACCTCCACTCGGTCCGCATTACCCAACCTGATCTCCCGGTGGCTCAGCACTTCAACTCCCCCTCCCATTCCGAATCCGACCTTTCTGTCCATGGCCAGAGTGAGCACCGCCGTAAATTGGAGGAGCAGCACCTCATATTCCGCTTGGGCAGTTTGCACCGTAGCGGCATAAACATTGACTTCTCCAATTTCCGGTAGCCCTTGCTGTCTTCTCCCCTTCTCAGCTTCTCCAGCACTTTTGCCTACCTGCCAACATCTTATGAAGCTTTTTTGTGGCAGTCTGTTTATATCTGAATGTGTGAGACCAAGGAAGGCATTGGTTGTTGTATTGTCACATTATTTTAATGTACATTCTGAAGGAAATTTCTGAAAAGTCTGACTCGCAAAGAACCTTCTGAATTGCTGTTGGTGATTGGAACTGGAGTGAGTGCTGCTGTTGCTCCACATATACCTGCGCTCTGTTCATGGCGAAGCTGCATTGAAGCAGTAATTAACGCAGCTGAGGACCTGGAGGTTCTCCATCCGTCCGATATTGGGGAATTCCGTCAAAAAGTAACCGAAGATCGGGATCTGCTTGTACTTGCCCATGATATAATACGGAAAATGTCACCAGTAAGTCAATTGTACTTTGCACTCTAGAAGAACATGTGCAGATGTTAAAGGCCTATAAGCTTGGTTACACTGTTTTATTTATGTAGTTGATGCTTGAACGGAATAAACCATATAATTTAGTTTTCAATTTTTAAAAAGTAGTTAAAACTTTATCTTGTTTCAATAGGGACCTTGTTTGCCAAACGCTTCTAGGAAAGTAAATAATTTTGTTAAACACATTTAAATGTAATTCTGACTTGTGTATGTTTTGTTCCTGTGAAAAAATACAAGATTAAAATTGTTTAGTTTTGTTACCCAATATCATAAAATATTGATCTCTCTTTATTTTCTCTCCAACTATCAAAACACTTTGAGATTAGTTTGTTTGACACCCACTAGCTTTTCCTGGTACCCTTATTAGCTGATGCCATTGTGTGCACTTACTGACTCTTCCCTTATAATATGTCATTTTAATATCCTATTAAGACTAAGAAAATGGCACTGTTGACTGAAAATGCTGTAGCGATCCAGAGTGTGGGTGGAAGTAAATGTACAGTTTTATGCACACAATTTATCCTGGACTCATACATTTTTGTTCTGGAAAAAATACCTGCTACCTCTGCTCTTTACTTACTAGCTTTTGGTACAAAATATGCACTTTTGTTGGATATTAGACTATTTGCTGCGAGTCATTTGCTTTGCCTTCCACCTCCATTCTAACCTATTGGGTAACATTGTTGCTGGTGAATATGTTGTTTTGGGAAAAGCCCCCTTGACTCCTCTGTCCCTGCAAAAAAACTAGTCTTTCTTGGACTATTACAGATCTTATCACATCAAAACATTTTCCCAAACAGTTTCCAACCTGATAGTGCCCCAACTGTGCACTACTCACATCTAAGATCTTAAATAACATTGCGGTGGTACATTAATTATTTCTGCCTGTTCTTGACCTACCAAACATATCTTTTCATGCCTTAACTCTATCCTGTCTCCCCTTGTCCAGTCCCTTCCTACCTACGTCTCATGCCTTCCACAATTTTAACAACCTTTAATTCCTGGTCTCAACCTACTCCTCTTTACCATGTATGTCCAGTCTCTCCTCCGTTCCCCTACAGAAAGGTCTTGGGGTTCTCTGCCTCATTCTAGAACAAAGATCCAACTAATTCCCCCCTACCAACACTCTAATCTGCCTGGCAGAACTTTGTACTATCCACAACAATTTCTCCTTTGGTTTCTCCCACTTCCTACATATCAAACGGTGCAGCAATGACCCCAACTATGACTGGCTGTTGTGGCACCCCCTGACCAACTCTTCCTCCACTGCATTGACAATGGTATTGGTGTTGCTTCTTCTACTTGTGTGGGATTTGTAAATTTTATCATCTTTGCTGCCAACTTCCACCCTGCTCTTGACAATTTCTGATACGTCTCTTCCTTTTCTGTATCCATCTCGAACTATCCATGAGATATCTTATGTAGGAACTTCATCCCCTTGTCTCAGTTTCTTTATCTCTGCTGCATCTGGTCTCAAGATGCTTTCCACTCTAGGACTTCGGAAATGTTCTCTTTCAAGAAACATGGATTTCCCCAACGCAGTTGATGGAAACCTCACACTCATTTCCTTTGCCACCAGAATCCAGTCTCTTGTGTCAGAATTCAATTAATATCTCTTTGTCTCAGCTGCCCCATAATGCTCCACATCATTTGGCTAATCATGCTAGAATTTGTCATGGTCATAGAACAAATATGTCTCTATATATGTTTTATTTTATTTTTATATATTTATATATATATTTGGGCTGAACAACCAATCGTTGTCTGCGATTGGATGATCAGTCTTCTGAAGTTGACTGTGTCTAGTGGTGGCTGCCTCATGCAGCTGCGGCTCTGAAAGAAAGGGGTCTTTGTTAAAACAACTGTCCCTTGCAAATTTCTAAACTTGATGCTGCTTGTAAATATCAACACATGAGGAGGAAGTATTCTGAAGGCTGGTTCTTAGAGTCATAGAGTGATACAGTGTGGAAACGGGCCCTTCGGCCGACACCGTCCAACATTTCCCAGCTACACGAGTCCCACCTGCCTGCACTTATCCCTCCAAAGCTGTCGTATTCATGTATCTGTCCAACTGTTTCTTAAACATTGGGATAATCACAGCCTCAACTACCTCATCTGGCACCTTGTTCCATACACTCACCACTTTTGTGTGAAAAGGTTACCCCTCAGATTCTTATTAAATCGTTTCCCCTCCAACTTGAACCTATTTCCTCTGGTCCTCAATTCCCCTACTCTGGGCAAGAGACTCTGTGCATATACCTGATCTATTCCTCTCATGATTTTGTATACCTATAAAAGATCACCACTCATCCTCCTGTGATCCAAGTAGACCCAGCCTACTCAACCTCTTCCTATAGCTCACACCCTCTGGTCCTGGCAACAACCCACATAAATGTTCTCTGAACCCCTTCAAGCTTGACAATATCTTTCCTATAACATGGTTCCAAGAACTGAACACACTATTCTAAATGTGGTCTCACCAATGTCTTATACAACTGCAACAAGATTCCCCAACTTCTATACTCAATACTCTGACTGATGAAGGCCAATGTGCCAAAGGCCTTTTTGACCACTTTATCTACCTGCGACTTGACCATCAAGGAACCATACACCTGTACTCCTAGATCCCTCTGTTCTACAACACTACCCAGAGGCCTGCCATTCACTGTGTAGGTCCTACCCTTGTTAGAAGTCCATAATGCAACACCTCACACTTCTCTGTATTAAATTCCATCAACCATTCCTCAGCCCACCTGGCCAATCGATCCAGATCCTGCTGCAATTTTTCACAACCATCTTCACTATCTGCAAAACCACCCACTTTTGTATCATCAGCAAACTTGATACCATTGAGCTATCTCTCCTTGGATCCCATGCGATCTAACCTTCCAGAGCAGCCTACCATGCGGAACCTTGTCTTGTATCTTGTATTGTTCCTATTACTAACTATATGGCCTTCCTTAGTTCTTGTTAACCTTCCCTGTTTGCTGTGGTGCATGTACAGCAATTTCTCATTGCAAGTGTTACACTTCCTTTCCCATAAGTACACTGTTTCTTCTTTCATTTCCCAAGGGACGGGGGGGGGGGGGGGGGGGGTAAATGGCTGCAGAGGGTCAGAAGATATACATATTTTAAAAGGGCAGAATTGACAGATAGGAATAAAGCTATTCATATTTCCAATAATTAAATGAAAATGATGTATCACTATGTAACAAAAGGATCTTGCACTCCTGAATAGAGGAATCAATTTTTGCTTTCTCGTCTCCCATGGAACCATCGAACACAGAACGGGATCATTTCCATCATTGTTAGCTCATTATCCTTCCTTTTTCTTCGGCTTTCTTCAGCTTCAAACATTTATCCACTCAGCTCCTAGTAGGAAATGATTTCTGCTTTAATCATATCCTTATGACAAAGCTGTCCTTGGCCTGTCAGTATGTGTTAAAAAAATGGCATAACTTAACTAAACGTTTGTGAATAAGCAGGCAAAACCAGTCACAATCCTCTAATTAACCATAACATGGTTGTGCAATACATGCACTTGAAATGATATTTTTGTCTCTCTGCATTAGCATTGTTTTATAAATGTTCCACGGATGGGAGCATGTGCAAGCTAGGTAAAATGCCAGCGCAAAGTGTGCTTGCTTGCCCCCACTTTCTATCCGTTCGTCCCTAGTCATCTGCTGCCAACTCTTTAAATTTAGACACAAAAAACAAAGACCAAGGCACAAAGATATCAAAAAAATGAACCATGTTTTAAAAGAAGAATGATAATATTTTAATGGGTAAATATGGGACATTACATTTTGGAATGAATAGAAGGGGCAGAAATAGATATTCAATGGTACAAATGTTGGATAAATATTTGAAACTGTGGGTGTCCTGAGGAGGTGAGATTAAATTTTGATCACTTTAATGAAGAGCTGACAATATACTAAATGACTTGTTCTGTGTTGTGAACGTGTATGGTTCTATGGGTGAAAAAATATGACACCCATTAAATGTTCTATTTGATGCATCATTCTCATCTGTTCATTCGATATCAATATAGCTCACTAAACAGAAAAGGAATAGCACTGGGCAGCAGCTTGACAAATATAGTGCAGGTGGACAGACTTTGAACTGTGTTCTAAAATCACATGTAAACATCATGGAGATGGTGAGGGTTGTGTGCATAATTTTTTTATTTTGTCCTGTTGCCTGCCAAAGAAACCTAAATAAGGAATTAATAGTAATTAAAAGGAAAATGAACATATTCTTTACCCACCAAGTGAGTTACACCAGTTGGTTAAATGATTTATGAAGGTATTGATTGGACCCAAATGTGGAAACAATCTGAGTAGGTTCACTTTGATTCATGCTCCCATGTACTTATATTTCACGCTGATATATGACAGTTTTCCAAATATTGAAATTTTGCTAACTGACTTGCCATTCATTATGATTCTTTGCACAAATGTGTAATGCATAATACTAGACGGCCAAGTTCATGTACTTTTAAAGCCATAAATTATAAATAATTCAATACATTTCATGCTCTCTTCGTTCTTTCAATAGCTGATCATGGTTTGGAAGAATTAGACATACTTGACTATACACCTTTACAAATATTTCCATTTGTTTACAGCGAACTGGAGATACAAAGCCAAATTTCTTCCAGGATTGTTTGATGGAGGTGTTTGATAATCTTCACAGTCAAATTCAAAATCCCATGCTCTTTGATGCCATTCTCCAGCTTATGGATCAGGGAACAATGGTTCTCACCACAAACTATGATAACCTGCTTGAGATTTTTGGTCAACAACAAGGCAAACCGATGGAATCTGTAGATCTTAAGTGCAAAGAAAAGGTTTGTATTTTTTTTTCAAAAATGAGTTTTACAAATAATGGAATAGTCTCTTTAGATCTTGCAGAGGAAGCTGCAGGAAGTGACTTAATGTGGGCCAAGAATGAAAGTATTTTCAGAAGAAATGTTAAAGGTTTTAGGAAAATAACTTCAGTACCAAGCATTAACAATCTTTATTTTGCATCATCCATTCGTTGATTTTTATTTTCATATACTTTGTGCATTACAGGTAGTTCAATGGGCAAGAGGTTTACAAAAGTACAGTGTCCTTCACATTCATGGACTTTTTACGGATCCCTGTGGCCTGGTATTGGACCCATCAGGATACAAGGATGTAATGCACGATCAAGATTTAATGGTAAGCATTGATTTTGAACTTTTTTAAAGTGACATTTAATTTGAAAGGTTTTCAAAGGAATATATTTAACATTTTTTAAAGTTTACTAAAACTGCTACCTATAAGGCCAAACGACTGTAGAGCTGCTGCCTCACAGTGCCAGAGACCCGGGTTCAATCCTGACTATGGGTGCTGTCTGTGTGGAGTTTGTATGTTCTCCCTGTGACAGCATGGATTTCCTTCGGGTGCTCTGGTTTCGTCCCACATTGCAAAGAGGTATACGTGTATGGGTTAATTGGCTTCTGTAAATTACCCTCTGTGTGTAGGATTGAATAGCATCAAACTAGTGTATGGGTGACCGATGGTCAGCATGGTCATAGTAGGCTGATGGGCCTGTTTCCACGCAATATCTCTAAACTAAACTAAAATGGAAGGAAGGCATGGTAAAGTTTGGCTTCAACAATGAGGAAGAAATGTGGATATATTATGAGATTACTTCTGTATATTACCATAATAAACATAGCTGGAGCAAATAGGGCATTGTGTAGTTTATTATTGCTTTGAGCTCCAAGATATAGTGAAAAACTTTGCTTTTGCGAGCTATCTGCGTGAATATTCACATAAATCTGACATTCCCTACTTTTTAAAGATATCCTTTAGGTTTGAAAAGCATCTATACACATTTTATGGATTTGGTTCAAATTTAAGCTAGTTTTATTAATTGGTGATTATTTTCAAAGTATTGACGCACGATTAGTAGGAAGCTTTCTGCTTACAAAATACACTGACATCTTAATTAACGTTCATAGTGGCTACTTTTTGAACCAATTTATATATTTTTTGTTTCCTTGTGGAAATTCAACCAACTATTGTGGCAGAACCTATTTATTGCGAAGCCAATTTGGACTTAAAATTGGCTTCTGATTTTTTTTAAATTTTGCTTTTGTATGTTTTTAATGCAATTTTATGCCATTAATCATATGACTTTATCAATTGTTTCTTTTGTTTATTTGGCATGAATTACAATTTTAGCTTCAGATAGTATTCCTGTTTGTGAGGAATTAAATGTAAACTATCGTTTGGGAGTCGCAGCAACCTGACCTGTTGATACAAGGACAATATCACTGTTACTTAAACATTTTGCATATCTGTGAACAGTGAATAATTCCAAAATCAGTTCTATTTAAATAGCTGCATTGTTTGATAGTATTTAGGTCATTGATAAAGATGTCTCCATTCTATATTGATAAAATAGCCAATATTGTATTTATAAAATAATAGGTGCATTGTCAGCACATTCAAAGATCAGTCAGGTAAATTTATCTTTATTTCATTAATTTATCCACCCGCTGACTTGCTTTTTCCCACCTGGTTCTCGCCCAATCATGCATTAGCTTGAAAATTCATCCGCAAGCTGTCTTTGAAATTTTGATCCATCAGTATTAATGCTACCCTTTATTGAACTTTACAACAACGTGTCATTAAATTAATCAGATCTGAGGTATCAAGAACCTTATTGCCATCCAGTGTATTATGTTTTTTACAGTCATATATGCTTTGCACACTTAAGGTGATCCGTCCTATTAAGGAATCCCTGAGAAAATTATTAACCTTTTTGGATTATTTTTCCCTGGCAGGAAGAATTTCAAGAACTGTATCGTATCAAGTCCTTTGTATTTTTGGGCTGTGGAGAAACTCTGCGGGACCAGATCTTCCAGGCACTGTTTCTGTATTCTGTTAAGGACAAAGTAGATTTGGAACACTTCATGTTGGTCCGAAAGGATAGCCATGATAATTTCTACAAATTGCAAGCAGAAATGCTGTTGCATGGCATTAAAATAGTGTCTTATGGCGACTGCTTTGAATATATGCCTCAATATTTCCGAGATTTGGTTGCCCAAATTTGCAGACGGAGAAGCCCAGGTAAGTCACTAAAACTATTGTTGAACGATAATTATTTTATGGTGCATAATGCTTTAATGAAGCTACTGAGAATAGAAGTGACAGCAAGACACAATATAGAGGAACTCCTATCATTTGGTTTATATATTTACTAATGATGCAATAGTAAGAAGTTGTGAGAATACAAATTCAGTGACACTTCTCATCCCATACTTTGGCAATCTGCTTCCAAAATAGTCCATTGGTAATTTTACAGCAGGACCAGGGGATTTTTCTTTGTCTTGTTAGGTCTTAACAAGATTTAGCATTACTAAATTTAAAGTATGATTTCTACTTTTTTCTCAATCTGATCTATAATTTAAAAAAAACAAGATCTCTTAATAGCTTGCAGATTGGCACCCAAAGGCCCTAGGTTTAATTTTGAAAGCTCAGAGAAATTTGGGTGGGGTAAAGAGGAATATTGCAATGAACAGCATGAAATATTGTTGTGAATCTCCAAGAGTTGCCATGTTCACATTCCACTGACTTATGAGAGAAAAGAGCCACATTTGTGGACTGAAATCTACTTAATATGCCTTGGGCTTTATGATTTGCAGTGAAACTGCAGATACTGGAATCTTGAATAAATCGCAAAGTGCTGGAGGAACTTGGTGGGTCAGGCAGCATCTGTAGCGAGAATGGACAGGTGATGTTTCAGTTTGGGACCCTAGTCTAAGATAGGGTCTTACCTCAAATGTCAACTGTTCATTTCCTCCACCGATGTTGCCTGACCTGCCATATTCATTCAGCACTTTGTATTTTGCCTGTTATGATTTTATTTGGAATGTGAGATATTTTGCTGAAAGATTGTATACCTAGCTCACATTAGATGTCTTTAAATCATCCCTAGCTTAATCTGCAACAAGGATTGCCTTAGACAATAGACAATAAGTGCAGGAGTAGGCCATTCAGCCCTTTGAGCCAGCACCGACATTCAATGTGATCATGGCTGCTTCTTGTACTCGTGTGTGATATTTTACTCATTTTGGGAACTGAATATGTATGTAGGCATAGAGTTACAAAGCAGAGATACACAAAGTTTGACCCAATTTATCCGTCAACTCGGAATCTTAACATCTCATTTGCCACCTTTAGGCCTATGTCCATTTGCCGGCGCTTAACCCAACTTTCTAACGGATCCATGTCTCTTTGTAAACTCTCATACCTTCTTGGCTATCATTTTTTGGAGCTGTAAACAAACCTAAACAGTCTACTGAAATTTTCATCCAAGTCGTATGACAAACATCTAATGTCCCATCACTGATTCCTTTGGTACACCACTGGTTATAGACTGTCAGGAAAATCACCCCTCAGTTACTATCCTCTACCGTCTATCAGCCAATTTTGGCTCTAGTTTGCCCACAAACTTAAGATCTTATGTGCCCTAAACTTCTGAATCAGTCTACCTTGCAGAACTCCATGTAAAATATGTCTACGTTCCTGCCTTCATCAATTTTCCTTCTCGATCAGATTTATAAGACAGAATTTCCCAGCTGGAAACTATGTTGACTAATTAATCCCTGTCTTGTTGGTAAGCAATAAAATAGAAGCAAAAGTTTTGTGTCTTAAAGTGCATTTCTCTCATTCACAATTTGATGTTATCAAAACATTGAGCAATGGATTCACATTACATTATTCCAATAAATTAAAAGATTTTAACCTTCAATGTTATACATGTTCACAAATTGAGATACATAATTACTATTAATAGTTAGCTTTTAATTGGGGTAAACCAGATGAAGCAGTCATTTATCCATAAACTAGCAATTGTCTAGATAAGAGTTACCCTGCCCTAATTGCCTGGATAACTGGTAACAAATCTCATTGACATGATCAAACTAAAAATATCTGTTAAGTTCAATGCCAGAAGTGGGAATACAGAAGTGTACATCTTATAAAATACTTTAAATAAATGATTAGCACATTTTGAAAGGCTTTGCTCTTAGAGGATGTGCAATGTTGCCTTAGATATTATTTCGACAAAAGTACAGGTTTATGATGTTGTACAAGTCTTAATTCATTACTTGCTATTCGGGGTGTTTTGTTTTAATTGATGCATTTGGGGTCAGATGTCACAGTTATACATTTGGGGTCAGATCTTTATAGTGTGAAAACTAGAAGCTTGAGGCTTTTATCTAAACCTTTTCTCTTTTGCTTTCAATTTTTATTCGTCTCCATTGTAAAGCTGATCTGCAGCAAGATGGTGTGCAAGACACATCAGGTGGTGGTAGGTATCTGATTCTTAGTGCTCTGGAGTGGGCTACAGTTACACTGTAGATATCCTGGGATTTAGTAGACTGGAACAATTTTTGTTTTACGATCTTGATTTGTCCTCTTGATGTGGGTATTGCTGACATCTATGTCGGCATTTATTGCTGATCCATAGTTGCTCAGGGAAGATAGTATTAAGCTGACTTCCTTGTGATGATAGCATTATTAAAATTGAAAAAATGATTGCAGAATTTAATTTGACTTGAATAATTTTCCTTGTGTTGCATTGCTTTTGATTAACTTCCCAATGTTACAATCACAGCCATTGTGGTCTGTCTGACGCCTTTATACTGGAGAAGGAGGGAAACCATTATTGAGGACAATAGAAAACAGCAGCAGCAGCAACAACCAAAGGGGAGTTTCACCTCTCACCTGCTGCAGCTGTTGAGGTGATGGTAAATATTTTTGCTGTGGTTTCCTTTCCGTCTATTGAAGGTGACTGGAAGTAGATTGCCCGGGTTGGCTCTAGGTCTAAATCCTGCAACTCCCCATCACCTTTACTGAAAAGACAAACAATTTGAGAAGGCAGGTCAATGCCAGTTTCTCAAGGGTAATTAATTAATGTTGTGCAGTTAAAGCTGGCTATGCCATGCTACCTAGATCTTAAAAAGAAAATAGTTGCATGTAAAAATGATTACATTATCTGAACTCTTGGACTCTTTCTTTGACAGTCCTATCAATTTTATATAATCTTTTGGAAATCCCCACTGAATTTGTGTTTTCAGGAACTTTTTGTTACATATTTCCTTTGTTTTTGTTATTTCAAACAAAAAGCTGTTGGTATGTTTAATGTACTTATGAGTACAATACTCTCCTAAATATAAATGTTATTTTTAGTCTATCTTCAAAAGTGAAATGTTTTGCTTTTGGTCTAGCACCAATTTTCTGTTGAAATGTGTGTGTCTAATGTTCTTGTTGTGTAATGTTATGAGTATCAGCATTGACCAAAAGAAATGTAATGTTGCAAATACTGATTCAAGATTGGGCAGCAGAATGGCATTTAGTGCCGCACAGCGACGAAGATCTAAGCTCGAGTGCTCTGTGTGTGGAGCTTGCACACCCTCCTTGTGACCACCTGGGCTTCCCCCAGATGCTTTGATTTTCTCTTGCATCCCAAAGATGCGCTGATTAATTGACCGCTGTAAATTGCACCAAGATTCCGACTGAGTAGAATATGGGGAGAATAAAAATGGGATGAATGTAGGATCAGCGTTAATAAGTGGTCGATAGTCAGCATGCTCTAACTGAACTGATGGCTTGTTTCTGTGCTATGTGACACTATGTGACACTAGACAGGAGACTGCAGATGCTGGAATCACGGGCAAAAAACAAACTGCTAGAGGGTCTCAATGGGTCAGGCAGCATCTGTGGAGGACAAGGACATAGTTTCATCCCTCAGTTTAATGGAACACTTGATTTGCCTGGATCAGTGTAGCACCAACAACTCACGAAAAGCTTAACTTGATTAGTATAGGTGTCGGGTTATGGGAGAAGGCAGAATGGGGTTAGGAGGGAGAGACCGATCAGCCATCGCTTGTGGGACTGAATGACCTAATTCTGCTCCTATTACATAGACTTATGAATATGGGAGCATCACCTCCAGGTTCCTCTCCAAACACATACCGGCCTTTCGGCAGGACAATCGACTTGATTAGCACCCCATCAACCAGCCTATGCATTCTTGAATATGTATTCAAGAGAGAGTTGGGTGTGGCTCTTGGCACTAACGGAATCAAGGGATCAGGAATGGGGTACTGATTCTGGATGATTGAATGGTGGTGCTGGCTCAAAGGGCCGAATGGCCTACTCCTGCACCTACTTTCTATGTTTCATTCCATTCACTATCTGCATTTGTGTGCCATATACAAAATGAACTAAAATTAGTTAGACCAATGTTTCCTTACTCAAGACGAGAATAGAGAGGAGACAACCGGTAGAAAGAGGTGAGGGGAAGGGATGGGGCAAGAAAAATTGATAGGTGGATCCAGGAACCTAGGCATTTTTGGCAGGTGAGTCGAGCGGGTGCAAAAATGGCTGGAGATGGTCATAAAAACTGGAAGAGAAGAGTGGGAGAAGACAGAGCTGCATGTGATGGTATCTGCAGAGATGGACAAGGAAGGGAAGATATGACTGATGGTTGGATCCCATTAAAGTGGCAGAAATGTTGTAGAGTGATGTGATGGATGCGAAGGCTGGTAGGATGAAAGGTAAGGACCAGGGAAATTCTTATCACTACTGTATGAGGAGATGGAGGGAGGCAAGAATAGACCTGTGGGGGAACGCAAGAGACATGGCTGAGGACTCCATCCACAATTCTGCATTGAAATTGTAGCATGTGGTAGCTGAGCTTCCTAAGAAAATTGGCGGAGGTACTCTTCTAGTAAGTAAAAAACTTGAAATTTGTTTTTAAATCTCTGGTTGTACTGAGTACTTCATAAGGTTTCAACAAAAACTTTTAATCTAATTACTAATTATCACTTTTTTTCAGATAGTTCCGCTGCAGATAGTACAAATCTATCTATCGGTAAGGAAATATGAAATAGCAATCCAACCACCCTATAACTCGGAATAAAATTGTGTTATAATAAAGAACAAATGTATTGTCAATGTTTTGAGATAACAGCATGTCCTAAATTTAAAATGAAATGAGATTGAAATGATATCGTGGAACTCTGACGGCACTGGTCGTTTCACACAAGGCAATGAGGAATGTGGATGGATGAAATTATATGTCCTAGAAAATGCAAGTGGAATAAAATTTTCATTTAATTGAATATTCATGCAATGAAGGTGAACGTTCTTTATCAAATTTTGATCTCCATGGGAGAGTTTTTTATTTTACATTTATTTTGACCATTGTGTGCTATTTAAAAAATTAACAACCAAAGGTCTAGCCATTGGATTGTTATGATTTTTGTTTAAAGGATAAATGTTTAAGTAATGATCAAAGGATTATTCTTCTATGATTTTTGTTTGAAGTGATTGAATGGTAGAATTAATGTGATGTATGGATTC
Organism: Okamejei kenojei; assembly: GCA_035221665.1. Classification (NCBI taxonomy): domain Eukaryota; kingdom Metazoa; phylum Chordata; class Chondrichthyes; order Rajiformes; family Rajidae; genus Okamejei; species Okamejei kenojei. The sequence continues at coordinate 44,035,490 of CM069149.1, read as the reverse complement.
AATTCAATGCATTGTTCTCAGAATTACGATTCTGGTGAAGAGTGAACTTGATAAATGTGGAAATGTACAATTTCAACATGATGGAAATATCAACAGCTTTGTTCCATCGGGAACATGAATATAGTTTAGAAGGAACATTGAAGTTTAGCAGAGCAAAGCTTGTGTTGACTGATTTAAAGAAAGACGTCATAGTTGTGACAAAATCAAATGCAGGATGATACTTGTCCAGGAGCAGTACATACAAAATATATGAAGCAATATTTAACTTTTTCCCTTATGTTTGACTTTGAGAGGTCAAAAGTGAAATGAAAGTATTCAGTTAATGGCAGGACACTTAACAGCATTGATGTACAGAGGGATTTTGGGGTGCAACATAGCTCCCTGAAAGCAGCAACACAAGCAGTTAGCGTGGTTTGCCTTCATCATCCATAGGGGTTCAAGTGTGAGAGTCTGGAAGTCCTGTTGCAGCGCTTCATAAAACTTTGGTGTGGCCACATTTGGAGAGGGTTCTGAAGAGATTTATCAGAAAGCCATCTGAATTAGAGAATATTAGATATAAGGAGAAGTTGGACAAACTTGGATTGTTTTCTCTCGAGTGTCGAGGCTGAGACCTGACACAATTGCCGTATTTCCAGGCAATGAAGATGCTATTTTTTTACCCAAAAATTAGGCCCGAAAAATGTACCTCCGTCTTGGAGGCCGAAGGTTAGCTTGTTAGTCAAGAAAGATAGACTTGGGTCAAATCACTTTTAAAACATGGGGGGGGGGGGGGGGGGGGAACACAATGAGGCCTAACACAGGGGTCGGCAACCTACGGCCTGGATCTGGCCCTTAACCCAAACTCATCCGGCCCGCTGGCGTCTTTTTTCCAATTAGTTTTCGCGACCTAGGAACTGCAGCCAGTCCTGGGACTCGCAGGCAACCTGAGAACTGCAGCCAGACCTGGGGCAAGCGAGCCGACCTGGGCGCAACAGCCAGACCTGGGGCGAACAAGCGGACCTGGGAACTGCAGCCATTCGCGGGGCACGCAGCCGACCTGGGTGTCACCCCCAGACCTGGGGCAAGTGAGCCGACCTGGGCGCTACAGCCAGTCCCGTGGCACACAGGCGACCTTGGAACTGCAGGCATTCCCGGGGCAGGCAGCCGACCTGGGTGTCTTTTTTCAAAATTTAGCAACTCAAATTGGGGGTGCGTCTTCATTGCTGGGAAAAACGGTATATAAAATTAGGCGAGGCATAGTGTAGATGTTCAGAACCTTTTCCACCCATTGCGGAAATGTCAAGGATGAGCTCATCTTGCTTTAAGGTGATGGGGGGGTGGGTACATTAAAGAAGATGTGCAGGGCATTTTTTTTACTTGAGTGAAGGGTGCCTGAATGTGCCAATAGCGATAATGGTGGTGTTTAAGTCTTTTAGGTAGATGCTTGAATATGCAGGGAATGGAAGGACACAGATCACTTGCAGGCAGAAATTATTAGATTGCTGGCATCATGTTTTGCGCTTAAATCGTGGCCCAATGGGGCCACGATTCTATATAATTTATGTCTGTATAAAGCCATGACTGACGTGAAGGAAGTGGTGCAACTTGCCTTCTGGAAATTTTGCGCTTAATCCTCATTGATTCCAAAAATAAAATGTTGCAGATGCTGTAAATATTCCTGGGAATATTCAGGATATATATTTGTGGAGAGAAAATATGAGGTCATGTCCCGGGGCAATGACTTTACCTCAGGAATTCTTTTTTTTTAAATTCATGATTATAATTAATTTGTATAGCTATTTTGATATCCTAACCATTTTTGCCTTGATGTTGCAGGAACAACATGTTCAGACTGTGTAAAGCGGAAACAAGACGAAAATGGTGATGTAACTCAAAAAAGAATTCGGAAAGGAAATGGTACACTTTCAACAAATGTGCAAAGCATTTTGTGAACACTCGCTGAATCTTTTCCCAGGGTAGAGGAATTCTAAAACTAGGGGCTTTAGGCTTAAGGTGATAGGAAAGAGAATCAAGAGGGATCTCCCAGGGCAAACCTTTTCCACTCAGTGAGTAGTAAGTATCTCAAACGAGCTGCCTGAGGAAGCAAGCATATATACTTACAACTTTTAAAAGACATTTGGAGAAATTTACGGATAGGAAGGTTTTAGATGGCAGTGAACTAAATGTGAAGAGACAAGCTGGAGGAGGGTGATCTTTGGAAGTTTGGTTGACTGGTTTTGCAGCGATTCAGTTATTTACTCCTCAGGCTGGATGTGAGATAGTTTAATGTTTTTGTGCTGTCAGACATTTGTTGCTTGAAATTACTTAATTGCTTTGCTTTTCCATCATTCTGTGAAAATTCCAGATCTTCCTGAATTTCGTAACATTGTTCAATATGCTTTATACTCCAACTCCCCAGAATTCATTACAATAATCTGGCCAATCACTACTTGACAGTAACCATCAGAAATGTAAATCACAAAAAAAAAGTGGCAATTTGGCGTAGACTAAAAACAAATTTGCCAAGGAAATAATATGGAGCCTTTTTGTTTTAAGCTCCTTATCAGCAAAGAAGCTGGTGTTTTCATCCACTGAGACAATGAAGAGAACCAATAAGGGATTAATGTTAAAACGGGGGAAGCAAATGTAAGATTGAACAAGCACAATAAGATGGGAGAATTATAATTATTTGTAAGGAAGAAAGTAGTTTGTAGTCATTCTAAAAGGCAGGAATAATTTTTACAAAATTAAATCTCATTGCAGATACAGATTTTGGAGGATCATAAATTGCTATAAAGCACCTTCACCGAAGTGCCAAATCTTATTCCATGATGTTGAATGCATCACAAAGTGTCCGTGAACCTTTATTTGGAGGGTAACTTTTTCTGCAGAATGAGAACAGTACTTTGTCACTGTTGAGCAGTTGTTACTATCATTAAATACAAATCACTGGACCTTTTGCCTTTGTGAACGTCACTGTTTATTGTGATGCCTCTGGGCACGAAGTCTGGATATTGTAACTATCTTACCACATGGAAAACATCTAGCTATTGGTTACGTTTTTTTACTTTTATGTTTTTATTAAATGGCTATTGAAAATGTATGAATATTGGATAATTTGTTTGTTGTTGTAACCCCTGTTTAACTTGAGCTGAAATAATTGAAATACCAGAATTTTCCTACAGGGTCTATGTTTGCAAACAAGGCGGAAGACCACCTGACCTATTTGAATTGCGTATTTCTTATTGCAAAATAGAAATGGATATAATGAAGATATTTTAACATCATGTCATGCTTGTAAATGGGAAGCTGGTGATATGGGCAGTGGCTTTGCAAATTGTGCAGGAAAATTGCCATCTATGGTTTGGTGCCCCTTGGTTTTTTAAATATTGTACAATATTTTAATGAAGACAAATGACTGTTGGGTGTCTTTCAATTGGGATAGAGGAGGGAAGGGGGGCAGGTAGGAATAACTGCATTTTCAAAATGCATTTTACAACTTCAGTACGTACCACTTAAAGCAGTCACTAATGTAGAAATGACCTTGTTACAAAATCCAGCCTAATTTCTGTAACATAGATGCTGACAAAAGCAACTGTGTTCATGAAATATTTAATTTACACCTTAGTATTCATAGTTTGTAGATTAAAATAGTTAGATTTGGAGTACAAAGTTTAAAGTGTAATCATATTTCTCTCAAATAAGTGATGAAATGCAGGTTGTGACCAGGTAAGTCGTGAAGGTGCATTTTTTTTATTCAGTAAGATAAATGATAAGTTGTATTTAAGGAACCCGATGTTTTGACAAATATTAACAAAGTTGGATTCAGAATGACAAGAATGGACAGAAAAGAAGAGAGAGAAAATAAGGGAATACTTGTAAGGCCATGATGTTTTTATGCCTCAGAGCATCTGTTGTAATGTTCTTTGTCTATGAAATATGCTGAAAGAAGCTGATGTTGCTGTTTAACATGAATTGCCTTTGAACATGGAGACTATCCTTATTATTAATGTCAATATGAAAGGATATTTGCTTGGCCTTTTAAGTGGATGTATCTTTGCTTGAGAGAACAATATAACGTTAAATGAATATTGGTTGTGAAGATAATGCAGAATCATGGAAGGCATCTTGGATAACAAGTGGGACATAATCGTAGTTTTGGGAACAAATTGTGAGAGGCTGGTGTGAGGATAGAATCCTGTTGTGGAAACCTTTTGGATGAAGGAAAGGGTGACCAGCTGCTATGAAAAATAGGATAGTATGTTCAATTGCAAATGCAATTTGGAAAAAGTGACGACTACAGGTGCTGTCTGTAAGGAGTTTGTACATTTTCCCTGTGATCTGTATGGGTTTTTTCCAGAACATTTGGTATCCTCCCACACTCCAAAGACATACGGGTTTGTAGGTTAATTGGCTTGGTATCATTGTAAATTGACCCGAGTGTGTGTAGATAGTGTAAGTGTGTGGGGGTCACTGGTCGGGCACAGGCACAGAGGGCCAAAGGGCCTGTTTCCGCTCTTATCTATAAACTAAAATGTGCTTGCCGTGGGGTGATTGGGTGTTGAAGATGAGTTACGTGAAAAGTTGGGGGAGAGGGTAATGATTGTACTGGAGGGGGTAAATGGGTGATTGGAGCAAGAGGTCAGGGAGCTATGCGTATTGAGGATGGTGGTCAGAAAGCCAGGGGGCACTGACATCAAAAGTGAGGGTGATATAACCATATAACAATTACAGCACGGAAACAGGCCCTCTCGGCCCTTCCAGTCCGTGCCGCCCATTTGTTTTCCCCTAGTCCCATCTACCTGCACTCAGACCATACCCCTCCATTCCCTTCACGTCCATATACCTATCCACTTTACTCTTAAATGTTAAAATCGATCCTGCCTCCACCACTTCTGCTGGAAGCTCATTCCACACAGCCACCACCCTCTGAGTAAAGAAGTTCCCCCTCACGTTACCCCAAAACCTCTGTCCCTTAATTCTCATGTCATGCCCTCTTGTTTGAATCTTCCCTACCCTCAATGGGAAAAACGTATCCACGTAAACTCTGTCTATCCCTTTCATCATTTTAGTGGTGAAGTGGTGAAGGTATGAAGTGGTGTTTGCATGTGATCAGTAACTGAAGAAATCATGCTGGAAAGAGATGGATACCTTAGTTTCTGTCAACAGTCCAGTAAGGTCAGGTCTTAAATTGAAATCTTGATTTGCTAATATGAGGCTCATATGGGCAGTAGGGTTTTGCTTAAATGATAATCAAAATGAGCATGCACACTATTTGTTGTCATTCACACCCCAGTCTGTTTATTTGCAACATATTTTAAAGAATCTGGATCTCTTTTCAAGTGCTTTATTATTGCAAACAGTAAATTCAAATAAACATATCATGTTAAACCACTGCAATTTGATATTATTTTTAAGCAGTTATCTTTTGATGCATTTTTTAAAGAAACCTTTATTTCATGGTACTTTGTACAACAATTTCATAAAGGAATCTGAAAGCAGTTTTGATAGTTCCTTTGTGTCATTATGTGGTCAACAAGATTGATGAAATTCATACCTGCTAAACTTAACTTTGTAAATAATAAGCTTGTATTCTGATAGTGCAAAGTGAACTAGTCACATCAATGGCTTGCAAAATTTGTATCCATTGATGAATTCAAACCCTGAATTTTTATGTATTTTGAAAGTAAAATACATTGATATGTGAGTATGGGCTGTACATTATGGTGGTTGCTACCAAATTATCATTTAATGAATCACAATTTTTCAATTTGGATATGAAACGTTAAATTGATTTGTACAGCTTTAAAGCAGTAGTTTCTTAACATAAACTATAATTCTAAGTATGGGTTCTTCATAGAGCAACAGAATCTTCCAGTCCACGTGAATTACTCCAATGGCACCAATCTGCAGTCAATGCATCCGGACTGTTGGTTAATCAATGTTTACTTTTATTTCCCGTGTTTTATGTGCCTTTTGCCGACTTTCCTCGGATTGCAACAGAGGCTTGTTGATTTATGAAATATTTTTTGTTCTTTTAAACAATAGCTTTTATTTGCAGTTTTTCTCATGATGGCCTGGAAGTGGTGTGATCATGGCAGAGTCCACAGGTTTTCTGCTGCCATATCAGTGACGTGGACCGAGGCTAACCAAATACGTTTATAGCGGGCGATATTGCTTAAGCAATTGTAGAACTGACCTTTCATATACATGACATGAAAATTAATTGGAGTTATTTTCCTGATGTCTTTTGGGAGAGAACCTGGTAGTGTTGGGGCAGTGTAGCATTACTTACAAATGGACATTCTATCAAATTCAGGTGCTAATGAATTATCATTTAATGAATCACAAATGTCATCATTTTTCAATTTGGATATGAAACTTTGAACCCCTTTGAGGGTTTGGACACGCTGGAGGCAGGAAACATGTTCCCGATGTTGGGGGAGTCCAGAACCAGGGGCCACAGTTTAAGAATAAGGAGTACGCCATTTAGAATGGAGATGAGGAGACACTTTTTCCTCACAGAGAGTGGAGAGTCTGTGGAATTCTCTGCCTCAGAGGGCAGTGGAGGCAGGTTCTCTGGATGCTTTCAAGAGAGAGCTAGATAGGGCTCTTAAAAATAGCAGTCAGGGGATATGGGGAGAAGGTAGGAATGGGGTACTGATTTGGGATGATCAGCCATGATCACATTGAATGGCGGTGCTGGCTCGAAGGGCCAAATGGCCTACTCCTGCACCTATTGTCTATTGTCAAATGAATATCAGAATCTAATTGCGGCCAGCCAACCTGAAGACATGCTTGCCTGTTGTCAAAGCTTTTCAGGCAGATTGGTCATCTATGGTTGAAAGATCATGGTTTCAGTTTGTCAAAAGTTGTGACCATACTCATTTTGAGAGATTGTGTGTGGGAGTATGCTAGAAAGAGTTAACATACCGTTTGTTGTCTTTAGCAGCTCACTGGAAGGTTTCCCCTACTGAGTTAAAAGCTTTTCATCCCACAGCTAATTATGCTGAGACTAAATGTAGAGATCCCTTTGGTCAACAATGGGAGAAAATGTACAATACATGCTTTACACAGAATTTTCTGCTGTTACTCTTAGGTTTGACACCTTTATTATAAATCTGTGAATAAAGTAGGCAAATAGACATTGTGCAGGTGGTAACTAATTTTGTCGAATGAATTTGAAACATAAATCTGTGTAAATTAGTTGCAGTGATAACATCACTAATGCATAATATACCATTAGATTGCCGTAATAGTCAATTTATCAGGGTATTGAGGCTTATTGTTGCTTTCTAATACTTCAGAACCCATATTTCTTTGCTATTTTGTTCTATGCTTTTCTTTTAGATAGGCACATGGAAGTGCAGGGAATAGAGGAACATGGATCACATACAAACAGATGAGATTACTTTAACTTGGCCATGTTCAGCTCAAACATTGTGGACCGAAGGACCCATTCCTGTGTTGTACTACTGTACTCTACTTTTTGCTCAACTTGATTCAATTTATGTTTAACATTATTTTAATCTTATCAATTGGTCTACTGTTTGATTTTTATCTGTCACACTTTTTACCTTGACCATATTAGTTGGTTAAAGATTATTGTAACGGTCAAGATTGTCCTCGATCGGCACATATGGTTTGGGGATCAACTGGTCAGGTTAACGTAGAATCATAGTACCACAGAAGGGGGCTGTTAAGTTTGCGCCAAGACCCAATATAGCGATTGTGTAATTGTTCCTATTCTTTCCTGTAGGCCTGTAAATTATTCTCTCGTAATATCTTATGACATATGGTTCTTCCACAGTACTGTAAAGATCCAGAACATTGCAGGCTATGTAGAAATGTATTGCTTTTATACATTGAGGCAGCTTGCAGGTCAATTAGCTTACAGATTTTGATCATGTTTTGTCTTGACAAATTTCTGAACTTTTTGGAAGTATCTTGATTTTGACCCAACCGATTTCCTGCTACTAACTCCTCCACCTAGTGGAACCTGAACTCACCTTCAACTTCTACTTCGACTCCTCCCACTTTCATCAAATTAAAGGATTAGCCATGGGCACTCGCGTGGGCCCAAGCTATGCCTGCCATTATGGCGGGTACATCGAACAGTCCTTATACCAGGCATACACTTAAATAATTGCAACTGTTTAATTATTCAATTAAATCAGAAGTAAAATGCCCACTTTACAAGTTTTTTTTCTGTATACCAGCCTGCATGCTTACTAACTATGGTCATTCGGTAATGCCTAAAAATTAGCTTTAAAAACTGGACTTTAAAATAATTATACTATTAGACCCTCTTAGGAATTGATAAAGTACATTACAAGACATCAATGATCATTTCTAATGGTATACAGATTTAACTGTAATAATCTATGAAAGAGAATACATGCATTTCACTATATGTTGCATTTATTGCCTGATTTTGTTTTTTAAATGTGTTCTGAAAAATGACTTGAAAAAATGTTCTAAAAAATTACAAACATAAACGTTTGTTTATATTTGTAATGTTCGGAATTGATGCATTAAAAACATGTGCTTTTTCAATAAAAGTTTTGACCGCAATACCTCATCAGATAATGTCTTTTAGTTTGGTAATACGCAGACTCACCACAAAAAATTTGAACATATAGAAATAGGTAAGTGAATTATTTTTAGATTTTGAAGAATAATAATTTGCCTGATTTTCCTTTGCTCCAGTATTTTAACCAAATCATTTGTTTCTCTTGATAAGTGCGGAACTAGTTTCACTGAATGTTTATAAATTACCACCTCTATCTGTACTCTGATATGAACAATTCTGAAGTGAGATCTTCTTCTTTCGTGTGGCGTGCACAGCCTAAAGTTGTAGGACAACTTGTTCTATTTGATCTTCCGTTTGTGCACGTCAAGTTGATTGCATTAGTCGAAACAGGGAAGACCACGTGAAGGTTGCAGTCTTCCACCCCTGTAGTGATATGAAACCTGGAAAATCAACTGAATTGGGAGCAAGAATAGGTTATTGGTTCGTTGCGCCTGCTCAACATAGTTAAACTCACATAAAAGCCGCCAGATATCAAATGTACAATATCAAGGCACTGGCTTTGATTAATACATGGTGTTAACATTGACCTTTCAATTTTCTATAATGTAAATCGTATGACTAAACAGAGAACTCAATTTTTATTTTGAGAAAATGTGTCAAATACAAGAAAGTTGAAATTTCTCATCTTTTCAATCAAAATGTAAAAGCATTGCTTAATCACTTATTTAAAACTTTACATTTCTGACCATTATCTTTTAGATCCTGTATATCTTCAAGCATCATTCCAAAATCTGTCATTTGTTTCTTGCACAACTAATCATGTTTTGCTTGTTTCTGCTGCCTCGCTGGTCTTTTTTCTGTGGTATCCTTTTCTGCCTTTCCTGCCTACATGTCATGGGAACAATGTCACCGAACATCTCTTTTGCCCTTTGTCTATCAGCCGCTTAATGTACAGGCGCTGATCCTTCTGTTCACTTTTAAAGGGCTCTCCCTCTATTTTCTGACATTTGTTTTCTCCCATTAGTTTGATGATTTTTTTTTCCTGGATTGATTATACTGGCCATTATTCCTTTCTGGTATTTAGTGTTAAGCCTCCACTTTTAAGATTACTTTAAATTATTTTAACTTCAGCACAAAAATCAAAGAAAAAGTATATCATCCAGACATTAAATATTGAACTGCAATTTAAAATCAAATGACACGTACATATGTTTGGATAATACACAAGTAGAAAAGTAATATGCATTAAGAAACAAAATTAAAAGCTTTAAATGTAATTGAAAATGGAGCCAACGTTGACAGTAACTGCTTCTGCAAAATACTAATTACAGATATTAGTATTTGATGCATGAATCCACCATTTTGGGTCTGCTATTGTACCATTGTTAGGATAATTTCAGCGATCTATTGTGTGTTGGTGATGTTAGCCAAAAGGTGCCTAATGTTTAAATAAAAGTAACAATTCAATTATACTGTATACATGGGCCATATTTAATCTGAACCCTGCAGTACAGGTTTATAATTTGTAGCTGGCATTATGGTAATAAAAACAGGTTCATGCAAGTGGAATAAATGGCAATCTTTCATAGGGAGCAAACATGAACTGCAAAACTAGTAAGAATGTGACATTAAAATAGTTCTCTAAGAATATTTTTTTTGCTAATGCTGAAATACAATATTAACAACAGTGCAGATTTTATAATCTATCTTTAAATCCTTTAGTGAAACCATTATTAATACTTATTATTTTTTTAACATTTAGGGATGGAGGAACTGAACAATTAATAGCCAAGTAGTAACAGGTCAATTCAATCTTATATTAATTAAACACTTATTGCATCGCTCTTTAAATTTTAGAGCAACTAAAACTTTCAAAATCAGGAATGTGAGTACAACTATTTCTTGCACAGTCTTGTAAACAATAGAGTTAACTTCCATGTTTAAAGATGACAACTGTTTCTCTCAATGCATTAAACAATGTAGATGTTATTTTAGTCTTCCTCAAGCTGTTGCCTCTCTTCCAATTTGGTATTTTCAGGGTAAAGGGTAAGGTCAAATGTCAGAAGTTGACTGGACATACATTCGCCTTGCTGCAACAGAAACTAAATGTTAACATTTTTTGTGTTTAACTAATTTATGTAATATACAACTACAGAGTAGACTGCAATTGAGGATATCTATATAACTACAAGTCTCATCTTGACCACTTCCCGTCTGCGCTGTATATTGATTTTAGAAAAAACGCTGCCCTATATCACTATGATTTTTGGCCATCTTACTCACAGTCCTCCTCCACTGAGGCAGCCCCGAGGAATTTTCCGATCAATGAAAAATAAAAAAGTTATGAGTGTTTTAAAAACATCTTGAGATTAGCTGATTCGTCCTCTCACCTGTCAATTACCACGATGAAAGTGGTAATTGTGCAGGCACAGGTTATTGATTGGGAACGATCAGCCATGATCGCAATGAATGGCGGTGCTGGCTCGAAGGGCCAAATGGCCTCCTGCAACTATTTTCTATGTTTCTATTGAAATGGAATTTCAAGGAATAGCCGTGAGTGAACTGCCAGCCCACCAGCCCTGAGGGACTGATTGCCAGCCCACTGGCCCTGAGCTGCCGACCCAGCAGCCCTGAGTGACTGAGCTGCCAGCCCACCAGCCCTGAGTGACTGAACTGCCAGCCCTGAGTGACTGAGCTGCTAGCCCACCAGGCATGAGTGACTGAGCTGCCAGCCCAAGAATCCATTTGGCCCACAATGTCCATACTAGCCCTCTGAAAACCAGTCCCTTTGGCCCACAATCAATCAAGATTTATTCGTCACTTGCACATAAGTGCAAGTGAAATGAATTTACCAGCAGCGGTACAATAAAAAAGAACACATTATAAAAAAATTGAACACAAACATCCACCACAGCACTCATCACTGTGGTGGAAGGCACCCATACAGGCCACCAATATTGGAATTGGTGGAGGTGGAATACTGCGTTGGGGGACCAGCCCTCCTGTGTGAACACTTAGTCTAGTACTATTTAAACCTCGGAATACTGAAATGGTTATACCTTTCAATTGACAGCAGTGATTATGTGAATGGGACTTGGCGACTGGATGCAACTCAAGTGAATAGCTGGAATTTTCCCCAGAAAGATCACAAGTATTGTAAATAATGAGGCTTATATCCAAAGGAATGGAAATATGTCATTTTATATGCATCCAAATAAAGTGAAATTTACTTGCAAACAATTGGAATTGTTGGGAGTTTGGAGAACAGAATTGTACAGATCAGTATGATACAGGTACCAGCCTTTCAGCTCACCTTGTCTGTGCTGACCATGTCAATCTCAACTAATCCCATTTGCTTCTACAGGGTTCATTTCCCCCTATTCTTTATCGCTTTATCGGTTCAGGCATCACTCTAAATGCAGCTATTGTATGCATCTAACACAACCAGGCTTTTGGCACTCTTTGTAAAACAAAAACATGTCCTGCAAATCTCCTTTAAACCTCTCTCTCAATTTAAAGCCATGCCCTCTTGTATTTGACATTTCCAGACTAGGGAAGAACATTCTGACCATCCACTGTCTGTGGCTCTCACAATTTCAGATACTTCTATCAGGTAACCTTTCATCGTCCTACATGCCAGGGAAAACCATCCATATAACCTCACCTTATGGCTAATACATTAATCCTGGTAAAATACTGGTGAAGCACATCTGCACCCTTTCCTAAGCCTCCACATGCTCCCTACAATGTGATGATCAGAATCGCACACCATACCCCCAAACGTGGCCAAACCAACTTTGAACAATGTTTCTGCCCAGTCAAACATTGAATTCAACCAAAGCCTCCAGGTAAATTGTCCCCTTGCTACATTCTTAATTTGGATGCCGAAGCAAGGCTTCTTGATACTGAGTAAAAGTAAAATTAGATATCTGTGATTTATAGAATTAAAGTCTGTAATGTTCAAGCATTTTACTAAGAGTCCATGGATTTTAGTTTAGTTTAAAGATACAGCGCGGAAACAGGCCCTTCGGCCCACCGAGTCTGCTCCGACCAACGAATCCCCACATATTACCACTATCCCACACACACTAGGGACAATTTTTACATTTACCAAGCCAATTTACCTCCAAACCAGTACGTCTTTGGAGTGTGGGAGGAAACCGAAGATCTTGGTGAAAACCCACATGGTCACTGGGAGAACATACAAACTCTGTACAGACAGCACCCGTAATCTGGATCGAACCCAGGTCTGCGGAGCTGCAAGGCAGTAACTCTAATGCTGCGCCACTGAATTTGTTGTATAAAATTATATTCCTTTTGGGAATAATAGTGTAAAATTACAGACAATGAACAGAGAAATTAGTTCTACGTGATTTTTCTAAACTGCAATCTTAGAAAGCACTGCATGTATTTGTAAATTAGAAGAGGACCTTTCATTTATGTGTCTTGCTTTTGGGCATTGCTAGTTTCTGTGATGGTGTGAATCTTGGGAAGAATTGATCTACTGGTTTCTTTTGGTTGAATATGATCCTGGGCTCTGTCATTATTGAGGATGGGAGTTGGGTTGTTCTTAGAGTTACTTAACTTGTTAATTATTCAGTTGTTGATATGTGGCAGGATTTTTTGTTAAATAGGATCCGATGTGATAAGTTGACATTTAGCTCCGTCTATTAGTTCTGTGTAGCATTCATCAAGTTTCACCAGGGGTGGCACCTAATTCTTACGTACACCTGGCGTTGCTCGATATGATCTACTGTCTCCTTATAGAATAAGAGTAGATCCTGGCTTTCTTGCATGGTAAAATGGGATAAGCTGGGTAAAGAACTTGTACATTGTTTATTTTTTCTGTTCTGATAGTTCAAACTTGGTAATCCATGAGTACCTGTGGACTATTAGATCTGATCAGTCTATCCTTGTTGGCAAATCAATACATTTAGTTAAACACAGGTGAAACACACATACAGCATATCAAAAAATAATTGGAATATAAATTTCCATTGAAACAGTACCTCTGGATATACTCCAATTAGTGCATCAGCTTTTGAATAAAATTCTTCTTTTAGCGAGATCACAATCACCTGAAAATTATTTTTGGATTGTTCTCGGATGTAACTTGTAACCTAAGCATAAGAATATAACAGTTTTAAATGGAACATGGGAATGATGCTTTTGTTCCATTTCCCACCCAAACACAGGAACTGATTGGGGATGATCAGCCATGATCACATTGAATGGCGGTGCTGGCTCGAAGGGCCGAATGGCCTACTCCTGCACCTATTGTCTCTTGTCTAATGACCAATGATAGGAAAAATATGGAAAGTACCAGGTGACTATAGATCCATTACTTGGCAAAGTTATTCTTCACTCTATATTGCTCCACTCTCCATTTCCTCTTTCCTTAGGAATTTATCACATTCACTGGGAACTACTCTAATGGGTAAAGGTTTTCTGTGCAAGGGTATATCTGCATTTTATTATAACCTGTATTTTTTCCAACAGTCCACCTTCTACAAGTAGCTAAATTCTTTCACAATGTAAAGGTGCTGCAGCATTCCACACAAAGGATCACATCCCTTGAATTATTTGCTAGATTATACTGGTATTGGTGCAATTCTATGCAGTCTTAAATCTTACAGTCTGAACATCAACTGCTACAGAAAGATAATATCCATTCTGCTTAATTGGAATATTGAGAATTCTTTACTAAATTAATAGTGATTTCTGGGAAATCTACTTTTCCGCACACGGTTACTTACTTTTCCGATGTTTGTGTTGTCCAAAGCAGCGTCAACTTCATCAAGTACAAAAAAGGGGGCTGGCCGGTAACTGAAACAGACAGCTATGTTTAAAGAAGTGTTTTATTTCTTTTTTTAAAAAAGTGCTTCTTTGTTCAGTGAACACAGAAATGGGAGTGGATTGTATAGTCCATCAACCAATTCAGCAAGATCACACTGTGGCTGACGTCTGATCTTGTGGCTGAGTGGCATGGACCTAAACCACACAGCCTTTAATACACTTAAAATTACCTGTCCTGGGACTAACGCTTCAGCTGATACACCTTAACAGCAGAAATGTTTTTCTATTCACCTCATCAGATTCTTTGTTTGGAAAGCTTCAATTGAATAGCTAAATATTTTAATTTCTCCAATTTTGTTGCTTACCCTTAGAATCCAGGTGTCAGTCCAGTGTCCTCACGTTAAAGAAGGATGTTGTCAATGTATTTTAATTTTTGTGAATATCTTTGAGATATCCAAACATTCAACGCACACATTTGAAAACATAACTAATTTGTTTAAGTTTACCTCTGCCTTTCTCCCAGTAATTGATTTGTTCCATTTGTTTGAATGGGACTAATGTGCTTACACCTTCTTTACAGAGTGCTAATTCAACAGGCAGGAAGTCTTCTAAAATGTAGAGTGCCCTGTTGGCCTCCATGGAAAAAACATTCCCTTTAGACCCAGTCTCTGCTAGAAACTGGGACCTCTGGGAGAGGCAGCTATTTCCAATGCCATGTACCAATGAGCAATTGCAAACCTGGATTTATGGCTCTCTCTCCCATCAGCATAATCATTTATAAATATGGTGAGCAGATCATCCACAATCGGTGTAACTAACCAGACGTATGTTTATGTCCAAGTCATCTCCTGAGAAGATTACGGAGAGTCGGTATGGCAAGGAGGACTCTTTTGAACTTCTACAGGTGCACAGTAGAGAGCATGCTGACCGGTTGCATCACTGCCCAGTCCATCATCGGCTCTGACCTAAGGATGCCAGCATCATCAATGACCCACACCCTCCTAGTAGAAGGTACAGGAGCCTGAAATCTGCACAGCTTCTTCCCCATAGCCATCAGACTATTAAACACAACTTCCAACAAACTCTCTCTCTCTCTCTCTCTCCTCTACCCCCCCCCCCCCCCCGCTCCCCTGTGGAACTCCACTCATACCTTGTAAAATGTAGGCAAAATCCATTACCCTCACCTGATTGTCTTCGTCACCTCAAAAAACTCGATCAAGCTAGTAAGATGTGACCTGCCATGTCCAGGGCCATGCTTTTTCACACATAGAGTTGTGAGTCTGTGGAATTCTCTGCCTCAGAGGGCGGTGGAGGCCAGTTCTCTGGATACTTTCAAGAGAGAGCTAGATAGGGCTCTTAAAGATCGTGGAGTCAGGATATGGGGAGAAGGTAGGAACAGGGTATGGATTGGGGTTGATCAGCCATGATCACATTGAATGATCCATTTACTTGGATCTTGAATAGTTTCCCCCTGTTTATCAAATTTATGTACTTTATGAACTTTATCACTTTACAGCTCCATAGTCATAGATACAGCATAGAAGCAGGTACTCCATCCAGTCCACTAAATCTGCGGTGATCAGCAAACATCCATTTATACTAATTCTACGTTATTTTATTCTTATTACACAGATCCTTCTATTTACTTACACAAAGGAGGCAATTTACATTGGCTAATTGACCTTAAATTATTTTCTATTTCATAACTCAACCTGAAGTCTCCACCTCTCACTCAGAATGGGACTCTAAATCACCAAGGCTACACTAACCCCTTTAACAACATCCCTATTTTCTGTTATTTGCTTGATATATTCAGTACCATATCCTCGCTCCTTAATAATCTCAAATATAAATTCCGAATTTTACAATGTCGAAACAGGTTCATCAGCCCAACTTGCCCACCCTAATTAACATGCCCCATCTACATTGGTCCCATCTACGGCCCATATATCTCTAAATCTGTTCTATCCTCGTAACTATCTAAATGTTTCTTAAACATTGTGATAGTACCTGCCTCAACTAAACGTGTAAAGGCCATCACACTGTTCCCACAGTTGAATCTGCAGTTGCTTCAATATTGTTAAAATGGTTTGAATGAGGAACATCGCCACCAATCAGTTGAAGAGAACTGTATTCAAGGAGAAGCATGACAAATGGATATTAGGCAGTATTGTTCTGAATTACAAATAAATTAGGAAACTATCAGTCTACCTGTGAATAGCGAAAAGCAATGCCAATGCTGCCACCGACTTTTCTCCTCCTGATAAGTTATCCATAGGCATGAATCGTTTCCCTGGGGCCACGCAGTTGTAACCGATACCATCCAAATAAGGCTCTTCAGAATTTTCAGGACTGAGGAATGCCTTGGAAAGGAAGAAATATCATTTACTTTTCTAAAGAAAATAGTAAGATTAAACGAGAACTTACCAGTTTGAAGTTTGATCGTTGTTTTATGAGGAGTAACGATGAGGGATTACGTGAAGAACCCCGCCTGGTGCTGGAAACGGCATACTTCAAAGCAGCGGCATGAAAAACACAGAACACAAATAGCCGGAGTAAGATAGTAAGGCTCATCATAGATTTAGAACTACCAGATGATCATTTATTTTATGAGGGTGGGGAGTGGAGGGCACGTAATCCCTCATCGTTACTCCTCATAAAATAACGATCAAACTTCGAACTGGTAAGTTCTCGTTTAATCTTACTATTTTACTTCGGAGTCACGTGAGTGACTACGTGAAGAGTTTGAAGCTTTCTGTGTTTTTCGTGTCGTAGAATTTATTCCATACGACAGTACGGCTCATTTAACACAATAACGAGCGAATAACACATTTTCCCCAAACATTGCCTCAAGTTATGTGATAAATTATTTCACATTATAAAAATGAAAATAATGCCCTTTCCATTGAAAGGCAAGTTTATCACAAATACCAATTGATATATATATATTTTTATGGCATGACAAAGCAACAATTATAAAGAACCGAACATTGCGTGTCTAAATCTGACACCATGACTGGTTCCCTTTTACTTTAACAGTAATCTACAGCCTCCTGAGGCCTTGCATCTTTGCTCGAGTGGCTCATCCCGTGCCATTCCTGTGAATGTATTTTCCTCATTAACAGAGTGATTTTCCACCTTTCAGTGTCTAGTTCCTACTGAATGTATCCAATTTTTAACCATCTAGAAATACATTCCTCTATAACCATCAGTTTTTACTGAACCCAATGTGGTTTTTGTGTGTAATAAGCAGTCTCATTGCCACAGAGACTCTTACCTACTGCAACATTTTCATCAATGTTCACACACACACACACACACACACACACACACACACACACACACACACACACACACACACACACACACACACACACACACACACACACACACACACACACACACACACACACACACACACACACACACACACACACACACACACACACACACACACACACACACACACACACACACACACACACACACACACACACACACACACACACACACACACACACACACACACACACACACACACACACACACACACACAACACACTTAAAGCCGGCAGGATATGCTTATAGGTTTACCTTGGTTTCAGGTCTTCTTGGTGTGCTTTGTTTGGTAGATTCATAAACATATATGATAATGCAATCTGTATCCACATGCAATTATAACGTAACATTTGCAATGTTTGCACTCTTATATTGATACTAAAGTTATCAGCATTATTATTTTCAATGTTTAAGTTTTTTGAATCATAGATAGAGTTAGAGTCCATTTCTTAAGGCAATTCAAGATTATTTATCTCCTGCCTTTATATTTTTTACAATTATAAGACGGTAACACTCTGAGCCCTATTATTGGCTCTATCAATTAGATACTTAGAAAATGCAATCCACAAGGAATTCACATATATCTAATATGATAAAATAACTTTACTGTATATACAGACCTCCAATTTCTTATAACAAAATATTGTTTTTTAGACTTATTTCTGCAAATTGCAGGTATAACACTTCTTTATACATAATTATTTTATTGATATGTTGTTATATTGGTTAACATTCATAGACTTCTTTGACCTGTTGTGATGGTCTGGTCAACCTGTAGATAGTCAAATTCATATTTTCATGTCATGGAGGTTTTTTGTACAACAATAAATTACTGCAGGGTTTCTAAAACCTGGAGATCCCAGTGGGTGCAGCAGCATCCAAAGAGCGAAGGGAGACAGGCAACGACCTAGGTCGAGACCCCTTTTTTGACTTCAATAAATTGCTGCCACTATGAATCATCACTAGCAGTTCAAAATTACACAATATTTATGAAACCATAAAGGACCCGTATTAGGCCACCAAAATGCCTCTGGCAGTGTCCCGCTACATTTTCATCAGACACTGCCCTATTAAACAAAAATGAGGAACACAAATAAATCTTTTCCTCATGTAATTGGGAGAAAAGCATCCACCTTCACTGTTCTTGGTTTACCCACAAGAAATATTCGAAAGATCGGTGATTTAATCTGTATGCAATCAGATTAATCGTAAGTAATCCATATTAATGACAATGTTTTTTCTCCCAAATTTGTTGTCTTCCGATACCATTGTCTCTTCCTTAGAGATAAACAGGTGGACTAAACTTTAAAATATGCCACATCTGTTTACTTAGATAATCCCATGATTGTTATTTGACTTATCTTGTGACCCACAAGAAACATTTGAAAGATCAGTGATTTAATCTGTATACAACCAGATTAATCGTAAGTAATGCAAAATAATGACAATATGTTTTTCTCCCAAATTTGACCATTGTTAACATATGCCACAGCCGTGGTATTGTTCATCTTGATACGACATGGACAGTTCCATAATTAAACAATCGATCTTGTTTAATCCATAACTCCTTATACTTCAACAATTAATACGAATGTTTGGAAAATTTCTTAGGACAAACCATTTATGTTCGCCTGGTATTATTGTCTGCAGTCCGAACAAGAGACATATCAATTATTGTTATAAGAATAGATAATACTCTTATCTTTACCCAAACATTCACAGAAGCTGTACATCATCTGTAACACTTGCTTCAGTTTGCAATAGCTGTTAATCTTATAGTTGAAGCAGCTTATGAACCTTTTTTACATTACTTTAATAATGATAACGTATCATTTGATATTTTGCATAAGCCTCTTCACAAGGCATACATATTCTTATAAACTTCTGTATTCCTTCTTTTGGAACTTTATTTATTTTTTACCTAACCTAATGGAGGGACAAAGTATGTCAACAACAATTAGACATATTTGTATCATGGAACAATTTTCCCCCTCTCTTATGGTGCTTGAATTACTTCTAAATTCAGAATAGTAATTTATAAATATTTTATTAATGCCTAAGCATATGCTTTATGTAATGGGTCAGGTCCTTACCTTCCACCAGGTTTGTAATGGCAGGCACTAATTTGCAGCTGCTCTTATCTCTTCCAATTTAAATGTAATCGAGATAACCCATGACCATGACCTCATTAGTGCAAGTGCTGATCTTTTATCAGTATAATTGTTCCTTCAGTGTTCGGTTTAACAGCCTTGAACTGATTGATTGTTTGGACAATGTTTTAACTTGCACAGCTTGACCCACTTTAATTAATTTCAAGCACCTGTAATATTGATTAACACTTTGTTAATCACAACAGTTTTTCCATTTTCTTACACTGTGAAAGTGTAAATATAATGATGTTTTGTATGGTTTATACCATGAAATCTTTACACTGAGGTAATTTTATAATATACATGTACGTACCCCTTCTTATTAAAAATTACTTTTGAGTGCAAACCTGAAATCAATTTTTAAAGTTTTCTTATACAGGTGAACCAATCCTTCCTTAGTTATATTAGGTTAACAATCCCCCATAATTGGAGATTTCATGAACTTATTTTGTAACCAGATGTTTGCACCTCTTCAACGTACTTCAAGCCTTCTTTTCCCCAATTATATAGGTTTAGATAAGGCTCTGTTTGGATTATACCACTTCTGCCTTTGTTTTGATCCATTATCAAATCTTTCATTGGATCATAGTTTTTTCACCGCAAGTTAAAAGATCTTTGCCTTTGTTTTGATCCATTATCAAAATTTTTCATTGGATCATAGTTTTTCTCCCCAAAGTTTAAAGATCAGTAGTCTGTTCTTTTGTAATTAATATCTTTGATTTATCATAAGGCAGGTTTATTCTATAATAATCAGGAGTTTAATATATCCTGATTTGTATTGATCTGCAAACCTATAGTGCAGATTCGGTAAATTATATATATTTCTTCCTATTGAGCTCCACAACTGATGGCAATTTATTTTATTTTGAAAGTATTACTTATTTGCACCATTTTGAAATACTTTGAAATTGTATTTCTTATATCTCATATTATTTGAGACATGGATATTATAAACGGATTTACCGTTGATATTTTAATAAAACATAAAAGTTTTATCGTATTCTTGAAGTTGGTGAGATACCATATAATTAATGTTGGCAGCTAGGTTTTCTTCCATAGCCTCACCACTTCCTTTAGATATAGCAAAATCTTTTGCTATCTCAGGCACATCTGGCCTCACTTTTTTATTTGTGGTGTGCATTCATAATTCACATCACCACTTGCAGGGTCTGTCATTTGCAGCCCTGATCCACTTGGAATTATATCCAAAGAGACTTCCTCCACCCTAATCCAGGGTATCAAATTCTCAATTTGGCACATAGCCATATTTTGTATATTCAAGCCCCTAAGGGTCTTTTTTGGGGAACTGTTTGGGTACTGTGACCCTTGTCTCTTTTTTATATTTTGGAGTATTTTCTCCATATCGCGAATTTTATTAACTTTTTAAATTACAGCCTTTCTGACTTTTAAAATTTCCTGCCAAAAGATTGTGGAGCATTTTAACCTCTCTACCGTATTTTTAACGGTACCAGTATCGGAACCGGCCCCGATCTCTCGTCCCGATCGCTGGGTATTCCCCTGGGACGTTCTTTTCAAAACTCCGTTGTTTTAACAGAGTATTTCTGTTCAATTTAAACTTTTACTTTGTTTTTAAAATCCTTTAAAATCCTTTAAAATCCTGGTTTCCACCAGGCACGGAGTTTTCCAGTCCTAAAAATTTTTTTCAACTGCACTTACCTGCCGGTTCCGAACCTACCGCTGTCGAGGAGCTGTCTGTGCAGCTCCTGCTTCTGCCGTCAGCATCGACGTAATGCCGTTTCCAGCGCCAGGCGGGGTTCTTCACGTAGTCACTCACGTGACTCCGAAGTAAAATGATATTTGATGGGTACTGACTGGTTGCATCATGGTCTTGTTCGGGAACTCGAAGGCCCACCAATGATGGAGGCTGTAGAAAGTCCTGGTGCACTACCAATAATGAGCTTCCCCCCCATTGAAGAGATCTACAGGAAGTGCTGCTTCCGGAAGGAGCTGACATCATCTAAAATCCAGGGTACACAAAATGCTCCAGAAACTCGAGATGCAGCAGCATCTATGGAGCGAAGGAGATAGACAACGTTTCGAGCCAAAACCCTTCTTCAGACTGCAAATCTTAATCTAAAATCCACTCCACCACGGCCACACTCTCATCTCACTAATACCATCAGGAAGATAGTACAGGAGCTTGAGGACCAATACCTCCAGGTACAAGAACATCAACTCTTGAACCACACTGCATAATTCTACCTCAGCACAAAACTACTATGAACTTTGTGCAGGTTGCCTTGTGTACTTTGGTTTACACTATTATGGTCTGGTTACCTAATATTACTGATAATTTGCAATATTTAATATTGTTTATTTACTACTTGTGTTGCTTCAATGTGCCTATAAAGCTACAGCAAGTAAGAAATTCATTGTTCTGTTACTGATGCATATGGCAATTAAACATTTTACTTCGGAGTCACGTGAGTGACTACGTGAAGAAACCCCGCCTGGCGCTGGAACGGCATTACGTCGACGCTGACGGCAGAGCAAGAGCTGCAGAGGCAGCTCCTTGACAGCGGTAGGTAAGGGCCCGCAGGTAAGTGCAGGGGAAAAACACTTTCAGGGTCTAAAAAACTCCGTGACTGGTACTGAATACCAGAATTTAAAACTAATTTAAAAGTAAAAAATAAGTTGAAAAACAACGGAGTTTTAAAAAAGAACGTCCTAAGGGGAACGATCGGAACGGGAGATTACGGAGCCGGTTCCGATACCGGTGGCCGTCAAAATTACGTTAGAAAGATTTTTAGTCGCTCCACAAACTTTTGGCACGGGGGGGGGGGGGGAATTTTATAAAGTCAGAAAGGCCATAATTTAAAAAAAAAAAAATCAATAAAAGGCCTTCAGACTAAAACAGGTTATGGCTTGAAAAAATAATGGGGAAAAAAAAAAGATTCCAAAAATAGAGTAAATAAAGAATTCAAGCCAAAAAGGGTTAAAAGGCCCAAAAACATTCCCTAACCTACCCTAAAGGGGTTTCATATATTAATATATATGATGAATTATGGTGGGAATATCTACCTCAGAGATTTGAAGGTAGTCTCCTTGAGGAAAAACTCAGGAGTAATAAGGGCAGTAAAAATAAAATGGAAAACTGACCCTAAAAAATGCACTGATAGTGGTGGCTGGTCATGAAGTACCCATCACTAAAGCTGTTATGATTAAAACAGCAGAATAATAATAAAATGTTTTATGTTTTATTTTAAGTACACTTCAGCACAAAATAAAAATGGGGAATATATATATATATATATATAAGAGTGTACTAGGTTTGATACCTGAATGTATGAGTGAGGCCATGAAAAATAAATATGAAAGAGAAAGAAAAAAATAAATAAATAAAATAATTTTGGCCTCACCAAAGCTGTTATAGTAAAACAGCAGAATATGATAAAACTTTTAAGTTATAAAGATATCAACGGTGAATCCTGTTATAATATTCATGTCTCAATTAGATGAGATATAAGGAAATACGATTTTAAAAGTATTTCAAACTGGTGCATGGCATTTCCATTCAATGGAAAACAAATAAAATATTGTGCAAAATAACCAATACATTTAAAGGAAAATTAATTGCCATCAGTTTGTGGAGCTCATTGGGAAGAAATATATAATATTTAGGGACTAAATCTGCACTCTAGAGTTGCAGATCAAATCGGGTTATGTTAAAATCCTGATTATTATGAAATAAAACCTGCCTTATGATTATTCAAAGTATTGATTACAAAAGAACAGACTATTGGTCTTTAAACTTTGGGGGGAAGAAATTATGATCAATATAAAGATTTGATAATGGATCAAAACTAAGGCAGAAGTATGATAAATAAACATAATCAAACATAGCTTTATCCGAACCCATATAATTGGGAAAAGAAGGCCTGGAGTACGTTGAAGAGGTGCAAACAACTGTTACAAAATAAATTCATGAAATCTCCGATTATGGGGGATTACAGGTGTATTATGATCATTAATTTAATATAACTAAGGACTACAAAAAAAAAATTAGAAAGGATTGGTTCACCTGTATAAGAAAACGTAAAAATTTATTTTAGGTTTGCACCCAAAAGTAACTCCAATAAACAAGGGGTACATACATATATATATATATATATTATAAATTACCTCAGTGTACAGATGTGATGGTATAAACCATACAAAACATCGTTTTATATACACTTTCACAGTGTAAGAATATTTTATTAAAATGGAACATCTTCAACATTGAAATACAGTTGTTATTAACAAAGTGTTAATCAAATATTACAGGTGCTTGAAATTAATTAAAATGGGTCAAGCTGTGCAAGTTATAACATTGTCTAAAGGATTAAATCCAGTTTAAGGCTGTTAAACAGAATACTGGAAGAACAATTGCACTGATTAGATCGGCATTTGCACTAATGAGGACATGGTCATGGTTATCTTGATCACATTTAAATTAGAGTCAGCTGCAAATTAGTGCTGCAATAACAAGTCTGTTGAAAGGCAAAGACTTGACCCATGACATAAAGCCTATGCTTTAGGCATTCATAAATATTCATAAATTACTATTTAGGAGTAATTCAGCACCATAAGAGGGGGAAAATTGTTCCATGATACAAATATGTCTTATGGTTTTGTTGACATACTTTGTCCCTCCATTAGAAAAGGAGCCTAGGTAAGAGTAATAAAGCTCCAAAAGAAGAAATACAGAAGATTATAAGAATATGTATGTGAGAGGCTTATACAAATACCAAATGATACATTATCATTATTAAAGTAATGGATTAAAAAAAAAAGGGTTCACAAGTTGCTTCAACTATAAGCTTAGCAGCTGTTGCAAGCTGAAGCAAGTATTAACAGATGATACGTCTCTTTGTTGGGACTACGGACAATAATACCAGGTAAATGCAAATGAATTGTCCTAAGAAATTCTCCAAACATTTGTATTAATTATTGAATTATAATTATACAATTATGGATTAAATACCGATTGCTCTATTATGGAAGTGTCCAGGTCATAACAAGGTATACAATACCACGGATGTGGCGTATATTAAATCACATAAGATAAGTAAAATAATAATCATGTGATTATCTGAGTAAATAGATGTGGCATATTCTAAAATGTTTAGTCCAGCTGTTTATCTCTAAGAAAGAGACAATGTTATCACAGACTACACATTAAGGGGGGAAAATACATTGTCATTAATATGGATTACTTACAATTAATCTGGTTGTATACAGATTAAATAACCAATTTTTCAAATATTCTCGTGGGTAAACCAAGAACAGGAAAGGTGGATGCTTTTCTCTCAATTACATGACGAAAAATGGGTTTTATGTTCCTCATTTTTGTCTGATAGGGCAGTGTCTGATGAAAATATAGCAAAACACGGCCAGACGCATTTTGGTGGTCTAAAACGGACCCTTCATGGTTTTCATAAATATTGAGTGATGTTGAACCACTTGTGATGATCCATAGTTGCAGTAATTATTGTTGGCATCCATAATATGAAAATATTAATTGACTATCTGCAGGTTGATCAGACCATTACAATAGTTTAATGGTCAAAGAAGTCTATGAATGTTTAACTAATATAACATAACAATAAAATAATTATGTATAAAGAAGTGTTATACCTGCAATTTGCAGAGGAAAAAAAAAAAAACAACAATATTTTATAAGAAATTGGAAGTGTATACAATAAAATTATTTGTCATATTAGATATATGTGAGTTCTTGTGGATTGCATTTTTTCTGAGTATCTAATTGATAGAGCCAATAATAGGGCTCAGAGTGTTTAGCTATTTACGGACAATATATTAACCAAGAAGTTATCGGGTTCATTCATAAAATCCCGATATGAAAAGGGATATATGCATACCTGCCAACTTGTGAGATTGAAAAATCGGAATCCTATTAGTCTGACGTCAGTGAGGGCGGGGCACGTGATGTCAGTAAGGGGCGGGGCAAGTGACGTCAGTAAGGGGCGGGGTACGTGACGTCAGTGAGGGCGGGAAAGTGACCTCAGGGGGGTTACACAAAATGCTGGAGAAACTCAGCGGGTGCAGCAGCATCTAAGGAGCGAAGGAGATAGGCGACGTTTCGGGTCGAGACCCTTCTTCAGACTTTCTGCTGCACCCGCTGAGTTTCTCCAGCATTTTGTGTAACCCTCGATTCTCCAGCATCTGCAGTTTCTTCGTTAACAAAGTGACCTCAGTGCGGGGGGGGGGGCAAGTGACGCCGAACGCCACCGTGGCGGGGCGGGGTCATGCGGCTGCGTGCTGACGTACACCCGTGCGTGTCCCCATAAGTGGCGCAGGCGCGGTGCGCTCTCTCGCTGTCTCCTCGCCGCCGCCGCCGCCAATGGGTCGCATGCACGCTTCCATCCCAATTCCGAATTCCAATTTTTTTCGGAATATTGAGGAAAAAAATCGGAATTCGGAATTGGGATGGAAAAATCGGAAGAATTCCGCCCAAATCGGAATAGTTGGCAGGTATGTATATGTAGATATAAATATAAGTATATATATGTATATGTGTATATATAATCT
The DNA here is from genome assembly GCA_035221665.1 of Okamejei kenojei. Lineage (NCBI taxonomy): Eukaryota > Metazoa > Chordata > Chondrichthyes > Rajiformes > Rajidae > Okamejei > Okamejei kenojei. The sequence continues at coordinate 44,009,138 of CM069149.1, read as the reverse complement.
GTCCAAAATTGCAATACATAAGTCTGGAGATCAATATATTCCTGAATTGCCTTAGGCAATGGACTCCAGTTCTATCAATGATTCAAAAAAGTTAATATTGAAAGTAATAATGCTGATGACTTTAGTATCAAAATAAGAGTGCAAATATTGTAAATATTACGTTATAATTATATGTGGATACAGATTACATTATCATATATGTTTATGAATTTACCAAACAAAGCAGACCAAGAAGAGCTGGAACCAAGGTAAACCTATAAGCATATCCTGTCGGCCTTAAATTGTGTGTGTGTGTGAACATTGATGAAATATGTTAAAGTAACTAAGAGTCTCTGTGGTAATGAGACAGCACTATTTATTACACAAAAAACCACATTACGTTCAGTAAAACTGATGGTTTTAGAGAAATGTATTCTAGATGGTTAAACATTGAATAACACTCAGTGGAACTAGACACTGAAATGTGGAAAATTACTCTGTTAAGGAGGTAGATACATTCACAGGAATGACACAGGATGAGTCGCTCGAGCAAAGATGCAAGGCCACAGGAGGGTGTAAAATAAATATTAAATTAAATGAAATCAGTCATTGTGTCACGATTGGACATGGAGTGTTGGGTTCTCTATAATTGTTGCTTTGTTCATACCATCAAATTATATATATCAATTGATATTTTGTGATAAACTTGCCTTTCCATAGAAAGGGCATTACTTTTTATTCTTTTATAATGTGAAATAATTTATCACATAACTTGAGGCAATGTTTGGGGGAAAAAATGTGTTATTTTGCTAATTACTGTGTTGTGTGAGCCAGAGTGTCGTATGGAAGGAGTCTACGACATGAAAAACACAGAAAGCTTCAAAATCTTCACGTAGTCACTCACGTGACTCCGAAGTAAAATAGTAAGATTAAACGAGAACTTACCAGTTCGAAGGTAAGTTCGAGAACTTACCAGTTCGAAGGTGATTTTTATGAGGAGTAACGATGAGGGATTACGTGCCCTCCACTCCCGACCCTCATAAAATAAATGATCATCTGGTAGTTCTAAATCTATGTTGAACCTTACTATCTTACTCCGGCTATTATGTTCTGTGTTTTTCATGCCGCTGCTTTGAAGTATGCCGTTCCAGCGCCAGGCGGGGCTTCTTCACGTAATCCCTCATCGTTACTCCTCATAAAATAACGATCAAACTTCGAACTGGTAAGTTCTCGTTTAATCTTACTATTATTGACTAGAAAGGGGAATAATGAACATACAGAAGAGACCACAGCCGTGTAGGCAGGTCCCAGCAAAAATCATGTTATTCACATCATGTGAAAACCAAAAATCAATTTAAAGCCTTTGGTTTGAAATGCACCTAACCATTTGTTGCCTGAGATGTTGCATTGATAAACACTAAATGTTGTAATTGTAATAAGCTGCCCTTTTTGGATTTTCCTCAAAGGGAAATTGGAACAAGGTTTCTGCCAAATGAAGGTTGCTCACAGCTGCTTGCTTGAAACACAGCCACAAATTAGTCCTGCCTAGCACATTTCCAATTTCACTCATGAACTGCAAGTTCTCATTTTTAGTACAATTCATATTACTTGTTAAAAGTATGTAAATTGTGCACACACTGGAGTAGTTAAGTAGGCAGTTTGTAATATCCATTCTCATGCAATGTCCATTGATGTCGACTCCAAGTTGGGCTGGGGTGATCCAACTAGGTCAAGTGTTAAGAATGCACAGGAAACATGTTCACCAGCAGGAATGTAAAAGAATCCTTATAACTTTCAGATTTTGTGAGTAATTGAAGTTGATCAACTTCTGTTTGATTTTCATTGTAAGATTATTGGAGTTTCAGATGTTGTGATGAAATGCTGACAGATACCAGGGTTTTTTTTTTAACTTATTATAGTTGTAGAGATGGGGGAGTATGTTGATTCTAGGCTCCTGGAGATTACCACCAAAGCACAGTTACCTGCCAGACCAGAACTCCAGCAGCCTTTATCAATAAGTGTTATGGCCAAACAGCAATGATTGTGGACATACAAGGAATTGCAGATACTAAAATGTTAAGCAAAATAAAGAATAAGAGGAATTTGGTGTTTCAGGCAGCATCTGTGGAGAGAGTGGATAAGCAACGTTTTGGGCCGAGACCATTTTTTGCAATGATTATACTGGGGGGGGGGGGGGGGGGGGGGGAAGAAAGCTGAAAAAGAGGGATAGGACAAAGCCTGGCAACTGTTAGGTGGGTATAAATTTGGGGGGCTGGATTGGCAGATGAGTGGAGCAAGTGACAAGAATCAAAACGGTGCCAGATAAGTAGAGAACAGGAGTGAAATGAAAATCCAAAGGCGGGTGATATAAGTGGAAGGGAGGTGGGGGGGATAAGTGAGAAATGAGGGACTTGGGGTGTGAATAGGATGTTACACAAGAGACAAGATGGATATAGGGATAACATTTCTCCCTGCAGAGTACCCAAATAGCAGAGTGCAGAATCAAAATAAGCCTTTTAGAAATGAATGAAAAGTTATGCAGAGGGTGGTAAATGTTTGGAAATCTTTAACTCAGAAGTCTGTCGAGGCTCAGTCCCTGAGCAGTCAAAACAGAGATCTAGACATTTCTGGATACAAAGAAATCAAATGAAATGTGGATAGTGCAAGAAAAGGGCACTGTGGTAGAAGGTCAGAAGGGAACTTGATGTATGGCAGAGCAGCCCTGAACAGCCCACATGATTTACTCCTATTCCTACCTATGTGTTTATGAAACATCGTGAAACAAACATGATTTTTTTTTCCCAGATGTTTGATTTGTTAGACAAGGATCGTGATTTTAAAACTCCATTTTGAAATACTGCTTACCTGAGCACTGCTATTCTGACACATCATCTTGTAGATCTGATCAATTTTCACTGAGACATGCTCAAAACAGTGGTTAAACAAATCGTATCTCCTCTTTTTGACATGTTCAAACTCCTGTCTGCAGATCCTAGCTTTCTTTCTGCTTAATTCAAATGCTAGCAAAAGAAGATAACAAAATAGAAACACAATGAGACTGCAACATACCAGAAACATAAGCTATCTGATGATTTTGGTTACACTTTGTACAGCCATTTCAAATCGGGGACACTGTGCATTAAAACAGTAAATTAAAATCAAAAAGACAGTAGAAGCTGGAAATCTGAGCTATAAACAGAAAATGCTGGACACTCAAGAGACTTAGCAGTGTCTGTGGGGAAAAAACACAGTAAACATAATAGGTCCAAGGCTGTTTGTACAACATGATTTTATCCTTTCCACGCCAGCTTCCCACAATTAAAGGAGGTCAGAGAGAAATTATTTTGTGTGCAGCGTATAGAAGATTCCTGGAACATGCTGCCAGAGGATGAGGTAGAGGCAAATACAATCACAATGTTTTTTTTTGTTTGTTTATTTTTGTTAGAAGTAAGTACAATAGTCTGGTACTTAAGTACCTAATACATAAATACATATTTTCATTCTTGTACAACTTCATACTTTTGATTTAATAATAAAAGTGAGAGAAAAAAGAAATAGAATGTCGGAATAGATAGACAAGCGAGTAGAAACAGAAAGCAAAAGAAATAAAGGACAGAGATGTGAAGCTAAAAGATTGAAAGAAAAGGAGAAAGTAAAGAAAAGAGAGATTAGGAGAGATCTACCTATCTCGTATTTTTGCCCATCCGTCACCCAGTTCTAAATCATTTAATTTCTAAGGTTATGTTATGTTGCACCATATCCTTGTAAAAAGTTGATAAAAGGAGACCAAATCTTTAAAAATTGGTCTACTTTGCCTAGTAGGAGGAATCTCATTTCTTCAAGATGTAGCATTTTAGACATGCTTGAGATCCACATTTTGAATGTTGGTGTAGGTGCGTTTTTCCAAAATTTAAGTATAAGTTTTTTTTGCTGTTATTAGACCATAATTAAGAAAAGCTTCTTGGAATATAGTTAGTTTACTTCCCTCTTCCATTGATCCAAACATAATCAATTCTGTATTGGGGTTCAATTTTGTGTTAAATAGTTTTGTAAAAATTCCAAAAATTTCATTCCAAAATGTATACAGTTTTGTACAAGAGACAAAGGAATGTGCTATAGTGGCATTTTGAGTTAGACATTTGTCACAGATGGGGGAAACATTTGAAAATATTTTATTCCGTCTTGTTTTCAAATAATATAATCTATGTAAAATTTTTAATTGAATTAGGTTATGTCTTACGTTCATTGAACATTTGTTTACATATAATAGATTTTTATCCCATCTATCGTTCGGAATTTTTATCAATAACTCTTGTTCCCAGTCTCTTCTAATTGCCTCTGTCATTGGTGTTTCTATATTTAGAATTATATTATATAAGTAAGATATTAAATTGCTTGATTCTGCCTTTCTATTCATTCCTTCCTCCAATAAATCTGGGGTTAATGTTTGATATCCTTGTATATACTTTTTCAAATAATCTTGAATTTGAAGGTATTTGAAATATTGATTACTTTTCAAATTATATTTTAGTTGTAGTTGTTGGAATGATAAAATTGTTCCCATTTCATACATATCTCCCATCGTTTTAATTCCTATTCTTTCCCAATGGATAAATGTTTTAGCAATAATGGATGGTTTGAATGAGGGATTATTAGCTATTGGAGAAAGAAGCGATAATTTTCTTAATTTTAAAGTTAATTTTATTTGTTTCCAAATTCGTATTATACTATGAATAATTGGATTCTTCTTATATATTATATTGTTCAGTTTTATCGGGGAAAGAAGGATCGCTCCTATATTATAAGTGGAACAATCCTCTTTCTCCATTCTTATCCAATCTACCTCTTGGGCAGAACTGTCCAACCAGTAGATTATATTTTGAATACTCCCTGCCAATAATAATACAATAAGTTAGGGAGTGTCAGTCCCCCTGATTCTTTAGATTTACACAAGTGTTTTTTTTTAATTCTGTGTGATTTATCATCCCGTATGAAATTTATAATATCAGAATCTAGTTTTAAAAATTTTTTTAGGTAAGTATATTGGTATTGATTGAAATAGGTACAATATTTGTGGTAAGAAGATCATTTTTATCGCGTTTATTCTGCCTATTAAAGACATCGGCAGTGTTTTCCAAAATTTAATCAACCCATTTAATTTAGTTAATAAAGGCATATAGTTTGCGTTGAGTAATGATTTATAGTTCCTAGTAATTTGGATGCCCAAATACTTAAATTTTTCTGTTGTAATTCTAAAAGGGAATTTCAACAGATGTGTCGACTCTTGAGGTTTTATCGTCATAATTTCGCTTTTGTTCCAATTTATTCTATATCCTGAAAAAGAACCAAATTCCTCTATTAAATTTAACATATTTGTATGCTAATTTGCGAATTTGTAATATATAATAATATGTCGTCTGCATATAATGAAATTTTATTATTTGAGTGTTTGGTATTATACCCATGAATATTCGGATGGCTTCTTATACTTTCAGCTAAAGGCTCTATCACTAGTGCAAATAGCAGGGGCGATAACGTGCACCTCTGCCTATTGCCCCTTGCTAATTGGAATTTCAGGGATAATATATTATTAGTCAGTATTCCAGCTGTCAGCTTATCATATAATGAATTTCCCCATGAAATAAAATTATCTCCCATGTTAAATTTTTCCAATACTTTGAATAAATATTGCCATGCTACTTGATCGAAAGCTTTTTCTGCATCCAATGAAATAATTGCTAGTTCTTCTTCAGTATTATGTGAGTACATTATATTAGACAGCCGTCTCAAATTGTTAAATGAGTATCTTTTTGGTATAAACCCTGTTTGGTCCGGATTTATTAGTTTACTAACATATTTACTCAATCTTCTCGCTAGGGTCTTTGCTAATATTTTTTGGTCTGTATTTAGGAGTGCAATAGCTCTATATGAGCCTGGGTCTTCTAGATCTTTATCCTTTTTTGGTATAAGTTTAATAGTTGACTCAGTGTTTCTGGTAGTTTATTTTCTGATATATATATATATATCTTGCAACCGTGGAGAAATTATCTCGTAGAATCTTTTATAGAATTCATTACTAAAGCTATCTGGTCCAGGCGTTTTGCCATTGTTCAACAAACTAATTGTTTCTTCTATTTCCTGTAGTGTAATCTGAGCTCCTAATCCCTCTTGTTCCACCATATTTAATTTTGGAAGATTAAATTTATCTAAGAAATTTGTAATTTGAGTATTATTTGCAGAGGTTTTCGATGTATATAAGTTTTGATAAAATTGAGCAAATCTTTTATTAATATCTTTAGGTAGTGTTAGTAATTCCCCTTTGTCTGATTTAATTTTAGTTTCTGTATTTTCTGTTTCCCGTTTTTTCAGTTGGCGTGCTAAGGGTTTATGAGGTTTATCACCAAATTCGAAATTTTCTTGTTTTGTAATTTGAAATAATCTTATTATTCTGGCCGATAAAATTTTATTTAATTTATATTTTAGTATTATTATCTTATTATGTTTATCTATAGTTGGTTCTTTGGCATTTTCTAAATCTAATTGTCTAATTTCTTGTTCTAACTGCAATTGTTCAGTATTATTCTTTTTATTTTGGAAAGCTTGATAGGAGATTATAGTTCCTCTAATAAATGCCTTAAAAGTTTCCCATAATAAGGAGGGTGAAATATCTGGTGTATCATTTGTCTCAAAGAAGAATCTCATCTGCTCTTTTAAATATGTGCAACCTTGTGAGTTATTTAAAATTTGGGGGTTAAACCTCCAAAACGAATTTTTATCAGGCATTCCTTCTAATTTTCAAGAAAAAGTTAACGGGGAATGATCAGAAATAATACTATTATGATCTTTAGAATTATATGTATATGGAATTAGTTTTGTGTCCACTAATAAATAATCAATACGTAAATATGTTTTATGTACTGTTAAATAAAATGAATATTCCCTACCTACTGGGTTAGCGATCCTCCATACATCTGTTATATTAGTATTTTTCATGTATGTATTTAGGAGTTCACTCGTTTTAAGTTTTATGTTAGTTCTTTTTTGTTTTGCTGATTTATCCAAATATGGATCTAAAACACAATTCAAATCTCCCCCTATTATCAGATTTTGATGATTAAGTTCTGAAATTATATCCAAAATTTTGCTAAAGAATTGGGGGTTGTCAAAATTAGGAGCATAAATATTTATCAAAGTAAGTGGAGTAGAATAAATTTCTCCCGTGACTATGACATATCTCCCCTCTTTATCTGCTATGGTATTCTTTAATTTATATGGTATACCTTTACGAATGATTTAGAAGTAAATGAAGAGTAGTATGTTTGCCCAATCCAATTTGCCTTCAGTCTTATCTGTGTTTGATATTTCAGATGCGTCTCTTGTAAGAAAATAATGTCACTGTTTAAGGCTTTTAATTGGGCAAAGATCTTACCCCTTTTAATTGGTTCATTAGCGCCCCTTATATTCCAACTACAAAATGTGATTCCTCCAGTTTTCTTTATCGTCTTGCATTATGAATCATGTTACTACCTTTACTTCATATGGTGCAACCAAGAACCTTATAACTCCAGATGAAGGATGGTCATCCCCAGCTGTTAAGTTTTGTTGGCATCTCCCCTTCAGAATAAACCTTGAAAAGACCAGAAAGTGTAGAGTCGTGAAAAGATAATTAACAAACAAAAGGTGATATTATAATATCCAAAAATAAAGATATTATAATTAAAAACAAACCACCAACAGGTGGTAGAAAATTTCTTATTGACTTCCCTAGATGTTTTTATATGTTTCGCTCTGCCCCCTTGACCAATTATTATTAATTGGAAGGGAGAGTGATACAAAGTTCAAAATTATATATATAAAATAAAACTTACTCCAATAGTTAGATTAGAAATGTATCTTCAAAGAGGAAAAACAAAATAAAAATTAGTTTCCAACTTTAAGTATATACTTAGATATAACAGTAATTATGTTAATTATTTATCCATATCTATCAATATGCCTAGATTTATTACAATTAAGTCTCAAACATTTGTATCAAACAACAGCAGGTTCCAAGGGGTTAACCAGATTCAGACCCTTGGATAACTTCCAAGTATCTGAGTCTCCTCCCCTCCTCCTTTACGCGCAATCTATACTGAGTCTACTATATCCATAAAATGTGTTAGTATGTTCTTAATACTTATCAATCATATTTAACTCGTTATTCTTATTAGCAAATAATTAACATCATGAAATAAACATCAGCTATAGTTAAGCTATGCCTTAATATTACACAATTTTATTAATTATATTTTATGTTAGTATGTAATTATATGTTTCTTAAATCATAAATTTCTATATACAAGTCCACTGATAATATTCTATATTACACTATATTCTCAATTTATTTTCCCTGCCAGTTTCTCTTCTTTGTCAATCCTTTGTTGAGATGAAACATAAAATCCGACCTTGAATTAACATTCCAAAGATAAAATGGCTAGACAACGCCTCGAGGAAAGTTTTCCATTTTAACAAGAGCAGTCTTTTTTGTATGTTAAAAAAAAAAGAGACACAATCCTTTCTTTGTCGTTTCTCCTCGATGTTATTGTAGGAGACCAACTCCTAATGATCAGTAGTCCTCCTTTGTGATACTTTGTGCATATTTAAATGCCTCTTCTGGATCCGTGAATGCACGTTCAACATGGTTATAAGTAATTCTCAATTTCGCGGGATATACTATCCCATATCTTACTCCCGAGACCTCTTTCAATAGCCTTCTCGTGTTTGTAAACTTATCCCTCTTCAGCTGGAAAATCACGGAAGAATCTTAGTTTGTCTTCTCCAAACATCAAATTCGCACCATATGGAATCTTTTTCATAATTCCTTCCAGGGTTGAAATGTCATAGAATTTCAGAATAATCTGTCTTGGGGGGGCAGTTAAGCTTGCTTGAGCCTTATGTCGGACCCGATGAGCCATATCTATTCTCGGGGCTTCAGGCAGCTTAAGTACTTGTTTAAGGAAGTTGGCAGCAAACTCCTGAAAGTTTTGTCCACTCTCCTTTCCCTCTTAAATCCAAGTATCCTTAAATTTTGCCTCCTTGATCTTGCTTCCAAGTCCGTACATTTATGCTTCATTTTAGCAAGCTCCCTCCCAGTGCTTTCTTGTTCCTTTTTTAGTCTCTTTATCTCCTTAGCCATCTCAGTTGTCATATTGTCCATTCCTTCCATAGCCGCCTCAGTAGATTTTAGCATTGTATCCAGCTTTTTATTACAATCCTTTTCAACCCGCTTAATTTTTTTGTTTAAATCCTCCTAAACCACACGTTTGGTTAAGTCATCAATTTTCCCCATCTGCTTATCATTACCTTGTTTAATTTTTTCAGAGATGCTTTTGTCCAGCTCAACATTCCCCTCTCGTATCGCTTTAGAAATAACTTCAGTGACTGAAGCTAATATTGACTTTTCCATTCCAGATGTTCAATTTGTTCCCTGTGTTCCTCCATTAAAGTCAATTCTGTAGAAGGATTTCGGGAATCAACTTCTTCTTCTGAACTTCCAGCTGATGTTTGAGGGGATTGAGGAGTCTTTTCAGGTTTTTTCAAGTGGGCTCTTGTAGCAGGTCTTGAAGCTTTTGCAGGCTTCTGGCAAAATATCTGTTTTTTTCATTTAAAACTGCAATTATTCTCTGTTATCAGCAGGATTCTGATAACACACAATTAAACAGCAGCTCCGGTAGTTATTTTCAGAACTCCCCCGTCTTCCAACTCATATTTTAGCGCATTAAAACATTCTTCGGGAGCAGAGCGAAACAGCGACGTCTCTCACCCCACCATTGACGCCACCGGAAGTCTACAATCACAATGTTCAAGAAGCACTTTGGCAGGCACTTGAATAGCCAAGTATAGTATGCCATGAATCTAATGCGGGCAAATGGGATTGTATTGTGAGGCACAATGGATATGGTGGGCAAATGGTTGTACTTTCTATGACACTTGGGAGTCATTGCTAGGGAGTCTGGTCTGTGTGATGGACTGGGGTACATTTACAACCTTTCAATTTCTTACGGTCTTATGCTCTAGTCTTATATGACTAAAGGAACTGGGGTTGGATAGTGGAGGATGCAAGAGGATCTGATAGCTATTTAATAATCATGAAGGATCTGAAAAGAGTAGATACAGAGAAACTGTTCCCACTGGCAGATTGGTCAAGAACTAGTAGTCACAGAATGAAGGTGACCTGCAAAATAACCAAGAGTAATACAGGATTTTGTTTTTTCCACAGTGAGTCCGGAATGCACTGTCAGAAATAATAACAATAGCAGATTCAACTGTAATGTTCAAATGGGAGCTGGATAAATATCTGAAGAGAAATAATTTGCAGGTCTCAGCTGGATTGCTCTTACCTAGAACCTGTGCAAACCCAACTGTCTGAATGACCTCCTTCCACATTGACTGTCAGAAATCTGATTTCATTAAATCATCTCACATCAGAAGCCCTATATAAAATGTCTACCAAGTTAGCAATGTTTCATATTAATAAGGCAATAAAGGTTCCCTTTCGCAAATCAATTGCTCTGAACCTACCGTGGACTGAATCTTGAAACTTATCCCACACATTTTGCAGCTTTTCAACTGCTCTCATATTTGGTGCAGTTGTTCTGTGTAAAATCTTTTCCTTCTCTTCCAATAGCTTATTTAATCTATTTTCCTCTATTTCAGTTTCTTTAAAGGATGTAAGGCCCTAGCGAAAAAAAAGTTATGCCTAGTTATTTACTTAACACTTAATAAACAAAGTTGCATTGCAGTTAACATCCAACTAGAAGGATATGTAGAAATTTGGAATATTACAAGTCTTCCACAAATTATTGATTTAGTCTTTTCAATATTCAGGATCCCTGAACTAATATCTGAAAAACTGAATTGGGTGCCCTCACCTTTTTTAGAAAAAGCATAATTATAAATTATTATTACATTGTAACAAAAATGTCTTATTTGACAATCTATTGCCTTGCAGACGAGGTATTTAGATTTAACGTGAAGAGTGTTTCATTTGTAACTGCTCAGTTTTAAAACACAACTTTTGCAGCCCGTAGAACAGGGATCTGGTCTAGTTTTGGATCCGTTTCTATTTATTGGAACGGAGGGAGAACAAAAAGTATAAATTTAATGTGCAACACACGGTATTTTAATATAATTGTCCATGGATTTCCTCACCAAAAATACCAGTATGCTGCATATTTAACAATCAGAGTGCATCTTGTTTTGTGCTGAATAAATACATTTAATCTATTATAGAATGTGATATACAGTGGCTTGCAAACGTTTTCATACCCCTTGAACTTTTCCACATTTTGTCACGTTACAACCACAAACGTAAATGTATTTTATTGGGATTTTATGTGATAGACCCGCACAAAGTGGCGCATAATTGTGAAGTGGAAGGAAAATGATACATGGTTTTCAAATTTTTTTTACAAATAAAAAACTGAAAAGTGTGGCATGCAAAAGAATTCAGCCCCCTTTACTCTGATACCCCTAAATAAAATCTAGTGCAACCAATTGCCTTCAGAAGTCACCTAATTAGTAAATAGATTCCACTTGTGTGTAATCTAATCTAAGTATAAATACAGCTGTTCTGTGAAGGCCTCAGAGGTTTGTTAGAGAACATTAGTGAACAAACAGCATCATGAAGCCCAAGGAACACACCAGACAGGCCAGGGATAAAGTTGTGGAGAAGTTTAAAGCAGGGTTAGGTTATAAAAAAAATATCTCAAAATTTTGAACATCTCACGGAGCACTATCCATCAATCCATCATCCAAAAATGGAAAGAGTATGACACAACTGCAAACCTACCAAGACATAGCCGTCCACCTAATCTGACAGGCCGGGCAAGGAGAGCACTGATCAGAGAAGCAGCCAAGAGGCCCATGGTAGCTCTGGAGGAGCTCAGGTGGGAGAATCTGTCCACAGGACAACTATTAGTCGTGCACTCCACAAATCGGGCCTTTATGGAAGAGTGGCAAGAAGAAAGCCATTGTTGAAACAAAGCCATAAGAAGTCCCGTTTGCAGTTTCCCACAAGCCATGTGGGGGATACAGCAAACATGTGGAGGAAGGTGCTCTGGTCTGATGAGACCAAAATTGAAGTTTTTGGCCTAAATGCAAAACGCTATGTGTGGTGGAAAACTAACACTGAACACACCATCCCCACTGTAAAACATGGTGGTGGCAGCATCATGTTGTGGGATGCTTTTCTTCAGCAGGGACAGGGAAGCTGGTCAGAGTTGATGGGAAGATGGATGGAGCCAAATACAGGGCAATCTTGGAAGAAAATCTGTTAGAGTCTGCAAAAGACTTGAGACTGGGGCGGAGGTTCACCTTCCAGCAGGACAACGGCCCTAAACATACAGCCAGAGCTACAATGGAATGGTTTAGATCAAAGCATATTCATGTGTTAGAATGGCCCAGTCAAAGTCCAGACCTAAATCCAATTGAGAATCTCTAGCAAGACTTTAAAATTGCTGTTCACAGACGTTCTCCATCCAATCTGACTGAGCTTGAGCTATTTTGCAAAGAAGAATGGGCAAAGATTTCAGTCTCTAGATGTGCAAAGCTGGTAGAGACATACCCCAAAAGACTTGCAGCTCTAATTGCAGCGAAAGGTGGTTCTACAAAGTATTGACTTAGGGGGGCTGAATACTTTTGCACGCCACACTTTTCAGTTTTTTATTTGTAATAAAATTTGGAAACCATGTATCATTTTCCTTCCACTTCACAATTATGCACCACTTTGTGTTGGTCTATCACATAAAATCCCAATAAAATCCATTTACGTTTGTGGTTGTAACGTGACAAAATGTGGAAAAGTTCAAAGGATATGATAACTTTTGCAAGCCACTGTATATTAGTAACAGATACATTTTGAATTTAAAATTGACCATTGACCAACTAAGCCATGACATGTCTACCAAGACATCAGCTAACTCTGTCATAATCTCAATCCTTATCTAATCAGCCTCACTGGAAAAATATTTCTCACATCATAAAATGAAAATTGTGTATCGCCAAACAAGAAGGCAGATTAAGAACAAGAAGGCAGATTATTATCTGAATGGTGTTAGCTTAGGAAAAGGGGTGGTGCAGCGAAACTTGGATGTCCTTGTACATCAGTCACTGAGAGTAGTATGCAGGTACAGCAGGCAGTGAAGAAAGCAAATGGCATGTTGGCTTTCATAACGAGAGGATTTGAGTATAGGAGCAAGGAGGTCCTACTGCAGTTGTACAGGGCCCAGGTGAGACCTCGCTTGGAGTATTGTGTGCAGTTTTGGTCTCCTAATTTGAGGAAGGACATTATTGCTATTGAGGGAGTGCAGCGTAGGTTCACCAGGTTAATTCCCGGGATGACGGGACTGTCATATGATGAATGAATGGATCGGCTGGGCTTATATTCACTGGAATTTAGAAGGATGAGAAGAGATCTTATAGAAACATATAAAATTCATAAAGAATTGGACAGGCTAGATGCAGGAAAAATGTTCCCAATGCTGGAGGAGTCCAGAACCAGGGTTCCCAGTTTAAGAATAAGGGGTAGGCCATTTAAGACTGAGATGAGGAAAAATGTTTTCACCCAGTGTTGTGAATCTGTTGTATTCTCTGTCACAGAAGGCAGCGGAAACCAATTCACTGGATGTTTTCAAGAGAGAGTTGGATATAGCTCTTGGGGCTAATGGAATTAAGGGATATGGGGAGAAAGCAGGAACAGGGTACTGATTTTTGATGATCAGAAGGGCTGAATGGCCTACTCCTGCACCTATTTTCTATGTTTCTAATAATTTCTCCCACAACATCTTCAATGATTGTATAATTATATATTCCTTACTTTCAGATCTGTTGGTAAACTGCTATAGTCTATTTCAAAACCAGCTTCCAATTCAAAGACATCCACTGTTGCTTGTGTGCTTTCAACTTCTGTTCCAACCTGCAATAAAAGAATAATTACTAAACAAATATTTTTACAGCAATCACACCAACCCCACTAAAACTCTTATCTGCGACGTTCTCTCCTGAGTGAGTCCAACTACAGCTCCGACCACTCCGTCAATTAGGAGCTGCATTTGGGCATACTTCCCACCTGACTGCAAGAAAGCTAAAGAGGAGAAAGATATTGCCTTATCTTACTTTCTTTCACTACTCAGCCTTCTTGCCAAAACCAAGACAAAGTCATAGCACTTGCTACTCAAACTGCACTTGGAATGTAAACACAATTACTCTCAAAATGATCCCTCCGAAAGATCCTGTCTCTCTTTTATCCGATTTTAAGGAAGTGTCTGCTGGTAGCGCCGGCTGTTGATTTTTGTATCTAGTAATTCCACCCCACCCCCCCTCAAGAATATCCCATGTTATTATATCATTTAGACATAGACATAGAAAATAGGTGCAGGAGTAGGCCATTTGGCCCTTCGAGCCTGTACCGCCATTCAATATGATCATGGCTGATCATCCAACTCAGTATCCACCTGCCTTCTCTCCATACCCCCTGATCCCTTTAGACACAAGTCACATCTAACTCCCTCTTAAATATAGCCCGTGAACTGGCCTCAACTACCTACTGTGGCAGAGAATTCCACAGATTCACCACTCTCTGTGTGAAAAATGTTTTTCTCATCTTGGTCCTAAAAGGCTTCCCCTTTATTCTTAAACTGTGACCCCTTGCTCTGGACTTCCCCAACATTGGGAACAATCTTCCTGCATCTAGCCTGTCCAACCCCTTAAGAATTTTGTAAGTTTCTATAAGATCCCCCCTCAATCTTCTAAATTCTAGCGAGTGCAAGCCAAGTCTATCCAGTCTTTCTTCATATGAAAGGCCTGACATCCCAGGAATCCGTCTAGTGAACCTTCTCTGGACTCCCTCTATGGCAAGAATGTCTTTCCTCAGATTAGGAGACAAAAACTGTACGCAATACTCCGGGTGTGGTCTCACCAAGACCCTGTACAACTGCAGTAGAACCTCCCTGCTTCTATACTCAAATCCTTTTGCTATGAATGCTAACATACCATTCCCTTTCTTCACTGCCTGCTGCACCTGCATGCCTACTTTCAATGACTGGTGTACCGTGACACCCAGGTCTCGTTGCATCTCCCCTTTTCCTAATCGGCCACCATTCAGATAATGGTCTACTTTCCTGTTTTTGCCACCAAAGTGGATAATCTCACATTTATCCACATTATACTGCATCTGCCATGCATTTGCCCACTCACCCAACCTATCCAAGTCACCTTGCATCCTCCTAGAATCCTCCTCACAGTTAACACTGCCCCCCCAGCTTCGTGTCATCCGCAAACTTGGAGATGTTGCATTCAATTCCCTCGTCCATTTCTTATATATATATTGTAAATAGCTGGGGTCCCAGCACTGAGCCTTGCGGTACCCCACTAGTCATTGCCTGCCATTCTGAAAAGGAGCTGTTTACTCCTACTCTTTGCTTCCTGTCTGATAGCCAGTTATCTATCCACATCAATACTTAACCCACAATACCATGTGCTTTAAGTTTGCATACTAATCTCTTATGTGGGACCTTGTCGAAAGCCTTCTGAAAGTCCAGATATAACACATCCACTGGTTCTCCCTTATCCACTCTACTAGTTACATCCTCGAAATATTCTATAAGATTCGTCCGACATGATTTACCTTTCATAAATCCATGCTGAATTTGTCCAATGATTTCACCACTTTCCAAATGTGCTGCTATCCCATCTTTAATAACTGACTAGCATTTTCCCCACCACCAATGTTAGACTAACTGGTCTGCAATTCCCCATTTTCTCTCTCCCTCCCTTTTAAAAAAGTGGGGTTACATTAGCTACCCTCCAATCCTCAGGAACTACTCCAGAATCAAAAGAGTTTTGAAAAATTATCACTAATTTATCCTCGGGTTGCATGAAACAGAACCTGTGGTTTTGATAAGTGTTTAAGTGTGTCTTCATTTAAACTAAATGGCCAGAGAGTGATAAGCATCTGCAGTGACTTGTGTCTCCGAATGTAGCTGATGATCACTTCAAAGATTTGCTTCGGAAAGTAACAAGACAATCTCTAACTATATCCCCCACCAAACCCCCCCACCCCCCCCTGTCCGGGTGAAACAGCAGTAGTGGTACTAATATTATTGTTGAGATAAAAACATCCCATAGGAACACACCTCCATTTATGACATAGGGTTTAATGGGAAACAGGATTTCACGCATAGAAAATCGCAACACAGATGGTTTTATAGAAATACTAGACCAAGGGGGGACCCGTTGGGTCCTGTCCCCTCAACGTTTGCCGGGGGGGGGGAGGGGATGGGGCGACCTGCGGAGTCACCCATACATGGGGGGATGGGAGAGTAGGGGGAGAGGTGGGTAAAGGGAGGGGGAGGGAGGGTAGGGGGGGAAGGGGAAGAGAGGAGGGGGAGAGGAGGGGGAGGGAGAGGAGGGGGGGAGAGAGAAGAGGGAGGGAGAGGAGGAGGGGAGCCGGGCGGGCGAGCAGGCTGCGGGGCCCAAGGCTGAGGGCGGTCAAATGGCTTCAATCCAGAGCACTGGGGAGGAGGGACGGGGCAGGCCGAGTGCGAGTTACACGGGGGGGGGGGGGGGGGGTTTACGTAACTCGCAGCTCGTGGAAAACAGTGGCCAGCAGGTTGCACGTTGAAAACTGCGCAGCTGGCCTTGAGGAGCAGAGCCATTGTGACGTCATCAGCTCGTTAACTTAAAAAAAATCTCAAATGATGAACAATTTTAGTAAAAAACTCAGGAAATAATGAATCAATTTTTCAGATGAGGCGATTTTTGACATCATGTGGTAAATCTCTACCGTAAATGTAAAAATTTCGCCGTTGGTGCCTCGGGTTTTCGAGGACATGTGAAACAGAATGAAACACACAAGTAAATATGGATGACTCAGCATAGGAGCACCGCAAGGCTGCGTACTCTCTCCTCTCCTCTCTCTACGCCAACGACTTCACCTCCACAGACACCTCTGTCAAGCTTCTCAAGTTTGCGGACGACACAACCCTGACTGGACTGATGCAGGATGGGGAGGAATCTGCCTAGACAGGAAGTGTCACAGCTGGCGTCCTGGTGCCGTAGCAACAACCTAGAGCTCAATGCTCTTAAGACAGTGGAATTGATTGTAGACTTTAGGAGAGCTCCCCCTCCCCTCACCCCACTCACCATCAACAACACCACGGTCTTTTAAGTTCCTGGGAACCATCATCTCCAAGGACCATAAGTGGGGGGGCTACCATCGACTCCACAGTCAAAAAGGCACTACAGAGGATGTACTTCTTGCGGCAGCTGAGGAAGCACAATCTGCCACAGGCAATGATGGTCCAATTCTACATGGCCATCGTAGTCTGTTCTCACCTTCTCAATCATGGTCTGGTTTGGCTCAGCCAGCAAGCACGACACCTGCAGGCTGCAGCGAATCATCCGATCAGCAGAGAAGATTATTGGCTGCAACCTTCCCTCCATTGATGAACTGTACACTGCAAGGGCCAGGAAGCAAGAGGGAAAGATCATCTCTGACCCCTCTCACCCTGGCCACAAACTCTTTGAATCACTTTCCTCTGGAAGGCGAATCCGGACTGTCAAAGCTGCCACAGCCAGACATAAAAACAATTTTTATCCACGAGTAGTTGCTCTACTCAACAACCAAAAATCTGTAGCCTCCCTTTGATCTGGTATTTTGTTGGTTTGATCAATGGTGTTTTATCATTAATGTATTAATGATAAAACATTAATTTATCATTAATGTTTTATTATTATTAATGTTTAGTGTTTTCTGAGAAATTCGTAACTGTCACTGTATGTCATATTGTTACTTGTGGGCGGAGCACCAAGGCATATTCATTGTATGTGAATACTTGGCCAATAAACTTACTTACTTACTTAATATTAGACTAAGTGGGACCCGTTGGGTCCCTGCATCACACGGGAGGGCTGGTCCCCCAACGCAATATTCCACCTCTCCACCAATTCCAATATTGGTGGTCGGGGGGGGAGGGGGGGTATTTCTGGAGCACTAGTATGGGTGTTGTTGGCTGGAGGGACTGGTTTCCAGAGGGCTAGTATGGACATTGTGGACCAAATGGATTCTTGGGCTGGCAGCTCAGTCACTCAAGCCTGGTGTGCTGGCAGCTCACTCACTCATGCCTGGTGGGCTGGCAGTTGACTCGCAGCTATTCCTTGAAATTCCATTTCAAGCAGGGTGCAAGGCCACCAAATTCAAGTGCAGTTTCCTACCACTTCAAGCAGGGTGCAAGACCACCAAATTCAAGTGCATGCCAAGCAGGGTGCAAGGCCACCAAACGCAGGTGCAGTTTCCTGCCACTTCGAGCAGGATGCAAGGCCACCAAATTCAAGTGCAGTTTCATACCATTTCGAGCAGGTTGCAAGGCCACCAAATTTAAGTGCAGTTTTCTACCATTTCAAGCAGGGTGCAAGGCCACCAAATTCAAGTGCAGTTTCCTACCATTTCAAGCAGGGTGCAAGGCCACCAAATTATTTTCTTTTTTTTGTGTTTATTTTTGTTATAAGTACAATAGTGTGGTACCTAATACATAAATACATATTTCCATTCTTGTACAACTTCGTATTTTTAATTTAATAATAAAAGAACAGTGAGAGAAAAAAAAAATAAAGAGAGTCAGAATAGATAGACAAGCAAGTAGAGACAGATAGCAAAAGAAATAAAGGACAGAGATGAGAAGCTAAAAAGATTGAAAGAAAGCGAGAAAGTAGAGAAAAGAGAGATTAGGAGAGATCTACCTATTTCGTATTTTTGCGCATCCGTCATTCGGTTCTAAACCATTTAATTTCTAAGATTATGTTATGTTACATTTTTAATCTCTTCCCTGCACGGGAGACCTGACTTTTTCCCTGTCAGGTCTCCGTTGTCGTTGGGGCCTGGTGCCGTGGAGCGGCCTCCGACCGGGACGACCTGGGGGCTCCAGTCGCGGAGCTGAGAGCTTACCGTCGTGGGGCTGGCCGGCCTCGGAGCGTGGGGAGCGGTGGTGGGTGGCCGCTGCTGCCCGACTCCGAGCTCCAGTTCCGGCTGCGGCCCGACTCCGGGGCTCCGGCTCCGGCCCGACTCCGGGGCTCCGGCCCGACTCCGAGGCTCCGGCTCCGGCCCGACTCCGGGGCTCCGGCTCCGGCTCCAGCTGCGGATTGCTGCCGGTGGACTGTTGGGGTGTCGGGAGCTCGCGGGTCCGGGTGGGAGGCCCGTGTCGCGGGGTTGGAACGACCCGGAGCGGGGCCGAGCATCGCCCGGCGCGGCTTTAATGGCTGCGGGACATTCCAGTGCCCGCCGGGGGCTCCAACTTTGTGACTTTGGGCCTGGAGCGGGGCCGTACATCGCCCGGCGCGGCCTCAATGGACGTGGGACTTAACACCGCCCGCCTGGGGCTTCGACATCGGGAGAGAGATGGTGCGGGGGAGAGAGAAGAACTTTGCCTTCCATCACAGTGAGGAGGAGATCCACTGTGATGGATGTTTGTGTGAATTTAATTGTTTGCATGTTTTTCTATGAATTGTTCTGTTTGTTTGTTTGTATGGCTTGTAGAAACGGAGTTTCGTTCGAGCCTCTCTGAGGTTCGAATGACAAGTAATAAAATCAAATCAAATCAAATCAAATCAAATGTTGCACCATCTGCTTGTAAAAAGTTGATAAAAGGAGACCAAGTCTTTAAGAATTGGTCTACTTTGCCTAGTAGGAGGAATCTCATTTCTTCAAGATGTAGCGTTTCCGACATATTTGAAATCCACATTTTGAATGTTGGCGTGGTTACGTTTTTCCAAAATTTGAGTATGTTCTTTTGCTGTTATTAAACCGTAATTAAGAAAAGCTTCTTGGAATATAGTTAGTTTACTTCCCTCTTCCATTGATCCAAAGATAATCAGTTCTGTATTGGGGTTCAATTATGTGTTAAATAGTTTTATAAAAATTCCAAAAATTTCATTCCACAATTTATGCAGTTTTGTACAATCGACAAAGGAATGTGCTATAGTGGCATTTCGAGTTAGACATTTATCACAGATGGGGGAAACATTTGAAAATATTTTATTCAGTCTAGTTTTCGAATAATATCATCTATGTAAAATTTTTAATTTAATTAGGTTATGTCTTACATTAATTGAACATTTATTTACATATAATAGATTTTTTTTCCCATCTATCGTTTGGAATTTTTATCAATAACTTTTGTTCCCAGTCCTTTCTAATTGCCTCTGTCGTTGGTGTTTCTATATTTAGAATTATATTATATAAGTAAGATATTAAATTGCTTGATTCTGCCTTTCTATTCATTTCTTCCTCTAATAAATCTGGGGTTAGAGTTTGATATCCTTGTATATATTTTTTCAAATAATCTTGAATTTGAAGATAATTGAAATATTGATTACTTATGAGAGATTATTAGCTATTGGAGAAAGAAGCGATAATTTTCTTGATTTTTAAGTTAATTTCATTTGTTTCCAAATTCGTATTATACTGTGAATAATTGGATTCTTCTTATATATTGTATTGTTCAGTTTCATCGGGGAAAGAAGGATCGCTCCTATATTATAAGGAGAACAATCCTCTTTCTCCATTCTTATCCAATCTACCTGTTGGGCAGAACTGTCCAACCAGTAGATTATATTTTTAATTTTCACTGCCCAATAGTAATACAATAAGTTAGGGAGTGTCAGTTCCCCTGATTCTTTGGATTTACACAAGTGTTTTCTTTGAATTCTGTGTGATAAGGCCACCAAATTCAAATTCAGTTTCATACCATTTCAAGCAGGGTGCAAGGCCACCAAATTCAAGTGCAGTTTGCTACCATTTCAAGCAAATTGCAAGGCCACCAAATTCAAATGCAGTTTCATATCATTTCAAGCAGGTTGCAAGGCCACCAAAGACAGAGAGTCATGACCTCTCTCTCCCCCATCTTGCAGAGACTGAGTTACACCCACGCCCGGGTTTTATAGTCCCTTCCCCTCTCCCACCGGAAGGGGCATGGCCTTCATGGCGTTATTGACAGGAGAGAGAATCTCAACATTTTAAAAATAGTAATAACTCTTTTATTTTTCTTCGATGGGAAAAATCCTCGGCACCTGATGAGCGGAGGGGGACTCTGAGTAAGATGGCCAAAAATCACAGTCGTACATGGTCGCGTTTTTTCTAAAATCAATATTCAGCGCAAAAAGGAAGTGGTCAAGATTACACTTTTAATTATATAGAAGGCACACCACTTTTCAATAAGGCACATCACTTTTCAATAAGGCACACCACTTTTGCATTTTCAAACCAACACCACTTTTGCATTTTCAAGACAACAGCACTTTTGCATTTTCAAACCAACACCACTTTCGTATTTTCAAACCAACCCCACTTTTGCATTTTCAAACCAAAACCACTTTTGCATTTTCAAACCAAACCCACTTTTGCATTTTTAAACCAAAACCACTTTTGTATTTTCAAACCAGCACCACTTTCATATTTTCAAAGCAACACCACTTTTGCATTTTCAAACCGACACCACTTTTGCATTTTCAAACCGACACCACTTTTGCATTTTCAAACCAAAACCACTTTTGCATTTTCAAACCAACACCACTTTTGCATTTTCAAACCAAAACCACTTTTGCATTTTCAAACCAAACCCACTTTTGCATTTTCAAACCAAAATCACTTTTGCATTTTCAAACCACATTAAGGGCACTGACAGGTCAGTAAGACCACACTCACAGTTTAGTAGACATGTGTTCAGTGTTATTCACAGCTCAGACTGAGAGTTGTGTCCTCTCGCTCCCCCATCTTGCAATGACTGAGGCAGCCACACTTCTGGGTTTTATAGTCCCGCCCCCTCTCACCGGAAGGGGCATGGCCTTCATGGCATGATTGACAGGAGAATCTCAACATTTTTAAAACATTAATAAGTCTTTTATTTTTCATCGATGGGAAAAATCCTCTTGTCCTGCGCAGCGGATGGGGGCTCTGAGTAAGATGGCCAAAAATCATAGCCGAATTGATAGCGTTTTTTCTAAAATCAATATACAGTGCAAACGGGAAGTGGTCAAGATTTGAGTTTTATTTATATAGATAGATAGATATAGACAATCTCAGGGAGTCGTGTGTAGTGGCCATTGGCCTTCAAAATGGTCGGTAAACCTATGCTGTTGAATTTGTACACAACTGTCTCTAATTCCCACATACCAACAATGTAATCAAGGATTTAACATATCTGTTTGAGTTTTATTTCCCCTGAATAGCACTCTGTGACAAGTTGATGGAAGCCATAGCTCTCTTCTGCATTTATTTACCTCTTTAGTAAGCTAACCATTCACAGACACTGGAAAAAGTAACAAGAAAATAGATTTCTGTTATTTACCTCACTAATTTCTTCCAGTTTGCCTTGGAGAAGTTCAATCTGTATATCTTGGACTTTACAGGCTAATAGAAGATTGTGTCGCTCCAACCTTTTTTGTTCTATAGAGGTTTCCACAGAAACATATTCTTTCTGAAGTTTTGTTAGCTCTCTAGAGATAAAAAGCATGATGTGATGTTTTCCTTTTTTAGTTTGCAGTCTTACTTTGACAATTGTGTGTGAATACAACGGCACATCTATCTTTGATTTCAAACCCAGTGAGAATTGTGTATATTTCAGAGAGATAACCTCTTGATCTTCTAACTTAGGCCCAGTCTCTTTAGACTCTCTTCACACAACAAGCCAGTCATTCCAGAAATCAATCTGGTAACCTTTTGTTGCACTCCACCCCCCCATCACAAATATATATTACTTCAGGCAAGAACTGTAGATAACATTCCAGATATTGTCTCACCTATGTAGTAATTCGTATCTTCAAATCCAAAGGTGGGGTGTGGGGGTGTGTGATTTTGGCAATACTGTTAAGCCTGGATTTATTGTCCATCCCTCACAAGTGTGACTACCATTTGTCCACATACTATTTATAAACATTTGAGGCTCCAGTAATGATCCTTGTGTATTCCTATTAACTGCAGTTTCCCAACCTAGAAATGATCAATTTATCCATACTCTTTTTTTCTGCTGGTTAACCAATCCTCTATCCATGCTAATATATTACATGCAATGGCAAGAGCTATTCATACAAATTCTCTTTTCATTTGGGATTTTATAAAATCTATTTTGGATATCTAAAACACTAGTATTAACGAGCTTTATCTCTAATAAAGCTTTCATTTATTTCCTTTTTACAACCCCCTTCAAACTCAGGAAAATTATACTGGCTTTTAAAGTCTGTTTCATATTTCTTTAACATATTTCATTACTTTCCCAACAAAAGATGTTAGTTAGGCCCAAATTTGCTTTTTATATATGTTCTCTTTTAAGGTTGTTGTATTTGCAGATTTCCAATCCCCAGGAGCTTTCCAGAAACTAGGGAATTTTGAAAGATTACAACCAGTGCATCCACATTATTTTGCAGCCATGTATTTTAAGGCACAAGGATATAGCGCTGCAGGTCTGGAGATCTGTCGGCCTTTTGATACACAGGGTTTATGTGACAAATAAAATAATGGAAGGGTACTTACAAAAGGAATTAATGTTAAAATTCTTAAATCATTTTTTACTTGGGAGAGGATTTTTTTGTATTGAATGATTTAAAAAAATATTCAACCAAACTATTAATGACTACTCTAATAAGCAATACATCATATTTATTAAATTAATAAGATGAAAAAGAGAAATTATGCTTTGACTATAAATTACATGTTGAGCACTGATGTAGCAGTTTGGTTATTCAAAACAAAATGCTGCTACCGTGTTAAATTGCATACAATGTACCTGTCAGCATTTGATACTTTCTTCCTGGCTTCATCAACTTCCTTTTGCATATCCTGGGCTTGTGACTTTTTAATTAAAAGCTTGTTAGTGAGATTCTGCTGTATCGTCATGATTTCATCTACAATTTTCATTAACTGCAACTCCTCCTGTGAATTACAACACAAAAACAGCAATTTGCATCTGCTGGCAAATTCACGTTAATGAACGGAGGAATCAGAAGTATGCAAGTATCATCTGGAAAACAATGTGCATAAGAAAAGCCATAAACCCAGAAAGTAATGTAGGTTTTCACTCATATACCAAAAAAAAATTGTTTATGTCAGCCAAAGTAATCAAGGTAAAGATATAAAGCTGGAAAGCTCCAGTATTGTGATCATGGACAAAGTCAATGCATTGCTATTAAACCCGAGGAGATTGGCCAATCTCTAAATTGCACAAAATACCACTGGTATCTTCTCACCAAGTTCCTGTATTACTGGAATGAGATCCTTGCTCCTGTGTTCAATACTTTTGTAATGAAGGCAAGCATTTAATTTACTTCCCTAATGGCCCGTTTGCTTTCAGTGACTAGTGTAAAAGAACATGCACATCAGCATTTCCCAATCTATCCCTATTTAATTAATACCCTTATTTTCCTTCAGATTCCACCCTTTCCTTTTCAACTTTAACTTCCATTTGAATTTTTCTTTCTTTCATTGATTGTGAGTTTCACTAATGCCACTAAATTGTCTACGTTCAATCCTATTCAGATATTCTTCATTGGTTTTGCTTTTCCCTCTCAAACGTCTAATTCTTCTGCCCTCACCGTAACCACTTCAACCATGCTCCCTTCCCGGGATTTGTTTCCTTTGCTACAACATCACTGGGCCTCCAAACTTGGGTATGGTATTGTAATGTGCATCTTTAATTAACAAACTCTTTGCCTTTTCTGCTCTTCATCATAGATTTTATTTTGACTTACATGTCTGAAACAATTATATTAACCAAACTTGTAAATGGGCAAGGCTATGGCAAATTAAATTCAGTCGTCATAAATGCAAAATATCTTGAACTGCATTAAAAAAAAAAAAAATTAAGATACTGTACTGCCTGAACAAAAACTGCTTGAACACAAAAGCCTGAGATTGCCCCAACTCTAGTCTGCTAATTCTACATGTTTGTGATAAGATCTTAGCATTTAGATTGTTTCAGTTAGCTTGCCTCATACAAAGGATTACAAAATAAACAAACTATCTTGTTACCCTCAACTTAACAGTATTATTTGTTTAAATTATTTAAAATATTAATCCTTTTGTTAGTGACCAAGGTTATTAAAGCCCAGAAACTGGTTAATCTTGCAATAAATCAATAGACTAGCATATGCTGAAGCAAAGACAGTGCATTGTCAACAAGGGAATAAGCCAGCACTATTTTGTAAAGCTTGCAATACATGCCTACAATTAAATTGCCGTTTTTTCAAAACTGTCCTAACAATACTGGTTTAGTACAAATATTAAAAAAAAATCAAACTTATAATAGGTAACATGGCAAAATAGAAATATAATCTTTGCGTAAACTAAGGAAGTAAAATTGTGCCTCAATTAATGGAAAAATAATTACAATTTCTGATGGTCTACATAATATACTGGGATTACAATACGTTTTACTTCTTATAGGAAATTAAATACTTCCTCAAAACAGATTTTAAGTAATGATGTACATCAAATAGTCAAAGAGTTAATGAATATACTTCCATTCTAGTTGCTGAATAAATTAGCTGTTCATTACCTTCTTTAACTTCACTATTTCTTTTTCGTCTTTTTCAATAGCTTCCTTCCATTTATGAATTTTTTTGATATCCTCTTTAATCTGATCATACAAGTAGTCTAGCTGAATTGCCAACCGTGTTTTTTGGTTCTCAAACTCAGACCTGCAAAATAGTCGAGGATGTTTTCAATATAGTTTAAAAACTAAAGCATTAATCTGCTCTATGCAAGATTATTGGCTTCCAAAATAAACCAAAGACTGATCATTGTAACGTACAATGTACACAGATGAAAATCAGATGAAAATTAGTCAGACCTTTTCTGAGCAATTTCTTCCAATTGCTTCACATGTTCGTCCTCATATTCACGGATATTCGCTACACCTATCTTGACGCAGAAATCTTCAAACACTCTATCTTCAACCTATTGTACAGAAGTTATTAGTTATCTGAATATGATTTTCCCTTCAATCTTCTCCTAAAGACATTTTTTCTACTTTGGTGCAAAGGACAAACCAGCTGACATAGACTTGGTAGTCATACTACACCCATCCAATTCCTTTAGCCAATATACTCAATGGAAATGAAAATCTGATGCAACTTTTAAGAGTAAGATTATTGTCTGTAGACACAAGGAACTCTAGATACTGGTTTACAAAGTACTGGAGTAACTCAGTGGGTCAGGCAGCACCTCTGGAAGACATTGATAAGTGAAGTTTCAGATTATGACCCTTCATCAGCCAGTTCATTGCCTGCAGGTTTATTACCATCTGTCTCTTATTGTTGGGTATTGATCCAATGCGCCAATTCTAACGTTAGAGCCTACATCGAGAATCTCAGTAGGATATTCAGTTATATAGGATACCACAAATTAGTTTTATTTGTCCTTATACACACACTTGTAATATAGAGCACAGAGGACAATAATTAGGAATCGGACAAATGGCTCGATTGTTCAAGGCAAAAATTTAAAAAAAATGAAGACATTGGATATTTAAAAACAGTAAATATAAAAAAATGTTGTCAAATAGAGATCAGAAGAAATAATATTTCAGAGGTAGTTGATCAGAAGCATACATGGGAACAATTCATTATTTATTTTATTTTTGATATTTATCAAATGCTGGCAAATTTAAATTAACTAATATTTTAACCATAAGGATTATTAATTTCCTTAGAACGCCACTTAATCTTCCCATAATTCCTCAAATGCTAACATACTATAGTTTATATTTTGGCGATCTTTTCACTTTGCATATTACAGTTCCTTCTATTAGTCCTGTAGCATAAACTGCCTACTTAAATACACTAGATAATCTGGTAGTGTCTATTACGTTCTTACTTCATTCATTTGAAACTGCATTTCCTGCATTTTCATCTCATGGCCTTCAAGATTTGATCTCAAAACTGCCAAATTGGACCTCAAATTAGCCAATGTACTTTCTAGTTTTGACTTTTCCTAAAAAAATAATCCAGATATTTGGTTATTTAGGATAGGCATGTTTTCATTTTATTACAGTAAGCAGTTGATATTTTTGACATAAATTCAGTAACAGTATACGTGGTTTTTTTTAAATGGCCAACTTGCTTAAATCATCAATATGCTTGAAAATGGCCTGGGTCAATCTGCATAGACAAGTACGAGACTGAATGCATGTTTATATGACATACTTCAAAACTATTTTACACACAAATATTCTGTGCCAGTTCTGGCTGTACTCGTTGAAAACAAACCTTGAGATTGCTCGAAAACGGCAAATGAGCTAGAAAGATAATTCTTGCAGTGTGCAATCAAACTGCAAGAATTGGGCAATAATTTTAGTCCAATATGAGGTCATTTTATTTTTGCTCAGAATGGTCAATGTGTGATATAATCCTATAGAGAGAAAAATTCTGGAATATTTCAGAAATAAGTAAATGAAGAGAGGGTGGGACTTACAGATCTTCCTGTTTTGGCAAGCTTTCCTCATCTATAATTATTCTGTGATTTTAATGTATCCTTACCATATGACGATTAGTCAAATGCTTCTTCTTAGTTTGCTCCAGATCACTCAAGGAATATCTCATCCTGGTCTCTGTACCCTTGGCTTGAGCCTGCAAGTGCCTTAATTCGGCTTCTTTCCTGTTTACTTTTAGCAGGTCCTATAAGTTGAGATTGATAACCACATCAACTGTCTGAACCACTGTCTTTGCCATGAATCTCATTTTCATTGTGTTCATGATAGCTAATCGTTTATACATAAAATACACCTTTAACAATGATGTAACTCACCCGGAGCTCATTTTTTAGCTTATCCTTCATTTCTCTCAGCTGGCTGATCCCTTTCTCATCCCAGCACCTGGCTTTAAACTTTAGATCACTGGAGCCCCCAGAAATAACACCAGACTTTAGGAAGAGTGTTCCATCCAATGCCACTGTCTACATTATAGAAAGAGTGAATATAGACTTGCTTTGAAATGACAGGTAAACTCACTGGTATAAAAAAATTAGTGAGACAACTACTTAACGTACTGTGTTTTTGTTGCTAGTTCCACTTTCATCCTCTGTAGCATTTCTCCACATTCAGTGACCATGTCACTCTACACAAAATCTAAGCAATCCGTTTTAAATTTAATCGTTGAAATTTTCAAGAGAGCATCAAACATATTTTAAAGATAGTCCCTTGTTCAAATGTATATGCAACAGGAAAAAAAGGTATACTGCATAATGCAATGCTATGAGTACTAATCCAAAGCATATATAAGTTGCAAAAATTATTATAACCATATAACAATTACAGCACGGAAATTATATATGCAATTTATTTTTGTACCTTAAGTCTTTCTGGTCCATCGAATGCAATCATTCTGGCTTCTTTCAGGTTTTCACATACTAGTCCATTGCCACAAACAAACTGTACCACTTTCTTCAACTGTGGTGATACACACTGAATCACATCAATCATCATTTTGGCTCCTTTAATTTCACGCAACTGTTCATTGATTGGTTTTATCTGCAATTTTTTTTTAAAGATGTTAAACTGTCTAATGATTCTCATTTACTTTTTTGTACAAGGGAAGTTCTTCCAACACAACCTATATAAATATTGTAACAACCAGCACAATTTTAATATTCTGGTTATAATAAAAAAGAACTGCAGATGCTGATTTATACCATAGCCAGAAAATGCAGAAGTAACTTAGCAGATCAGGCAGCATTTCTGGAGAACGGATAGGTGACGTTTCCAGTCGGGAAGGTGACAGTTCGGGTCTAAAGAAGGGTCCCGACCTGAAATGTCACCCATCCATTGTTTCCAGAGATGGTGCCTGACCCACCAAGCTATTTAATGATTTTGTGTCTATCTTTGATGTTCTGGAGGTGATTTCCATCTTTAATGTCTGTTGGACAGCCTCTGGACAAATTGATTGAGGCCTATCACCTGGGAGAGATCAATCTTTTAAAATCAGACCTCAGCATCTAAGAAGTGATGAGCAGTCTGTTTGGAAATGGGGTTGGGGATATCCAATTGGCTATCTGCTGGACAGCATGCTGCAGGAAGAGCTGATCTGTGGTGGGAACGTGGAAAGAGAATTAACAGAGGTTAATCAATGTTAAACAATCAGCAACAAGACCCAGAAAGATCAAATTATGCTTACTGGGCAGTCCAAAAGGTTACATATACATCTTTTGTTAGTTCCAGATGAATTTCTAGAGATTCTCATAAAGAACACCAATTTTTATTCTTCTGTGCAATGAATGGGTTTAATGTCTGTGTGGATCGAGGTAGTAACTGGGTTGATAATATCTTCACATTATTTCAAAATGCACTAAATTACCAAGTTCTCATGTGTACTGTGGATATGGCGAATCAATGAAATTAGCAATGAAAATACAAAATAATTAAAGTAAAATGCAGATGTTGGAAATCTAACATAAAAACAGAAAATGCTGCAAGCAATTAGCAGGTCAAGCTGCATTTGTGGTAAGAGAAACAGTGAATTTTTCAGGTTAAAAACCTTTAGAACCAGGAAGGAGAAAACGGAAATAAAAGATCAAAGGAACATTGAAGTTGCATAATGATGGTTTGTATTTCGGTTCTTCTTCATTTGAAGTAGCTATTAACCTTTGGATTAAACAAGAATAGCAATTTTAGATCCCAACTTACTGCTCTAACTTCCTGAAATAAATAAAACAGGGCAGTAGAGGGTGCAAATCAGGAATCATTATATTTGTGCAACATGTGATGTTTTTAAACTTACTTCAATGTAATCTAGAGCTAAGAAAGTCTCTGGCTCAGCTCGTTCTTCTTTCAAATACCGAATACAATCCCTGGCTGTTTTCTCAGTAGCAACCACAATGGCATTAACGTATCTTCCAAAAACTTTGGTGACAGCAAGCTGATACTTCTTGTGGATAGGATGACAGAGATCCACAAGCTTTCCGTACTGTGGAGCAATTAATTTAAAAAAAGTAATTGTTCCTCTATACCAGATCTGATTTATTTTGAGATTTTAAGTGATCAGAGATTTTGTTACTTTAATGACTACGGTCTGTTAGTTTGTTGACCTCTTTATCACTGACATTGGAAGACACCCAACTAGATTTTATCTACATTTTTCAATCTATCTTTAGTTATAAAAACTTAATTTGGTTTCTGAAAATTAAATAGCCACTTATGCCAAAGTAATTCTACCGACTCCACCAGGGGTGCCGTACGATTGGCAGCCCCGCCAACAGTCTGTCTTTTTTTGGGTTATTTTTAGTGTGTTTAATTAGTTTGTGTAAATGTTCTCCGTTTTGTTTTATGTGGGGGGAGCTGGAGGGGGAGGGGGGGGGGGGGGGGGTCGGGGGAAATTTTTTTTTCAATCTCTCACTCTGCCAGAGATGTGATTACATTCCGGGTTGTATCTCCAGTCGCTTTGTGGCCTAGCATCTTGGAGCTGGAGGCCTGCTTGGACTGACTTTGAGCTCCATCACGGGGCATGGACTTTACATCGGACCCGATCCCTTGCCTGGGATCACTCCAACCGCGGCCCGCGGACTTTACCATCGAGAGCTCGCAGTCTCGGGAGAGGCCATAGATGTCAGGAGCTCCAATGACTCAGAAGGTTTTGACAGGCCCCGGCTCAGGTCCGATCGCTCGGCATGGGGAGCTGACATCCCCCCCCCCCCCCCCCGAGGCGGGAGCTTGATCGCCCCGATGCGGTGGGCCCAAACGCCACTGGCCGCTAGTAAAAAAAGGTCACCATGGAAAAAATCAAAAAATTTTTTACTCGTAGGTTTAGTCGAAGTAGGTCGTGGTAGGTCGGCATGTTATCCGCAGGTAATCAAAGATAATCGAAGGTAATCGAGGGCAGTCGAAGGTAATAAAAAATAGTCGAAGGAGATCGAAGGAGGTCGTCTTCACTCTTCACTATTTTCCTGAAGCTAGTCTTCAACATAGCCCAATTTTCCCAACATAGTCGAAGGAGATCTTCCACATAGTCGAAGGAGGTCTTCAACATATTCGTAGGAGGTTCTCTACATAATCGAGAAAGGTCGAAGGAGGTGTTCTACTTTGGCGATACAACACGACCATGACACTTTTTCATACTCTCCTAAACTCTTCTACACTCGCAAATTAGGTCCACGCAGTGGGACAGGCCCTTCACTGTGGTGGATGTTTTTGTTAAAATGTATTTAACATTTAACAAATGTTCCGTTGCTTTTTATTTGTATGACTGACTTAGCAAATAAAATTCCTCGTATGTTGCAAAACATACTTGGCTTATAGAGTATTATTGTATTGTAAATCTTTTCTCGAATACAGAAAATTGCTTCCAATAATGTGCATTGCATGCTCAAAAGTTACTTCTATAATTTTCAGCATTTTATGTACGATAATGTTAGCACACTTTGCGGCGGACCTGGCTTGCGAAGCAAGGGCTGTTGAGCCAAAACCAAAGAGGCCGACATCAGGTAACGCCATGGTTGTTGGAGACTCCATTGTGAGAGGAACGGACAGGGGTTTCTGCGGCAACAGACGGGTTTCGAGGATGGTATGCTGCCTCCCTGGTGCCAGGATCCAGGATGTCACGGAGAGAGTGCAGAAAATCCTCAAGGGCGAAGGTGAACAGGAGAACTTCTAACAACCTACCTGCATCAGGGAAACAGCAGTAATCAGTGCTGTTTCAGACAGGCTGCTTGGGCAGCTGAAAGCTCTGGCAATTTCGCGAGCTCCCGCAGCTGCAGCCCCGGACTTTAAATTTTCCCACGCAGGCTGTGAAACTCCCGACCCGACTGAGGATCCCAGGTACGGCACCTGGAAACCCCGGGATGACCTCCAGAGCCGACGGGCTGGACATCACAGAAAAAATGGATACTGGCGCTGCTGACTCTGAGGGAACCCCCGTTCGTTACGGAGCTGGAGCTGCTGTCTGTGAGGGAATTCCCGTTCCAGCGCTGGTCCGCAGAAACAACAGGTACAGGAAACACAGTACCTGGAAACAAAGGGGAAGCCTCCATTGTGTCCGGAAACGTGGCCGGCGGGCAGGACTTCAGGTAAGAATGAAGCGCAGGGGACTTCGGCCCTCTCTCCCTACTATCCTTCTGGCCAATGTACAGTCCCTTGAAAATAAAGTGGAAAGTGGAGGACTTAAGGGCAAGGCTGCTCTATCAAAGGGAGCTGAGGGAATGCTCTGTTCTGTTTCACAAGAGACATGGCTCACCCCCAGCTCCCCAGACTCAGCGGTCCAGCCTGAAGGGTTCTCCATCCACCGCATGGACCGTACACTGGCATCGGGGAAAGGGAGAGGAGGGGGCGTCTGCCTCATGGTCAACTCTGCGTGGTGCTCAGACGTAGCAGTCCTGTCCAACTCCTGCTCTCCACACCTGGAACATCTGGCGGTGAAGTGCCGTCCCTTCTACCTTCCGAGGGAATTCACCTCCATCGTCCTGACCGCAGTCTACATCCCACCCCAGGCAGACGTCCATCTGGCACTGGAGGAGCTGCACGCCGTGGTCAACAAACACCAGACGTCTTACCCCGAGGCATTTACCACCATTGCTGGGGACTTCAATAAGGCAAACCTAAAGAAATCACTCCCCAACTTCCACCAACATGTCTCCTGCTGCACCAGAGGACCAAACACCCACGACCACTGCTACACCACCATCAAGAATGCCTACCGTTCTATCCCTCGCCCTCACTTCGGTAAATCCGACCATACCGCGGTGCTGCTTCTTCCTGCCTACAGGCAGCAATTAAAGAGCGCATCCCCAGAGGTGAGGACAGTACAGAGTTGGTCGGGGGGCAGAGGAACAACTACAGGACTGTTTGGAGTCTGTAAACTGGGCAATGTTCAAGGACTCGGCAACGGACTTGAACGAATACGCCAGTCGTTACAGCGTTAAGAAATGTGTGGAGGACTGCATCCCCACCAAAACCGTCCAAGTGTTTCCCAATCAGAAACCTTGGATGAACTGTGAGATCCGCACTCTTCTGAAGAGCAGACACCGGGCATTCATGTCTGATGATACAGTGGTCTACACAAAGTCCAGATATGACCTTGGTAAGGCCATCAAAAAGGCCAAAAGGGAGTTCTGCTCCAAGCTGGAGGATGATACAGATGTTCGGCAGCTGTGGCGGGGACTGAATGCAATCACCTCCTACAAGGCGAAACCAGGAGGCAGCTCGGATGTCAGCGATACATCACTCCCTGATGAGCTCAATGCATTTTACGCACGCTTTGAACTATGTGCCTTCCTGAGCCCCCATTCGCTGTGATGGTATTTCATTCTCAGTCACAGAGGCCGACGTCAGGAAATCCTTCAGAGGGGTGAACCCTCGAAAAGCGTCTGGACCTGATGGTATACCTGGTTGTGTTCTAAAAACCTGTGCGGACCAACTGGCTGGAGTTTTTACAGACATTTTCAACCCGTGACTTCTGAGGTCTGAGGTTCCCACCTGCTTCAAAAGGGCATCAATAATACCGGTGCCCAAGAAGAGCAAAGTGACATGTCTCAATGACTATCGACCAGTGGCACTAACGCCTGTGGTGATGAAGTGCTTTGAGAGGTTGATCATGGCGAAAATCCACTCCTACCTCGACAAAAACCTGGACCCACTGCAGTTCGCTTACCGCCACAACAGATCAACGGTGGACGCGATCTTGCTGGCCCTCCACTCCGCTCTGGACCACTTGGACAACAAAAACTCATATGTCAGGCTGTTATTCATTGACTACAGCTCAGCATTTAACACAATCATCCCCTCCAAGCTGGTTACCAAACTCGCAGAATGGGTCTCCTCATTCACAGACCAGTAATGCTCGTAATGGTGGAAATGTGTCAGACGCGATAACAATCAGCACGGGAGCACCTCAAGGCTGCGTGCTCAGCCCCCTGCTGTACTCACTCTATACTCATGAATGCGTAGCCAGTCATAGTGCGAACTCCATCATCAAGTTCGCTGACGACACCACTGTTGTGGGACGTATCACTGATGGGGATGAGTTAGAGTATAGAAGAGAGATCGAGCGACTGTCCATATGGTGCCAGCACACCAACCTGGTCCTCAACACCAGCAAAACCAAGGAACTGATTGTGGACTTTGGAAGGAGTAGGATGGGGACACACAGTCCTGTTTATATCAACGGGTCGATGGTTGAAAGGGTCAAGAGCTTCAAATTCCTGGGCGTGCACATCTCTGAAGATTTTTCCTGGTCTGAGATCACAGATGCAATTATTAAGAAAGCTCATCAGCGCCTCTACTTCCTGAGAAGATTACGGAGAGTCGGTCTGTCAAGGAGGACTCTCTCTAGCTTCTACAGGTGCACAGTAGAGAGCTTGCTGACCGGTTGCATCGCGGCTTGGTTCGGCAACTTGAGTGCCCTGGAGAGGAAAAGACTACAAAAAGTAGTAAACACTGCCCAGTCCATCATCGGCTCTGACCTTCCTTCCATCAAGGTGATTTACCGCAGTCGCTGGCTCAAAAAGGCTGGCAGCATCATCAAGGACCCACACCACCCTGGCCACACACTCATCTCCCTGCTACCTTCGGGTAGAAGGTAAAGGAGCCTGAGGACTGCAATGACCCGGTTCAGGAATAGCTACTTCCCCACAGCCATCAGGCTATTAAACTTGGCTCGGACAAAACGCTGAACATTAATACCCCTCCATCTGTTATTTGCACTTTATCAATTTATTAATTCATGTGTGTATTTAAATATATAATTGTAGTCAATGCCTACTATGTTCTGTTGTGCTATGCAAAGAAAGAATTTCATTGTCCTGTCAGGGACACATGACAATAAACTCTTTTGACTTTGACTTTGAACAGCCGGAAGATCTTGTGCATGACGGCACAAACGATGTCGGAAAGAAGGGGATGAATATTCCGCAGCGTGACTTTAGAGAGCTCGGAAAAATGCTGAAAATCCAGGGTGGTTATCTCCGGTTTGCTTCCAGTTCCTCGTGCTGGCAAGAGCAGGAACAGGGAGATACAGGACCTGAATGTGTGGCTGAGGAACTGGTGCAGGGGGCAGGGATTTGGATTCTTAGACCGCTGGGATCTGTTTTGGAGTAAGGGGGAACTGTACAAAAGGGACGCATTGCACCTTAACGGGGGGGGGGGGACCAGCATTCTGGCAGGCAGGTTTGCCACTGCTACACGGGTGGTTTTAAACTGAAACACCAGGGTGGGGTGTAAATGGGATAGTCAAGGACGGAGTTAAAGGGAAAGAGAGTAAAGGGATAGTTAATGACCCCAGAATTAACGGGAAAGAAAGCTCACAAAGGGATAGGAGAATATGGCCAAGAATATAGGGATCGATGTATAGATGTAAAGTAGATGAGCTTGAGGCTCAGTTAGAGGTTGGTAGATATAACCATATAACAATTACAGCACGGAAACAGGCCCTCTCGGCCCTGCCAGTCCGTGCCGATCATTTGTTTTCCCCTAGTCCCATCTACCTGCACTCAGACCATACGCCTCCATTCCCTTCCCGTCCATATACCTATCCACTTCACTTTTAAATGTTAAAATCGATTCTGCCTCCACCACTTCTGCTGGGAGCTCATTCCACACAGCCACCACCCTCTGAGTAAAGAAGTTCCCCCTCACGTTACTCCTAAACTTCCGTCCCTTAATTTGCATGTCATGCCCTCTTGTTTGAATCTTCCCTACCCTCAATGGGAAAAGCTTATCCACATCAACTCTGTCTATCCCTTTCATCATTTTAAAGACCTCAATCAAGTCCCCCCTTAACCTTCTGCGCTCCAAAGAATAAAGACCTAACTTGTTCAACCTTTCTCTGTAACATAGTTGCTGGATCCCAGGCAACATTCTAGTAAATCTCCTCTGTACTCTCTCTATTTTGTTGACATCCTTCCTATAATTAGGCGACCAAAATTGTACACCATACTCCAGGATTGGTCTCACCTATGCCTTGTACAATTTTAACATTACTTCCCTGCTCCTATATTCAATGCTCTGATTTATAAAGGCCAGCACACCAAAGGCTTTCTTTACCACCCCATCTACATGCGATTCCACCTTCAGGGAACTATGCACAGTTATACCCAGATCTCTCTGTTCCACAACATTCCTCAATTCCCTACCATTTACCATGTACGTCCTATTTTGATTTGTCCTGCCAAGATGTAGCACTTCACACTTATCAGCATTAAACTCCATCTGCCATCTTTCAGCCCACTTTTCCATATGGCCCAAATCTCTCTGTAGACTTTGAAAATCTACTTCATTATCCACAACACCACCTGTTTTAGTATCATCTGCATACTTACTTATCCAATTTTCCACCCCATCATCCAGATCATTGATGTACATGACAAACAACAGTGGACCCAACACAGATCCCTGAGGCACCCCACTGGTCACCAGCTTCCAACCTGACAAACAGCCATCCACCATTACTCTCTGACATCTCCCCTTCAGCCACTGTTGAATCCATCTTGCTACTCCGCCATTAACATCCAAAGATTGAACCTTCTTAACCAACCTTTCATGGGGAACCTTGTCAAAGGCCTTACTGAAATCCATATAGACAACATCCACTGCTTTACCCTCATCAATTTCCCTAGTAACCGCTTCAAAAAATTCAAGGTTTGTCAAACATGACCTTCCAGGCACAAATCCATGTTGACTGTTCCTGATCAGACCCCGTTTATCCAGATGCTTATATATATTATCTCTAAGTATCCTTTCCATTAATTTACCCACCACTGACGTCAAACTAACAGGTCTATAATTGCTAGGTTTATTCTTTGAACCCTTTTTAAACAATGGAACAACATGCGCAGTACGCCAATCCTCCGGCACTATTCCCGTTTCTAATGACATTTGAAATATTTCTGTCATAGCTCCTGCTATTTCTACACTAACTTCCCTCAATGTCCTAGGGAATATCCTGTCAGGACCTGGAGATTTATCCACTTTTATATTTTTCAATAGTGTCAGTACTTCCTCCTCTTTGAATCTCATAGTTTCCATAGCTACTCTACTTTTTTGTAGTTCAATATCCTTCTCCTTGGTGAATACCGAAGAAAATAAATTGTTCAATATCTCCCCCATCTCTTTTGGCTCTGCAGATAGCTGTCCATTCTGTTTCTCTAATGGTCCAATTTTATCCCTCGTTATCCTTTTGCTATTAATACAGCTGTAGAAACCCTTTGGATTTACTTTCACCTTTCTTGCCAAAGCAACCTCATATCTTGTTTTAGCCTTCCTAATTTCTTTCTTAAGATTCTTTTTACATTCTTTATACTCCTCTAGAACCTCATTTACTCCATAGCTCCTATAATTATTGTAGATATCTCTCTTTTTTCAAAACAAGTGTCCAATTTCCCTTGACAACCATGGCTCGTTCCAATTTTTACTATTTCTTTCCACCCTAACAGGGACATAAAGATTCTGTACTCTTACAATTTCCTCTTTAAATGTCCTCCATTTCTCTTCTACATCATTCCCATAAAACAGAGTATCCCAATTCACTCCTTTTAAATCCTTACGCATTCCCTCAAAGTTAGCCTTTCTCCAATCATATGACATTGTGGGGATTACTGAGACTCGGCAGCAGGAGGAGCAGGCCTGGGAACTTAATATTCAGGGTTATACATCCTATAGAAAGGACAGGCAGATGGGCAGAGGAGCGGGGGTAGTTCTGCTTGTGAGGGATGGAATTCAGTCCCTTGCAAGGGAAGACATAGGGACTGACGAGGTAGAGTCACTGTGGATTGAGTTGAGGAATTGTAAAGGCAAGAAGACACTAATTGGTGTTATCTACAGACCCCCAAATAGTAGCCCGGATGTAGGCAGAGATGCCAACCCTAAATTTAGTTCACCGTAACATTTAACCCATTTGTCCGTAACAAATGGGGTTAAATGCATTTCTCTCCGTAACATACTCACCTGGGGTTGTTGCCGGCGGCTATGCGCCTGCGCACTGGTGCAGATCAGCGGGCTGCCGGCGGGCGGGTGCGGCACATGCGCACTTTGCAAGGTTGCCGGCGGGTCTGCGCCTGCGCACTGGGTGGGGGTGGTGGGGAGGCCCGGTGATGGGGCTGCCGCGAGCGGCCGGCTGGCGGCAAGAAAGTGCCGCTGATCGTGCGGGCCGGCGCCGCCCGGGCTCTGGGCCGGGCGTGGCGTGGCTCGAAATGGCGCCAGGCCCGGCAACCCTCCCCCACTGCGCACGCGCGGCCACTGGGGCCCGGCAACCCTCCCCCACTGCGCACGCGCGGCCACTGGGGCCCGGCAACCCTCCCCCACTGCGCACGCGCGGCCACTGGGGCCCGGCAACCCTCCCCCACTGCGCACGCGCGGCCACTGGGGCCCGGCAACCCTCCCCCACTGCGCACGCGCGGCCACTGGGGCCCGGCAACCCTCCCCCACTGCGCACGCGCGGCCACTGGGGCCCGGCAACCCTCCCCAACTGCGCACGCGCGGTCACTGGGGCCCGGCAAAGTGCCGCTGATCGCGCGGGCCGGCAAACCGGGGACACATGGCGCCGGCGTTCTCACCGGAGGAACACCGGCGTGGCGGTGTTCCGTAACAGCATGTTTGGCTGCCGGAACACCGTAAAAAGTTTTCGGGAATGGCA
The DNA here is from genome assembly GCA_035221665.1 of Okamejei kenojei. Lineage (NCBI taxonomy): Eukaryota > Metazoa > Chordata > Chondrichthyes > Rajiformes > Rajidae > Okamejei > Okamejei kenojei. The sequence goes on along the minus strand of CM069149.1, from coordinate 43,970,525 downwards.
TCTCTGCAGCAGGAGTTTATTCAATATGGGGGATTTCAATATGCAGGTAGACTGGGAAAATCAGGTTGGTTCAGGACCCCAAGAAAGAGAGTTTGTAGAGTGCCTCCGAGATGGATTCTTTGAGCAGCTTGTAATGGAGACGACCAGAGAAAAGGCAATTCTGGATTTAGTGTTGTCCGATAAACCTGATATGATAAGAGAACTCAAGGTAAAGGAACCGCTTGGAGGTAGTGATCATAATATGATTAGTTTAAATCTGCAATTTGAGAAGGAGGAAGTTAAATTGGAAGTGTCAGTGATGCAGTTGAACAAAGGGGATTATGAAGGGGAGAGAGGAACTGGCCAATGTAGACTGGAAAGGGATCCTAGCAGGAATGACAGTGGAACAGCAATGGCAGGAATTTCTGGGCATAATCCGGAAGACGCAGGATCATTTCATTCCAAAACGGAAGAAAGATTCTAAGGGGAGTAGGAGGCTACCGTGGCTGACAAGAGAAGTTAGGGGTAGAATAAAACTAAAAGAAAAGATGTATAACACAGCAAAGAGTAGATCGAAGCCAGATGAAGTACGAAGGGAAGCTGGCCAGGAATATAAAGGACAGTAAAAGCTTCTTTAGATATGTTAAGAGAAAAAAGTAAAATGTGGGTCCTTTGAAGGCAGACACGGGTGAAATTATTATGGGTAACAAGGAAATGGTAGAAGAGTTGAACAGGTACTTCGGATCTGTCTTCACTAAGGAAGACACAAACAATCGCCCAGATGTACTGGAGGACAGAGGAACTGAAATAAATTTTCATTAGGCAAGAAATAGTATTGGGTAGGCTAATGGGACTGAAGGATGATAAATCCTCTGGGCCTGATGGTCTGCATCCCAGGGTCCTCAGGGAGGTGGCTATAGAAATAGTGGACACATTGGTGATCATTTTCCAATGTTCAATAGATTCAGGATCAGTTCCTGTGGATTGAAGGATAGCTAATGTTATCCCACTTTTCAAGAAAGGAGCGAGAGAGAAAACGGGAAATTACAGACCAGTTAGCCTGACTTCGGTGGTGGGAAAGATGCTGGAGTCAATTATTAAAGAGGTAATAATGGGGCATTTGGATAGCAGTAAAAGGATTAGTCCAAGAAAACCTTGATTTATGAAAGGGAAATCATGCTAGACTAATCTTCTGGAATTTTTTGAGAATGTGACAAGTAAAATGGATGAAGGGCTGCCAGTGGATATAGTGTATCTAGACTTTCAGAAAGCCTTTGATAAGGTCCCGCACGGTATTGGGGGTAGGGTGTTGACATGGATAGAAAATTGGTTGGCAGACAGGAAGCAAAGAGTAGGAGTGAACGGGTCCTTTTCAGAATGGCAGGCAGTGGCGAGTGGGGTGCCGCAAGGCTCAGTGTTGGGGCCGTAACTGTTTACCATATATGTTAATGATTTGGAAGAGGGAATTAGGAGCAACACTAGCAAGTTTGCGAATGACACAAAGCTGGGTGGCTGTGTGAACTGTGAAAAGCATGTTAGGAGGTTGCAGGGTAACCTTGACAGGTAGAGTGAGTGGGCAGATGCAGTATAATATAGATAAATGTGAGGTTATCCACTTTGGCGGCAAAAACAAGGGGGCAGATTATTATCTCAATGGGGTTAGGTTAGGTACGGGGGAGGTGCAGCGAGACCTGGGCGTCCTTGTACACCAGTCACTGAAAGTTGGCACGCAGGTAAAGCAGGCAGTGAAGAAAGATAATGGAATGTTGGCCTTCATAACAAGAGCATTTCAGTATAGAAGTAAAGAGGCTCTTCTGCATTTGTATAGGGCTCTGGTGAGACCACATCTGTAGTATTGTGTACTGTTTTGATCTCCTAATTTGAGGAAGGACATCCTTGTGATTGAGGCAGTGCCGCGTAGGTTCACGAGATTGATCCCTGGGATCAGGTGCGGAAAACACGGGAGGGCCAGAGGGGACACGTCTCCCCCCCCCCATGTTTTGAGAGGTGGGGGACATCCCCCCCAAGTTTTTGTAATCCGGATTTAAAAATCTCTGCTTTCCGCGAGACAGTGGAGGTGGGACTGCTGATCGAGGACGCCGATTCGACGAGAGAGACGTAGGTCAGCAGGCAATGGGGGCGGGACATGATGATTAAGCGTGGTGATTGGAGGAGGGAGGAGTGGGGGGGGGGGGACTGAGGACAACGTGCGATGATTGGAGGAGGGAGACGTGGCACAGACCTGCGCCTCATCTGCAGCTAGGATCGATCCGGAGTCCCGTCCCCACCCGAGTGCCCCCCCTCCCCCCCCCCCGTCCTACGGGTGGCCAGAGAGGTCGGGAGTCAGACGCGAGCTGTACCCCCAGGCCCACAGCCAGCGCAGAGAAGCAGCGCTAAACCCAGCTCACTCTGCCAGGTTAACCTGCCTGGGCTTGCGGGAAATATGTCCAGCGCAGAGAAGCAGCACTGGTATCCCGTCAGTCCAGTCAGGGCTGTAGTTAACCTGGCGAGACAGGCAGAGTTGAGCCGCATTTAGCTCTGGATTGAGCCTCCGAAACCTCGCGCATGTGCGTGTGGGTGTGCGCATGTGCGCGCGGCCGCCAAAAAATGGTGTCCCCCGGTCCCCTCCATGTTTTGATAGCGAGTTCCGCTCTTGCCTGGAATGGCAGGACTGTCATATGAGGAACGATTGAAAAGACTAGGCTTGTATTCACTGGAGTTAAAAGGATGAGGGGATATCTTATAGAAACATAAAATTATAAAAGGACTGGACAAGCGAGATGTTGGGGGAGTCCAGAACCAGGGGCCACAGTATTAGAATAAAGGGGAAGCCATTTAAGACTGAGGTGAGAAAAAACTTTTTCACCCAGAGAGTTGTGAATTTGTGGAATTCCCTGCCACAGAGGGCAGTGGAGGCCAAGTTCACTGGATGGATTTAAGAGAGAGTTAGATAGAGCTCTAGGGGGCTAGTGGAATCAAGGGATATGGGGAGAAGCCAGGCACGGGTTATTGATTGGGGACGATCAGCCATGATCACAATGAATGGCAGTGTTGGCTCGAAGGGCCGAATGGCCTCCTCCTGCACCTATTTTCTATAATACATTTTATGTATGATAATACCATGACGGTATTTCAATCACAGTCACAAAGGCCGACATCAGAAGATCCTTCAGTGGGGTGAACCCTCGGAAACCGCCTGGACCTGATGGCATACCCGGTTGTGTTCTAAAAACCTGTGCGGACCAACTGGCTGGAGTTTTTACGGATATTTTCAAACTCTCACTTCTGAGGTCTGACGTTCCCACCTGCTTTAAAAGGGCATCAATAATACCGGTGCCCAAGAAGAGCAAGGTGACGTGCCTCAATGATAATCCACCAGTGGCACTAACGTCTGTGGTGATGAAGCACTTTGAGAGGTTGATTATGGCGCATATCATCTCCTACCTCGACAAGAACCTCGACCCACTGCAGTTCGCTTACCGCCATCACAGATCAACGGTGGATGCAATCTCACTGGCTCTCCACTCCGGACCACTTGGACAACAAAAACTCATATGTCAGGCTGTTATTCACTGACTACAGCTCGGCATTTAATACAATCATCCCCTCCAAGCTGGTTACCAAGCTCTCAGATCTGAGTCTCTGCGCATCCCTCTGCAATTAGATCCTCGACTTCGTCATCCACAGACCACAGTCTGTCCGTATTGGTGGAAATGTGTCATCCTCGATAACAATCAGCACAGGAGCACCACAAGGCTGCGTGCTCAGCCACCTGCTGAACTCACTCTATACTCATGACCGCATAGCCAGACATACTGCGAACTCCTTCATTAAGTTCGCAGACGACACCACTGTTGTGGGACAAATCACTGATGGGGACGAGTCAGAGTATAGAAGTGAGATTGACCAAATGGTGCCAATACAATAACTTGGCTCTCAACATCAGCAAAACCAAGTAACTGATTGTGGACTTTGGAAGGGGTAGGATAGGGACCCACAATCCCGTTTACATCAACGGGACAATGGTGGAAAGGGTCAAGAACTTCAAATTCCTGGATGTGCACATTTCCGAAGATCTTTCTTGGTCCCAGCACACTGATGCAATTACAAAGAAAGTACATCGGCACCTCTACTTCCTGAGAAGACTACGGAGAGTCGGTATGTCAAAGAGGACTCTCTCGAACTTCTACAGGTGCACAGTAGAGAGCATGCTGAGTGGTTGCATCATGGCTTGGTTCGGCAACCTGAGCTTCCAGGAGTGGAAAAGGATGCAGAAAGTTGTAACCACTGCCCCGTCCATCATCGGCTCTGACCTCCCCACCATTAAAGGGATCTATCGCAGTCGCTGCCTCAAAAAGGCAGCCAATATCATCAAGGACCCACACCATCCTGGCCACGCACTCATCTCTCCGCTACCTTCGGGCAGAAGGTACAGGAGCCTGAAATCTGTTATATCCAGGTTCAGGAACAGCTTCTTCCCCACAGCCATCAGGCTATTAAACTCGCCTACAGACTGAACTGTAACAGCCTATTGCACTTTATCTGCTTATTTATGTGTATATTGAACTGAACTGTTCTGTATTTTTGCTTACAATATAATGTTGTGCTGCAGCAAGCAAGAATCTCATTGTCCTATCTGGGACACATGACAATAAACTCTTGACGATTTGATGATCCATAGATTGTATTGATGACTCATGTAAAAGTGGGACACCACTGAGAGTGGCAAGAAACCGTTTATTTTCTTCACATATCAGTTAGGCACCAGTAATATTACTTCTTCCCAAATTTATCCAGTGAGTCTGAAATTCCAAGACCCAATCAGGGTGGTTATTTAAACGAAAGACTGAAAATTGGGTACAATTACAGTCACTGTACTGTTTTGCAAGGTCCATTTTCCCCTGAAAGAGCTCTGGCTGCCATTCACCACATAAAGGCAGCAGAATAGAATTAGTTACAAGGCCTTTTTATGGAAATTTATACATACATAAATCTCCAAAATTTTGCTGCGATAACTGATCTTCCCACATCTGGAGCCAAAATATTTTATTTTAGATATGTAGGCTACTTAGTCAGAACACTCTGGACTGTTACACATTACAAAGTCTAATCAGATCTGGTACCAAAATGCCAAAAGGTTCCCACAACAATGCAAATTATTGAAAACAAAATTTGTGATGGTCAACAAGATTGAAGAGTCACAAATGAGGGTTTCACAATCTCATTCTTATCAATATAACAACCCGACCAAATCACAGGCCCAATATATTTAATTTAAATTAATTTGCAATATTTTAGTGATTAATTTGCAATATTTTAGTGGAGATCATTTGTTTGTGATGACACTTACCACAGAATCTGGATACAAACGTTTAAAACTCTCAAGTATCTCAGCTTTCCTCTGCTGGCGATGTCCTTCATGGTGAGCAATCCCAGCATTCTGTAGCTCACCAGCTACCTCATTTAGTTTTTCACTAACTTCACTAATACGTAGCTTTGCATTCTGTATTTCATTACTCAAGTCTTCTTCCCGTTTTTTCTGCTCAGTCAGAGAAGCTCTAGTTTTGAAAACATTCACATTTGGATGCTGGTATAAAATGCTACCCTGGCAGAGTAATAGCAGACATATTCCCCATGATTCTATTCTACTATAGAAATTGCAAATAGGAAGAATCATCCCCTTCAATGTAAACAAACACACAAAAAACATGTTTTAAACAGAAAATTGAATTGCTACTTTGGCAACTGGGTGTGTACCTTATCAGTTATTCCATGTGTCTCTCAATTCCCATCTACCCTGCAAATATAAACACCTTTCCAGCTCTAATGGAAGGTCCTTGTCTCAGAAGATGTACTCATGTTAGTCATTGCCTTATGTAACTCTACCTTTGCACCTCAACGGGTTCACGGCCTGTTATGACTGAGCCATTTTTTTCATCGCCCCTGCCTCCATGCGGTTCTTTGGCAAGGTGTCCAGATGTCCAGAAAAGGATGGGTTGCACTTGAACCGGAGGGGGACCAATATCCTGGCAGGGAGATTTGCAAAGGCTACTGGGGAGACTTTAAACTAGAAAGGCTGGGGGGAGGGACTCGGGTAGAGGGGGCTAGGGGACAGGGTGTGGGGCAAGAGGCAGAGAAGGGAAGCACTCGGACCCAAAATGTAGGCGAGAAAGAGGAAAAAGATAATAGACAGAGAAAAAGTGATGTTGTGTTAACGAAGAAACTGCAGATGCTGGAGAATCGAGGGTTACACAAAATGCTGGAGAAACTCAGCGGGTGCAGCAGCATCTAAGGAGCGAAGGAGATAGGCGACGTTTCGGGTCTCGACCCGAAACGTCGCCTATCTCCTTCGCTCCTTAGATGCTGCTGCACCCGCTGAGTTTCTCCAGCATTTTGTGTAACCCCAGAGAAAAAGTGATGGTGGGTTTCTAAGATATGTATATTTTAATGCTAGGAGCATTGTAAGAAAGGTGGATGAACTTAGAGCCTGGATTGACACCTGGAAATATGATGTTGTGGCAATCAGTGAAACATGGTTGCAGGAGGGCTGTGATTGGAAACAAAATATTCCAGGATTTCGTTGCTTCAGGTGTGATAGAATTGGAGGGACCAGAGGTGGAGGTGTTGCATTGCTTGTCAGAGAGGATATTACAGCAGTGCTTTGGCAGGATAGATTAGAGGGCTCGTCTAGGGAGGCTATTTGGGTGGAACTGAGAAGTGGGAACAGTGTAGCAACACTTTTAGGGGTATATTATAGACTGCCAAATGGGGAGCGAGAATTGGAAAAGCAAATATGTAAGGAAATAGCAGATATTAGTAGTAAGCACAAGGTAGTGATTGTGCGAGATTTCAATTTTCCAAAAATAGACTGGGAAACACATTCTGTAAATGGGCTGGATGGTTTGGAGTTGTAAAATGTGTGCAGGATAGTTTTTTGCAGTAGTACATAGAGGTATCGACCAGAGAAGGGGCAGTGCTGGACCTCCTGTTAGGAAATGAGACAGGTCAGGTGACGGAGGTATGCGTTGGTGAGCACTTCGGGACCAGTGATCACAATACCATTAGTTTCAATATAATTATTGGAGAGAGTCAGAACTGGACCTAGGGTGGAGATTTTTGATTGGAGAAAGGCTAACTTTGAGGGAATGCATAAGGATTTAAAAGGAGTGAATTGGGACACTTTGTTTTATGGGAAGAATGTAGAAGAGAAATGGAGGACATTTAAAGGGGAAATTGTAAGAGTACAGAATCTTTATGTCCCTGTTAGGTTGAAAGGAAATAGTAAAAATTGGAAAGAGCCATGGTTTTCAAGGGAAATTGGACACTTGTTTCGAAAAAAGAGATATCTACAATAATTATAGGAGACATGGAGTAAATGAGGTGCTAGAGTATAAAGAATGTAGAAAGAATCTTAAGAAAGAAATTAGGAAGGCTAAAAGAAGATATGAGGTTGCTTTGGCAAGAAAGGTGAAAGTAAATCCAATGGGTTTCTACAGCTATATAAATAGCAAAAAGATAACGAGGGATAAAATTGGACTATTAGAGAGCCAAAATGGACAGCTATCTGCAGAGCCAAAAGAGATGGGGGAGATATTGAACAATTTTGTTTCTTCGGTATTCACCAAGGAGAAGGATATTGAACTCCGTGAGGTAAGGGAAAAAAGTAGAGTAGCTATGGAAACTATGAGATTCAAAGAGGAGGAAGTACTGACACTTTTGAAAAATATAAAAGTGGATAAGTCTCCAGGTCCTGACAAGATATTCCCTAGGACATTGAGGGAAGTTAGTGTAGAAATAGCAGGAGCTATCACAGAAATATTTCAAATGTCATTAGAAACGGGAATAGCGCCAGAGGATTGGCGTACTGCGCATGTTGTTCCATTGTTTAAAAAGGGTTCAAAGAATAATCCTAGCAATTATAGACCTGTTAGTTTGACGTCAGTGGTGGGTAAATTAATGGAAAGGATACTTAGAGATAATATATATAAGCATCTGGATAAACAGGGCCTGATCAGGATCAGTCAACATGGATTTGTGCCTGGAAGGTCATGTTTGACAAACCTTCTTGAATTTTTTGAAGCGGTTACTAGGGAAATTGATGAGGGTAAAGCAGTGGATGTTGTCTATATGGATTTCAGTAAGGCCTTTGACAAGGTTCCCCATGGAAGGTTGGTTAAGAAGATTCAATCTTTGGGTGTTAATGGCAGAGTAGCAAGATGGATTCAACAGTGGCTGAATGGGAGATGTCAGAGAGTAATGGTGGATGGCTGTTTGTCAGGTTGGAAGCCGGTGATCAGTGGGGTGCCTCAGGGATCTGTGTTGGGTCCACTGTTGTTTGTCATGTACATCAATGATCTGGATGATGGGGTGGAAAATTGGATAAGTAAGTATGCAGATGATACTAAGATAGGTGGTGTTGTGGATAATGAAGTAGATTTTCAAAGTCTACAGAGAGATTTGGGCCATTTGGAAAAGTGGGCTGAAAGATGGCAGATGGAGTTTAATGCTGATAAGTGTGAAGTGCTACATCTTGGCAGGACAAATCAAAATAGGACGTACATGGTAAATGGTAGGGAATTGAGGAATGCTGTGGAACAGAGAGATCTAGGAATAACTGTGCATAGTTCCCTGAAGGTGGAATCGCATGTAGATAGGGTGGTAAAGAAAGCCTTTGGTGTGCTGGCCTTTATAAATCAGAGCATTTAATATAGGAGTAGGGAAGTAATGTTAAAATTGTGCAAGGCATTGGTAAGACCAATTCTGGAGTATGGTGTACATTTTTGGTCACCTAATTATAGGAAGGATATCAACAAAATAGAGAGTACAGAGGAGATTTACTAGAATGTTGCCTGGGTTTCAGCAACTATGTTACAGAGAAAGGTTGAACAAGTTAGGTCTTTATTCTTTGGAGCGCAGAAGGTTAAGGGGGGACTTGATTGAGGTCTTTAAAATGATGAAAGGGATAGACAGAGTTGACGTGGATAAGCTTTTCCCATTGAGGGTAGGGAAGATTCAAACAAGAGGGCATGACATGAGAGTTAAGGGACAGAGGTTTAGGGGTAACATGAGGGGGAACTTCTTTACTCAGAGGGTGGTGGCTGTGTGGAATGAGCTTCCAGCAGAAGTGGTGGAGGCAGGATCGATTTTAACATTTAAAAGTTAAGTGGATAGGTATATGGACGGGAAGGGAATGGAGGGGTATGGTCTGAGTGCAGGTAGATGGGACTAGGGGAAAACAAATGGTCGGCACGGACTGGAAGGGCCGAGACGGCCTGTTTCCATGCTGTAATTGTTATATGGTTATGTCCCATGAATGACGTCTTAGCTGATCTTGAACGTTTTCTTCCTCTTGGGCACCCCCTTTGGGTCTTTTACCCTCCCTGGTTTGTTCATTCCTCCTCACTCACCCACCCCTCCTGACGTTATGCCCTGAAACCGCAGGAAGTGCAACACTTGTACTTATGCCTCCTCCTTCTCCTCCATCCAGGAACCTACAAATTCATTCCAGGTGAGGCAAAGATTCATGAACACCTTATCCGGTGCTCCTGATGTAGCCTCCTCTACTGGCCAACCATTTTGCAGAGCACTTAGCTTGTATCCATAGTGGCCATCCGAAGTTCCAATTCCCATTTCCCTTCTCCATCCTCTGCCTTCTCCACTGCCACGGTAAGGACCAACACAAATTAGAGGACCACCTGCATGAGTGATCAATAACCCATAGCATGAATATTGAATTTTACGGTCGCCTTCCCTCTGAGGATTTTCACTACCTCCAGTTTCTCTATAAAATGTCTTACCCTCCACCAGTCCTCCCATGTTTTATCCCCATTTCCACACCCCTTTCAACTCTTCACCTATTTTCATCCCTCTCTTGGTTCCACCGTCCATACACACAGTTCACCTAGTGTCTTCACTCTCCCTCCCCATCTAGTTCTGGTTTCCATTACCTTTCTTACTTCCCCGATCCTGGCACTGATAGATAGTGTTCTTGCTTATCACCCTCCATATAACCATATAACCATATAACAATTACAGCACGGAAACAGGCCCTCTCGGCCCTTCCAGTCCGTGCCGACCATTTGTTTTCCCCTAGTCCCATCTACCTGCACTCAGACCATACCCCTCCATTCCCTTCACGTCCATATACCTATCCACTTTACTCTTAAATGTTAAAATCGATCCTGCCTCCACCACTTCTGCTGGAGCAACCACCCTCTGAGTAAAGCACGTTACCCCGAAACCTCTGTCCCTTAATTCTCATGTCATGCCCTCTTGTTTGAATCTTCCCTACCCTCAATGGGAAAAACGTATCCACGTCAACTCTGTCTATCCCTTTCATCATTTTAAAGACCTCAATCAAGTCCCCCCTTAACCTTCTGCGCTCCAAAGAATAAAGACCTAACTTGTTCAACCTTTCTCTGTAACATAGTTGCTGGAACCCTGGCAACATTCTAGTAAATCTCCTCTGTACTCTCTCTATTTTGTTGACATCCTTCCTATAACTAGGCGACCAAAATTGTACACCATACTCCAGAATTGGTCTTACCAATGCCTTGTACAATTTTAACATTACTTCCCTACTCCTATATTCAATGCTCTGATTTATAAAGGCCAGCACACCAAAGGCTTTCTTTACCACCCTATCTACATGCGACCCTATCTCCAGCAGCTGTCTCCACCATCCCAAACTTCTCCTCACCTGGCCCCATCAGCCTCTCCTTTTCTGTGTGCCTACATCTATCATCCACCAACCTGTCTATAAATTGGACCCATCATCCTTCACCCCTCCTCTGTCCACCATTCCTGGCCTGCCTTCACATTGTGTGCTCATTTTTAATCAAATTATCAGATAATTTCCCTTCTGCTATTTATTGTGTTTATCAGATAATTGCATACTTTTCTTCTGAGGCTGAAAAACTAATTGAAAGATCCAGCAAATACAAAAATGTATATAACAGAAACCAGTCTTAGAATTACCAGGTTATGCAAGTCTTTAGCTAACCTCAGCAAAAAATCTTGTTAAAGATCTATTACTCTTTCCTGAGATTGAAGACCTACTTGCAGATATTAATATAGTCTTCCAGCTTTTCTGATCTTTTCACATAATCGTCTATTTCCAGCTCTGTGTGTCTAATTCGAACCTAAAAATGAAATTTGTCCATATATTAATATATTTTGTAATTGTTAAATTAGTAATGACAAAAACGGTTTACTAAAATGAAATCAATCCTGCAATGAAAATTCAAAGGCCAATCTTAATTTTATTACCTTTCTCAACTCTGCCTTTCAGTCTCTTAACTAACATCTTATTTCAGGCCAAAAAATCTCACACAATTGTAGATAAACTGCTACTTTATTATAAACTCACTTCATCTTAACTCTTTAATTCAATCGTGGAGAATGGGTTTGTAAATTATTTTTTTGCAAAGGTTGTATTCAGTGATTATTCTTACACATGATTATATGGGAATATTTGGCACAGTGGCAGGCCATTTGACTGAAAACCAGCATATACCATTAACGTTCCTCACTTCTTTGTAGAAATAAGTAACTGCAGATGCTGGTTTACACAAAAGAGCACAAAGTGCTGAGGTATCTCAGCGGGTCAGGCAACATATCTGGAGAACATGGATAGGTGACATCTTGGGTCAGAACCATTCTTCAGACTGATTGTTTGAATAAAGGGCTCAACCTGAAACGTCACTATCCATCTTCTCTAGTTTGGTAAAGATATTTCTTCTCAATTCAATGATGTATTTCTTTGAATTTGAAATAAAGGCACTTCAAAGCCAAAGTACTTTTAAAGTGTCACCACTGCAAAACTGTAAAATAAAATTGTGCAGAGCAAATATTATAAATATTTATAATCTAATAAATTATCAAATATAGTGTTTTCATCTATTTTAGGTGTTGGTTGGCGAATGTTAGTCAGAAAACCTTAAAATCTTTCAATAGTTCCAGGGCAGTGAAATGAAATATGGGGTCTAGATTTAACATTTTATGAAGAGTCAGTACTTCTGAGCACTCTCTCAGCACTACACTGAGATTCTCGCCTGAACTGTTTGTTCAAATTTATGGGGCAAAGTCAAATGTACCCATTGGCAAATACCTCAAGCCATGGTGGCAAATCAATATCATGTCTGTGCTATCTATTTAAACAATACCCCACTCCCACCACATTACTATTTTCTTAAAACTATTTACCCTGATTTCCCATAAAATATGCCAGTGGTAGTACTTCCACCTCTCTCAACAGCAAAATACTCCATAGTCTAATATAATCATGATAAAGAAATTTGAATTATCCTTCACCAAATTATTTTGCCACATGTCAAAACCAGGTTAAAGTCTGCAGAAATCTGAGAACTTTATTGAAGCCATTTTATAACCATGAGCAAACAACAAAAATAACTCAACCAATGAGTTGCGATGGCAGAGAGCAGTTTTTGGTTTGCGGTAAGCTGCTTATGGTGGTGGGAGGAAGTGGACAGGATTCTGGGGAGGGATTGCATGTGAAATCGTATCTCACTGAAATTACACAAGTAATACTAGTTTCCATGCTGTCAACAGCAGTCTAATTTTGTATCAGGAACCACTTTTATTGAAATATCCACTGCCTAAAAGTTCAGTCAAACATTGGGATTATCCTGTATTAAAGTGGGCACAGGAATTTGTGTTCGGGAATTTCTCCTTCAGAATGCTGCTAGTCTGTTTGCTTTAAAGACTGGACCAGACATTTCACTTTTCCTCAGCACAGCATGTATGAAATTTAATTTCATTTATCGAATGGAACTCAGTACTCCTATACAGTATCGCCCCCGTAAAAGAGTCCATGTGGTTCTGTGGCATAAATTGAATCACCAGATTTTAAAATCAGTGCGCTTCTCAGAGGGAAAATCTGCACTTCTCAGAGGGAAATCTGACTTGGGTAGATATCATCTAACTTACCTACTTAATTGTATTCTTTTGGGCATCTTCCCTGAACCCATCTCACTGCTTGAAATTTCGTCTCATCCCATCAAGCTCAACCCTTTGCCAAAATTCCTTCCCATTCCACCCTCTAGCTTCAAGCCCCAATTCATGACCACAGGGCTCCAATTCATGACCAGTGGTCCCAATGACACCCACTCCAAGCACTTACCAATAAATAACCCAATGACCCTGTGGTCTTCACCCATGAAGACTTTACTCAGGCCCTAATCCAATAACCTGACCCCCAACCACTTAGCATCTCTTATCAACGATTCAGACATTGTCCCACACCGATACATTTCCTATTTTCTCTTGCAATTCCTACCAGGGCAGAGTGCACGACTGCCTAAAGTGGAAAAGGATTTTTAAGTGCAATCAGGTTTATTTGACCTTGATTGTTAATGATTTTTTAAGTAAATGTTTCATGACAAAAATAATAATTGGAGGACTCAGTAACAATGGATTAATGTGCCAAATAGTTTACACAGATGTTTTTTAGATGAATTAGGAAATTATGAAGGAATGAAACACAATTACAAGTAAAGATTTAAGTCATTTAACACAGAAGATAACAAATTTGCACACATTGCAAAAAATACTCAAACTACCCTTTGTAATTAGTTTGCATTGATTACTTTCTGCATCTCAGCATTAAAATAATAAAGCCAGATAACCTATCTCTTATGCTCATATTTCATCTAATTACTTCCAAATATTTATGGTTTCTTTCTTCCAGTTCCAACTTGTCTCGATCAGACTTCTGATCCCATCGTAACTTCTCAAGCCCATGGGTCATGGCAAACAATTTTTTTCTCACTAGTTCCTTTAGTTCTTTATATTCTTCTGCCTGAAATACAAATAAAATCAAAACATGTTACAGAAATATATATGATTTTCTTTTAAATACTCAAAAGTTCAAGATTACTAAGATGATTAGAACTGCTTTCAATGAGTTGGATCTTCCAGCAATTAGCAAGCCTGCCTTCAAAGACCACAACATTTTTCCAATCAAAGCAGACATTCACAAACATTCAAAAATATTAAAAATTACTTGATGTTGTTGTCATTAAATTCTTGAAAAATTAAAACACCATACTAAAATATTAGGGAACAATTACACCCAAGTACATTTAGATAAACTCGATTAGATTAAAAAATAATCAGTTTGCAATTGCTCATCTTTCTCTTGACAATCCTCTCCATTAAAATCGGCAGGATGTGCTAGCTTAACCTTGTGCATCCTCAGCAAGAAGATTCTTCCCTCTTGATGCCGTTAAATCAATAGAAATGTGCTCTTCCATCATTAATTATATTGAATCCAAGTACAGCACAGTTGTCAGGTTCACTGCAATCTGCTGTATCGACATTCAGAACGTAAATCTTTTTTTTAGGAGTCCTGAGTAACTGCAGCAGGGTGATCTAGAATGCCAGCATTTAACTGGAAGATCCGAGCCGCAATGTTGACGAGATTCCTTCATATAAATTACAAGGAAATAAATGAAAGATGCACTTTGTCCACTTGCCTGAACTATTCATTATCAGAAAGTCCATACACTTTAAAGAAATAATGGTCATTCATTATAAATTAAAGGGCTACATTTTAGATTTATGGCATAGTGTAACTCAGAGGAAACCAAAAATGAAGTACAGTGCAACTGGAAATGGTATTCTAACCAACTCCATTATTACCACATGCTTTCTAGGTTTCTCAACCAAATTTAATGAGAATGGTACAATGTCAATTTTAGCTACTAATGATACAAAATAAATACACATTTAAAGAGGTTTGGGTTAATGGAGGCAAACAGAAGGGAAAATAATCCAAAGTAAATACTGCACCCAATTCACTGCCATTGCAAACCCTCCTCACAAACATCAGTGTACTGTGTCTAAATCAGGCAAAGTGTTCCACATGACTGTCAAGCACCCCCTGATGTGGACACATTCACAGAATAATTTGTCCATGTCGATCACAATCCCTGGATATGTCCTGTCTCACCCCCATGGCAGACCCATCAGTGGTCATGACTCTGTGGTATATCATCAGGAAGAAACCCAGGGAACCCTCTGGACACAATGAAATCTCACACATGAACAATGAACATTTCCTGCAGTTTTCCACTTAAGCTCCATTTTTGCACCACCAGCCAGGACAACAGTCACAACACTGTATAGAAGAATAAGGGCATAGCAGGAATAGATTTTGCATTCCTAACAATATGATGCCATGAGCAAAAGACCCCAATTATAAAACTTCTCATGGTCCAAACCTCTTAATTTGTAGGAGCAAAAGAATTGTAATATTTTTTTGTGGTCCTTGTCCCACAAACCCATCTGGACACCTGGAGTATAGCCTGGATGACGAGTAAACCTGCAGCTGAAAGAATTCTAATAAAAGGGGATTGTCCTGACATACTACCATTTATCTTACAGCTGCTGCCCAAACTGTTGAATACATCCAACATTTTATGCTTTTATTATGATCTGGACTCACAAAAAAACAGAATGTTGTTTTTCTCTCCATTTCTGTGCCGTTTTTGTAAAGAGTGTCACTAGGATGCAGCCAGGCTCCAGGTCCACCCAAATACCATACCTGTACACAGCAGCATTCACCAGATATTCTAGCATGCTGGAACAGATTGGTACTTGAAACATTTTTTTTTGGATCAACATAACTTCACCTTGATATCAGAAATGCAATCTCAGTATAAATACTGACCCTCGGCACGAGGGCTATTCTGTTTGATGGGAAAAAATTAAAGAGTCATTGATGCAAAGAATATTAAATGTAAATGAGAACAGACAAGTCACACTCATTATTTACTTGGCTCTCTTCCAGTTCCATGCTGTGACCTCTGCTGCTTAATTCTGCTTGCGCCTTTTCCTCGTATTCTGTCCATAGTTTTTTCACATCTTCAAGTTCTGATTCCATTTCCTTCACCTCCAGCTGGTGGATGCTGTGCTGTTTTTCACAGTTTTTCATAGATTTTTTAGCCATCTCTACCTTCTTCGCGTGGTGCCTTGTGTTCTCTTTAGCTTTTATATAGCTGGGCCGCTTCTCATTCAGATTAGATTCATGGACTCTGGTGTTAGGATAATAAAATTAATTAATTCATATATTGGTTTCTATTTATATAACTGTATAGGTAAATAAAAAATAATTTGAATGGGTAACATCACATCATAATCCCTATTCAATGGCACCAATCGCAGCCTGCCAAGAAGACCTCAAAATGTTTTAAACCTACAAATGCCAGAAGGATAAGAGTAGGACATCTGTGCACTCTTACACCTGCAGGTTCCTTTCAAATTAAAGACCAACCTGACTTCATCATCAATGGCTCAAAACGCAAGAGCTCTAACTAGAAAATGCTGTGTATGTGCCAAAACTTTGGATTTTAAAAGCAAAAAATAGATATGCAATTTCAAAATCATCTTTCATTATAATGTCTAAGTAGGTATGATTGACAGTTTAATGTTCAACACGTATTTTGACGTATCTTGAGGAACAACAACTCACTTTATCTCCTTCTCTATTTGCTGCACCTCTCGGTTCAGTTTACCCATCTCTTTCTTCACAGTTTTCGCTTCTTCTTCTACCGTGGCCTGCCTGATTTTCTGACTATTTATAACTTCATTTTTTGCTTGCAGATCATTGCATAAATTTTCTATAAACATCTCATTATAATACAGAAGGAAGAGTTGCAACTGAATCTTGCTTTCTTTCAATTCTTCAATCAATACTTGGTAACGCTCTGCCTAAGCATTTAATCACCAAAAAAAGCTTGATTATTCATTTTTAAAATGGCAAAAATTAGATTGTAATGACAAACATATATGATAAAACAAAACATTTTAATTTAATAGGCTATGCATTCACCTAAATACCAAACATCTGTAACAAGGGACAGACTGACTGACAAGTAAGTGCGAGCTAGCTATCCAATAATCCCAGGACGGCACGTTTGCTTTGAGAGTTGGGTCTCACTGATATGCGAAGCAGAGTACAATGCCAAACAAATATAATTTGCTGGCACTGGACGAACATAGTACCGAAAATTCCTGAAGCTGACCTGGGTGTGGAAAATAGGATCAGGGAGCAAGCTTCCAAAAATGTTGAGACAATGGTGGAACAACATTTGCGAGGAGCCAGAATTGCCAACATAAAAACATCTGTATAAAATATTTATACATTTAAGCTATTAACTTAGAATTAAGTTAGATTTTTAATTTTTAACTATTAAATAAATTACATTAATAATCCAAGAATATCTGAAAATTATCTGGTCCAAAAGCATTTCTGGCTGCCATATACTGCAGATTTTGGGTCCTTTAGATCTATAAATGAGAGTAACTAATGCTGTTTCGGGTCGAGACCCTTCTTCAGACTAAAGCCGACTGCTGGGTTCTTTACAAAAAGTAGTCTCTGATGAGTGGGGCAGATAAGAGTCTAGCTTCAAATGAATTTACATTAAAAAAATATTCTTTGAAACATAGAAAATAGGTACAGTAGGCCATTTGGCCCTTCGAGCCTGCACCGCCATTCAATATGATCATGGCTGATCATCCAACTCAATATCCTGTACCTGCCTTCTCTCCATACCCCCTGATCCCTTTAGCCACAAGGGCCACATCTAACTCCCTCTTAAATATAGCCAATGAACTGGCCTCAACTACTTTCTGTGGCAGAGAAGGCTTTGCTTTCCCAATACTCAGCCCAGCTGCACAGTATTCACAATGGCCATTTCAGCTGCAACTTTATCCTTCTACTCTCAACTTTTAACAGCCAATGCGGTAGTCAATGATATCTGCCACTAGACATTTATCATCAGATAACTTAGGTGAGCCAGTTTACCACCTTTACATCTGTTATTAACAG
The DNA here is from genome assembly GCA_035221665.1 of Okamejei kenojei. Taxonomy (NCBI): domain Eukaryota; kingdom Metazoa; phylum Chordata; class Chondrichthyes; order Rajiformes; family Rajidae; genus Okamejei; species Okamejei kenojei. The sequence goes on along the minus strand of CM069149.1, from coordinate 43,952,695 downwards.
TGAAGCAAATAAATGTCCAACTAAGGTCTAACTTGTCTACATCTCGGTCTATGAAGGAACTGCATATGCTGGTTTAAACTGAAGATAGACACAAAAATCTGATGACTGAAAAAGGGTCTCGACCCGAAACGTCAGCCATGGACATCTCACGCTGCAGCACTGGTGAGTAAGGCAAGACAGTGCCTTTACCACCTCAGGCAATTGAGGAAATTCAGAGTGTCTCTGAGGATCCTCCAGTGCTTCTACTCAGCGGCTGTGGAAAGCATCTTGTCCGGAAACATCACAATTTGGTTTGGGAACTGCTCTGCCCAGGACAAGAAGGCTCTGCAGAGTAGTGCATTTGGCTGAACGCACTATGGGAACTCCACTCGCCCCCCTGCAGGACCTATACACCAGGTGAAACTCCAGAGCCAACAAAATCATGGGAAACCCCTTCCACCCCAGCAACGGACTGTTCCAGCTGCTATAGTCAGGCAAACGCCTCCGTTGCCATGCTGTGAAAATGGAGAGGATGAGAAGTAGTGTCTTCCCAGAGGCCATTAGGACTGTAAACTCCTATCTCCCCAGGGACTAACTTTACTGTAACAATTTATTGTTGTGTGGTGTTTTTTTTTAATTGCTGTTTTTTTCTTTTTTTTCCTGCCACAAATATGTAATATGTGAATCTGTGATTCTGTTCCATTCTGTTTTGTAGTTTTTTTGCACAATCCGCAAGCATTGCCACTTTTCATTTCACTGCACATCTCATATGTGATGAATAAACTTGACTTGACTTGACATTCCTTCTCTCCATAGATGCTGCCTGTCCCGCTGAGTTACTCCAGCATTTTGTGTCCACCCTGGAAAATTTATTATCATGCTGCGTAACACCTAAATCAATTGAATTAAAGAAGCATTGTGGTCTTACAAGAAATAACATCCATTGTTCCAGAAAATCAGTCATACTAGCACCAACATCCGGAGCATGCCAGATTATAGGTGTTTTACTGTGACTGTATGTGATTTTTAAAATTAACATTCAAATCTCAGCAACAATTATTAACGACTGCTGTGTATAATGCCGCAGCTGCAGTCTATTTCTACACTGGTTAATTCCAACTCTTTGTCAATGCATTTACATAAAACCCTCGTTATAACGGACAATTGGGGAGCAAGGAGAATGGCGTCCATTATTGCCGATTTTCCACGGTAACCGAGTTCACTTCAACCACCTTTCAAATACAAAGTCCTCTTTAACAATAAAAAAAATATTTTTGTGACTGCAAACTAAAAATACTAAAGGCTGTTTGTTACATTGTTTAATAATCATTGCAACAAGTGTCGATTGAAGCAATTGCTTATCAATTTCAATTACTTTGCACAGTGTAACTAGTAGCATGTTTTCTTAAAAAGGCGGTGGTGTCAGAATACTGTGGGGATGTTTGTCTGTTATAACCAAAATCCATTATAAGGAGATCAGTAATAACGAGGGTAGACTGTATTTTGATTGCTTCAGTCAACATCTCTCCGCAAACAGCTAATTTTTCACAGGCTAGAAAGATCCAGATTTTCATTCAACGTAATCATAACCAATTTAATCAACTATTTCAACATGATTAGTTACCTCTTCTTTCTCATATTTAGCATGTTTGCGCTCAACTGCTGCATTTTTCTTTTTATTGTAATTGAATCGAGCTTCTTCTTCTGCATCAAGCATTTCTTTCTTCTTCATCTCATATTCACTGGACAATTCCCCCGAATTGCTGACTTGTTCAAACAATTGTGTTCTCTCTTTGGGTTTCTTCATAGCAATACTCTCTACAGCTCCCTGCAATATAAAGTTGGAATCTAAAGACTTTACTTGTAAACTTACGAGTCGTTCTTAAAAACACAGGCATTTGGATGGGCAAGGGCTGATTAGGGATAGTCTGCATGGTTTTGTACGTGGGAGGTCGTGTCTCACATATCTGAATTGAGTTTTTTGAAGATGTGACCAAAAAGGTCGATGAGGGCAGATGAGGTGCATTTGTAATTAGACAGGGATCTAAATTAACGGTTGCCCGGGTGCCAATGGCCACCTAATGACCTGCCGGGCAACCTAAAAGTCATGTAATTTTGCCTGGCTTAGCAAGCACCTGGGACACCTGCCGTTCAACTCTGAGTGGGTCCCCCTCTCTCTCTCTCTTTCACCCACCGTCTCCGCCCACCATCCGTATCCGTGTCTAGGCCACTGGGTCTCCGCTCTCTGCTGCTCCTCATCCGCCGGCACGACCGGCCGCCATGCACATGCACACTGCCACGGCCAGCACATCCTCCCCCCCAACACGTGCACAACCACGGCCAGCACATCATCAGCCGCCCTGCACATGCGCACTGCCATGGCAACTGGTCGGCGCCGGGCACTTTCTACCTCCCTTTGCATTGTGGGAGATCTGGCCTTGCCGCGACCGGTGAAAACCAACGCAGAATCACTCACTGGAGCTGGAGTAACTCCCTGGAGTAACTCTTGCTTCTTGGTTTCCCGGTCCTCCAAAAATATTCTAAATTGAATTTAAACTGGAGGTGGTGGAGGGTCCATCACCAAACTCTGAACAATAACAGCCTACTGCACTTTATCTGTTTATTTATTGTGCATATATATCGTCTATGGTATATAAACACACTGAACTTTTACCTCCTGTTCTGTATTATGTTTATATATTCTGTTGTGCTGCAGCAAGCAAGAATTTCATTGTTCTATCTGGGACACATGACAATAAAACTCTCATGACTCTTGACTTGGACTTAAGCAAAAAAGGGTTCTATAGTGAAACAAAAAGCTTCCTTAAATTTGGTTGCGTCTGGTTGGGTAACTGCGGTAGGGTGAAGACTATTCCATGCTTTAATTGTGCAGGGGAACTCAATGGAGCAGCCAGCATCTCGGGATAGAAGAAATTGGGTGATGTTTCGGGTGGAGCCTTCTTTAGACTACCTCTGGTTTTAGTATTTTTAGTTTAATTTAAAGATACAGCATGGAAACAGACCCAGAGTCCACGCCGACCACCCGTACACTACTTCTATCCTACACATTGGTGACGCAGGTCAAGAGTGTTTTATTCCCACACGTACCAGTTAGAACAATGAAATCCTTACTTGCAGCAGTACTCTGTAAACAATGTTATAAACAAGAAAAACAGTGTATATTTATATATGAATATATAAGTATATATATATATACACACACACACATAATTTCCCTCCTGGGATTAATAAAGTTATATCATATAGTATCGTGTGTGTAGGAAGGAACTGCAGATGCTGGTTTAAACTGAAGATAGACACAAAAACCTGGAGTAACTCAACAGGTCAGATAGAATCTCGGGACAAAAGGAAAATATTACATTTTGGGTTGGGTCTGAAATAGGTTCCTGCACACCTTTGGAATGTGGAAGGGAACAAGAGCACCCGGAGAAAACTCATGTGATCAAAGGGAAAAGGAGCAAACCATACCGACAGCACCCATATTCAGGATCAATTCCGGGTCTCTGGCACTTTTAGGCAGCAACTTTATGGCCAATAGACATAGAGAATAGGTGCAGGAGGAGGCCATTTGGCCCTTCAAGCCAGCATCGCCATTCATTGTGATCATGGCTGATCGTCCGCTATCAATAACCCGTGCCTGCCTTCTCCCCATATCCCTTGACTCCACTAGCCCCTAGAGCTCTATCCAATTCTCTCATCACTCCATCCAGTGATTTGGCCTCCACTGCCCTCTGTGGCAGGGAATTCCATAAATTCACAACTCTCTGGGTAAAAAAGTTTTTTCTCACCTCAGTCTTAAATGACCTCCCCTTTATTCTAAGACTGTGGCCCCTGGTTCTGGACTCACCCAACATTGGGAACATTTCTCCTGCATCTAGCTTGTCCAGTCCTTTTATAATTTGCCCCATATGCCCCATAGTCTTGAATTTAATTAAAACATACAGAAGCTGTAAAGGGGGACATAGCATCACCTAGAGATTTAAGACTGAAAATTGATAGTTTCTTGTTTTCAGTAACCAAAGTTATCAACGTATAATTTTTTGTGTGTTGGAAATATAGTGGCACAGCTGATAGACTTGCTGCCTCACACGCCAGAGATCTGTGTTCGATCCTGTCCTCACTCTGGCCATGGAGGAGGCGCAGGACAGAAAGGCCGGATTTGGAATGGGATGGGACGGGAATTCAGAAGTGCTGAGCCACCGGGAGATCAGGTTTGTTATTGCGAACCGAGCAGAGGTGTTGGGTGAAGCGATCGCCAAGCCTATGCTTGGTCTCACCAATGTAGAGCAGCTGACACCTAGAACAGCGGATGCAACAGATGAGGTTGGAGGAGGGACAGTTGAACCTCTGCCACACCTGGAAAGACTGCTTTGATCCTTGATTGGAGTCAAGGGGGGTGGTAAAGCAACAAGTGTAGCATTTCCTGCGGTTGCAAGGGAAAGTGCCAGGAGAGGGGGTGGTTTGGGTGGGGAAGGATGAATTGACCAGGGAGTTACAGAGGGAGCGGTCTCTGCGGAAAGCCGACAGGGGAGGAGATGGAAAGATGACGCAAGTGGTGGGATTCCATTGGTAGACAAAAAAGCTGGAGAAAATCAGCGGGTGAGGCAGCATCTATGGAGCGAAGGAATAGGCGGTGTTTCAGGTCGAGCCCCTTCTTCAGACTTGATGTCGGGGGGGGGGGGAAACAGGAAAAAGAAAGGAAGAGGCGGAGACAGTAGGCTGTAGGAGCTGGGAATGGGAGGGGATGGAGGGAGAAAGCAAGGACTGCCTGAAATTGGAGAAGCTAATGTCCATACCGCAGGGGTGTAAACTACCCAAGCAAAATATGAGGTGCTGTTCCTGCAATTTGTGATGGGCCTCACTCTAGCCATGGAGGAGGCCCAGGACAGAAAGGTCAGATTCGGAATGGGAGGGGGAGTTGAAGTGTTGAGCCACCAGGAGATCAGGTTGGACATTGCGAACTGAGTGGAGGTGTTGTGCAAAGCGATCGCCAAGCCTGCGCTTGGTCTCACAGAGGTTGATCACACACTGAATAATCCAACCACATTTTTGTTTGGAAGTGGATAGAAATAATAGAAATTGCATTCATTGCAACGTGTAAAAAGAGTTGAGATACTGTATTATAATTTTGCTGCATGTCATTGTGGCATATATCATGTCTTGATTGGTGAATATGTTTAGTTTGTGACTTTATTTGAAGCAGAAATATGTGAATGCTTCATTGAACCCAATTCCTTCTGGTAACTACGCACTTCGTCCAAGCACATTATCACATGCGTCATGCAAGCCGTCTTAAATGACCATCTAAACTGTCATTTGGCAACCAGTAAAGCTGCCAAGGTTGCCCAGCTGACAACAGAGAAAAAAAGTTAAGTGAGAGCCCTGCTACACCCAACCTTCCTTGTTTCTCACACTTCAGAAACCCAAGGTGTACCAACTGGCCAGATCCCAAGAGCAGTTTGCAAAAATCGAAGGTAGACAGACACAAAATGCTGGTGCAGCTCAGGTGGACAGGCATCCCTGGAGAGAAGGAATGGGTGACTGAAAAAGGGTCTTGACCCGAAACATCACGCATTCCTTCTCTCCAAAGACGTTGCCTGTCCCGCTGAGTTACTCCAGCATTTTGTGTGTACCAGGGCACATTTAGAGCTCTGCAAATGGCAATGGATGCTAAATCAACTGTTGAATGTACATTTCACAAAAGTATTTAGAAATATGAAGACAGAGCTGGGTAAACGGGTTAAATAGCCTTTAAGAATGAACTACAGATGCCGGAAAATCGAAGGTAGACAAAAGTCCTGGAGAAACTCAGCAGGTGCAGCAGCATCTATGGAGCAAAGGAAATAGGCAACATTTTGGGACAAAACCCTTCTTTAAATAGCCTACTCCTGTTCGTACATTCCAAACATAAAAAGAAATGGAAACATATTTTCCTTAATACCTGAAACACCAGGCAGTTTCTACCCTTCAGTAGAATGCCAATTTTTTCAAGTTCATTTGCGTATTCTGTTCGACTGATAGCTCTATCATTTAAACGAAATTCTGAAGAATTCCCTGACAAGACAATGAAAACAGACAGCATTTAGCTTCCATATACACTTAGCTCATAATATTCTGTTGAATTAAGTATTTCAAGATAAGGAATACAAATACTGATGATAAAACTATTTCAAAGCTGGCAACACTAATCTTGACCCAATTCCAAGCAGGTTACATGGAACAAGACTTGTATTTTTATTATGCACTTAAATGTCAAAAACATCCATACATTATCAGTGTATAGCCAGATATTAGGAGAAACATATTAATACGGATTGCCTGCCAAAAACAAAAAAATATTGCAAATCCTTAGTTGTTCCTGAAACATCTGGTGGCTGATGATAAATATTCAAATAAAAGTTTTCTTGAACAATCATTAAATTATAACAATATAATGACAAAAATATGATAATCCCTTCCTTTACCAATAATGGCTCTGGTAAATGAGACATCCTCATCATTTTCTATTGTGTACAGCATAGTGACCCTTGCAGTGGGTGACACAGGATGTCCTACATGAGCACCATGTATCAAGTCCTTCATGTGCTTCACTCTGAGATTAGCAGTTCTCTCGCCCATCACAAAACTGATGGCATCCATTATATTTGATTTCCCTGTTGGTGAAAGTAAAGGTGAAATCATTTTGTAAATATTCATCCTGCAAGAAAGTAATACAGCACTATAAAAGCAAGTTAGGTGGTGCACACACACATATATGATCTTTTAGAAACAATCTCAAGTTGTTCTAGGCTAGTTGGAGACAAATTTATTCTCCAAAGAGGCATAAAGTGCTGGAGTAGCTCTGCTTATCAGGCATCTCTGGAGAATATAGATATGTGAAGCTTTGATTTGAGATCCTTTATACTGATTGTGATGAAAAGGAGGGGGGAGGGGGAGAGGAGAGGAGTGAGGAGGGGGAGAGGATTTTGTCCTACACTTCTCTCAGGCTCCGAGAACCAGGGGCCGAGGATTCTTGTGTAGGAAGGAGCTGAGATGCTGATAATCAAGGAAAGATGGAGCCCACAATGGTCCATTGTTAGCAATTGTTAACAATGGATCATTGTGGGCTCCACCTTTCCTTGATTATCGTTGCTGGCTTTGATTTATCCTTTTGCATTCCTTTCATTCATTTGTTCTTTGTACCTTTTCATTTCTCTCGTCCCCCTCTCCCCTGAACTGATCTGAATAAAAGGGACTCGACCCAAAACGTCACCGATTCCTTTTCTCCAGAGATGCTGCCTAATCCACTGAGTTACTCCAGCATCTCGTGCCTATCACCAGGGATCCGTTATCAGTTAAGGGCATCGAAGGTTACAGGGAGACGGTAGGTGAATGGGGTTGCGAGGGGAAATGAGCCACGTTTGAATGGCGGGCCAGACTCGATGGACCGAATGGCCTAATTCTGCTTCTCTGGCTTATGGTCTTGTGGACATTTGGGACCCTTGAGAGGCAGCAAGCTGCCGACAGCCTCGGGACGCTGCCCATTACCCGATCCATTCGGGCCGATTATGCAGTTGAATCGCATGAAGGGCCCGATCAACTGCCGGCCTCTCCACGACTTGAAGTTTTCTATCACGATCAACTTCAAGGTTGCCATTGCCAGCGGCGCTTTCTGTTACGAATGCTGTTATCTAAGCGTGTAATGTTGTTCGGACAGTGTCAAGCGCCCGTTCCCCGTCAACCGACGACGACGACGACGACGACGACCCTGCAAATGGCGGCGCGCCCTCGCCGCAAAAACGCGGGAAATAACGTCGCGAGAACAAGCCGACGAAGCATCGCGAGAGTGTCCACGATCTCGCGTCCCCTTCTCCGGTCGCCTAGCAACCGCTGTGGTCACACAGGTTGCTGCTAAAACCCGGGGAGCGAGGCAAATAAATGTCCACTGACCTGTACCGGCGCAGACAAGAAATTACCTGTCACTGGAAAGTTTTGCTTATAAAGATTTTTTTCACCTCTTCGGTTTTGAATTACAAAAATGTAAAACGGTGCTTTGTTCACTCGGGTTTGTAAGTCATTCAAAGGTTTGTGAGATTAAACAGAGTCAACTCAAGATGCACAAACTGGATGGTCCGGTGGATTTGAAAGAGGCGTCGATACTTGCGCGAAGAAGAGATGAAGAAGTTCAGAGGCAGAACAGAATTTTTAATACCAGAGTCAGAACAATTGGGGTAAGTATGAAAAAATATGTATTCACCTTTAAATTATAATTTTGTGGAATTGGGATTAGTAGTTTACAATGATATGTAATTTGTTAGAAAAACTGTGGAAGATATATAGATAGGAAGGGGTTAGAGGGAGATGGGCCAAATGCAGGCAAAGGGGACTAGCCCAGAATGCTATGTAATCCAATGCTACCTGCTCCATGGTCAGATAGTCGGCGACTAAACCGTCTCCCCCACCTGGTTTGCCAGGTGAGGAGGAGTCTATGGACCCCCAGCAGGACCGAAAACAAGACCTGTCATAGGGTGGATGAGCTTCGAGCGAGCCAACCACACTTCAGTAGAAGTGCGATCACTGTCGTACATAGCATTGTAAGGAATGATGATAAAGCACACACACCAAAATCCTATAATTCCAGCGGCGGAAGTTTGCAGGAACTGGAGGACAGATGGTACATCTGTGGTGCATCTGTCATCGTTCCCGTTGGAATCCAGCACCACTGCGTCGCTAATGTTTTCAACGATGATGATGACATATAATTACTTGTAAATGTATGTTTTCTTATCATTAAAAGATTGATCAGCAGGCATTGGATGCCCAAATCCAAGATAGGAAAATTCAGGACGAGACCGAGGCTAGAAAACACATTGCCTTTGGTAAGTTTCCAAAACGCTGCCAGTGTACTGCAAAATAATTCAAGATTAGATCTAAATGATTAGATGACGAAAATGCTACATGTAACTCTCCAATTAAATGCTTGCAAGTAAATGGCCATAATGAATAAGAAATCTTCTCTGTGGTTGCTCACAAATAATTGTAAAATGGAAAACAACTTTGAAATTCATTTTCTAAAAGAGAAATGTGACAAATGCATGCAAAAAAAAGCAGAACTGTATTGCTTCAAAACGTTAAAATGTCACTAGGATCTGGCATAATATTACACGCCTTCCTCCATCTTGCAGATATCCTCTGGTGTTTTGTAATTCACTCTTAGCTCGCACACTCATGCAAAATAAGAACAGGTAAATTAATCAGTCCGTACTTCTACCCAATTCAGAGTTTATGTCTGATGAAAAAGTGAGGAATCAGTTGGGAATTACCTACGCAGATAAATTTGTGTGAGTTTGATCCTCTCTATTCCCCACTTCAACTCACGTCCAACCCAACATCCCAATAACGCTGACATTTCTGAGAAAATATGAAGACTAGATGTTTATTTATATAAAAAGAGTAGAGGGATTGGAACAAAGCAATGACTTTGAACAGTGTTTCATTGGCCTGAACATTTTACCAGTGATTCATCAAATAGCTACGCTTTGAATCCGTAAAATAATATTTAATAACTATTCAAACTGTGGGTCATTATAATCAATCTCTATTTAACCTCAAGACACAGGGAACTGCAGATGCTGGAAACACAAAGTACCTGAGTAACTCAGCAGGTTAGGCATTACCTCTGAAGGACATGGATAGACGATGTTTCAGGTCTGAAGAAGAGTCCAACCTAAAATGTCACCTATTAACATTTAACTTGGCAATTTGAATCTGTACACACAATTACATTTCCAACTGAGCCATCCATGTGATTGCCCAATTAAATGCATACTTTGCCTACTTTGAAGAAGTTCTCCTCTGCCTACTTTGCCCAATTAAATCTAATAGGTTACTTCAAAGTCTAGATCTGAATTTTAAAACATTGTAAATGAAGAGCATGTATTTTTTAATATATTCACAAAGATATGTTCTGAGTTTTCTGTTGCTATTCTCTTATAGCCAATAAACAAACAGCCAACAGATGATGTAACATTACTCCTCTTGTGTTTTGCTGCAGCTAAAGATTTGATTCGACATGACCAAACAATGTGTCTCCTCGATGATCGGCACAAACATGACGTTATTAACATAAACAAGGCTGTTTCTGAATACCGTATATGCTATCAGAAGCCTGAAACACGTCGTGAGTTTGATCTGAATGATCCGCAAGCCTTAAAAAAAGATGTCCCCGCCCGAATTTCAGACACTGATCCTCGCTGCACTGTATCTAGCATTCAGAGGTTTACTGGGGAAGACATAAATCAACAAGAAAGGATTAGACGTCAACAGGAACAAATCAGGGAATGGTCACTTGCACAGCAAAACGAATTGAAGAAAGCTTTGGAAGACCAGAAGTTTGCAAGTTAGTAGAATTAAAATTAATTGATTGATATCAATTGATATCCTGTGATATCGTTGATTATTTTTATATAGACTATGTCAAGAAAAATCTGGTTCAAAAGATAAGCTGTTTATCTTTTTCCATTTTTGTTTCCAGATCGATTGTATGATAACACCAGAATAGCTTTGGACCGAAGAATTTGTGACTTGCAACAAATGGAAGAAGACACAAGGAGAGCTGTTACTATAACAACAAAGGATTTTAATTGGGCCCAGGTTTTACTTTTATTTCTTTGTATTTGAACAAGCAAGCTGATCAGGAGTACAACGTGCTTTTACATTGCATGGCCCCATGCCCTTCTAATTCATAAAAATGCTATACTGCTGAAGGTATATTTTTAAATACAAAGAGAGAAGAGAAAAGTTATCTTCCTCTGTACTTCAATGCACTTTGTTGAGCCCTAGAAATTAATCTACTTGGTTTGGATTTACATCATACAGGACTCCATTAAAGGCTTCATCATTGCCAATAATTTGACCATGTTTTGGAAAGTAAAGTTCCATGAATACTCATCTTGGGTTACATGGTCACCAATGAAAGGCAATGCTGGCAAATGTGAATTAAGGCAGAACATTAATTAATTAATTAATGCCAATAGATCATTTGGATGTCAAGGAGAACTTTTGTAATCTTAATAGCTACTGAAGTGAAGAAGAAAAAAAGCAAAAGTTTAATTATATGGAATTACCATAACTGCTAAATGTGAATGTGAACAACATTTTGTAGTGAGGAAAGAAGGACTAAAATAAGATAGATGCAGTGTAGGATAGAACTATATTTCCATCCAAATATTTTGAGAAAACGTACATATCTGGTGAACGTAGAGAGAGAGAGAGACATTAATTTTGCTTCACTCTGAACTCGCTTTTACAATTCATCTATAGTCATCCTCACAGTAAGGCACCTTCTTGAACTGCAACAGTCTTTCTGTTGAATATATTGGGTTTACTTTGGGAATGTTTGTCAATCAAGAAACCCTCAATAGATAATGGGTGCAGGAGTAGGCCATTCGACCCTTCGAGCCAGCACCGCCTTACAATGTGATCAAGGCTGATCATCCACAATCAGTACCCCTTTCCTGTTTTCTCTCCATATGTTTGTCTCTATCAGCTGGGAGATGAGGCTGCAGGTGTTAAGCAGGGATGTACAGTGCCCTCCATAATGTTTGGGACAAAGACCCATCATTTATTTATTTGCATCTGTACTCCACAATTTGAGATTTGTAATAGAAAAAATCGCACTTGGCTAAAGTGCACTTTGTCAGATTTTATTTTTATACATTTTGGTTTCACCATGTAGAAATTACAGCTGTGTTTATACATAGTCATGAGAAACATGAGAAAAGTAACAGAATCTGCATGATCTGTTGCATTTGGCAGAGTCAAGAACAAGCAGTAGACCTAATATTACTGGATTTGTTAGTTTTAGCAGGCATTCCAGGAAAGGTTAATTTGGTCACAAAGGTTTCCTCTGGAGAGAATTGAACACACAAAATTGTGGTCAGGAGTTGGTGCATACAATGTTTTAATTTGACTGGATAAGTTATGCGATGCAGACAATTTCTTCCCCAATCTGATTTGAGGTTGTGCTTTAAGAATTTTTAGGAAAAATGTTATTTTCTAGTAGAGAACTTAAATAAAAAGGATTAATGTTAACGTTGGGTGGAAGTATAAAATTGAATATATTTATTAGGCTGCACTGTATTGGCCCATTTTTTTGTTCTGTTGACTTTAAATGAACGGAAAATCAGGCTAATGTGATGTTGCCTATTCATAGTATGAGCCAAAGTTAATACTAGTTTCAGTCGGTGGAAAGGGAGACCAATCAAACTTCACGGTTCTACTATGTTTTACGAAGAGGTAATAAAAAGTTCTTGGGGTACAACTAATTTCATTCTATTGTGGTTCAGGCAACTGAAAAGGCTGCAAGACAAAAGCTGGAAAAGCAACAAGAGCAAGAAGATAATTTAGTTGAAATTGAAAATCTTCTTCACAGTGATTTGCTAACAGAAAACCCAAAACAGGCAACAAGTGCTTTTGGACCAAATCATGTTATTGTACATCGCTGGAAAGGAATGACACAAGATCAAATAGATGATGTCATTCGAAGACAGAAGCAACAAATCCAGGAAAGAAAGGTATCAATATTAGCAGTCACCAATTCTGTCCATTACCTGTAAATTGCCTTCATTTTGTTCACTCTGATTGACTTTGGAGACTTCCTATTCCTATGGGGGCTTTCTATAATGTGTATCATTCGTTGTGTAATTATGATGCCAGATTTTCCTTGTCATGCCCTGACACAAGCTGGCATTTTTGCAGCAATGTTCACTTAATGTGATAAAGAGTAGGCATCCTGTCCTTTACTATCCTTAAGGGCCAATCGTCAAGTTTCCATATCATTTTGACTGGTTCAACTATCTTAGAACTGAGATGGAATCAGGTTTTTAAATATATATAAACTAAATTATGTTTATATATATGTTAAATCCTGTACCTTAGTTCTTTAAACCTACAACTTGGCAGAGACTATTAGAGAACAGTTGCTTCCGGTCTATGATATGTATACTATGTATTAGGTGTGTACAATTTAACAGATCCGAGATATCCAAAAGCAATCAAATATTATTGTGCTGGGATTTAATGCTGCTTTTTAAAATAATTTGTAATGTATAAAATAAAGCGGAGGTGAATGCAGAAATTCCATTCAATATTGATGTAAAAAATTACGACGTGCAAACAACTTCACTGAGAAAGAGACAATGTATATATATATTTTTTATATATAGAGACTGGAGGAAGAAGAACGCCAGGTTAATGCAGAATGGGACAGGCGACGGATCAATGATGCCCGAGCAGCTGTGCTGCTTGAACGGCAGCAGAAGCGAGTACAGCGCCAGCTCCGGAAAGCTGTGGATTGCCAGAACATGCTGCTGTGTAAGGACCATAAAGAACGGTGAGTGGTTTAAGTCTACTCGAAGAATACAAAGGTTGATTATTTTCTCCTCGTGTTTATTGGAGAGTTTATTGTAGAATGTACAAAAACAATCGTCGTACACTATTTGACCCATCAAGTCCACACCAAACATCAAACTAATTCCACACTAATCCCATTTAATTCTTCCTACATTCCATCAACTTCCCCTTGATTTTACTGCTAGGACCAATTCACAGTGACTATCAGAGTGGAATGAATGTTGTGGATAAGTGAATAGAATGTAGTCTGAAAATAACCTCAGAAAAGACCCTCGACTTCCTTCCATGATGCCAATTCTGTATCCAGACAGTTAGCTCTCCCTGGGTGCCATTCTTTACCATCAAACCATCTTTATCAACCAACTTAATTCCTGGTTGGTAGCTCTACTTGTGTAACGTAGTCATAAAAGGGCATTGGATTTTTCCTCCAGAATTCAGTCCATTAACTTCAATATAATTAATTTCTGAGACAGAGCATATTATCCTGGAAATACTTTATAGCGTGCTGGTTATTTCCAATTGGGGATGAATCTTTACACATGAACACTGTGGACAAATGGCACATGCATAAAATTGAATGATTATTGCATTTTGTTTTCAGGGAGAGATTTTTGAAAAATGAAGTCTATGTGAATGTTCCAACTGCTAAATATTTTGAACAGTTCAACACAACCAGCCGCTAAAATGGAAGAAAAGGTTGACATTTGCTACACACGTATATATTTAAAAGAACAATTTAGATTTGTTTCTTATAAATCATACTTTGCTGTTAAAAACAAATACTCAAGGATACCTGGAGTTTTTTTTCATGTATCTAATAACTGAATGAAGAATTTAGAAAACATAAGGATAACAGATTTTACATTGGAATGGTTTGCCATATTAACCAGAGATAACAGAAAAAAATGAAGGGCTGCTGTTATTTTGTTGTTTTCCATATGATATTTGGAAACTTTTAATACCACAAATAAAAACTTTTTATTTAACTTTTGGAAATCAGATCCTCTGCCGTATGAAAATTCATTTACAATAATGTTGATCTCGTCTGTCAGTTGGCAGTCAAATGGTGCTAAACAGCTGCCTCTATCCAACTTGTTTCTGCTTTCAACAGATTAGGATTAAAGTAAATTAATTTGTTTCTAACATTGGTCATGTTTTCCGAAGTATTTATAAAAAAAATCAAGAATCACATTTTTTAATTGCAATTTTTTGACAAAGAATTATTTCCTAAAATATCCGCTGCCTTGTAAAGCACCAATAAACTGCGGAATTTTACTGTATATGAAGGAGTAAATGTCATGTGGCGAGTTTGCATACTTTCTATTCTGGCATGTACTGTAATTCTTCTGCTGTGGTGCAGTGTGGAAAATTTAGGAGTGTAAAATCTGCATAACTTGACAACAAGGCAGATGTTAGTAATGTCTCTGCATTTTCCGATATGAAAATTACCATATGTGAAATACTCAATTGTTCATTATTCTTTTAACATTTCTGAGATTTCCCTTTAATTTCATTGTTAAACACATTGGCAACCATGCGCACATATTCCATTACAGAGGAATGATGCTATGTCTGTATAAACTTGAAGAAAAACATTGCAGATTCTTGTCAGACCTGATAAGTGTCCCTGACACATGAAGTAATCCTTCATTTGTCTCACCAGTATATTTTAATGCCAGCTTCTATTGTAACATAAACAGATCCCTTTCCTTCTGTCACCAGATATACATGCCTTTGTTTCTAAGTCCATATTCACAGTAATAAAGATTAATCTTTAAATTTATCTGCAATCCATTAGTACATTTACTTTTTAATATCTTGTCTAATTCCAGCACAGGATTTGTGGCTCCTATTTCAATTTCTAATCTCAAATCAAACATGAAATTCAACAATGTCCATTAGTCATCCATTCAATTTGTTATGAAGTACCCGTGGTATTTGTTTTTACATTGCATTCAGCCAATTTAATATTTTCTCAATTTTCTCCCACTTTCTCCTTCAGACAGGAATCAGATTATATCTGTACCTTTTATGTGGTTAATCACCACCTTTTTCTGTATGTCAGTGAACTTATTGATATCACCAAAAATGACATGTGCCATTATGTGTATCCTGGTAACCTGCTACTGAACATAGAAGCATGGAAATATAGGTGCAGGAATAGGCCATTCGGCCTTTCAAGCCAGCACTGTCATTCAATATGATCATGGCTGATAATTTAAAATCAGTACCCCATTCCTGCTTTTTCCCCATATCCCTTGTTTCTTTTAGCCCTTAGTGCTATTTCTAACCTGCATATAGCTGGAGAGGTTAGCCCTTGGTTAAAAGCACTAAATGTATGTTGGACACCAGTAGGATTCAGCCACAGGTACTCACAGATACATATTTAGTTTTATATATATATATTATATATATATATATATGTAGCGCTACAATTTTTGGACCACCTTACTCACAATTGTCTTGTGGTGTGTTTTCTCAGTTTCGTTCAGATTGATGGTATATTTTACAAGTTATTTATTAAACTTCAAATTCCAAATCCAATTGGTTGCCCTGCTGGCTACAATGATACAAATCCCAGGACACTGAGTCTCACCGGCTACAATGTTGCAAATCACACCACACTGAGTCGTGGCAGCAAACAAGTGCAATTTGCATTTTTTTTAAATTTAATGAGGGAGTGTGAATAAGGGGAAATGAGCGGCCCATGCGCAGTTGGATGAGTGGTGGAATATTGCTTTGGGGAATGGGTTGCGTCGGGGGACCATGCCTTCCATGGGGGTTATGGGTAAGTGGTCGAATATTGTGTTGGGGGAATGGCTTGCGTTGGGAGAATGGGTGAGTGGTGGAATATTGCATTGCGGAATGGGTTGCATTGGGGGACCAGGCCTCCCGTGGGGGCTATGGGTGAGTGGTCGGATATTGCGTTGGGGGAATGGGTTGCGTTGAGGGACCAGGCCTCCCGTGTGACAGGGACCCAACGGGTCCCACTTTGTCTAGTATATACATTACTAAAACTCTCATCTTGTTTGTTTGAATATCTGTGAGTTAGTGAGTGAATGAGATCCTGAACCTATGCCAAAACGGTACACAATAACGCTACAATATTTGCACCGCCTTACTCACAATTGTCCTGTGGTATGTTTTCAATACGTTTCATTCAGATTGATGTTATATTTTACAAGTTATCACATTTTTAAGTTTACAAAATCCAGTTTGAGAAAGAATGACCTGAACACTGCAGTGGCTGTTGCTGGCAGTTACAGCTATAATGTCACTATGTGATCTCATTTGCAACAATGTTGCAATCACAGAACACAGAGTCCTGGCAGAGGGAGGCTGAACAGGAGGGGGAGTGAATGCTGGGGTATAAGGGGAAATGAGCTGTGGGAGGCAGGGGAAGTGTAATTGGAAATTTTTTAAAGTCCTGGCAGCAGCGTGCATGCATTTTTTTTTAAGTTTATAAAGAGGGAGGATGAAGAGGAGGGGGAGGGAATGCTGGGGTATAAGGGGAAATGAGCCGCCCCCGCGCAGTTGGGGCTATTATATATATATTCAGGATATAGAGCCATGTGTGTGAAGGTGAACATAATTAATTGGATAGCACACAAAATATTCTCACTGTACCTCAGTACACGTGACCATAATAAACCTAACATAAAAATTGATAATCTTGCACTTGTTTTTCCACTGAGAGACAAGAATGAATTTCATGGTCTTTCCAAAACATCTTTTTGTTTTGTTTCTACTGTAAGATTACACTTGCATGTCTCCCATCCCCTTTAGTTGCCTTCAGATGTTTCTAAAATACTAGTACATAGAACAGCGCAGCAAAATTAAAGGCCTCTCAGCTTACAATGTCTGTGTTGATCACAATGCTGATTTTTATATATCTATTCCATGCCGGTTCACGTGTTTGTCGAATGCCGCTTAAACATTGCTATCACATTTTCATCCACCACTTTCCCAGGCAACACAATCCAGGCACCTACCATTTTTTAAAAACCGGCTTCATAAA
The DNA here is from genome assembly GCA_035221665.1 of Okamejei kenojei. Classification (NCBI taxonomy): domain Eukaryota; kingdom Metazoa; phylum Chordata; class Chondrichthyes; order Rajiformes; family Rajidae; genus Okamejei; species Okamejei kenojei. Next base: position 43,935,285 of record CM069149.1, on the reverse strand, counting down.
TCTTTTAAACTTCCACTCTCTGTCTAAAGATGCACCTTCTAGTATTTGATATTTTTACCCTGGAAAAAAAACTTTCTCTCCTATCAATGACTCATAATTTTATATACCTCTATCAGATTGCCGTTCAGCCTCCAACATTAAAGACAGTCGCCCCAATACAATTGATATCCAATACTGATGGATTACACAGCTCTTTTATCTTCAATGTCTTCAAATGAAGATTAGATTCTCCAGGTATCCATTATTTATCTTCATGTGCCAATGATTGCGCCATTCCCATGCACGTTGAGAATGACCTTCAGTCCACAATAGATTCTGTCATATAAATATACTGCAGCCTATGATTGCCGAGACGTTTCTTGAAGAGCAAGATGCTCTACTATCTTGCCGTAGGCTTACACGTGACATATCACAATCATCATCAATGGATGGATGTTGGAGATAATAATAGCTCCCCTCAGACGATCCATTGACTCCACAGTGGTGCAGGAGTTAATACCTCTGCTCATAGCTTCTGGGACGTACATTCTATCCTGACCTTGGTACATTGGAATTTACATATATATATCAGTGACTACATAGGTTTTCTCCCAAAGAAAAGGTGGTAAGTTAGTTGAATATTATAAATATACCATTAATGTAGACAAATGGCAAAGAATCATTTTTTTAAAAAGGGTAGGTGAATAGGCGCATGAGTGAGATAAGTGCAGGTCTACAAGTGAATAAGCTGAGGAAGAGTGGTATTGATGAGATTGTTCTACTGGGAGCCAGCATAGATTCAATGGGCCACATGGCAGAAGTACAATATGCAATGCACAAGTGCTTCCTTTGTGAAACTGGTCCACCATGATTGTGATTTATGGAAGGACACCAAGATCCAATTGTCATCCTTATCTTCTTCAATGAACATTAAACATGGGTGACAGCACCTCAAGAATATGAGATGTAACACCAAAAATGCATCTGGAAGATACTTAACATCAAGCTATTATCATTCTCTCTGAAGTAAATGTTCACCAGCATTGAGGCAGTCACCATCATGCAACATTCAGCTGGAGGTGGATTCCAGATTCCCAGCTCCTTTGCTCCCAACTCATCCCTGGTAGACAGAAGGAACTATGAAAGAGGTTGTCAAGAAAACAAGTACGGTATAGATAAACTGGGAGGAACAAAACAAGCCATCAATCAGATTCAGTGGCAGCATATTCTTCATCAGGTAGTGCATTAGATTGGGGTGAACCATTTTCACTCAAAGTTGAAAAGGGGAAAATGAAGAACCCACTGCCGATAGGAAATGGATCTGCGAGGAAATATTTGTATTTTTGGGTGGGATTTGGATTCTAGGTTTGGACTCCTACATCATCAAAAGACCATCACCAAATTATGAAAGACATCTTCCTCAAATCAAAGGATCACATCCTACAGTGCAAATACTGTAGGATGTTAACATAGGAATATTTTGCCCCCACTCAGCATTCAACTAGAAAGTTTAAATATCTTTTGTTCGGTTTCTCAGTTTTGAAACACTGATCAACAGTCTACCTATACAAATCGGGTATCAAAGTAATATTTTCTTTAATCAGATGTGACCAGTGATACATCATACATGACAATTACTCCCAAAGGAAGAAAAAAGTATTTGCATTCATGTAAATATTTTTGTCTCTTTTGTTTTACCACAAAGTGGCTTACAATGAAGCACTTTTAAAGTGTAGTCACTGTCATGATATAGTAAAGATGGCAGCTCATTTCACAGAGCTAACATCCACAAATAGCAGTGTACTAAAGTAATGACCCACAGGAGACCACAAAGAATGTTTATAAATATCTGCACGGAGTTTGTACGTTCTCCCTGTGACTGAGAGGATTTTCTCCGGATGCTCCGGTTTCCTCCCACACTCCAAAGACATACAGGTTTGTGGGGTAATTGGCTGCTGTACGTTGTAAATTGTCCCTAGTGTGTAGGATAATGCTAATGTACCGGGTGATTGCTGGTCGGCGTAGACAGTGGGCCGAAGGGCCTGTTTATCCACTATATCTCTAAAGTCTATATCTAAAATCTATAAAGGCAAGCTATAAAGTTCATTCACAGAGGGAAATGATTTGTGCCTGTATGCATAAATCTATAAATTCAAGTTGCTTCTACGCTTTCAAATGAAAGTACTAATTAAAGGAAAAACTAAATGGAAAACTTAAAAAGTTCAAGACCAATCCAAAAAATACCCTTGGCTCTCATCTCTAAAGTCAGTGGCTGAAGGTACAGTCCACTTGTACATGGGGTAATGAGGACCTAAGTCATTATCCCAATTGAAAGATATTGGTTACTGCACACATTTAATGTTATATACAAAATATTATAACCTCTAATTTTTTTTTCAGATATTGATAAATCTATCGTGAATTTTCAGTTTTATCTAACTTTATTTTTCATTTTCTATTGTCCCATTCTAGTATTCCGTTCTAGGTTCTAAAAATGACGGGGGGGGGGGGGTAATTTTGATCTTTGACCATATTGTAAAACTTGTGATAGTGAAAATGTTAAGGGCCTGTACCACTTGGGCATCATTTACGCGTCACGCAGATGGCGCGCAAAGATTTTGTACATCCCAAAATCCTGGGGCGCCGCGCGCAACTGCGCGTCACTGCTTACATCACCACGCACCATGGGTTCCAACATGGGGAGTGGAAATAAACTGTAATTCGATTTAAATAGATTGGGGAATTGACAAATATAAGCAAATGGCCTTGTAAGGAAGTGATTAAACTATGCATGCAGCTATAAATAATAAATCTGATGGATAGAACATGGATTGGTTAAAGGTTAAAGGCAAACAAGAGGGGAAAGGTTTGAGAGTGATCACTGATTGCTATCGTTGGGTTCATACTCATTGTCATTGGGCTGTTAGGAAAGCAAACTTGTTTTTTTTCTTTTTAAACAACACTAAATTATTATAAAATTAAGATAGTTATTTTATGTATCCTAATTTATTAAATATAGTCAGTTTTGGTCCCTATGTCTAAAAGACTTTGTGACACTGGAGCGGAAGTTAAGACGTATTGGAAATGTAGGCTGAGAGTATTGAAATACAAAGGTAATTTTGATCTTTGACCATATTGTAAAACTTGTGATAGTGAAAATGTTAAGGGCCTGTACCACTTGGGCATCATTTACGCGTCACGCAGATGGCGCGCAAAGATTTTGTACATCCCAAAATCCTGGGGCGCCGCGCGCAACTGCGCGTCACTGCTTACATCACCACGCACCATGTGGGCGTAATGCTCACGATGCGCGCGTAATGTGCACCACGCGCATGTTGTGTGTCATGATACGTAAATGATGTCGCGTAAATTACGCGCAAATGACGCCCAAGTGGGACAGGCCCTTTACCGTTCTCCAAATATTTATTTCCGTCACTCAACTACGTAGCAATATTGTATGATGAGTTCCAACATGGGGAGTGGAAATAAACTGTAATTCGATTTAAATAGATTGGGGAATTGACAAATATAAGCAAATGGCCTTGTAAGGAAGTGATTAAACTATGCATGCAGCTATAAATAAAAAAGCTGATGGATAGAACATGGATTGGTTAAAGGTTAAAGGCAAACAAGAGGGGAAAGGTTTGAGAGTGATCACTGATTGCTATCGTTGGGTTCATACTCATTGTCATTGGGCTGTTAGGAAAGCAAACTTGTTTTTTTTCTTTTTAAACAACACTAAATTATTTTAAAATTAAGATAGTTATTTTATGTATCCTAATTTATTAAATATAGTCAGTTTTGGTCCCTATGTCTAAAAGACTTTGTGACACTGGAGCGGAAGTTAAGACGTATTGGAAATGTAGGCTGAGAGTATTGAAATACAAAGGTAAATTTTATTTTTTTAAAGACACAAAGTGCTGGTGCAACTCAATGGGTCAGGCAGAATCTCAGGAGAACATGGATAGATGATGATTCAGGTCGGGACCCTTATTCAGATTAATTGGAGTGGGGTGGAGAAAGCTGGAAGTGAAACATAGATGGCAATTGAGAGCTGGACACAGGTCACGGGGGATTCAATTGGCAGATGGTTGGACAAAGGCCAGCATTGAAAAGACGCAAGGAGATTGACTTCCCTGTCTCTTGACCTCTCTCACGAGTTGTCATTGCACCACCATTTCCCAAGGATCCCAAGAAGCTTTCTCATATGCACTCCTCTTCTTCTCATCAAGTGGTCCTGGGCAGACCTGACATGTGATTTCTCCCTTGAAAGATCTCATACACACTCAATCCCTTAAGTGGTGAGATGTCCCTCTCGGTGTAACCCACATCCTTAATCAAACTTTAAGGCGCCAGTATCTAAATTAGTAAGATTAAACGAGGACTTACCAAGTTTGAAGGTTGATCTGTATTTTACGAGGAGTCGCGGTGAGGGATTTCGTGAAGACCCCGCCAGCACGCATATGCGCGGCATCCTTCAAACACATCATGACTAAAAATAGTAAGATGAAGAACGTAGAACTTCCTAGTTGACCTTACGATAGAGGATGGGAGCGGTGGGCACGAAATCCCTCACCGCGACTCCTCGTAAAATACAGATCAAAATTCAAACTTGGTAAGTTCTCGTTTAATCTTACTATTTTACTTCGGAGTCACGTGAGTGACTTCGTGAAGATTTCAAAGCTCTGTGATTTCACGCCCTGGACAACGTCCATGCTTATCACACTGCCGCCAGTCTGATGGAGGAAGGCTGTTAATGCAGTTCAGTCGAAACTGGCTGAAAGATCAACACAATTTATTAATCAAATAAACAACAAATAACCCCTAATTCGGGGACAGACATTCACTGAGCGGTTCCCAGGATAGCTTCTGCGAATGTCACAGGGGCGACCAGTGGCTTGTTGTAGAACCGTTGAAAGGTTTCTTCACTGGCCCAGCCCGCAGTGGCGAGGATGTGGTCCATGGGCACCTCCATGGCCCTCGCCGCTGATGTGGATGCAGCCCTGGTGGAATGAGACTTAAAAATGTTAGTAGCAACTCCTGCTGCATCCAGCACCACGCTGATCCACCTGGCGATAGTCTGTACAGTCACCCGATGATGCGGAGGTTTGTGGCTGATGAGGAGCCCCTGTTCCTTCATCCTGATAACTCTTGTAACTCGGATGTAGTGGTGGAGATGGGTGACTATGCAGAGAGTGGCATCTACAGGGTAAGCCCGAAATTCCAACTGCAGCCCATGCGCCCCTGGCCTGTGCTGCTTCAATAATTCTTCGACAAAGAAATTTATTTGACCAGGGGTGGCCACCATGCTGTCCAGTCGCAGTTTTTGTAACGTCTGGACTCGTTGGACTGTAGTCAGTGCCATCAGCATCACCACCTTGAGGGTGAGCTGTTTCAGTGGTAGCTCATTCATTGGAGCCCAGCTCCTCAGTAGGGTCAGCACGATCCCCACATCCCACGTTACAGAATATCTGGGTCGTGGAGGGTTGGTGTTGAACACTCCCCTCATTAGTTTAGACACCAGGTGGTTGGAGCTGATACCTATATCCAGGTATGAGGACAGCGCACTCCTGGCGCTGTTGATGGCACTGTAGCTGAGGCCAGCATCGAAATGGAGGCCAGCTAGAAACTCCAGGACATCAGGTATCGTTGCCGAGTTAGAAGTCTTGTTAGTCCAGGCAATGAATGCCTCCCACTTCCTGATTTGGGTGAGGTACTGTTTCCGAGTTGATTCTCGGCATGATGCGGCGATAAGTGATGAGATGCCCTCCTGGATGAGTGGTCTTTTCAGAACCTGCAGGCCAACAAGTTTAAGTGACCATGGCAAGGATGACTAACCCCCGTAATGGGGTGAGTAATCAATTTGGGATGTTTCCCAATCGCCATCCATGGTTTTAAAATTTTAACGACCATCGGGTACCATGGTTGTGTAGGCCAGTCGGGAATGATCAATATGCCAGTTGCAGAGTCTAGTTTAATTTTCTGCAATACACGACTGATGAGGCAGAATGGGGGAAATGCGTAGCAAAACCATTTCCCCCAATGGATAGAAAACGCATCCATTGCTATTGCCCCAGGGTCTGGTTCCCACGACACATACGTTGGTATCTGATGGTTCAGCCTGGACGCAAATAGGTCAATATCTGGTGTCCCATAGTGAGCTATAATATCTCCAAAATTTGGGGGTTCAACATCCACTCGATGTTGTCATTGAATACTCGTGACCTGGTGTCCGCCACTGTATTAAGCTTCCCAGGCAAATTAGTCGCAGTAATCCAAATATTCCTTTCAATGCACCAGTGCCAAAATTGTATTAGCCAATTCATCACAAGATAGCGACCTGATACCACCCATATGATTGATGTAAGCCACCACTGTAGTATTATCTATTTGAAAGCGGACATGTAAATCCCGTGAATTAGTACAGTAAGCCCGCAGTCCATGAAATGCCCCCAGCATTTCTATATAGTTTATCCCGTGTGACTCCAGGAATGTAGACTCATGAGAGTTCCATCTGCTACCACAACTAGACATCGTATCAGTTGCTCCCCAGCCTTGTGCGCTTGCGTCAGTTTGTAGCACAACGTCAGGGTTGCTTACTATGATGGGTCTATGACACTCTCTAACATTGTCAACCCACCATTGTAGCTCGTTTCTAGCTTTCGGTGGTAACCGAATTGGCCGATCAAAGTGCCCAGCATTTGTTTTTAATGCTGTGATCTTTGTTCTTTGTAAATTTCGGTAGTGTAGTGGTCCGAATTGTGCAGCTGGGAATGTAGCTACCAATTTCCCTATAACTTTTGCTGTTTGCCGAATGGTCGGTACCCTGGCGCAAGTAAGACTGTGGCACTCTTCTATTATAGCAGTAGCTTTATTGGTTGGGATGGTAATCTTCATTAAGTTGGTGTCTAGGGTGAACCCCAAATAATCCATAACCCGTACCGGGTGCAATTTTGATTTGTCTGGATGGATTACAAACCCCAGCTTCTCGAAAAGAGCCTTAGTTGCAGCCACTCCTTGAATTGCCAATTGGAGGGTCTGACCCACTATAAGGATATCATCCAAATATGCCATTACTGTATAATTTTGTTGTCGGAGAAGAGCCAATATGAGATGGGCACCGTATAGTATGCATCTTTCAAATCGATGCATGCCATAAAGTACCCTGGGTAAAGCATCTGCTTGGCTGTTTCAAAAGTATCCATTTTGAAATGGGTATATTGTACAAAAGTGTTCAGCTCAGTTAAGTCTATTATAATCCGACATCCCCCATCTTTTCTAATTCTGGTGAAGATGTTGGACACAAACTTAATAGGTTCATGCTTGGTTTCGCCAATTACCCCTTTTGCTGCTAGCCTTATAATTTCAGCATGTCCTGCCTCCACCTCTTTTTGGGATGGAGTAAAATTCCTATGAGGCTAATGCTGGGTAGGGGGATTTCTACCTCCAATAAATTCTATAACATACCCTTGAACACTTTGTAAAATAAACTCATCTGTGGTGACAGTTTTCCATATGTCCAAGAAAGCCCGCATTCGCCCACCTATTCGTGCAGGAGGGGATACTATGGCGTGAGAGGAACCAGACCCCCTTACATCCATGGTTAACGGCGCTTCCGTACGTACGGTGTTTTGGGTGGACGTTGTGGAGGTTGACGGGGCGGCGGCCGCATCTTCCATGCAGGCCGCTGTTGGCCTTGCCCTAAAAAAGGTCGTTGTGTTTGCGGAAGTGGAGGTAGGTAGGACCTTTGCGTCCTGTCCGGCAGTCATGGTTTACAGGTTGTGTTTGGCTGTTGCCGGTGGTATGGGTGAAGTCTGGCCGTCGGAGGTTTCATGAGGCCAGCTGTTTTGGCCTCCTCGTCCAGTTCCTTCACCTGCTTGGACAGGTCTCCAAACAACTGATGCGGCGGTGGAGCGGTTGATGGTCGGCACAACCCCGCGAATTTGGGGTTGAGTGTGGGCTTTATGGAGCTCTTACGCAGGCAGTTTATCTCATACTGGGCGTTGCATAGGAGTGCCAGTGCATCTTGCTGTTCACTGGACACATTATCCCCATCCAGGGTCCTAGCAAACGCCGTTATGCCCGTGGAGAGAACCTTTAAGATATGCTGGAGGCGGACATCCTGCATCCTGGTGGCCGTACTCAAGTGTCCCCAGATCTGGGCATTAACCAAGGGCACACTGAGGTTGATGCAGTTCTCGGGCGGTTTTATTTTCTCCAAGGTATCATTGAGAACCTGACTCTGAAGTTGGTGCGTAGTCAGGTAATCAATGGTGCCCGCCAATTTGTGGTGCAGAGGTTCACCTGTCTGTGTGGTAGCGGCAAACTTGCCCACCACGTCCAGCATATCCTCCTCATGCTCTGGCTCAGCGGTCACTGGCTGTCCCGGGTCGTCTTCAAACACAGCAGCTGGGCAATCGCTAACGCTTCTGGCTGGAGACGATGAGATGCTGAGTGGGGTCCTCGCACGGCTAGTGGATGCCCGCGAGTCTCGCTCTTCCCGTTCCCGGTCCCGCTGGAGGAGTTGCTCCACTAAGAGCTCCAAACCGCTCTATGCGACTGTCCCTGCTATGTGCAGCGGACAAGCCGACTTCCCCAGGCCCTGCGAACTCACTGGGGCTTCCACGATCGGACCACACCTCCGTAAGGTGCTGTCTAGGGTCCAATGGTAGGTTGTCGTGACCTACAGCCCAAGTAGGATCATACGACTCCCGCACGGACTCTCCGCTAGTCTGTCTTCTCCCAGACTGTGGCGGCCCACCTGTCTGATATGAAGGCAGGTGAGTTGAATCGGCGCCGGCCCCCGGAACCTGGCTCCCCGGAGTCCGTGCAGGCTTACCTCCACACTTGCCCATCTTTTGGCGTGGAGGCGCATGGTCGGCCGCTCCCAGAGCTGAGCTGACCGACCGCTTCCTGCTGCCACCTCCGCCCTTGACCGCAGCCTGACGGGGTGTTTTGTCGGCGGTATCTGCTCCAGGAGGCCTACTCGACGCAGCAGTGGAGCTGCCAGACTGCACTACGGCAGATCTCCCTGGCAGTGGTACGTGTTGCACTTTTGCAGGGCTCCCCTGTCGTGCAGCTGTCCCCCCGCCCAGCCCCCTCGGGTCTTCTGGAACTCGGGGAGAGGTCGCTTGTGAAGAGCGAGGCCCCTTAGCACGTACCTGTTTCCCCCCTCTTTTCTTGGGGGAAGGGGGCTCGAAGTCTGGATCCGTTGCATCCAGCTCCGGGGCGGCAAACCACTCGGGTGATGAGTCGGGCGCTAAAGTAGCGGGAGCGCCCGACTTCCGCATTCCTGCCCCCACATGCCTCGAAGCTGCCGGTGTTGCTTGCAGCTCCGGGGACAAGGGCCGTTGGCTGGTCGATGCAGCTCGGCTCCTCAACAGCGTCGCCTTCCGTTTGCCCTTGTCCATCCTGTGGAGTAAAGGTAAGTACTTACCTGCCGGCCTTTTATGAAGGAGCCCGAGGAGAGAGCGCACTCCCCCCCCCCCCCAGCCTGCCGATGCAAATGCGCGCGACGATATGCCGCGCATGCGTGCTGGCGGGGTCTTCACGAAGTCACTCACGTGACTCCGAAGTAAAATAGAGCTGGGCTTGGAGATGTGATCAACATTATTGGAGACAATGGGAAAACTTAATATAGAAATGTTGTAATGAAAGATGATCATTATTCTATTGTTGTAACTATGTGTTTGATGTGGGCTTTGAGTTTTGTGTGTTGAAAATCTGAAAAAAATGCAGGAATAGGCCAGGCAGCATCTGTGGAAAGAGAAACAGTCAATGGTTTGGATGCAGCACAGACATTTGTCAGACTGGAAGAGAGAAGTGCATGTTAGTTTTCAGTAGGTGGGAAAGTGGATGTGGGATGCGTAGAACAAAAAAGAAGGGGCCCATGAGTTGGAATGGCTTAATGGGCATAATTAGCAGCACATTATGCTTCTGGAATTGTGTAATCAGTTGTTAATGGGAAATGTCTGGCATGCTGGACATAATGTGTAGGGTAAGAAACACTGAGCTAACATAAGACTAAACACAAAAAATAATCTATCAATACCATCTCTGCAAAATCCTGCAAATTCACTGGAAGAATAAGCAAACACAGGACAACGTGCTCTCCTAGATCAATATCCCCAGTACCAAGGGTCTAGTTACACTTTGTGTAGGTTCCATTCTTCATTTACCCAAATCAAGACTCCCAAACAATTACTTTATTCTGAGCTCAGCCATGGGAAAAGATTATCAGATGGACAGAGAAAAAGATTCTGAGATAAGCCAAGTTTGCAAAATCCCCACTGGCTCCTGGGAACCTCTGACTAATGACTAGTCAAAGTGGAGTAGTAGTATTCGGCAAAGATCCTATAGCAAAGAAGATAGATCACTCGACGAAAAAGACGTAGTACGGTCATGGGCAGATTCATGGGTAATTTTAGGCCCCATTTCCGTAACCGGCTTCCGTCTCCACACCAAAGATCCCATAGCAGAGCAAAGATAACTAGTGCGGAGATGGAAGCCGGTTACGGAAACATCCTCGTAAAAATAAAAGTTATTCGGTAAAAATCTTCTCGTCATTTTCAAATTTTTTATTAATTAACACAAACCGTTCCCCCGCAACGTTGATTACACTGCGAGTCGGGTCGGGTCGGGTCAGGTTACGGAAATGGATGATAAAAAGGCCCACGTTCCGTTCCGTTACGTCCTACACGTCAGCCCATTGCATTTAGCAGGAGTGATCTATCTTGCTCCGCTATAGGATCTTTGGTATTCAGTGTGGTATTGAGAACCTCAAGGCCATAAATTACTTCACGTGAAGCATACAGAGGCCTATGTAAGAAGTGGATCATTTCTGAAACCACCACCAACACTGTCAGTTACCATCTGCCCCACTTGTGTCTGTCATTCCAATGTTGGCCCCTTAAACATCCTGAGATCCCACAATACGGAGTCATCCTTAATCCCAAGTGACTTTCAGAAGAAGAAAACAGTTAGAGGAAAGATGCCTTTTAATGTTTGGTGTCCTGACATTAATACACATTCAGATTGGTAGAAGGTGCTCAGTTTTTGATAATTGCGATCTATGACAAGGGAACAGAAGATTCCCTACCTAAAACTCAATGAAACCGAAATCCAGTAGTATGAAAAGGCAAATATTTATCAATATCATAAATCATTAGTTAGAATAATAATTTGGTGATGATGTGTTTTAAGAATTGAATTATATTCGTATTTCCTTTAAATTCCATTACGTTAGCAAAACGAGTAGATAGTTTCTATCAGACAAGTTTATGCTGACTGGATAACACGCAACAAAAAGCTTTTCACTGTACCTCGGTACACATGACAATAAACTGAACTAAACTAAAAATTTACTTTGTTGAGTAAGCTCAGGCAACTGTTCACTTTATGTTAATTTAATTCTGAGTCCCACTGTCAAGTTCAATTTGACTGTTGCCAGAAGGTTGTTAATACATGTGTGTTGGACTGTGATGCAGGAGTACACGTGATGGAGGCAGGTAGTTTCAACTTTTATGCAGCATCTAGATAAGATAAAAGGACCAGTAATGACAGACGCTTTATGGCTGGCACTGACATGGTGGGCAGAAGGGTCTGTTTCTGTGCTGTTTAATTCTATAACTTCATGACTTTTTGAAGTTACATCTTTTCCGAGTCCTCAACTTAGGCTTTAATTTCTCTCCAACTGATTAGTCTCTGGCAGGTTGTTAACTCTAAATCAAACTCTGAATTAATCTATGAGAACCTCATTTAAGTTTTTAAAATAAATTTTGCCAATTTTTCAAGACAGGACACATGCATATTCCTGTTTTAACTTTTAACCTTCTCGACATCCTGCTACGTATTAACGAGGTAGAGGAAGAGGTTAATATCGAAGCCAGATTTTGCCAATTGTCTTACAGTTGGAGGCTGCTGCATTAGTTCAGAAAAGTTATTCAAGTCTTGGTTTATTGCACAATTACATGATGGAGAATATCATGTTAGATGCTTAGTAATGGGGCTGTCCCACTGTACGAGCTAATTCAAGAGTTCTCCCGACTTTCCCCTGATTCGAACTCGGAGAATTACGGTAATAGCCGCTTGTAGGTACCCGGGGCTCTCATGGACATTTTTCAACATGTTGAAAATTTTTCAACATGTTGAAAAATCTTCAAGTCTTCACGAGTTTACCGCGTTTCCCGAGTACCTGCCGTTAGCGTTACGAGCCGCTAAGAAACGTCCCAAGCTCCGACGTACCTGCTACGTACATTCTACGTGCTTACCACGAGTTTGATTTATTTTTAAACTCGGGAGAGCTCTTGAATTAGCTTGTACAGTGGGACAGGCCCTTAACAGAACACCAATAATCCAATGCCTTTAATCTGACAAAATTAAAGGAAATATCTTTAATGTAGCTATTATGTTGGAATTTGGTATTCCAATGAAACATTCATTACTCTGATGGTTAGAAGAAGGAAGTTGATAAACGTGCCGGTAAATTAACAGCAACAGCAGCACTGCTGCAGTGAGGCCTTGCAACACCCCCCCCCACCTCCCTGGCTGAGCTCCACTCCGGGTGTTTGGCCAGAAATCTTACAGGCTAATTGCTAAGGAATCTCTTTTGGAAAGGGCCAGAACTTCAAAGTGAATCCTGTGGGGGTTTTTTCATAAAGGAGTTGTGGTCAATTGCAGCTTCAGTTAGGACTGCAGCAGAAAGCAGAGAAGGAACGAAAGAAGAGAGAGAACGAAGGAAGAGGAAGATTTTATTTAAGAGAAAGAACAGAATTTGGCATCTTTGTTCTTTTTAAAAACTGTAACAGAAAGTTTCCCAGTTTACAGCTTCATGGATCTCCCAGCCAGAATTTCGAAAATATTGCTCAGTCTGTTACTATTCAGACTACAAGGTAAGAGAAAATTCATTGCAGCTAGTACTTTCATAGCTCTATCGTCTGAAACCATGCTGGCTGGCTGCTGGCAGTCAGAAACAGAGCTCCTTTGTTACCTATTTGAAAAGGACACAGATAATCAAAGTCTATTGCGTGAAATACATTGTGGCCTTTGGCAGTTTACTGCAATAGTTAAAATCGTATTGTATATTTTTGATCAAGCAGTCGATGCAGCTGATTTATACTCATAAATGTTTTAAATTGTGATTTACGACTATTTCTTCAACTTTGTGGGTATTTCAGAATAAATCTGGTTTGTTGGAAGCCCTGTGTAAGATCTTCTCCATTTATGCATGTCAATTTACTTGTATCTGTAATATAAATTAGTTTCTTTGATTGCTATTTGTTTAAATCATTTTTAATTCTCAGTCAGAACCTCACAATGTGTCCGGGCTAGAATTTAATTTAACCAAAGATGTTTTTGCTTATAGAATACCTACTTATGTTTCAAGCCTTGCAAATGTCTTGATGAAAATGTAATAACTATGCTTTGGGGAATTTGTTGTTATGCTGTACCAAATGATTTATTTACCAGACACCAAAGGAATTATGTAAAGAACTCCAGATGCTGGTTTACACCGAAGATAGACATAAAATGCTGGAGTAACTCAGCTGGACAGGCAGCATCTCTGGATACAAGGAATGGTTGACATTTAGGGTCGAGACCCTTCTTCAGTCTGAATTATGACTGAAATAGGCATTTTGTTTTTATCTAAGGAATTGCATAACTTGTAAAGCTCTTTGCCCCAACCAAAGCAATAGTCACCTGTACAGCCTCTGAGTGTAAATCTGTTTGCTCCTGGAGGCACTATCATGCCTGTAAAGCAACAAACCCATAAATACTGCAAAGCAAATCTGAGCTTCAGTTTCTTTAGAAAAGCCAATGCTTCCTTGATAGTTACAATCCAGAAATTAATCAAATACCTGATCTTGATCAGCTTTTGTGGAAGTGTCCAAGTGGATCCAAATATAATTTTCAAAAATTTGAATTAGGCATTCATGATGGCTTATTAATTGTGATAGTTGTGCATTATCTGCTCTCCAGTCCATGATCAGGATTTGTAATATTTAGTTTAGTTTATTGTCATGTGTCATATACGTACAGTGAAAAGCTTTTGTTGCATGATATATCTTGTATATATCAATATTATTATCAATAATATTTTATTTAATTGTTCTCCATGATCTCCAGTGAAGCTGCATGACTCGCTGAGTAACTCCAGCACTTTATGGCTGTTTTTGTTCAATTGTCTTATGTATTTACTTTGATAACTTCTCTTTGGACTGCATGCGAGCATTTTTTTCTGATGCAGCTTCTTTTAATCACAATAAACTGAATGGTCATGTTTGGTATGGCAGCACAATGAAATTCCAAAACATTTTGACATAGAGTTTGTGCTATTCATTAAGCATACAGAAAATAGATGTTGTATGATGTTTTCATGCACTGTTTTTGTTGGTGTCAAGCACCAGAAGAAAAATAAGCTCTTTTCACTGTCTTCCATATATCATAGAATCATAGAAAATAGGTGCAGGAGTAGGCCATTCGGCCCTTCGAGCCTGCACCGCCATTCAATATGATCATGGCTGATCAGCTATGAGCTTCAAATCTTAACTTTTGAGTAAAAAAATGCTATGCTGCAATGGTCTGTAAGATTTCTGACTGGGAAATCTGGAATTCAGCTTAGCAGAAGCTTAAAAAATGGTTGGCCCCGATAAATTTTCTTGTTTCTGATCTCGAGTCTTGTCCTTCAGACAATATGTACGCACAAAGAAGCAAGGAGCTGCAGATGCAAAACACAAAGTGCTGGAGTAACTCTATAGGTCAGGCAGCATCTGATGAGGGAATGGTAAGCAATGTTTCAGATCGGGATCCTTCTTTAGACTAATTGCAGAAGACTTCCAACTTGAAATGTAGCCTCCATTTAGACAGGTACATGGATAGAATTGAATTGAATTTGAATTGAATACTTTATTGTCACAAGTGACAGTGAAATTCTTTTTCGGAGGGAAGGAACAATGAGGACCTGGCGTGGGGGCCCCCGTTGCTCTTCCCCCTCCCTCACGGTGGCCCCCCCATGCCGGGTCCTCCTTTGTTCCTTCCCTCAGCACCGGCTTCCACATGTCCGCCCTCGTCCATCAGTTGGCGCCGTCATCGACCTCTCCACTATCACCGCCGGGTCCTCTCCGGATGCTTCCATGGCACCGACCAAGGCCCAGCCGCTAACTCGGCCGATGGCCAAGCACCGATGGCTGCAGGTTTCGTTGGCCCGCGATGCCCGGGGCGTGAGGCTCCACCACCAGCCCGGTGGCCAAGGACATGCAAAAGAGAATTAGTTGCAAGCTTACTGGGGAATAAGATAAATGGAAATTGACTGATGGAATTACCCTACTTGGAGCCAGCATGAATTCAATGTGCTAAATTGCTACCTTTGTGTTGCAATTAATATGAAAATGTTGTTAAATCTGTGATTCATTAGTGTAGCATTGTTCATTAAGGGATTCTTGATAGTGTTTCCTTATATAGTATAAATCTCCGATTTGTATTCAGACTACAGGAATGTGTGAGAAAGAACTGCAGATGGTGGTTTAAACTGAAGATAGACACAAAGAGCTTCCCCCTCCCTCATGGTGGTTCCCCCAAGCCGGGTCCTCCTTTGTTCTTTCCCTCGGCAGCGGTGTCCTCACTTCCGCATGCCCACCCTCGTCCGTCAGTCAGTCGGCGCCTTCATCGGCCGCCGCACCAACCTCTCCACTGTCGCCGCCAGGTCCTCTCCAGACCTCCCGCTGAGTTACTCCAGCTTTCTGTGTCTATCTTCAGACTATAGGAATGTAAGGCCAGTTGGCTCGTTGGAAATTTGCATTGCCTAACAGACAGCAAGTGATAATGTTTACAATGGAGATATGAGAGTGCAGTTACTTGAATTTTGAACAAAACACGACCCATGAGGAACTCAGCAGGCCAGGCAGCATCTGGGGAGGACATGGATAGGTTATGTTTCGGGTTGTGACCCTTCTTCATACAGGGGCTAGAAAACTGAGGACAGGACAATATCTGCAAAGTGAGGCGAGACCCGATAGGGATGTATAAAATTATGAGAGCCAGAGAAAGGGTAGACAGTCAGAACCTTTTTACCCAGTAAAGGGGGAACCAGGAACCAGAAGACATAGGCTTAAGGAGAGTGGGGAAAGATTTAATAGGAACCTGAGGGGCAGCTTTTTCACTCATAGGGTGATGAATATATGGAATAGCTGCCAGAGGAGGTAGTAGAGGCAGCCACAATAACAATATTTAAAAGATACGTGCACAGTTAAATGGATAGGTAAGGTTTAGAGGGATATGGACCAAATGCGGGCAAATGGGACTAAATTAGATGGGCTGGCAATGGCGAAATGGGCCGAAGATCCTGTTTCCTTGCTGTATGACGGTGTCTCCCTTCTCCCGACTAGAAACATTGCCTGCCATCATTGTTCTCAACATATAATTGATTTCTACCTAAATGAAATCAAATATTGAGAATAATGTACAATAAACAGGTCAGTGGTGGTTTAACATCTCATGTAGATGCCTGATTTAGCAACAGTTCAGCCTTGCCAAACTTGCAATTAAAAAAATAATCAAGCTGCAAGGACACTTACTGTTAAGGTAGAAAACTTTGATTCGGCTGCATTTGGAATATTGTGTGCAGTTCTGATTGACCAATTCCGGGAAGATGTGGAGGATTTGTAGAGGGTGCAGAAAAGGTTTACCCGATGCTGCCTGGATTAAACAGTATTAGCCATATAAAGAGCTTGGACAAACTGGGATTGTTTTCTCTTGAGTGTTGGAGGATGAGAGGAGATCTAATAGCAATTTATAAAATTATGAGAGGCATAGATAGGATGGGCAGTCAATTTTTTTTCCCAGGAAGGAAATGTTAAATACTCAAGAGCATAACTTTAAGGTCAGAGAAGGAAAGGAAATGTGCGGGGCAAGTATTTTTTACACTGAGTGTGGGAGTTGCCAGGAATGTGCTGCCAGAGGTGATGGTGTTAGCAGATACCATCGTAGCGTTTAAGAGGCTTTTAAATAGGCATATGAGTATAGAGGGAATTGAGACTGTTTGCTCATGTGCAGGCAGAAGAGATTAATTTAATTTGGCATCATGTTAGCACAGACATTGTGGACCAACAGGACCGTTTCTCTGCTGCACAGCTGTATGTTCTATATTATAGTATCATAAGACAGTAGTTCTACAGATGGAAATGGGTCCTAGGCCACCAAGTTTGCATCAACCATCTATCCATTTACACAAATCCACTCACGGCGAACCAAAGCGAATGTTCTTACCAAACCAAAAGAAACAAAACTGTGACGAGGGTGGTGAGGACCGGACGAGGAGAGGACATTGTTTGCTGATCGTCCAGGGATGCGCCGCGTAGCCGAATGACTGGCCGGCAGGAGGCTGCGGAGAGCCAAGAGGGACACAGTGGGGGGCCGCTGAGAGGATAAGTGAACTAAGAACTTTTATAACTTTGTTGCTGCCAGGAAAATGGTTATTCTTTGAGCAATGCCTAGGTGAAGTCTGCTGTATGATTTTACCAGATTGTATGCAAAAACAAAGAATTTTACTGCAGCTATATGTGACAATAAAGTACCATTGAATCATTGAAGTTCTGAAGAAGGGTCCCAACCCTAAATAATACCTATATTCTCCAGAAATGCATGCCCCTCTGAATTACTCTAGAAATTTGTAATTTTTTTTCGTACAAGAACCAAATGTTATTCTCCACACATTCCCCTCAACTTCCTTTAGATTCCACTGTCAGCTATTCACCAGGGGGTACTATTGGCCAGTTAACCTATCAGCATAGAATCCTTTATTGTCATTGTACAATATACAACGAAATTTCGTTTGGCAGCATCTCCTTCTGTAGCAGCACCAAGCATAAATCGTAAAAAGAGATAAAAATAAATAAATAAATAAAAAGTACAGTAAAAACAGTAAAGTGCAAGTACAGTTAGGTAAATGAATGAAAAAGATTGTGTTTTTAAGTGCAGAAGTTATTGTCCGTTGGCTGGAAGGTGGTAGTGTGTGTGTGTGTATGTATGTGTGTGTGTGTGTGTGTGTGTGTGTGTGTGGGGGGGGGGGGGGGGGGGGTGTCATAGTTTACTGTAGCAGACTCTTCACAGCCATGGGGAAGAAACTGTTCTTCAGTCTGTTGGTACGTGCTCTCATGACTCTGAGTCTGCCAGAGGGGAGGATGGAGAATAGAGAATAGAGAGTGCCCTGGGTGGGTGGGGTCATCCTGGATCTTTTTGGCCCGATGGAGGAGACGGCTTGAGTAGATCTCCTCCAAGCGTGGAAGTGGGGAGCCGATGATCCACTGAGCAGTCTTGATGACCCGCTGCAGTTGTTTCTTCTCAGATGCGGTGCAGCTGGCATACCACACCGTGCATCCGTAGGTCAGGACACTCTCTATTGTGCAATGGTAAAAGTTTTCCAGCAGAGGTGGAGGGAGTCTGTTTCTCTTCAGCGTTCTCAGGAAGAACAGACGCTGCTGGGCCTTTTTAATAATGTGGGTGGTGTTCACAGTCCAGCCCAGGTCCTCTGAGATGTGCAGTCCGAGAAATTTGAAGTTTTTGACCCGCTCCACCTCTTCCCCGTTGATGTTCAGGCCTGAGTGTAGTGTAGTCCTTGTCCTCCGGAAGTCAATGATGACTTCTTTTGTCTTCTTGGTGTTAAGGTTGAGGTGGTTGTCGCTGCACCAGGCCGTCAGTGCTCGGACCTCCTCCCTGTATGGTGCCTCATCCTCTTTGTTAATCAGTCCAACAATGGTTGTATCATCTGCAAATTTGATGAGGGTGTTGGAGCCATGGGTGGCAACGCAGTCGTGGGTGTACAGTGTGTACAAGACAGGACTCAGAACACAACCCTGGGGAACACCGGTGTTGAGGACAATGGTGGAGGACGTGGTGGTGCCCATTCTGACATACTGGGGTCTGTTAGTCAGGAAGTCTTTTATCCACAGACAGAGGGAGGTTCCAAGTTGCAGTGTCTGTAGTTTGTTGATCAGCCGGCTGGGACTGATGGAGTTGAATGCTGAACTAAAGTCAACAAATAGCATCCTGATGTATGTGTTGGGACTTTCAATATGGGTGAGAGCGGAGTGGAGGGCAATGGAGATGGCGTCGTCTGTGGATCTTTTGGACTTGTAGGCGAACTGATGTTGGTCAAAGCCAGGTGGAATATGGGCCTTGACATGTTGTAACACCAGCCTCTCCATGCATTTCATGATCACCGGTGTCAGGGCCACAGGCCGGTAATCATATCAGCAATGTGTGATACAATGATTAGACATGGTCTTTCGTCTTCATACAATTCGGTCTGTTTAATGGGGCTGTCCCATTGTACGAGCTAATTCAAGAGTTCTCCCAAGTTTCCCCTGATTCGAACTCGGGAATTATGGTAATAGCCGCTTGTAGGTACTCGGGGCTCTCATGGACATTTTTCAACGTTGAAATATCTTCACGAGTCTTCCCGAGCTTACCTTGTTTCCTGAGTACCTGCCGTTAGCGTTACGACCCGCTAAGAGACGTCCCTGCAACGTACATTCTACGTGCTTACCATGAGTTTGATTTTTTTTTAACTCGGGAGAGTTCTTGAAGTAGCTCAGACAGTGGGACAGCCCCATAAGTAACAAGATGCCACAACAAAGTCAAAAGGATTTTCCTGCGAAACTGGACCGGGGTTTCATATTTGCATCCTAATATTAATTATTCGATTGGATAAAGGAATCATGAGTTTTACTTCCAAATTTATGATTAATTTGGATAAGTTGGCTGATGAGTGCAACCTATTGCATTGTTATAGCAACCAATGAAGTGAGCATGCAGTGCTGCAGCAGACAAATTCAATGTAGGCAAGGGTGAAGCAAATCCAAGAAAGACAAATTAGAATTTTGTTTCAACAATGAAAAACCAGTTCCAAAGTTATTTAGATGTATACAGTATGTTCATAATTTATTAAATGTTCTTCAATTAATAGTAACTGAAACCGCAAATGAAATGTGGAAATCTATTTCAAGGGGTTGTAATACAAATGAGGCTATACTGCTTCAACTGCAGTTTTTCGATCTGGAAAACTGCATTATTTTTGATACACTATACCTCAGGAAAGATATATCTCCCTATAACGAAAACAAAATACAGATTCACCAGAAATATACCACAAGTTTAAAGGGTTATTATTTGAGGGCTTGTCTAAACTTACTATAGTTTACATTAGTTTAAGAAGGAACTGCAGATGCTGGACAATCGAAGGTAGACAAAAATGCTGGAGAAACTTAGCGGGTGAGGCAGCATTTATGGAGCGAAGGAAATAGGTGACTTTTCGGGTGGAAACCCTTCTATTAGTTGTAGAAAGTTAAGAGGGTGACCTAATTGAGGTGCTTGAAATAATAGAGTAATTCAATAGGATATATACAAATAATGTATTTCCTCTGGTTGGTTAATACAAGAGAAAGCGGATGATGATAAAACATTGTCAATATGAAATGTTAACTTTCTCTTCCTTTCCATTTATTCAGTCTGACCTACTGATTATTTCTTGCATTTATTTTTATTTCAGCTTTCCAGAATGAGCAATGTTTTCTTTCGTCATTTAAAATTAGAATTTGGCCAGATGAAATGAAATGAAGCAACAGTTTCTGAAAGCACAGTGAAAACTATGATTTTGTGGTTGCTCAGTTAAAATTGATCAACGGATTTTTGTTAGCTAACATTTTTGAGTTGTTCGGAACAGAAAACAAATAAAACAGAGTAGAAAATCCACAATGATGTCACATAGCTTAGTAGGAAAGAAAATCCTCTTCTGTTCTTGTTTAGTTTAGTTTAGTACAGAGTAGAAACAGGCCACCGAGCCAGGACCAACCAGCAATCACCCATACACTAGTTCTATCCTGCACGCTAGGGACAATTTACAGAAGCCAATTAACCTACAAGCCTGCATGTTTTTGGAATGTGGGGGGGAAACTGGAGCACCCGGAGAAAACCCACGTGGTCACAGGGAGAACGTACAAACTCCAGACAGGCAGCACCCATAGTAAGGACTGGGTCTCCGGCGCTGTAAGTCAGCAACTCCACCGCTGCGCCACTGTACCGACTTTATCTTTACTCTGTCACACTTTTCTTGAGAAACCCATGTAACTTTCATAAAGAATAGGATCTTAAATGCTGATGAAATGGTGATTGCATAGAACCCATTCCAACTGCAGCCTGACCACTTAACGAAATGTTGTATCTTCATCAAGTTCCCCGAAAACAGGTGAACATCTATCAGATGGGATAAAGTGATTCAACTAAGAATGGAATTGCCTTTACATTAAAAAACAAGAAAGTGGCATGACAAAAAAAGCTTGCACAAAATACAAAAACACCTGTAAATGCATCATATATATCTGCAATGCAGTCATCTTGACACATGTTGGGTTGCATTTGCTGGTAACCTCCATTGTTCATTTATTAATGATGGTCTGATTTAGGAAAGTAATTCTCTTAGCATAGTATTTATTAGAATCATAGAGTCGTACAGCACAAAACAGGCCTTTTGGCCCAACATGTCCATGCCAACCAAGATGCTCAATCTACATTGGTCCCATTTATCTGTTTAGTTCATATCACTTTAAACCTCTATTATAATTGAACATGTGCAAGTGTCTAGATAGATACAAAATGCTGGAGTAACTCAGCAGGAAGGCAGCATCTCTGGAGAAAAGGATTTGGTGACGTTTTGGGTTGAGACTCTTCTTCAGACTAGTCAGAGGAAAGGGGAATGAGAGATATAGACCATGATGTAGAGAGATAAGGAACCAATGAATGAAAGATATGCAAAAAAGTAATGATGTTAAAGGAAACAGGCCATTGTTAACTTCGCTAGGTGAGAACGGGAACCTGGTGTGACTTGGGTGGGGGGGGGGGGTGGAGAGAGAGGGAGTTCAGGGGTTACTTGAAGTTAGATAAATCAATATACCACTGGGTTGTAAGCTGCCCTACCAAAATATGAGACGCTGTTCCTCCAAATTGCGATTAGCCTCACTCTGACAATGGAGGAGGTCTAGGACAAAAAGGTCAGTGTGGGAAAGGGACGGGGAATTTGTTTGGCAACCGTCAGGTAGGTCCATGCGGACTGAGCGAAGGTGTTCAGTGAAACGATCGCCCAGTCTACGTTTGGTCTTGCTGATGTACAAGAGTCCACATCTTGAACAACAGATACAGTAGATGAGGTTGGAGGAGGTGCAATTGAACCTCTACCTAACCTGAAAGGACTGTCGGGGTCCCTGGACAGAGTCTAGGGAGGAGGTACATGGACAGGTGTTGCATCTCCTCAGAGACTCCAACCCCAAGCACTTTCTGATCTGAAGATTCTCCCGCCTGGATCCCCTAGGAAACTGGAGACTCCAAACTCATGTGCGCGAAGCGCGAAGTCCCTTGCGGCCGGGGTCCGGGGGGGGGGGGGGGGGGTAGAGCGCCTAGCATGCATATTATACATGTATACATGTATGCACTATATGCATTAAAACGTATGTAGTATCGCGTGTGCGCATTTGGTGATTTATACACCGTGGAAATGCATGAAAATTAAATTCCACTTTTCAAAAAGGTGATTGGGCGGGAGAAAGAACATTTCAAGCGGGAGAAAATACATCTTAAGTGGGAGACACAAAGCCAGGGCGGGAGAAATTAAATCTCAAGCGGGAGATCGGGAGATTTTGCGAAAATGGCCTTTCGGCGGGAGATCTCCCGCCGAAAGCGGGAGAGTTGGAGTCACAGTCTCCTGCAGTTGCAGGGGAGGGGGTGTTTTGGTGGAAAGGAATGAGTTAAGCAGGGAATTGCAGAGTGACTAGTTTAGCTTAGTTTAGAGATACAGCATGGAAACATGCCCTTCAGCCTTCTATGCCAACCACGCATCATCCGTTTACACTGGTTCTGTTGATCCCACTTACCATCCACTACCTACACACTATGGCCAATTTACAGAATTCAATTAAACTACAAACCCGCACATCTTTGTGATATGGGAGGAATCTGGAGCACCCAGAGGAAACTCACGCCGTCACAAGGAGAACATGCAAACTCCACATGTACAATACCAGAGGTCAGGATTGAACCCGGGTCTCTGGGTTTGATATCATGCCAAAGGTCAAGAGAGTCAGGAGTGTTTAATTGTCCTATGTCACCTACAACTCTCACCAACTGCTACAGATGCCCCATAGAAAGCATTTTATCAGGATGCTTGGTTTGGGAACAGCTCCATCCAAGACTGTTTGAAATTGCAGCAAATTGTGGACGCAGCCCAGGCCATCACACAAACCAAATTCCCTTCTATAGAAGGTAGACAAAAAATGCTGGAGAAACTCAGCAGGTGAGGCAGCATCTATAGAGAGAAGGAATTGGCGACGTTTCGGGTCGAGACCCTTCTATAGATACACTTTATACCTCACTTTGCCTCATCAGGCAAAGGTATAGAAGTGTAAACATGCACCCTTCCAGTTTCTTCCCAGCTGTTATCTGGCAACTGAATCATCCCACAACCAGAGAGCAGTGCTGAACTACTATCTACCTCTTTGGTGACCCTCGGACTATCCTTGATCGGACTTTGATGGCTTTACCTTGCACTAAACGTTATTCCCTTTCATGTATCTATCTGTAAATGGCTCAATTGTAATCATGTATTGTCTTTCTGCTGACCGGATAGCACGTAACAAAAGCTTTTCACCGCACCTCGGTACACATGACAATAAACAAAACTGAACTGGACTGAAATGGAACAATGAAATTCTTGCAGTACTTACAGCAGCGCACCAGATTTGTAAACAGAGTACACAATAAATAACTTGATAAGCAAACCAACACATGTTTTATTTAATGATATTAAGATTTAGGAAAGTTATACCATTTGCATTAAAGCCAGGTTCTGATGAATGTCCAATGCAATCTCTAGTCCACACATGCAGGTTCAACGACCTCTCTATCCACCGGATAACCTCTTCCAGTTTCAGCTATGCAGTATAATCTGACAATCCCTGTCCCATTTAGGAAACCTGAATGGAAACCTCTGGTGACCAAACGAACCAAACAAACTGAAACAAGATCTAAAACAAATTGCACTTAACATTTTATTGCAGCTGAACATCTCATTAAGCTTCTGGCTCTTTTTTAAACAATTTTACGGTTACATCTGGAATGAGTGGAGAGTTTTCAGGTTTTTCTTTCACAGGTCAAATTTCAAATGCAAGAGTCAGCCTCAAGGCAGAAACTTTTGATAATCTGCTGGGTTAAGTGGTAAACCAGTCACAATGTAGCTAAATTCCTACGATGAGAATACAGTGGTTGTACAGGGCAGTGTGGGCTTTCCTCGTGGGTTGAAACTTTACCCATGAAAATTTAAAACAATGAAACAATGAAAGGTGATCTTTTGAATCACATGAAATTCTTAACATGCTGGACAGAAGTAAGTGCTGAGGGGATATTTCATTTCATACGAGAGTCCAGAACCAGAGGGCATGGTCTCAGAGTATAGACAACTGAGATGAGGAAGAATTTGTTCTGGGAGAGGGTTGAGTGTCTTTAGAGCTCCTTGCCATAAAGAGGCATAGGTGTAGAATCCTTGGTTAGATTTAAAGCTGAGATATATTGATTTCTAATTAGCAATGGATTATGGGGAAAGGTCAGGAAAAGGGACATGTGGAATACAAGATGAGCCATGATCTTTCTCAATGATGGCGGTAGTTCAAGGGGCCAAAAGGCCTATTCCTCTTCTTATTTCTTATAGTCTGGTTCCTTAACTTGTACGTAGAAATATAGGAATTACCTGGGTTTCAGTGGTTGAATGGCAAACTTTCATGCTAACTGCCCGCAGGTTTTGGCTCTTTGAGGTAGATAATAAATTGGAAGAACCTTGACAAAGGAGGGGCAAAGGGTATCTGTCGGAATGCTCCAGATCTAAGTTCACCTCATGGAGAGAAGCAGGATGGGAATGGGGCTGGGTGTGGAAGGTTAGAGAAACACAGTGAGAACAAGGTTTTGTAGAAACTGATATCCAACAGGCACCATATATTTGCTGCCTTTAGAATAAAACAAAACTTTTGGAAGAATGGCTAGAATGCTGACCATGGCATTGTGGTCCATGGCATTGAACCTGGTCATTGTGGTCCACTTTGAGCCAATAACTCAGGTAAGAGGCATCGGGTATGGTTTGGGTAATATTAGGAAAAGAACATTGAATACATGCCTGATCATAACCCAAGCCTTGCACATTTTAATGTACAAGTGAACAGATTAGGAAGGTAAGACAGTAGTGTGCAAAAATGAAGTGGGGGTGTGTGGAGTTCCATATCGTAGAACACCTATCATGGCTGATGATGTCTTCTTGCAGTTCTACCATTCCAAAGTAGATTGCACAACAGCTGTCATAGCGTCGCAAGATGCGTCATTGATCAACACGTTGCAATGCTCTCTGCAAGATTTGCCAGCCAGTTGAGCAATAATAAATTAGTTTATATCATAATGTGCAACAACACTTCACAAAGATATGGTGTGTAAGACTCACAATCCATTGACGTAACTGGAGGAAATGATGCCTGACATGCAAGTGATATTGTCACAGTACATTGATTCACCTGGAGACAATTTGCATTAAAAGTCCTGCAATCCTCATTTCATAGCCAACCTTCCTCCACTGGGGCAGAGGCACATCATTACTGCTCCTCTTAATCATCATACAGTATTTATTGTGAGTTCTACAAAAAAACATGCCTGGCAAAAGTATTTTGTTGGCTATAAAATATCATTTTAGGGAGTAATGTCTGTTTCAGACTCCAACATTTCAGCTGCAGTCCATAATTTATTAAAACTTAATCCGATACAACTGAATCTGCCAGCAATCCCTATTTGTTGTCTTTTGCAGTCTGAGTGTTGAGTTGTTGATTATGTCTGAGCTTGAAAGTAATTATCCTTCAGTTAAGTTTCTTGGCCTTGAAATTAATTCATTACAGAATGTCCTTTATACTTTAAGCAATGTTTTGGATTTGGCAATGAAGTATTAAAATATCAAAAAGATGCTGAGGAATGTTTTGAAAGTCTAGTTTTCATTTTCTGGCATTTTCACGCAAGTCTGGCACGTGGTGTTTTGCAGTGCATCTTTTCATCATGTCTCATCAGTGAAGAAAGCGAATGGTATGTTAGCATTCATAGCAAAAGGATTTGAGTATAGGAGCAGGGAGGTTCTACTGCAGTTGTACAGGGCCTTGGTGTGACCACACCTGGAGTATTGTGTACAGTTTTGGTCTCCTAATCTGAGGAAAGACATTCTTGCCATAGAGGGTATACAGAGAAGGTTCACCAGGCTGATTCCTGGGATGGCAGGACTTTCATCTGAAGAAAGACTGACTTGGCTTGTACTCGCTAGAATTTAGAAGATTGAGGGGGGATCTTATAGAAACTACAAAATTCTTAAGGGGTTGGACAGGCTAGATGCAGGAAGATTGTTCCCGATGTTGGGGAAGTCCAGAACACGGGGTCACAGTTTAAAGATAAGGGGGAAGTCTTTTAGGACCGAGATGAGAAAAACATTTTTCACACAGAGAGTAGTGAATCTGTGGAATTCTCTGCCACAGAAGGTAGTTGAGGCCAGTTCATTGGCTATATTTATGTGGCCCTTGTGGCTAAAGGGATCAGGGGGTATGGAAAGAAGGCAGGTACAGGATACTGAGTTGGATGATCAGCCATGATTATATTGAATGGCAGTGCAGGCTCGAAGGGCCAAAAGGCCTACTCCTGCACAAATTTTCTATGTTTCTATGTCTCGGTTTTAGATAAAATGTGCTCAATCTGTTCAAGTCCTTTTAGACATGAACATTTAAAGATCAAGGAAAAAAATTGCCAAAGCTGTTGGTAATTTAGTTCACTGATTTGTTTTCATTTCGTTGAAGATTGAAGAAGATATTATATGATCCCATCCTCTAAAGACAATATTTATTTGTCAGCACTTAAGTGTGTAAATGAACCAGCTCCGGAGATGGAAAAGTGATTGATATTTTACAGGATCCCCCGGTGTCGCTTGCTGGAAAATGTGTGTGTATGTCCATGTGCACAAATGTTGCAAAAGTCAGTTCTGCTCAAATGTGACTTCAATGGTGTAAACCTGCTTTGACACTCAATGAAAAAATGAGACAAAGTGTTGGAGTAAATCAACGAGTCAGGCAGCATCTCTGGAGAACATGGATAGGTGATGACTCGGATCGGGATTCTTCATTGACTTGGTTTATGTATGAAGTGCCACATGTAAAATGCTGAAGTACATCCAACTAGATAAGTATTTTCAGGAGAAATTAATATGGGGTAGGCAAAAATGCTGGAGAAACTCAGCAGGTGAGGCAGCATCTATGGAGCGAAGAAATAGGCAACGTTTCGGGTCGAAACCCTTCTTAAAACGGGTTAACATGGAGATTGGTGGTGAGAGGGGGTTGGGGTAATGTCATTTATCTCCAATGCCCTTCAACAAACAATTACTGCAGGCTCAGAAGCACGAGGTAGAACCGAGGGTGACAATAAGAACATGTCACTCCACTTTTTAAGAAAGGAGGGAGAGAGAAAACAGGGAATTATAGACCAGTTAGCCTTACATCGGTATTGGGGAAGATGCTGTGTTGATTATTAAAGATGCTACAGCAGCATATTGGGATCAGTCAAAGTCAGCATGGATTTATGAAGGGGAAATCATGCTTGACTAATCTTAGGAATTTTTTCAGGATGTAACAAGTAGAATGGATAAGGGAGAGCCAATGGATGTGGTGCATTTGGACTTTCAAAAAGCCTTCGACAAGGTCCCACACAAGAGATAAGTGTGCAAAATTAGAGCACATGGTATTTGGGGTAGGGTATTGACATGGATAGAGAATTGGTTGGCTGACCCGAAGCAAAGAGTAGGATTAACGGGTCCTTTTCAAATTCGCAGGCAGTAACTAGTGGGGTGCCGCAAGGCTCGGTGCTGGGACCCCAGTTATTTACAGTATATATTAACAATATAGACGAGGGAATTAAATGTGACTCAAGTTTGCAGATGACACAAAGCTGGGTGGCAGTGTGAGCTGCAATGAGGATGCTTTGAGGCTGCAGGGTAACTTGGATAGGTTGGGTGAGTGGGCAGATTCATGGCAAATACAGTATAATGTGGATAAATGGGAGATTATCCACTTTGGGGGCAAGAACAGGAATGCAGATTATTATCTGAATGGTGTCAGATTAGGAAAATGGGGGGGTGCAATGAGTCTGAAAGTAAGCATGCAGGTACAGCAGGCAGTGAAGAAATCTAATGGCATGTTGGCCTTCATTGCGAGTGGATTTGAGTTTAGGAGCATAGAGGTCCTACTGCAGTTGTATAGTGCCCTGGTGAGACTACACTTGGAGTATTGTGTGCAATTTTGGTCTCCTAATTTGAGGAAGGACATTCTTACTATTGAGGTAGTGCAGCGTAGGTTCACCAGATTAATTCGCGGGATGGCGGGACTGACATAAATAATGGGTCGACTGGGCTTGTATTCACTGGAATTTAGAAGGATGAGAGGGAATCTTACTGAAACATATAAAATTCTTAAAGGTGTGGACAGGCTAGATGCAGGAAAAATGTTCCCGATGTTAGGGGAGTCCAGAACCAGGGGTCACAGTTTAAGAATATGGGTAGGCCATTTAGGACTGAGATGAGGAATTTCTTTTCACTCAGAGAGTTGTAAATCTGTGGAATTCTCTGCCACAAAAGGCAGTGGTTGTTTTCAAGAGACAGTTAGATTTATCTCTTTGGGCTAAAGGAATCAAAGGATATGGGGGAAAAAGCAGGAACGGGGTACTGATTTTGGATGATCTGCCATGATCATATTGAATTACGGTGCTGGCTCGAAGGGCCAAATGGCCTACTCCGGCACCTATTTTTCTATATTTCTTTCTATGTCCTTATTTATTGAGGATGTTCATGGGCTGAGAATCTTTGAGACTCTGTGTTCAAGAAGTTTCATTTGTTCATGGAATTTTTTCCCTGGATCCACACAAAGTTTGGACTTCTGTCATTTCTTTGGAGGATCTGTCCAAGTTAATATTTAAAATAATTTCAATCTGCTGAAAATTGGAATCTTGGATTTCATTCTTCGTCAAGTTCTTATTGCAAGTACAGTGCCTAGAAACTGAGGATGTAGTCACCCTAAATATAAAGCCAAAATATAGACTCAAAAGAAAAAAGTGCAGCACCATTCATTAAAACAAAGAGTAGTGGGTGCCTGGAACAAGCTGCCAGGGGTGATTGTGGATGAATGGACGAGTCCGGGGGGGGGCCTTAGCTACAGGGATAAAGGGCAGGGGTTTAGGTGCAATCTCTGTCTTGCGGACTCGTCTGGACAGGAGAACAACACCTCATTAAAGTCCTGCCGAAATACCTGGCTCCTCTCTTTCATTTTGGGCCTATCGCCGCGCCACAATGACATTTATGAGGATTTTGGATCGGCACATGGCAACGCAGGCAACGGTAGGCTATGGATCACGTGCTTGCAGAGGAGATTAGTTTACCTTGGCGTCATGTTGTTGACCAAAGGGCCTGTTCCTATGCTGTACTGTTCTATATTAATAAAATGTCTTGCACATCTGGCCCCGGAAAAAGTAAGTACTGAAATAAAGTGTTCGGTTCAAGCATTTCTTTTCCTTTCATTGCAGTGACGGTACAAAGTCCATTTGATGCCTGCTGTCTCAATGGATTGGAGTGGGCTACTGAGAAAAAGCAGTGTGAGACACTACTATACACACTGGAAGACCCAAACTGCAGGTATTTATCAAACATTCTAAAATATATCTTTATGCAAATAGAAAGCTGGAAGAAAGCAGGTCAAACAGCATCTGTGATCAATGTTGATGCATTAGGTCAAGATTCTGCATTAAGATTGAAAGGTAAAAGAAAATTTGGTGTTCTGGAACTGAGCAAGTATCTGATTCAGATAATTACTCAGAAAACTCCTGCACAGATTAATTGTCATGCATAATACTGATACTTTTCTAGTTCATTCCTTCAATGATTAAAAAACTGCATTCTTTGTTTGAAATCAACTGCAACTTCATTAAACCCAGTCCCAGTGTGACAGCTATTTAATTTAAGAATGTTAGTGCTCAATATTTTTGGCATTGGTGATGGTCTGAAAAGCCCACAATCTGCGTCTTGCTGTGAGGGTGAATGATGGTGACAGAGGTGGGGGTTGGGGGATGAAAGATAACATTGAGCAATACAGGAAATGCCTCAAGGATTGGACACGGGTGCAGACACAAAGACCAGCAAAAACAGGAAATGCGCCTTGTATGTGCTGCAGAGTTGAAACAAATAGAGGTTGAACACATGTGCTAAACTGTTTTCAGGAAATAGTTATCCTTAATCCTTCAGCTATAGTGGCATCCTGGAGTGATGCATTTGGAGAAGACCCTTTGCATAGTTCCATCATAAAATCTGATTAGTTAATTATTTCATAAAGAGCCTTTGATGGTTTGACCATAGTAGGAGAGCACATGCGTGGGTATAGGAAGGGTGGTAAATGTTAGAAGACTTTCTCATAGTTTTGCAAGTTGAGACAGGTGAGAGGTGTTGTTGAGTTGCAAGTAGAGAGGTGCCAGTGTGAAGCTTTCTGATCAAATTATGTCCATTATTGCATAGGAAATGTGTGTTGTGTTATATTATATTTTTACATTTATTGTGATTTTTTTCTATAACTGAGGTACAATGTACAGTTCATGTTAGTGTGTGTAAAAAGCTGGGATAAGGGTGATTTTCAGCTTAATCACTCTCCCTTCCCTGGCCTTGTGAGTGAGCGAGAAGTTACATGTTTGATGCATGGGATTGCATGATACGTTGCATCACGGCATCTGCTGTTTCAGCACGTTAACCCTGTATTTTCTGCTGTTCTACATTCATGTCCTTTTATCCATCTGGTGCATCAGAATTAAAGGAAAACGGGTAACACAGTAATGCAACAGTAGTGCAGCCTAACAGCTCCCTGGTGTTATCTGTGTGGAGTTTGCATGTTCTCCCTGTGACTGTGGGAGTTTCATCTTGATGCTTCGTTTTGCTTCCATTGACCTTCCTAATAACTTGCTGCCCTGTCTGCTAACTTTCTGCATTTTTTGCATTGATATCACAATACCTTTGAATGATCTAGATTATGCCGCGCTTAGCCTGTGCCTTGCATTCGCTTCCCACAGAAAGCTTTGGGTATAACAACTTTTCATGTCTGAGTTGTTTCTAAGATACTGGTGTCCTCAATCATTATCTAACCTGAAAGTGACGCATTTATTTTGGCTTTATGTCAATAATAGCAATCTTCCATCCATGTAAAGCTACGTTAGAAGGTTGATGGAAAAGTGCCTGAAAGTGTGGGCCCAATGTCTTCACATCTTCTGCTTTAATCTCTTGCCTTTGTTCCAACCATCTGCATATCCCCCCCCCCCCCGCCTGTGTCCATCTATTACTTGCCATGCTTTTTCCTGCTCTTGTCTCTCCCAGATTTTTTTCCCGCCCCTACAATCAGTTTGAAGAAGGGTCCCCACCCGAAACATCATCTATCCATGTTCTTAACAGATGTTGCCCAACCTGCTGAGTTACTCCAGCACTTTGTATCCTATTGTGTCAACCAACATCTGCAGTTGCTAGTTTCTACAAGTTGCACAGCATCCTGACAGAAATATATGTATCTGCATTATTCTATTGTCTCTGGGACTATTTACAAGAAGGACTGCAGTGGTACAAGAAACTGCTTCTCCATTAACTTTTCAAATGAAATTGAGGATGGCAAGCTAGCAGTCTCCTGAATGATGAATTTAAAAAATATTATGCATAAGACGCTGGGTCCCTAACTTGTGGGCTAACATCATATGGGACATTTTATCAACTGCCTTTTAGAAATACAAATGTACTACATCCACTGGTGTTCACATTGAATCAAAGAATCATTGAATTGTACAACAAAGAAACCGGCACGTTTAACCTGCTTCAGCCATGCTCGCCATGATGCATGACTACACAAATGTTAACTTTCTGCGTTGGGCCTGTATTCCTCTAGGCTTTCCCGACACAAGTACTTGTCCAAATGTCTTATAAACATTGTAATGGTACCTGCCTCTACCATCTTTTCTGGCATCTCATTCCACTATAAAGATTTACTGCTTCGATCTACTAAATTTCTCCGCCAATGAATAGCGTTAGGCTAACCAGTGTGTAGTTCCCCTCCTTGAATAGGGTGTGATATTTGTCATTTCCATGAAATGCAAGAAATTAATAAACGGTCAACAAGTACCAAGAGTAAAGGTCTTGCTGCAATTGAATAAGGTCCGAGAGGAATTACATCGGGAGCACTGTGAATATTTAGGCCTCCACTAATTATGGAGATGATGTAATGGAGATAACTGTGTTGATTATTGGAATGAGGAGACTTAGCCACGAGAAGTTAGGTAATATTGTTCGATACTTGCTGAAGAATGAAGAGCGATTTCAGGGCAGTTACACCTGCTAAACAAAAACTTCTGGAGGAACTCAGCAGGTCAAGGAGCATCTTTGATGAAAATGGACAGATAACATTTTGGATGTAATGTGCTGGAGTAACTCAACATGTCAGGCAGCATCACTGGAGAAAGAGAACAGGGGATATTTCGTGTCGGGATCCTTCTTCAGGCTCACCCGAAGCGTCACCTGTCCATGTTCTCCAGAGATGCTGCCTGATCCACTGAGTTCCCCCAGCTCTTTGTGTTCTTTTTGTGTAAACCAGCATCTGCAGTTCCTTGTTTCAACAAATTACATTTTTGGTTTGGACCCATCTTCAGACTGATCTGAATCCAGTCTGAAGAAGGGTCCTGACCCCAGACAACATCTGTTCATATCCTCAATAGAAAGTGCTTGGCCTGCTGAGTTCTTCCAGCAGTTTGCATTTTGCTCAAGATTCCAGCACCTGCAGTCTCTTTTGTCTCCAATTTACAGGTGCTGTCCAGTTTACCTCTTCCCCTCTCTATTAGAATGTGATGCTTGAAACAAAATATAAAAGAGGTCAGTGTGAATGGCTGATGATCCCTTGCATGTAAACACATACTGCAGCATGTAAATAAAATGGATATTTAAAGGGTGTTAGGGTAGGTTTTGAACTTTTACAATAGCAACTCGTGTTTTACATTTTTTTTTAATAAAGAGATTTGGAACAGCACATGCTGCTTTTCTATCATTTGTTTTACACAATCTTTCAAAGTCCAACCCAACAAATGTAGAGCAAACAGTGAACTGAACCTGTGGTCCCGATGCGCCTGCACTTACCTGGCCTTATCCAAACAATTTGCTGCACCCTCAACTCCAGCTGCACGGAACTATGACAAGGCCAGGGGTGACATCATAAAAGGGCACTTTCC
Organism: Okamejei kenojei; assembly: GCA_035221665.1. Taxonomy (NCBI): domain Eukaryota; kingdom Metazoa; phylum Chordata; class Chondrichthyes; order Rajiformes; family Rajidae; genus Okamejei; species Okamejei kenojei. The sequence continues at coordinate 43,901,922 of CM069149.1, read as the reverse complement.
CCAGACAGATTTTTCCAGTTGAAAAAAAAACTGGCAGCATTGCATTGTCAATTGTTTAATGATTTTAATTGTTTCTAAATGTCTCTATTCAGGTTAGGAATGTAAACATATTAAATAAAATGTTAATTAAAAGCATTTAAAAAGAACAATCTGAAGCCAGTAAAACATAGAACAGTACAGCACAAGAATAGGCCCTTCGGCCCACAATGTTTGCGCCGAGCATGATGCCAAGTTAAACAGAGAGGGAGTAAGAGCAGGACTATGAGATACAGTGGGTGAGGAATCAATCTATGACAGAAGGGGGGGAGAACCCATGTTCACTAAAGAATGAGAACATCTCGGATGTCCTCGAACGGAAAGCCTTATCTTGGGAGCAGATGCAGCAGATAGGGTTTCCAGATCCAGATATGGATGCTCACCCATGATCATATTCAATGGCGGTGCTGACTTGAAGGGCCGAATGGCCTACTCCTGCACCTATTTTGTTTCTATCTCATCTGCCAGCACATAATCCATATCCTGCCATTTCCTCCATTGGTAATGTGCCTGTCTAAAAGTCTTTAAAATACAACTATCGTATCTTCCTCCTCCAGCATCCCTGGCAACGCGTTCTAGGCACCCACTGTGCTCTGGGCAAATAAATACTTGCCCCACATATCTCCTTTTTACTCTGTCCCTCTTTGCTCTCTAGTCTTTGACATTTGCAATTAATTAAAAAAAAATTACCTTTTTCCTCTAATCGGGAATCCCCAGTGACATTGATGGGATCCTACGCTACTGGAAGGACAGATTGCAGGTGATGGGAGCAATTGTTGGTGGATTTCCATTAGAAACAATGACAATACTCAGTGTATTGTGCATTATGAAGGATTTGTCCTTGGGTTCTATTGTCGCAAAATTGTTGACCGGTTTTATGGGCAACATGGTGGCGCAGAGGTAGAGTTGCTGCCTTATAGCGCCAGAAACCCGGGTTCGATCCTAACTACGGGTGCTTGTCTGTACGGAGTTTGTACTTTCTCCCCTTGACCTGCATGGGTTTTCTCTGGGTTGTCTGCTTTCCTCTCACACTCCAAAGACATACAAGTTTGTTTGTAGATTCATTGGCTTGGTTAAATTGTTAATTGTCCCTAGTGTATGTAGGATAGTGTTAGTGTGCAGGTTCGCTGGTCGGCATGGACTCGGTGGGCTGAAGGGCCTGTTTCCGTGCTGTAAACTAAACTAAACATTGTGTCTATTTATTGGGTGGGAGTAAATAAGCCCGAACTTGTTATTACTACTCCTGTTATGCATGCACAAAAAATCTCAGTCAAAGAATATTGGTGGACATGTCATCCTAGGTTTATTCCTTGACATTCCAGAACAATTTGCTCAATGTCAGTGGCATAAGGCTGGACTTGGGACAACTAATACCCAATAGACTGGATGTAGAACGTGACTTGTGGGAAGTCAGATAAAGGGTTACATAGGAAGCAATCATTTATTATCATGGCTTTATCCACAGATTGTTAGTGCACAATTTTTCTTTCTTTAATCTGATGGTTATATTTCTTATCTTACCATTTATTTTTGAAAGCTCTCATTTAGTTCAATGCAATTACGGTTAAATTTCTTCTTGGTTTCAGCAATCTTTCCCTTATATAGAGTAATAACATATGGCATTGATCAATCCTTAACAGGCCTTGTTAATGAAGTCATAAAATCTTCCGAAACTTGGCTGACTTTTACCTCTGTTTCCTGTTTTGTAAGGAGATTAAAATTTCCCAAATTCCACATTGCAGAATAGCAAAGGAACAATGTTGTCGAGTAAAGCTGGAGGAGAACCACTGTGAGGATGGCATAAACGTGGCCAGAGAAAATCACGCATGCACGACATTTAACACTGCCATCAGCCAATGCGACACTGCTAAGGTAATGCATATTTTCCCTTCCAAAGATCTTGACAAGGTTTTGACTGCACAATGTTTAACGAAGGATGTTGAGTTTAATTATTTGAATATAATCACTGATTGGGAGAAAGGATCTCATTTAGCTGTTTGGACTCACAAGCCCCAGCATTCCACTTACATGACATTGGTGAGCTGATGATATTTACTGGGCTGCTTGCCAGAGAAGAGGATTTCATTTTTTTTTTAAACTGTTTTATCATCAATGAAGTGTGGAAGTAATTAGGAGAAATGGTTCGTATGTTAAGAGATTTTGGGATAAATTTAGTAAAAGATGAAATCAGGCACTTGATGAGTGGATTGTAGTAAGACCAGCCTAATTTTACTTTGGAGTCACGTGAGTGACTATGTGAAGAAGCCCCGCCAGGCGCATGCTCGGCATTACGTCGATGCATGTCAGTAGGAATGGGCTGCAGATCGCAGCTCCACCAGCGGTGAGTAACAGACCCGCAGGTAAGTGGTTTTAAAACTACTTCCTGGGTGTTTAAGCTCCATGACGCTGGCTGGCTAGCCAGGAGGTGTTTGGGAAGAAAAAATGGAGAGTACTGGGAAAAAGTCAGCGCGGGTTAAGCGCGCATCCCAGGTGGAAGCAGTTCAATTAAGATCGGGACTGCAGATAAGTACAGAGCCGGTTCCGATACCGGTAGCCGTAGACCCAGCCATAATTCAGCCGCTCCACAGCTGCAGGCCACTGAGGGTACTCCAGTGGATAGGAAAAATAAAAGGAAGTCTGTTAGGCCCGTAATATCAGACGAGTCTGTTGAAGAAGATCCTCCAGACAGACGAGCTATGTGGCTCAGGATGGACCAAATGGGGAAAATGCTCCAAACTATTATTAACCAAGGGTCCAAAGACCCAGAGTATTCCCAGGCAGCCCCTGAGGGGGTTCCATATCAAGAATATGGTGCCTTTACAACGTGGGAATGTGAACCTCCAGAGTCTTGTTTAGGTCTGGAAGAAGTCTCCTTTGAGCAAGTCTTAGGAGTACCAGGGCGGCAGGAGACTGACCATGAAGGTGGTGTTTCTGGTCATAAGTACCCACCACAGCACAAGAGTCAAACTCCAGGTGTACCGGATGTAGCACAATCCTTTGCTATACCAGAGGGGAGCGGTGAGGCCATGGAAGAAAACCTGGCAGCCAATATTAATTATTTGGTTTCTCACCAGCTTCAGGAGACTGTCATGGTTGAGACAGCAGACCTCTATAAAACACCTGTTAATTGTGCGTCACTGAGGGTGCCGACGGTGAATCCGGCAATTTGGACACCCATGACTTCAACAATGCGAGGACAGGAAATACGATTCCAGAGGGTCCTCAGCTCATTGCGGCTGGCATCACTGCTTTTGGGAGGCAGGTGGAAGGGCATGCAATGTCCAAAATCCAAAAAGACATGTTGGCATTGTTTTGTAACTCTTATTTTGAGATTAATTGTATGAGGAAAATCGCCATTCGGCCCATCCTGCACCCAAGATTTGCTGGTCTGTGTAAATCAAGCAATGTTCAAGCTCCAGATTATTTATTTGGAGAAAACCTGCCTAAGCAAATTAAATAAATCGATGAGGGGGCAAAGACTATCAGCCTCATGAAACCTTTCATATTTGGCCAAAGGAAACAATCTGGCTGGATGAGAAGGGGGTTTGATTCAGGAGCGGGAACAAGCAGAGGCAGGGGTATGGTGAGAAGGTATTATTACCCATCACAGCCCAATGTCCATCCATATGTTGGAAGGAGGAGACCGTCACGGTCATTTGCTGAGGTACAAAACTTTATTCTATCACAGAGAAAACTTTTGGGGAACCTCCGGTTGGTGGTAGATTACAATTGTTTTATGATGAATGGTGCTGTATAACATCTGATCAGTTTATATTAGATACTGTGTCAGGTGCTATAATAGCATTTATGGAAGGAGTTGATCCACCTGTACAGAATAAACCTAATAGGGTTTTGGTGTTTCCTGCACCTGAAAATTCTCAGGTAAAAGAAGAAGTAAAAAATGTATTTGAAAAATGGGTAATTGAAAGTACGGGGAATCATCCGCAACAATTTGTGTCAAATATTTTCCCCAGGCCAAAGAAAGATGGGGGTTGTAGAGTCATTCTGGATCTCACAAAATTTAATTCATATGTCCAGTATAGACATTTCAAAATTGACACCTTCAACACTGCAAAGCAGTTGTTGTCCATAGGCTGTTACATGGCTATATAGATTTAAAAGATGTGTATTATTCAGTGCCAATTCATCACCATTATCGCAGGTACTTGAAGTTTAATTGGATGGGTCAGCTGTGGCAATATAAAGTATTACCTAATGGGTTAAGTTCAGCTGCCAGGCTGTTCACAAAATTATTGAAACCAGCACTTGCATTGTTAAGGGCTCAAAATCACATTGTGATCCTTCTCATTTATGCTTTTACAGATATGTTGTCAATGCTGTCATCTTGGTAAAGCAGCTAAAATTAATGGACACAGTTGTGAAGCAAATCATGCTCTGGGATACCAGTGTGGACAAGTTTACAGAGCATGCTGCGTAGGAAGTGAGGAAGACATCAACAATCCATTTACCAGCAACCATACAGCAGAAAATTCAGCCCATAACGTGCACAACCAGAGTCCAGGTAAAATTAAGAGAAGTAAGCAGTGGATCTAGTGGCCATAATTGCTTATTTTAAACTTCAATTTAGCTGAAAGTAAGACTTATCGGTCTTGATTGAAGAATTTATTGCAGTTGGTGAGGCAACACATGGAATACCATGCACAGTTTTGGTCCCTTCTACTTCTATAGTAGCAATGAATGCAGTCCAGAGGAGATTCACCAGATTAATTACGGGGATGAGAGGTTGCTCTATCATGCGAGACTAGACAGTTTTGGTTTGTGGTCCTTAGTTTGGAAGAACCTTATTCAAACATCTAAAGATCCTAAAGGAGCTTGGCAGGGTGGATGTTAAGATGTTTTTACTTGCGATGCGTTATCATCGGCTCTGACCTTCCTACCATCGAGGGGATCCATTGCAGTCGCTGCCTCAAAAAGGCTGGCAGCATCATCAAGGACCCACACCATCCTGGCCACTCACTCATCTCCCCGCTGCCTTCAGGTAGTAGGTACAGGAGTCTGAAATCTGCAACATCCAGGTTCAGGAATAGCTACTTCCCCACAGCCATCAGGTTATTAAACTCAACTCAAACAAAACTCTGATCATTAATAGCCCATTGCACTTTATCTGTTTATTTATGTGTGTATATATATATATTCATTCGTATATGGTCACAATTATCTGTTCTGTTCTGTATTTATTTATGCAGACTATTTTCTGTTGTGTTGAAGCAAAGCAAGAATTTCATTGTCCTATCTGGGACACATGACAATAAACTCTCTTGAATCTTGAATCTTATCAACAAGGGGACAGAGTTGCAAAATAAGAGGCTGGTCATTTAAGTCTGAGGTTTTCAAAATATTTCTTCTCAGTAGGTAGTGAATATCTGGAATTCTCTGTCCCATAATTACTGAGTTACTCCAGCACTTTTTGTCCACTTGTTTTTATCAACATTTAAAAGACATTTGGAAAGGTGCATGTATAGGAAAGGTTTAGTCAAACATGGGCAGGTGGGAGTAGTGTAGATGGGACATCTAGGTCAGCATGGGCAAGTTGGCTAAAGGGCCTGGTTCAATGCTGTTTGACTAGCTCTATAATCAGATGATCACCGAAGAGTTGAGGATACATTTCGAAGAATAGCTGTCTGTTCTCTTGATATCAATGAAAACAGTCTTACATTAAATTAGACCCAATTAATGTACCTATTGAAAGTTAGGGTAACCCACAGCTGCACTTGCAATTATTGCTGTGAAGTTAAGCACCACAACTAACTCTAAATGTGATGAAGTTCTTTGCGATGAAGAATTTACAAATTAATCAATAAATAATAAAAGGGAGGCACAGTGGCGCAGCGGAGAGTTGCTGCGTTACAGTGCTTGCAGCCCCAGAGACCCGGGTTTGATCCCAACTACGAATGCTGTCTGTACGGAGTTTGTAAATTCTCCCCATGACTGCGCGGGTTTACTCCAAGATCTTCGGTTTCCTCCCTCACTCCAAAGATGTAGAGGTTTGTAGGTTTCTTGGCTTGGTATAGTCTTGAGTGTGTGTAGGGTGATGTTAGGGTGTGTAGGGTAATGTTAATGTGTGGGGATCACTGGTCTGTGCGGAATCGGTGGGCCGACAGGCCTGTTTCTGCACTGTATCTCTAAACTAAACTGAACTAAACCAAAACCTAAAAGCGCTTTTCCCCCAGATAAAATAAAAATTGGCTACTTCTTTTATCAGTTCAACTCTTTCTAATAAGCGGAGTACTTTTTAAAATAATTCTCAGGCAGTTTGCATGTGATTTAAAAAAAAGTGAAATGCTAATTCTGGGCTCCACTGTAGCTACCTACTACATACCATAGACTGATAGCTCATTAACAAGAGATACAATCACCAAGCCCGTTGTAATCCTTCATGCTACTGATAATGAATGACAGTTCTCACTGTCAGACTCAATGGTACCATTTATTGTGCAACCAAATAATACGCTTATGTGAGGGGAAACTTTGTTTAAAAAAAACATTTGCTCATTCCTCTTTTATCAAAATTAGATCTCTTCTAAGCTCCATTCGAGAGGGCAGGAAAAGATCGCACTCCACCGTTGCTATTTGGTAGCATGATTATGTGACAATGGCCCAGGGCTGCACTTAACAGCCTCCAGACAGAAATTCCCAGACGGATTCTATTGAAGAAGGAGTCTTGTTGTCTATACATTCTCTACATGTAATGATCAGCAAAGTGAACCTGTGCATATTAAAGTACTAAAATTGTTACCAGTGAATTTTTATTTTTGTTAGCGCGTAGCTCGAATGTATAATTACATTGAGCAATCTTTAGAAGTGCATTTTATGAAATAGGAAAAGGGGACAACCTGCATACATAATGTGCCTATCCTTTGGTGACGGGAAGACTCTATACTGAACACGATGCCAAGATATCCAAAAGACTCTTATAAATGTCAGAAATCAAAATCTTAAAGTTGAAAAACATTCAAGGATCAATATCGTGACTTGGATTTTGCATTCAGCAGAAAATGATGTTTGCCATATAGTTCTGACTTGAAACGTCTCCTATCCATTGTCTCCGGAGATGCTGCCTGACCCGCTGCGTTACTCCAGCGGGTCAGGCAGCTGATTACTCCAGCATTTTATGTCTATCTTTGGTATAAACCAGCATCTGCAATTCCTTTCTATTACATTTAGTCTCCTCCCTATAATCGGATCGTCTTTGAAATGTGGCATACTCTCTCGCCAAAGATGTTCATTTACACCTGAATTTTATTTCCAGGTGATGAAATCAGAAGGTCAGAGCCAGAGGATCCATTCCTGAATGACCGTTGTAGAGGTATGGAAATGTCCTTGATATCAAATCCATTCACATGGCGAGACATTACGCACACATATCTCCTTTCTTTCACAGATCCTCAACACTATTTGTTCATCATGTAGTGAAACAATACATTTATGAACAAGTTATATTTTGGATCTGTAAAACCAGCAATCACTCATGTCCATTATATTCCATGAAATGGGTGCCTTAATGGAAAACATAATGGAACCATTTCCTAACATGGATGCAAAAAAACTGTATTTAAAAAATGAATTAACGGAAAAAATCTTGCTTCATCGTGCCTTCTTGAGTTATGACACACAGGAGATTACAGAAAGAAATGAAACTTAAAAAAAACATAACCTGACATTTTGGGAGATCTGGAAGTGGACAGCAAGTTAATCAGCACCTGAAGAAAAGGATGGTCCAATTGATTTTTAGTTTCCACCTCCCCACATGCCAATGCTGGCCTCCATATAAAACGTCATATTTAACGATCATGTCTATTCTATGAACAGGAATGAAGGTTGACCAAGGGTCATTTGCTGGAATCTCAGACAGCATAGATGTGCAATAAGGGCAGTATACTAAATCAAATGTAGGATTAAAGCAACTCATTAATTAAAACCGGAAAGGTTTGTGGAAATCTATCAGCAAGTTCAACACTGTCCTCACTACTTCGGACTCTAAATACAAAATGTTGTCCACCTTGTTCAAGTAATTTCTTGAAAGATCCATAGTTATATGACTACAATAACCCATACTTCATTAACTTGAATGATGCAGCGCCTATGGGCCTGGCTAAACCTCAACAAAAGCAACAAGTTGGTCATTCATCTCAACACCATCATTAGAATAACACCATCTGGCAGCCACATTCGCACACCAAACATACGTTTTTGTACTTCTTAACTTATTAATAGTGGAAAGAATTAATTTACTTTAGCTTAGAGATACAGCACAGAAACAGGCCCTTCGGCCCACCAGGTCCGTGCCGACCAGCAATCCCCGCACATTAAGCACAATCCTACACACGTTAGGGACAATTCCTACATCCACCAAGCCAATTAACATACAAACCTGTACATCTTTGGAGTGTGGGAGGAAACCGAAGATCTCAGAGAAAACCCATGCAGGTCACGGGGAGAACGTACAAACTCTGTACAGACAGCACCCGTAGTCGGAATCGAACCCGGGTATCCGGTGCTGCATTCCCTGTAAGGCAGCAACTCTACCGCTGCGCCAAAGATGTACAGGTTTTCCTTCAGTAAAGAGCTTTTGAAGAGAAACAGATTGTAGTATTGTGGTTTGACCTATTTTTGTGAAGAGACATTGTGAAGATTGGATGCTTTTTAATAGGGCATGAAAATAATAGGTGTAAAAACTTAGAATATGTGCCCGACGCACATTTTGGTGTCCCAGTCCAAATAAGTGAATTGCATTCAGATCTCCTGAAAATAAGTATGATCTATGCGTGTAGCAGAGAAAATAAATTAGTCTACATCTCCTCAAAATAAGTCAAATTGCAAGAGTAACACAGCAGGTCAGGTAGCATCTATGGAGGACTTTTCGGGTCAAGGGTCTAAAGGTGTTGCCTGACCTGCTGAAGACACTTTGTATCTTTTTTTGTAAATGCGCATCTGCAGTTCCTTGTGTCCATTCTCAACCTCGTTAAGTTCTCCCCTCTCTGTCCCATTTGTAAATGAGGTTTTTGTGCAAGTATCTGAGGAATCTCAAATACTAATACAAACAACATATTTTATGCTTGAGCATACACAGATTAATTTCTGTAAAACATGATCTTCTTGAGGAGTTATTCGATTTTTCAGTTTTCCCTTCCTTGACACTTTGCGATGGTATTTACTGACATCTTGTGGCAAAAATCAACACTGCACTTTTGGCAAGAATGCTGTGTCAAAAATGTTCTTCAGGATGCATTTACAATTTTATTTCTTACAAATCTAAACAGCAGCCAACTACTTATCTTTAGGTTCACCTTTTGTCTATTATCATCAATTAATATTCTTGACTTCAATACCTTGTGTTAATTTTCTCCCCTCCATTGTTGAAACTGCCTCAGAAAGATAAATGGTATTTTGATATTAGCATTCATTTTTTTCCTGTTCCATTTTAGCTCATTATAAAGTGTAAACCCCTTAAAGACCTGATTCTGTTTCCATGTTTTGAAACATTTTCAAGCACAACCCCATTTGTGGATGGGGTACAAGGTAACGCTTGTATGATGGGTCGCTAGCCTTAAATCCTACCCATTCTCTGTTACAGCTTTTCATGTCTTTCTTTGACCTATATAGTTATCACAGTACTTAACAGAATTCACAATCTTCTATATCGTTCTACATCCCTGTCAACATTAGTGGAGCCCCAATGTCATATTCCCAGCAAAAATCTACCGAGGACAAACCAACCCCTGCCTTGTGCTACATAGGCTTACTGTATGACTATCTGAGTCGTATCTTAGGTCAAAGGTTGTGGAAATCTTAAGCCATGAAGCATGAGGTTTTTTTTTGTTCACTCAAGTATTATTCTTCCTCTTACAAATCTGAAAAATAAAATGAGTATGATTTCATGGAAATTAGTCAAATTAATTACAGCAATATTACTGTGGTGTTGGTAAATACAGGCTCAACATGACAATTTATAAGTTAGGTAGACAACCATAGGAAGATCGTTTGGTGTTCATTCAATGAAGAAATTAAATTCATAAAAGTATTGGTGAAGAATATCATATTTGATGTGTTTCTAAGTTGCGTAAAGGAACGAGATTTAAAAAAAAAATTGATTGATTGTTGATACAGCATGGAAACAGGTCCTTCGGTCCACTGAGTCTACACTGACCATTGAATACCTTGACAGATGATTGTTCACTCTGGTTGTACGGTGAACAAAGGGGGACCTGGCGCAGATACTTTGTAACTTTGTAAGCTGCCTTGATGTGGCGACAATTGCATACCTTGGGAGTGCAAGCAAAGAATTTCACTGTGACTTGCCACATGTGACAATAAAGTGTTCATTCATTCATTCCATTCATCATTCATTCATTCGCGTTATCCCACTTTACCATCCACTCCCAACACACTAGGAGCAATTTAAGAGGCCACTCCCCACAAACCCACATTACTTTGGGTTGTGGACCGAAACCAGAGCACCCGGAGGAAACACATGGGGGTCATAGGGAGAACCTACAAACTCCACACACAGACGGCATGAGGTCAGGATCGTGCACTGTCACTGGCGCTGTGAGGCAGCAGCTCCTCCAGCTGTGCCAGTGACAAAAACTAAATGAGACCAAAGCAAAAATCCTGCTGCATATAACAATATAAAATTATGCAGCTCCAGGTTGTATCGCTGAGTCAATATTTTTATGTTAAATCTGAAATCATCTGACAAGTTATTGAATTTCGCAAAGTTTAGGGGAAGCTGGATAGAGTTTGATTATTTCACACTGCCATATGAATTGGATCAAAGTTGTGATGTGAAGATAGGATGGTGCATTATTCATTGCTTTTCTTCTTTCATCATCTTTCTTACAGGAGGAGGACCCTGTCACCAGCGTTGCACCGACACAGGGACAAGTGTCAACTGTTCCTGCTACGTCGGCTACAAGCTGAGTCACGATCACCGCACATGTGAAGGTATTTTCGAGTTTTGCTTGTGTAATCTTTCCTTTCCAAATCAACAAAATGTTCTCATCAGAAACATGAGTAATACCCAAGAAACTAAAGCCAAATAGATAACCATATTTGGATGAGTAAACAGTCAAAACACATTGAAATGGTCATTGGTTTTAAGATACCGATTGTAAAACAACTTGCCAATTAATGTGTTTTCCCATTATTGATGCAGTTTCCACTTGAAGCACATTGAAAGATGATTTCCTGGTTATATGTTTCCACTAGTGGGAGAGTCTGGAACCAGATGACATAGCTTCAATATAAAAGGTTGTATCTTTAGAAAGGAGATGAGGAAGAATTTCCTCAGTCAGAGGGTGGTGAATCTGTGGAAGTCATTCACAGATAGCAGTGAGGCCAAGTCATTGGGTATTAGTAAGGCAAAGATTGACAGATACTTGATTGGCCCATCTAACAACTTCTAAAATGCCACCGTCATATCTGCCTCCGCCACCACCCCTGGCAATGCGTTCCAGAAATGTTCCAGAAACTTTTCTAGAAATGTTGAACCTCTCCCAATGGTTTAACAGATTATAGTTAAAAAGTACACAGAAGGAAGATTTGATATCTCGATATGCTGTTGGTTGGGGCATTGGGAAGCACTACTATTTAGATTATTTAGGCAGGTGATAATTTGGCATATGTCTTCTTTTGTATCTAGTTCAAGCGTGCTTGTTGGGAAGATAGGCGAGAACAAGTTTATGTATGATCCTGTCCAGAAACCTTGCATCATCAATTGTAAAGGGTAACTGTATAGGCAAGGTAAAGGAACAGCTATGGATGCTGATTGTCAAAATCTCAGGGTGTGTTAATACTATGAGGAGAGCAGTGAATAAAATCTTGACTAGAAATTTGTTGTTGATTACAGATATCAACGAGTGTTTGTTGCTGACTCATCCGTGCCAAACAGGAGAGCGTTGCATCAATAATATCGGGTCCTATCAATGCCTGCGTGAGATAGGATGTGGCACTGGATATGAACTGACTGAAAACAACCAATGCAGAGGTATGTAAGAGCACAGAATAACTGAAGATATTTTACATTTATCCATATAAAATAGTAAGATTAAATGAGAACTTACCAGTTCGAAGTTTGATCCTTATTTTATGAGGAGTGACGTTGAGGGATTACGTGAAGAAGCCCCGCCAGGCGCATGCGTGTCATACTTCAAAGCAGCGGCGTGAAAACACAGAAAACAAATAGCTGAAGTAACATAGTAAGGCTCGTAGAAGACTAGAACTACCAGATGATCTCTTAGATTATGAGGGTGGGAGCCGAGGGCACGTAATATTGGCTTAAGTGTTTAACTACATATAACATTTGGTCAACGGGATAGGCTTTAAACATCAGCTTGGCTCCAGCCAGATCTGGCCCGCTTTGTTTGATTAAATCATAAACATAGAAGGTAATGTCATTGACAGACAAATGCATACAAGGTATTCGTAACAATTGTAATGTTTGTACACGTTCTGCTGAAACCAGCGCCATTAGCATAACCACAGTAAGAGTTAATCGCTGCATAGATAATGAAGTAATTGGAGCCCATTGCCGAAGCAGTGTGAGAAAAAGACTGATATCCCAGATTTCTGTATATCGAGGTTTTGGAGGGTTTTTATTAAAAATTCCTCATAAATCGGGATACTAACGGATGAGATCCGATAGGATGTTATTCTGAAGACTGCCCTAAATAAGAGGACAACGCACTCCGAGCACTGGTAATGGCACTATAACTCAGGTGCTCATCAAAATGCAACTTAGCAAGGAACTCCAACACATCACATATGGTTGCATTATGATAAGACATATTGGATTGTACACAGAAACAGCTCCCATTTCTTTATGTGAACCATATATTGTTTTTTGAGTGCTATTTCACCAGCCTGCAGTGATAACCTCCATGGCCCTGTTCGACAATCCAAGTCCTTGGAATTGTCTGGTCAGAACCTGCAGACCAACAATTAATACGGTCATGTAAAGGGTGACTTTCTCCTGTAACCGGATGCACCAACAAATTACTGCAGCTGGGAATCATCATGAATGGCTGAACCATCATTGGAAGCACTAATGGGAACCATGGTTGTGTTGACCAATCTGGGACCACCAAAACACCTGTGGCGGAGTCTCACTCTATTGTGGTGAGGCATTTTGGGATGAAAAAATGGAGGAATTGCATAAAACTTTAGTGCCCCCAATGTAACGAGACTGCATCCACGGCAACTGCACCTGGATCTGGCTTCCATGAAACATATTTAGGCAACTGGTGATGTAATCTGGATGCAACAGATCAATGTCTGGCAACCCAAATCGAGTGACAATTGTGTGACAAAGTTTAGAATTCAACATCCATTCTATATTGGCATGAAATGAACGCGACCTATGGTCGGCCACCACATTGTCTATAGGTGGTAAATAAATGGCTGAAACGCAAATATGTCTTGACATACACCAATGCCACATGACGGTACCCAGTTAACACATGATACTGATTGTGCTCCTCCCTTATGATTAACATATGCCACTGCTGTGGTGTTATCAATCTGGAGTTGAACGTGTAAATCCTTCATTGAGGAGCAATATGCCTTTACCCATAAAATGCCCCCAATCATGCGAAATAATTGATCCCGTGTGTATGGCGAATCAACCCTTCGTGTTCATGCCAGCTACCCCCACAGCTAGACTCAGTGACCGTAGCCCCCCCCCCCCACATCCGAGAGCGCTGACATCAGTCTGGAAGATTAGTGAAGGATCTAGTACCCAAAATGTTATTTGTAGCTTGATTAACATTAACAATCCACCACTGCAATTCTGCGAGAGCTATGGTTGGTAACTGTATAACCCGATCAAAATGGCCTGCATTCGATTTTAGTGCTAGATCTCGTGCTCTCTGCAAATGTTGATAATGCAAAGGCCCGAAATGTATTGCAGGAAACCTGCTACCTATTTCCCAATGACCTTAGTGACTTCTCAGATGGAGGGATAAAGTTTTTGTGGGAGGCAAGTACAGACATCAAAATCATCGACAACCTTGGCTGTTGGTAATGTTACTGTTATAGCAACGGAATTAATAAGAAACCCCAAATACTCAATATTTTGGGTTGGCTGTAACTTGGACTTAGTTGGATGGAGCAACCCTTAATGACTCAAGCTCATTTTTTGGTTGCTGCAACCGATTCTTCAGCTGACTCTTTAGTGTTGCTGATAATTAAGATATCAGCTAAATGAGCCATTACAATGTGATGATGGCCGTCAATAGCACCAGCACAGGTTTTAACAATTGAATAAATAGCCTGGGTGCTGAACTTAATCCATGAGTCAATGCTTTGTATTGCTACAGCTGTCCCATCCAATTAAATTTCAAGTACCTGCGATAATGAGCATGAATTGGCAGTGAATAATACACATCTTGCAAATCAATAGTTGCCACATAACAGCCCTGTGATAGCAGCTGTTTAACAGTAATGAAGGTGTCCAGTTTAAATTCCTATAGAGAACTGAACTGAAGAATTTAAGTGATTGAGGACGAGAATTACTCTACAACACCCATCTTTTTGAGATCTGGGGAAATATTAGACACAATTGTGGAGGATGATTAATGGCTTTATCAATCACCATTGTTTACCTGTTCAGACTCTCGAGCAGAAAACACCCACATTTTATTAGGCTTGTGCTGTTAAGGTGGATCTATCCCTGAGATAAACTCAATGGTAGACGTGAGACAGTATTTAGTATAAACATATCATACGTTATACAGCACCATTCATTAGAAAACATTTGTAATCAACCTCCAATAGGAGATTGGCTGCCAGAACTTTATCGTTAACAAAAGTCCCTGTACCTCTACAGTTGACCTGTAAATCTGTTGTCTGCTCATATTGGGGTTGTAGCCGGTCTGTCTCGGTGGGTACCCTCGTTGCCCCACCGGCCTCCCCCTGCTGAGCCAAGCACCTGGATCTGACCCTCAGTATTAACCCAGGGTTACGAATAGGTGACCTCGAAATGCTTGACTACATTAAGCCAATTGTTTTGGCCTCATCATTAATTTCACGAAATTTCATGACAAGGTCCGTTCCAAACAGGAATTCAGGCATTTGTACATTAGTCGCCTTACATAGAGCAGCAATATTTGGTTTAGTGGTGGCCTGATGGCAATATTCCCTGATGCAATTTCCTGAAAAATGCATTGCATAAAATACCCAACATATATGTTGTGAGTTTGAGGAATGATTGTCCCTTGGACCATAAAGCCAAATGCAGTAATTGTTGCAGCCACCAGTTGGAGGACACCGAACCTCCTGTCCCCTCAAAGAAGGACTCATGGGTGCCTAGAACCTGGATCACCGTGGACACTTTCAATGATGCACATTAAACAGGTGTCTCATATTTGTTTGCAGTCACTTGCATCATATCTTGCTGGAGCTGGTGAGGTACTAAATAATTGATACTGCTGGCAAGAGATTGTTCCATTGCCTCACCAGTCCCCTCCGGAATAGCAAAACTCATTGCCATTTCCGAGACACCTGGAGCGTGGCTCTTGTGCGCGCTGGTGTTTGCACGTAAGCAGGGACACCAGCATCAGGGTCAGCTGCATCCTGCCCTGCTTCTCCCAAATCATATTGTAGGGAGGCATGCTCCAGTCCTAAACAAGGCGCTGGAAGGAGCCCCAATATATGGAAACCCTCCATATGTTGTTCTTGGTATGGGCTCTCTTGGACAGCACTAGCCCTTGGACTATTATGTAATCAAAGGTTGGAGTATCAGCTCCATGTTCCCATCCTCCCCCACATTGTTGCATGATCAGGGGAAGAGTCACCATTGTCGTCAGAGAACCCAGGTCAGTGACTTTATATTTGCCTTTTCATGGCTAGCAGCAGCCTCAGTCTGCTTAGTACCCTTGGAAAATAAATAGATGGACCAGACTCATTCTGAATCAAAATTCCAGTTGGCCTGCCTTTTGTAAATGGAGCTAGTGGTGAAGATTAGCGCGCTATCTTAACTGCTGCCAGTAAACGGCACCCAGCATCGGAATCGGCGTTGCCGCACTTATCTCCCGACCCGATCAAATTCGTGAATCCCTGGACCCACGCTGACGGATCTTCCGAAGTGACAGCTCCAACTCTCCACTCCTACTGACTGCTCGAGCCAGCTTTACGGAGTGGAAATACTTCTTGGTAAAGGTTGTAAGAACACTTACCTTAGAAGTTCCTACTTACCACTGGTGGAGCTGTGCCCTCCAGCCCGTTCAGTGCGACATGCGCGGACGTAATGATGCGCATGCGCCTGGCGGGGCTTCTTCACGTAGTCACTCACGTGATTCCGAAGTAAAATATTAAAGGATATTGGGATGAGGATAGGTGATTGTGTAATAATATTTTTATTAGAAGTAATCCATCATAACAACAGTATAACAACTTTTCAATAAGTATACGAATGTTACGAAAAATTCTTATAAACTTCAATTTTTTTAGAAAGTAGAAAAAGAAAAGAATAGATTTTAATCAATAAGAATAGTGATTAAATAATAATTTTGATTATATAGAAAGAGAAAGAGAAGAGAGAGAAAAAAAATATGTATATATTCTTGTTATATATATTTAATTAAAACAAAGTATTATATATATACATACCTGCCAACTATTCCGATTTGGGCGGAATTCTTCCGATTTTTCCATCCCAATTCCGAATTCCGATTTTTTTCCTCAATATTCCGAAAAAAATTGGAATTCGGAATTGGGATGGAAGCGTGCATGCGACCCATGGCGGCGGCGGCGGCGAGGAGACAGCGAGAGAGCGCACCGCGCCTGCGCCGCTTATGGGGACACGCACGGGTGTACGTCAGCACGCAGCCGCATAACCCCGCCCCGCCACGGTGGCGTTCGGCGTCACTTGCCCCCCCCCCCCCCGCACTGACGGCACTTTGTTAACGAAGAAACTGCAGATGCTGGAGAATCGAGGGTTACACAAAATGCTGGAGAAACTCAGCGGGTGCAGCAGAAAGTCTGAAGAAGGGTCTCGACCCGAAACGTCGCCTATCTCCTTCGCTCCTTAGATGCTGCTGCACCCGCTGAGTTTCTCCAGCATTTTGTGTAACCCCCCTGAGGTCACTTTCCCGCCCTCACTGACGTCACGTACCCCGCCCCTTACTGACGTCACTTGCCCCGCCCCTTACTGACGTCACGTGCCCGCCCTCACTGACGTCAGACTAATAGGATTCCGATTTTTCAATCTCACAAGTTGGCAGGTATGTATATACAAAGAAAAGAGATTATAGTATACATCTTAATAGTGAACAACACAATTACAAATAGCGATATCAATAGAGACATGTATACAAATCAAAAAAAAAACAGAGTTATTTTCATCTAATCCTGCCGGGTACCCATTGAATTGTGATGCCAAGAACAGCTACCCCTTCAAATATTCTGTAGATGGAGACCATATCTGTTCAAAGAGTTCGTATTTGTCCATTAGGACAAATCTGATTCTTTCCAAATGCAACGTCTCCAAAATTTCCACTGTCCACATTTTAATTGTGGGGGATAATGTTCCCTTCCAAAATTTCAGTATTAATTTTTTCCCTGTTATCAAACAGTAATCCAAGAAATTTCTTTGGTAGGATAATTGTAGGATAATTTGATAGGTGATTGTGAGTGGGATATTTGTTATACTGATTGTATTGGGAAGGGTGATTATAGGGTAATGGGTTGTATATATGACTAAGAGATACTGTATAGTATATGAGGGTTTTTTATTTTATTTTTTATTTTTTTCTCCCTTTTTTTATATGGCTTTGTAAATATTTGATTAGTGTATAAATGTAAATAATTTGGTGTACATATGGTATGCTAAATTTGTATAAGATAATTATAAGCAGTTGAATAAGGGGTGGGAATTAATAAGCGTTGGCTTCTTCCTGCTCCTTTTCTGACACATACGATTTCATTTATAGATATTGTTTATGACACTTTATAAATATTCTTGTTTTGTTTTTTGTGTGCTGTTTCACACTTGCTTTTTATTCTTTTATTCTGTTCCAAATCAAGAATTAAATAAAACAAATAAATAAAGAAATAGATCTCTTGCTCATACCAGACTTATTTGTATTTGCCCATCCTTTGCCACTCCACCATGTCTCCCTGAATTTCTCTAAACCCCCCCCCCCCCCCCAAACCCTACACTCTGCAGCCCAACAGAAACGCCCAGCATGAGCTTTGGGTCTCAGGTTTGATCAATGCAATGTCACTAATGAGGAGCTGTGCACAGAATCACACATGACACTGGTCAGCACCATTTTCAACCGCTCTTTCAGATGCACTTTTTTTGCCATAATCTTAAAATTAGATCTAGGCCATTTAAGGAGTAAAAATTGCGAAAACTTTACCAATTGGAAAGCAGACAAGAGGAACATGCTTACAAAGACTTGTGGATGTTACGTGATTGCAACTTCAGGACTGAACGTTAATGTTTCTTGTTAAGGAAATGCTTTGGAAATAGTTAATAGGGTTACAGTGCAATTCACAATGAACCAGACCTGAGTAAACTGAAAGGACTACTGATTTTGCTATTCATATTTGAATATTTTTTTAAAGTAGGAATTTAATTGTTTTATTACTAAGGCGCCTTGATTGTTTTTGATGCAGTACATAATGCAGTGTTTAATGTTTTATGTGTTGTTCCTACCTGTCACAATATGTCACGTTGTCACATGCGAGTGGAGCACCAAGGCAAATTCCTTATATGTGAATACTTGGCCAATAAACCTATTCATTCATTCATACAGTACTGATAGAGCACTATGAGTGGTACATCACGTTTAATATGCTGCCTGTTATACGGGTGAATAGTTGTGGCATGCGTTGTGCTGGCCCCAAATTGATGAAGGGGTTAATGCAAGTACAGCCTCTTCCAGATACAGGTTCTCCTCAGGTTACAATAGGGATTCTATTCCCGAGATCTGTTTATGACCTGAACGATTTGCACATGGGAAATGTGGCCTCCGGAAATACTTTTAAATACAATTTACACAGGGTGGTGGGTATATGGAACAAGCTGCCAGAGGTATTTGAAGCAGGAGTGATAAAGGCATTTAAAATAAATTTGGACAGGTAAATGGATAGGAAAGATCGAGAGGAATACGGGCCAAATGCGGGTGATAGGAATGGAAAGTAAAAAAGGTGTACACTTAACTCATCTAGTTCTTGTACATTAGGAAAGATAGTGGGAAAGAGGGAAGATGGGAGTGAGGAGATTGGGAAATGAAAGTATTTCCATCTGAAGCGATATAGCTGCATTACTGCAGCTTGTGGTTTACAGGTTGCCTTTGACTGGGAGATAGGGTGATGCAGAATACTTTTAAGTGATAAGCATGTCATGATTGATTAGCCAACAATGTGTGCTAGTTGAGACATGCAAAGTGTGACTCGATACAGTGCTAATCGTAAGGGTTTCCAGTGAAGCGCATGCAAGTTGGGCAGAAGACCTGACTAATAGCATTTCTGGGAGGTGGGAGTGTGGTGCACCATCCAATGTTCAAGGGGAATGATGCAGTTGATGGTTATAAATTTCAAGATGTACTCACTGACTGGGACCATATTTATGAAGTCATCGTACTTATCCTTATTTGGACTTTACTGGCTTTACTTTGCACTAAACGTTATTCCCTTATCTTGTACCTATACACTGCAAATGGCTCAATTGTAATCATGTATTGTCTTTATTGACTGGATAGCATGCAACAAAAGCTTTTCATTGTACCTCGGTACTCGTGACAATAAACTGAACTACAGCACTCCATCTTGGCACTCGGGTCTTGACTTTTCCCTTTAACTCCTCCGCCCCTCCATCCCCCCTTAGTGTTCCCTCCACTGAATTTGTATGCTTAGAGGCTTCTAACCCTCTGCCTGAGCAGGTTTTACATCACACCCGCACTTGTCATGCCGAACAGTTGAACACTGGGTGGTAATTGCATCCGAGGTAGAGCATATGGATTATCACAACCCTTGTATTTAGAATCATAGAAAAATAGGTGCTGGAATTGGTCATTCGGCCCTTTGAGCCAGCACCACCATCCAATATGATCATGGCTGATCATCTAAAATCAGTACGCTGTTCCTGCTTTCCCCCCCATATCCCTTGATTCCTTTAGCACTAAGAGCTAAATCTAACTCTCTCTTGAAAACAGATTTGTATCTGGGGACATCCAGTTTACTCCCATCTGCAAGTGCTTCACAGATCAGGTACAATATTACGTAGATTAACACTTCAGAGCAACACAGGTGATGCAATTCCACTCATTTTATATTATGCAATTGTTCAGACCAGCACTGCTGTGAGATTGTTGGAGATGTCACATTAAATGTCACCTGCCTATGACTGTCCATCATTACCATAGTTGCACAATTTATTCCCTCAGCTTCTTGTTTAATAATATCTGATTTTTTTGCATTTTTTTAAACTGATCAGCTGAATAATTTGATTTTTATTTGGAATCTGATAGATATCGACGAATGCGCGAATCATTTACACAATTGCAGGATCAATTTCATTTGCCAGAATACACAGGGATCGTTCCGTTGCCGACCGAATATCCGATGTGGACCTGGATTTCTGCAGGATGCTTTGGGCAACTGTATTGGTAGGTAGCAAAATTATTTATTGCTGTGTTATTCTATTTCCTGGAGAGTGTTTTTAGCTTGTTCCTTGACTTAAGTGTGAACAATGTGAATTTGATTACTGTATCAATAGTGTGCAGTCTCCTAATTAATTTCCTGAACTAAAATCAGTGACTGCTGGGGAAATAGACTCTCAGGTTCATAAAAGATCAGTGCAAAGGCATTCAAGAATCAAGTGTTGAAAACCTGCACACAAGGGTTTGTAGAAGTTCAGAACTCTTTTGAAAAGTTATGATGCTGGATCTATTGTTAATTTTAAATATGAATTTGTTTTTTCTTATGTTAATCAAAGTTTTTAGGAAATTATGGGGAAAAGATCCATAACTTTAAAAAAAAATGCACTGCAATTTCACTGAATGGAAGAACAGGTTTGAGTTGCAATATAGGCTCCTGTTCACATAACCCCTATGAATTGTTATTCAAAATCTCAACACAAATTGCAAGAGGAATTTCATAATAGTGAAAGATATTGTCTACCTGTAAGGCGTGCTAGGAATTTATGAATGCTTTTCTTGTCCCTTTCTTTAATTAAAGATTGATGATTATGGAGTTTACTCTTCAAATGCCTGACATGTGCTCTCAGCAGGGAAGACTTCATATGGGAAGATCAATTTAATTGTATTGCCCATTAAAAATCAATTTTGAATGCTCTAGGGCTAAGTCACGGAATGTGTTACCTCATAATAACAGGTGTCAGTGTCGGACATTTATTCTCGTGTAGAGTTAAAAAGTTGGGCAATCGCAGTGGCGCAGGGGTGGAGTTGCTGCCTTACAGCGAAGGCAGCTCCGAAGACTCGGATTCGATCTGTTTGTATGGAATTTGTACGTTCTCCCCGTGACCTGTGTGTGTTTCCTCAGAGATCTTCGGTTTCCTCCCACATTCCAAAGTCGTACAGGTTTGTAGGTTAATTTGCTTGGTAAATGTAAAAATTATCCCTAGTGGGTGTAGGATAGTGTTAATGTGCGGGAATCGCTGGTCGGCGAGGAGCCGGTGGGCCAAAGGGCCTGTTTCCGTGTTGTATCTCTAAACTGAACTAAGTTGCTGGAACTCCAGAACATTTAACAGGGAATGCTGGAAGCACCCATTGGAGAGGAGAGATTGGGTCAGCATTTTGCTAGAGGACCCCTGATCAAAACTGGACAAGTGAGAAGGAAAGTGTGTTTTGAGTCGTTGACAGGGTGAGTGAAGGGAACAGGGGAAACATTTGCAATAGATTGCAGACAAAATTGTCAAGACAGATCTTTATTTCATCAGTATTTAAAGAAAACACTGTAGCTTTAAATGTATCAATCATCTGTGTGCAATTACTGAGGTCTCTCATTTATGAATGCCACCATCAATGGGATGAAACATAATCCATCCTTGGCCACTCCACTAACTTGTAGGAAAGGAGGGAATGCAGAGGAAAGTGCATGGAGCCAACTACTAAGCCTGTATGTAAGTCTGAATAAATCTGAGCAGACTGTTGACAGTTTGCAGATCACTCATTCATCCTTCATGTTATGGACTTAACATCTACATATTAATTATATTCTTCAGATGACTATTGCCTCAATGTGCATAGCACTGTAATTGTGGCAGTTGCCCAGACTTTTGCGCGTTCTTGCACAAAGATGTTCTTATGGTTTCAGACACCTGGGTGTTAATGGACTGGAAATCTTTACAAATAATAAACACTCTTATGTGATCTTGGAATGATGAGGAACAAACTTTTAAATCTTCTACCCATGCAAATCTATCCAGACCAACAAATCCAACCGCATGCTCACTCTGTTTAGTATCAAGGGTAGAGAATTTGAAGTAATTGCCAAGCTTTGTCAGCTGCCTGGTACAGCCACCTGTGAAATTTTGCCTGTGTATCTGGCAGAGCCCTGGAAGGAGATGTAGAATTTCAGGACGGCCGCTGAAAGATGATCTTTACCTGCAATGATAACCTATTTCCATGCTCTCTCTCTAAATTGATCTAAACTAAGCCTTTATCCTGTGCAGGTAGGCACTGAATTCAGAAGGTTATTTTGGCAATGTGACAATGAGTGCTGCTTAGGGACAATGCCTTACAGCGCCAGAAACCCAGGTTGGATCTTGACAATGGGTGCTGTCCGTACTTTGTTTGTACGTTCTCCCCGTGACCACATGGGTTTTCCTCGGGTGCTCCGGTTTCCTCCCACACTCCAAAGACGAACCGGTTTGTAGGTTACTTGGCTACGGTAACATTGTAAAAATTGTCCCTCATGTGTACCTCATGTGTTAGTGTATGGGAATTGCTGGACAGTATGGATTCTGTGGGCTGTGGGCTGAAAGTCCCGTTTCTGTGCTGTCTCTCTCAAGTCTACATCTCACAGTCGTACAAGGCAGCGTGCAGTTCATCTTTCAGAATCTTGCACAAAACATTCTGTACACTAGATGGTAATAACAGTTTCAATAGGACTCATGCCATTACCTCTCCCTTTCCCCTCCTCTCCTGCTACTTAATCATCAAGAGATGTACTTAAACCAAAGGCTAGAGGCGGAAAATAGCATATTATAAAAATACAGGTTACTTTGTTTTTCTTGTATGCCAATATGTGCAATAAACAAATTCACTTCATGTGAAAGACACAATAAACTGCAGATGCTGATTTACAAAAAAAATACACAAAGTGTTGGAGTAGCTCAGCAGGTCAAGCAGCATCTTTGGAGAACATGGATAGGTGACCTTTCTTCAGACTTACATGTAATACCCTGTTGAAACAGAAGGTGGTGCTGCGGGACAGTTCTCAGAGTGCCTCTGGATAAAGCTGCAAGACACCACTGATTAACCAGAGGTAGACAAAAGTACTGGAGAAACTCAGCTGGTGCAGCAGCATCTATGGAGCGAAGGAAATAGGCAACGTTTCGGGCTGAAACCCTTCTTCCCGCTGAGTTTCTCCAGCACTTTTGTCTATCTTTGTCAGCACTTTTGTCTACCTTTTCCAGCATCTGCAGTTCCTTCTTAAAAACTGATTAACCAGCTTCACACTGCAACACAGATGATTAATGCAGCTGTGCTACACAGTGTGTATATATATATATATATATATATATATATATATATATATATATATATATGTATGTGGACTAGTTATCGAACAATTCCGTGTCACGGCTGAATCAACAACAGAAGGGAAGTGTGTAGCATGAAAAGACTCCTTGCTAATCCATCAGACAGCATCTGAACCAGTGATGATCCAAGTCATTAATTCAATGCCGGAAGGCAAACATATGACATAGAGAAAATTTGTTGAAAATCAGTTGGGTGCATTTCAAGCACTGCAGATGCAAGCAATGCCCACAGAACCTTTCCCCTGCAACAATCTATTCATTGGGATTAATAAATCCCATAGCCGGGATAGCAGTAATCCCAGTACTACTGAACGTGCATTAACCAAGGCAACTAGGGGTGGGCAATTAAATGCTGGCTCACCCTGTGAAGCCCACATTGACACAAGGAATATAACAAATATAGACCTTTAGTTATGCTATTTCATGTTTTATACTTTTTTAATTTTTCTGAATATCAATAAGGCTCAAAAATTGGAAAACTTTGGCAGATAGCAAAGGTGGGGTTGAGGAGTCAGATGGTGGAATTATTCTTGCCAAAGCCACCCATCTTTGGCTCAGTCATGTACTTGAAGACTCTTCCACTGCTAATGAGCTTGCCTCTACTCTGGGTTCATTATCAAAGCATCTGGGAGAATGGGAAACATGGTTAGCAAATGCTGGTCATAGGCCCGTTCAGAAAAATCCAGACCAATGTATGTCAGCACCACAAAGACAATGTAGTCTAAATTTCATCGAGTACCATAGAGTGGGCACAATAGCATCACAGGGCACAATATCGTAGAATAAGGGACTCGGGTGATATTAGTTTATTTAAAATAATGACTATATCTATGTATATGTAAAAGTTATGTTTGGCAGATTTTATTGTTCAGAATTGCATCATTTTAGCTCAACAGTTAATTTTTTAACTTATAAGTCAATACTGAAAATCTCATCAAACTGTCAAAGATTTTTATTTGGGGAATGCACTCTCAAAACTACTCTTCCCATACTGCGCAGGAAAGAAGTGCAGATGCTGCTTTAAATTGAACCAGTCTGAAGAAGGGTCTCAACCCGAAACGTCACCCATTCCTTCTCTCCAGAGATGCTGCCTGTTACTTCAGCATTTTGTGTCTACCCTCCCATACTGCAATGAGTCACAGTAAATGTGCAAGGCTGTTGTCTGCGCTGTGAACAAATTGTTTCATTTTTCTTTCCAGACATCAATGAGTGCAATGGAGCTGCCTCGCCCTGTCAGCCTGGCTACACCTGTTTCAATAACATGGGTTCATATAGCTGTCAGCACAATGTGGTGAACTGTGGCCGAGGCTATCGACTCAATGTGGATGGATCAAACTGTGTGGGTGAGATGCACAATTTTTCACTTCGGTGTTCACTGCTGAGGCTGATAGAACCAATCTCTTATGCGTGCGTTTGTGTTTGAATAAGTCAGATGAACAAGAGCTGGAAGATATATCTGTTTTCAGCCTCAATTGAAAAAAAAAATGAAGGTGATATTTTAGAAACATGTAAGACCATAAACAAAAAGTTAGGTTCAGCAAATTACTTGAAGCTACAATGGGGGAAGAGGCAAGAGGAAACATGCTGAAGCTAGCGGAAGGGAAGTTTAAAGCTCATGTTGCCAATTTATTTTTAATATACAAGTCAACACCTGGTCATCTGACTTCAACCTAATACATGTAGCCTGTAAATGCTAAAAAGTCTTGAGTTACTTTGATCCCAATCCCCAAAATATGTGCTTAACTCTCTCCGATTCTTGCTTAGTTCATCATTAGTAATCCTCCTAAAAGGTCATCGTTGCTACAATAAATTCCACAAACTCGTCAGATTATCTTTTTTCATCTGATTAAACAATTGAATTCCATGTCTATTTCTATATGTAAATTGCAAGGAACTTTTTATTAGAGGCATTGTGGAAAATCTGCTTTAAAACCAATAGGTTTGCTCGGGTTTGCCGGGTTGTAAACGCTCGACTAAGGAGAAGCTCAGAACTCCCATTGCAGGATCAATCACAGCCTCTGCTTCCAATTAACTGCCTGGTCTCAATTTGTTCTCAACGCTAGTCTTCCTCAAGTTTCCCACCTCTTAGGTTGGGCAATGAGAGCACGTCAGCTTAATCTGATGCAAGTTCAACAACCCTATTGCAATGAATAGCAACACACAACTGCCAGAACATCTGTAAATAGACCTTTATATCTAGACTCATACAGTTGTACAGCACAGCCACAGGCACCGCAGCCCACCATGCCATACTGCCCTTTGTACTCCAATCATCTTTACCCACATTATGTTCGTAGCCATCTATACCCTCACGATTCAAGTACTAAATGTTTCTTGAATGTCGTGGGAGTACCTGCCTCCACCATCTCTTCAGGCAGCACATTCTAGACCAACCACCCTCTGTGTAAAAAATCTCCGCACCTCCTATCTCTCAGCTTCAACCTATGCCGTTACTTAAGCATTTCTTTTAACTTAGTTATTTTACGCATATTTAATTACTGATAAATGTTTGAGAGCGTTTTATCAGTGCTTTTTTTTTTAAAGGAGATGCTCCTCATAGGCCAGTGAAAACAAATCTATAATGTTTCTTTGAAAGGCAAAGAAAAACAAGGGATTGCAAGGTTTCCATTGATAAATGGAAATATGGAGTTTGGCTAAATCAGACCAGCCATTACCTTATTATTATTGTAGCAGATTCGAGGGACACTCGAATAATATCACTGAGTGTTATCTTAGATCTGTTTGGGTCATGTGAGGACCAATGCTCAATTTTATTGCACCCCAATGCAAGGTTTGATGTATCACATTCATTATTTGTACAATTATCCATAACGAAATGGAATGGTTAGAAAACTGTGGGGCTTGTGGCTGAATTTTCATGCATGCTCCAACATATATAAAACTCTACGCAGAGGAGCAACATAGACAAGAAGTTAGGCCCAAGTCTGAGGAGCATTGTTTCAATGCAAAGCTTGTCAGGTTCTGTTATTCTATAACACTATGTTCTCTAAACTGTTTTATTAAACTACAAGGACTTTACGAATGATAATCCCAGTTTAACTGAAGATTTCTTAAAAATGGTTTTAAAATTGCATTCACTTTGCCAAACTTTTCTGGGCTTTTGTTTTGCAGACTTTGACGAATGTGCAAGTCCTCAGAACCCTTGTGGTGAAGGGCATTTTTGTATAAACTCTCCTGGCAGTTTTCACTGCAATTGCAAGGCAGGGTACAATTTCAACAGCATTTCCAAGACGTGCGTCGGTAAGTAGACTGTTGCACGGCCAGTCAGGCCTATAATTCAAAGACATTGCAAAGGAAGTACTGGCTGCCTAGTAATTGGACGCCTCTTCAGAATTGGTGGTGACATTTTTTGTTGTTACAAATTTTGACTGTGTCCATGGATAAGTTTCAATGTTTTATGGTTGGGTTACCTGACAAATAAGAGCAAGATGGGACTGAAGAGTAAATAATAACATGGGAAGGGCAAAACACCGTGGAAAACACATCTGATCATCTTTAAATGGATTACCATATTAATGAAAATATTTTAATTAAACTGGCATACAACATTATGCCTTAAATATGAATTAATTATCATTAGCACATCAGATCATTGTACAATGGTGCATGATTTGTCTGTGGTAGATTTGCAAATCTAAAAAGATATGGCAGTAAACTAGAAATGGCTAAAATTAACATACATGGTTTGCAAATAACATTCAAGCCTTTAAGGGGAAAAAAAAGTACACAAAAATATTGGACCAGCTGTGACCATCAAGAGGAAAAGGTAGCATTGGATGAAAGAATAAAAAGCATAAGACATTGTGAGAATTACTTGATTTCAATTATGTCAACTGGGCGATAAGTATTCACTGGAACACTGGAGCACTATCTACTTTAGATAGTGCCATGGGATCTTTTGTATCCTTCTAAGAGGTTAGACGAGTCCTTAGTTTAATCGTTTTTTGAATGATTGCACTTCTAATAATACAGCATTTGTTTGAAGTGGCATTATAATGCCAGCTTGGATTTGTTTTGTTCATCAGAGTGGGTTTTGAACCCACAACCTTCTGAGTTAAAGCTAATAATGCCAACACACAGTCACGGAGAATGAGAAAGACACTGTCTTGTCAAGTTCATCTTGATTCCCAAGTCAAAATGTTTGGCAAAAAAATGTTTAAAATGAAGTGAAGTCTTTGTAAAGTCTTTCTTCACTCACTTATTTTTAATTCAAACTCCAGTGAAGTAGGTGGAGGTATCAGATGACTGTATGAGTTTGCAATAAGGAAGGAATATGTGCTCTATCATGGCTACAGCATTGGTGCATAAACTGTGTTCTGTTAAACTATGTTGTCTTCCTGAATGATAATTTTAGCTCAGCTGAAGTTTTCTTATAAAGGAGTGAAATAAAGAACAAGTCAGGAATTGTTTGCAGAATCACTGCCTCTCTTGTACTTAATGTGTATTGTGTGATACAGTACATTCAAAGACATTTTCTCCTGCTATTCATCCAACTTCTTTTGAGGTAAGAGACAGCCAGAGAATGTGTCTGGTCTACGTGTCAGATATATTCATAAACAAAAATCAGTGAGAAGATTTGCCAAAAAAACCTTTTCATCTTTAAATTCACATAGCTCATGTTTGTCAGTGCAGTTGCAATAAAGTCATTGTTTTGATATTCAGGATTCAGCAATATTCATGATTGCTGTTTTATGTTGACAAAAGGTTTAAAAATAATTTTTTCCCTGCAATCTCATTCCCTATAAGACTTTACTTAGAAAGTGGCTTCTTCCTGAAAGTGCGAGTCTGCCCCCCTTTATTGTCCACCGTCTACTTGCTATCATGCATGAGTGGGTTGTGAGATGGCAGCCTGCCATCCAAATGCTTCAACATCACCTGCCACTGGGGTTCTCTGCTGTGCTTGCTTGTCTATTATTAAACTATAGTTGCCTTGGGACTTGCCTAATACATTACAGGACAAAAATGTAAAGATGGTGTTGCTTATTGCAATTTCACAAATACTTTCTACCCTTTTTTTGGCTTTGGTTTAGATGAAAATGAATGCCGTCGTTACCTGGGTCGCCTCTGCGCACACAATTGTGAGAACACTCCTGGTTCCTACTATTGCAGCTGCAGCAAAGGCTTTAAACTCTCACCAGATGAGAGAAACTGTGAAGGTATTTCAATAAATGTCATTGGCATTAAAAATCAATTTCATTTTCCACACATGTCTGACCTGCTAAATATTTGGACTCACTGGTTTAATTTCAGATTTCCCGCATCTGCGGGGTTTTGACTTTCAGTTGTTTAAAAATTAAGTAAATGTTTACAGAAGATGATTTTATGTATTTTCTTCATGAACTGTGTGATTCCAAATATTACCCCCAATCATTTCACCAGTTTGAATGACAAATGCCACATCCTTTATCGTAAGTAATTTTCTTTTCAGATCAGTAATCACTTGCAATCTCAAATACCACTCACCAATCACAGGAACCATCCTGAAAACTCAATAACAACTCCTTAACTAGAGCAGCCTACGACTTCCCTTTGCAGAAGCTGAGGTTATCATAATTCTCCGCGTGATGAATCCAAGGCAAGAGGCAGTTGCAACCCACACATGGAGCCCCAGATTTAAAAATGTGTTGTGTTAAAGTCACAAAGCATGTTTTGTCCATGAAGCCCCGCAGCTGCAAGGGACACAATATGCCATATTGGATACAATATTATTTGCCTTGCCTGTCCAATTGCAAACAAAGGCCTATCCCTTGTTAGATATGCCAATGTGGAGCTAATGGATAGGTTGTAGATTGTTGGTTGTGGAAGGGATCTTAAGGAAATATTGAGGGTTGTGTTGGAATAGGCTGAACCTCAGGGTGGGGTGGGGGTATCTCTTCAGGGTTTACATTGAGGCATTGGGAATGTGATTTACTGGAGACAAGATTGGGCCAAGGCCTCATGGTGTGAGGACTAAAAGGAAACTATAGTAAGGGATGGTCGGTTGGATACAAGGACAAGGGAAAAATCTTAAAAGAGATATAATTTTAGGAGGATCCATACTCTGGACTCAAGATGTACCGATTCTGGAGGCTTTGAGTTCTAAGATCCTGGATAAGCAGGGTCCTTTTTCCCTTGGAGCTTAGGAGGGAGAGGTGACCTTATAGAGGGATATAAAATCATAAGATGTTTTTATATATACCTTTAAGGTCACCTCCATAAAAGTAAATAGCCATGGTATTTTCCCCAGGATAGGGGAGTCTAAAACTAGAGTGCATAAAGGGCCTGTCCCACTAACGCGATTTTTCAGCAACTGTCTTCAACCTTCAAGCTCGAGGGCACTCGCCTGAAAAACCTCGAGCCTGATCGACCGTCAACACACACATATACACACAAACACATCGCAAACGCAGGGACCAGGGAAAGCGGGGGAGCGCTGTCTGAAATTCACACCCATGATGAGCAGGAAGGTAAAAGATGGCTGGCACAGTGTACGGTAAGTAGTCCTTTAGAGAGCGCGGGGGGGGGGGGGGGGGGGGTAGGGGAGAGAAGGGGAGAGAGGGAGAGAGGGAGAGAGAAGGGGAGAGAAAGGGGAAGAAGGGGGGGGAGAAGGAGTGGAGACACCTTTAAGAAGCCAGACACTTTTAATAAAGTTTAGCGGGCATTTAACATGACTGGTCGGTTTTCCTTGGTTCTGAAAACTCCAATGAGCCAATTAAAATGCCTGGTCAGCAAAGGAAATTGCCTACGGCTACCTCGACTGCCTAGCGACCCCACTCCACTGCACTACGAGTTCAAAAGAACCATGCCGACCAATTTTTACTCGCGGAAGTTTTTTCAGCATGCTGAAAAAGTTTCCTCGACCAAACTGAGGCCATGAGTATGCGGGAACTTCCTTCGAGCATGAAGGAGAGTTACAGTGACCTCCTAGGACCATGTGTCGACCATGCTGCGGGTTTGAGTCGAGCGCAAACTCTTCTAAACTCGCAAATTAGGTTGCCGCAGTGGGACAGGCCCTTAAGTTTAAAGCGAAAGGAAAAAAAGTTTAAAACGTGACCAAAGGGGCAACCTTTTCCACACATTTTGTACATGGGTGGTGCGTACATAGAATGAGCTGCCAGAAGATGTGGTAGATGTGGGTACAATCACAATATTTCAAAGACACTTGTTCAGGTACATGGATAGGAAAGGTTTGGAAGGATACATCCAGGCGCAGGTAAATTGGACTAGCTTTTATTCGGCAATTTATCGGCATGAACAAGTTGGGCCAAATAGTTTGTTTCTAATCTGTATAATCCGATGATAATGGTCCCACTTCTTCATGGTTTGTACATTTGAAAATGATCTTTGTTCAAGTGATGTCAAAATATGCATCACATATGGCTTGAATCACTGTGCATGTCCAATTTGTCATCTTGTAAATCAGCTTTTTAAGTTCCTTTATATTGCATATCACAAAATAATTCCTATGCTATAGAAATTGTGCCAATGCTGTTTGAAACATGTATTACATTTCCCTCAAGATAAAAAATAAAATTCATGGCTGTTTCTAACTTATTGCAAATGTTTTACACTCCTAGATGTGAATGAATGCAAAACCAATCCCTGCAGTCAAGAATGTTCTAATGTCTTTGGTTCATACCAATGTTACTGCCGTCGTGGTTACCAGCTCAGTGATGTGGATGGAATAACCTGTGAAGGTAAGGTTACATTACACCACAAAGCTTGCTGGCAACGGGTTTGTCTCTCACACACACAGCTGTGGTTCCTCATCCTCCTCTCCTGACCACAGCAGCACTGCAATTAGCAAACACTGGAAGGTGAGGATGCACGGTTTCATACGATGGGAAGGCAATTAACCATTGAGCTCAGCCACTGGCTCACAGTTTATGGCATACCACTGCAGGAGCACTGGAGACAATTTTACAACCAACCTATTTACCAGGGAGTAGATGCACCAGGAGAATAAAAATAATTGTTGTTTGAAAGATACAGCATGGAAACAGGATCTTGGGCCCATAAAGTCCACACCTCTAGTGAGAGGAGCAAAATCTAAAGATGTGTGGGCGTTTATTTTTATAAACACAGTAGTGGGTGCCTGGAAGGTGCTGTCCAGCGTGGTGGTGGAGGCAGATACAGTAGTGGCATTGAAGAAATGGAGTTGATATGTGAAGCCAAATGCTCCTGAAGCTGTGCTCATTGTGCCTGGGGCTCACTGAACTACTGTGTTTCAAATAAACAAAGACCCATTGATTAGAAATAGTGAACTTGTGGCTAACAATACAAAGGTACAAGGGACATTTATTATCACATACACCAATTGGTGTAGTGAAATTTGACTTGCCATGCAGCACACAGATAAAGATAAGACACAACATTAAAGAATTTAACAATAAACATAAAAACATCCCCCCACAATGGTTCCCACTCTGAGGGAAGGTACAAAGTCTAGTCCCCATCCCCTTGTCCACCCATAGTCGGGCCTATTGAGGCCTCCGCAGTCGCCGCTACGGCGGCCCGATGTTTCAGGCCCTTCTCGCTGGGTGCTGGTGCTCCGGTGTTGGAGAACCCTCTTAGCGGCTTGGGACACCTGGAACGGCCGCTTCCTTACTGGAGACCGCGGTTTCCGAAGCTGACAGGCCACGCTGGATGGAGCTCCACCACTGGTGATCTCGCCGAGAGATCCCAGGCTCCCGATGTTAAAGTCAGCGCCACTGCCTGCAGCTGGATGCTCCACAGACCCACAGCTCCGCGATGTTCACCTGCAGTCTTAGCATTCCGGAGCTCCAGCGCAGCAACCCGGGCAGCGCCCCAGCGCTGTGCCGCCGCCGAAGCCGAGGTTCTGGCTGGTCCCCTCAGGAAACGCCGTTCCAGGCCCGCTGGTAGGCCGCGAGGACGGGTCGAAGATGCTGCCCGGAGAAAAGCCGCCTCTCCGACCAGGTAGAGACCAGGAAAAGCAGTTTCCCCCTAAACCCCCCACCACATGAAAAATAATAGACCTCGAAACAAAACACTTTTTAACACACTCAAAATAAAAGAAATAAGTTAAAATGCTGACAGCTGCAGGCTGGGCAGCCATACCTAACTGGACAGTGCCCCCAATAAGAAAATATTGCATATGTTGAAAGTGAGACATAACAAAGCATTGGAAATAGCCAGCAGGTCAGTCAGTGTCTGTGAAAAATTAATGCTTTAGTTCAATGACTTTCATCAGAACTAGAATCTCTTTTGACAGATGTCTGATTCAAACAATGCATTTCTTTGCATTTTGTTATAGACATTGATGAATGTGCATTACCTGCCGGAGGCAACATTTGCTCATATCGATGTGTCAATGTTCCTGGAAGTTACCAGTGTGCCTGCCCAGTTTCTGGCTACACTCTTTCACCCAATGAGCGGAACTGTCAAGGTAGGAAAATATTTCTGCAGGGGATCCTAAACTAATGAATTGACATAATTATTTTAAACTAAACTTCTATACACCAAACCGGTCTTATTACAGATATTTCACTGCTATTAAAGATATATTGCAGGGCATGAAAATAAATTTTGCAGGTTTTGTATTGTTTGCGCTGGTTTCCTTTTGAGGTATTGCCAGTCAGGAAATTGGACTGAGGGATAATTGTCATGATGCACTCCAACACTGAAATCAAATGCCTATTACATGCCTCGTATGTGAAAATATCATCAACATGTACAATGCTGTGCATGTGGCTTGCCAGATATGTGCATGTTAGAAGAACAGGTGGAAACGTCTTAATCCTTTATTTAAAGGCCCAGGAATTGATGTGTAAGAGGCAATGAGTAGAAGAAAATTAGCTCCATGTTGTTGTAATATGCTGCTGACATGGTTTACAGCTGTCAAAATATTGCTTGATATGACATGTTGAACATTTTTTATTCATTAATAACTATTTTTGTTGTTCACTGGTGTGTATCATCACTATCAGAAACTAAAGGAGAAAATATCAACTATGGCTCCATGATAATGCTTTTACTATTTATTTTTCCGCTATAAATATCTCTTCCTTTATGTGACACTTTAAAGTCACAAATTCCAGAAATAAATTCTTGAAACAGTTTAGGAAAGACAAAAGAATGTGATTACTTGAAGTGGTTGGAAATCTTCTTCCAACAAAGCCCTTCTTGTTCTTTTCGGTCTGAGATCTGAGCATTCTGTCACCTCTTCAAGGTGTTCCTGTCTCTACCAGTGCACCAAAGAGCAGGATACCAAAGTCTAAGGCTTCTCACCTGTCAGATGGAAAGAAACTCAAGCTTCTCTTTAAAGCCAAAGGATGATGTTTCTTGAAAGATGTAAGGGTTTCTCTCATCGGCTTTTAAAAGGAATACATTATGGGAAATGAAGTACTTCTGAAGTTTAGTCACTGTAGGAAATGAGATGGTCAATAAAAAGTGAAAATTACCAATTAATCACATTTAGAGAACTTTAAAGGCCAAATATAGACCACAATATGAGTGACTTTTTTACAAAATTACAAGCAAACTGCAGTACAATATTTTCTTTCGACCAGACTGATCATACTGGGGTTTAACACCATACCCAAAGTAAGTAAAGTATCAAAGTACCACCCCTCCTTATTAATTCTGATTAGCATCATTTTCTATTTCTTTCATCTTCATGTCTGTTTACTCTCTCTTTAAATTCTCATTAGGTTATATGGGATAGGAATAGAATTAGGCCATTTGCCCCATCATGTCTACTTAGTTATTTAATCACGGCTAATCTATCTCTTCCTCCTAATTCCATTCTCCTGCCTTCTCCCCATAGCCTTGACACCCTTACTAATCAAGCATCTATCTATCTCTGCATTAAATTCTGACGTAAATATGCCTCAATTAGTCTGTATGGTAGCACATCCTACATCCTTGCATTTCTTTTGAATAAGAAATGTTTTACAGGTTTCCCTCTCAATTTATCAATTCATCTATAAAATACTTTGGAGGGAGACCACCGGAAATTGGAGGAGCAGCACCTCATACTTGGGCAGTTTGCACCCTAGCGGCATGAACATTGACTTCTCCAATTTCCGGTAGCCCTTGCTGTCTCCTCCCCTTCTCAGAGCTCCCTCTGCCCTCTGGCACCTCCTCTTCTTTTCTCCTGTCTCTCCACCCACCCCCCCCCCCCCCCCCCCCCCGCGCATCAGTCTGAAGAAGGGTTTCGGCTCGAAACGTTGTCTATTTCCTTCGCTCCATAGATGCTAATGCACCCGATGAGTTTCTCCAGCACTTTTGTCTACCATAAAATACTTTGGTTTTGGTCTTCCTCCCTGCCAGAGGCATGGGGTTGTTTAAGCATTCCCGAGAGGTCTTGGGGCATGGGCTAGGGTCTTATTTGAAAGCTGGCACCTTCTCTGATACAGCATTGGAATACTAGCCCAGAATATGTGCTTACATTCCTGAAATGGAATTCAGAGATGAGAGCTCTGCTATTGAGCTACTGTTGACTTTTTTTTCATGCTTAAAGATCTACCTAAATCTCAAATTATTGACCAAGATTTTAGCCATCTCTCTTCAGTATCCCATAAAACCTGAACCAAATTGAAAGAAACAGCACAGAAATAATTTAATTTGTGGAGATTGCCCCATAACCATGCAAGTTCACATTGGGTTCTTCTGTTTCCTACCATACTCCAACATGGCCTCCTTCGGTGTCGTGATAATTAAGTATAGAAGAAAGTCTTCAGTAAATTTGACTTACTGCATGCATGTGAGATCATGGAATGGCTGAGAGCACTGACTGCAGCAAAGAAGATGGAATTAGAGAGCCTTCCAACTACAGTACTGAAGACCATAATTTCAGAACTGGCTGCCTTCCCACTGGACTGTTCCAGAACAATTACAATACTGTCATCCACCTGAAGTCATGGAAAATTACTCAGACATGTTCTATTCAAAAAAGCAGAGCAGTCCTGCCCAATAAATCGATAGTTCTTTGTTGTCACGTATGCACAGCCCAGTGAAATTCTTTTGCACAACCACAAATGCACAGTTGCTACATTTTGGCACCATTTACAAAGAAAAGCAGTCCAAAGTCCAATGCAGGTAAGCCCCAGGCTTAATCCAACATTCCTCACCTCTGCCTTGAATGCATCATCACTGACTTGGAATAAATTGAATCTGGGCTGGTCCAGACAATTCCCAGGAAATAATTTTAGTTAAAAAAAATCCAATTTGTCAATGCTGTTTCAATTTGAATTTCCTGTTTTGTGAAGCTATAGGTATTCTTTGCGCTGAATCATTTGCATTTCATTTACTGCATCAACACAAAGCATTGATAAACAAACCTTTGCTACAAATGTATAATACAAATTCAATAGCCCCTGACCAACTGAGCGAATGTCTTTACTTAAACTAATTCGAGACAATAACAAATAGCAGCACAGGGCAAGTATCGTCAGTCACCATGAGATCCTGAAGATGACAACCTGATAAGCTATGAGTTTGATGTCATGGTCTGTATCCTACAATCAGTGACCCATGTCTTCCAGATCAGAGGCTTTAGTCTTTTGAAGTCTTTAAGTTTGGGACCACAGGGAAATATCTTGGTGAAAGGGTAGAGACTGCGCATCTGATGTTGCAATTCCAGTCATACTTGATAAAAACCTTAGACGTCTGTTGACAAACAAGGACATGGTCTGCTTATGAAGTCCAAACTCTTAAACAAATTCCCATTGGAGCAACATCAAATGCAGAACCTGCTACATTTTTTTTGTTATTTTTGTTAGTAATTGTGTTTGATTCCACCATCTCCTCTGGCAGCATGTTCCAGATATCAACCACTCCCTGGGTAAGTATAGCCTACTTAAGGGCCTGTCCCACTTAGGCTATTTTTAGGCGACAGTCATAGTTGTAGCAGGTTGCCGAAAAAACGGTGACTGGATACAAAGGACATTTATTATCACATACACCAATTGGTGTAGTGAAATTTGACTTTCCATTGCAGCACACAAATAAAGGTAAGACACAACATTAAATAATTTAACAATAAACATAAAAACATCCAGGGGACTGGACCTCCCTTTGACATAAAAATTGAAATAGAATCATTACTTTAACAAAAGAAAAACAAAGTCAGCACCGGCGACAACCTACGTTATCCTGGCGACAACTACGACAGCACGCCGTCAGGAGAAGTCAAGCTACGCTCATTGGCATCAAACCCACTGTCTCCGAAAAATGTTCAACATGTTGAAAATCCAGCGGTGACCGGAAAGACCCTACGACTCTTTGGGCGACTGAGGAGACGACTCACGACCATACAGGCGACACCCTTGCGACCATGTGGTGACAGCCTAGTCGCCTGTAGTCGCCTAAAAAATAGCCTAAGTGGGACAGGCCCATTAGGTTCCCCCTTTAAAATACTACTGCTCATCTTAGAACTATGCCCTCTTCTTTTTGGTACATCCAATATAGGAAAATATGGGATGTGAACCAAGAAGTAGTCTCTGAGGAAAGCAGAAGGGCTGGGGTGGGGGGAGATGTGACTGGTGGTGGGATTGCAATAAAGTTGATGGAAATGTCATGCTGTCTGACCCTCTAAGTTACTCCAGCTTTTTGTGTCTATCTTCAGAAAATCATGTGTTTGATGCGGAGACTGGTGAAGTGAAAGACGAGGACCAGGGGACCTCTGTCTCTGATCTAACTGTTGGGGAGAGGGGTGGATAGAGAACTGTAGGAAACAAAGGAGAGATGGGCAAGGGCTCCTCTAATTTTCAGAATGGAAAAATTATGTATTTCCATTTTGGACAAAGGTGGGTGCCTTGAGATGTGCAAACCTTTAGAAGGATGACTACTTTAACATTAACAAACTAGTTCTTAACTTAATCTCATTTTGATAATTGGATATTGTACATGTAGAGGAATTTTGGACAAAGCAGAAATCCTTGATTAAATTGGAGCTTAACGCTGCACTTGTTCTATTGAAGTTCGCCTTCAGACACGGATACGAAAATCATCTAGTTGGAAATGTTCACATCCTAAAGTCAGTTTTGTTCCCCTAGATATTGATGAATGCATCACAGGGATGCACAACTGCTCTGGAACTGAGACTTGCTTCAATGTCCAGGGGAGCTACCGCTGCCTAATTTTTGACTGTCCAGAAAACTATCGAAAAACTAGCGAGTCGTAAGTAAAGTTTTGCATTATCAAGCCATTAACAGCATAATTTTCAAAGTCGTATCCAGATAGGAGCTTTTGTCTATTCTACCACGTTCATAGATGGTTTATGCTTTTTAAGTCTTCAGGTAGACCAATATTCATCTTGGCTTTGGCTCTGGACAAATTAATCATGGTAGAAACTTGTAAACAACTTAAAATAAACTATAATTGTTCTTGATAAATGATGCAAGAGTGTAAAGTACTGCAAATCATGTATCCATGGTAATTACATTTCTT
The DNA here is from genome assembly GCA_035221665.1 of Okamejei kenojei. Lineage (NCBI taxonomy): Eukaryota > Metazoa > Chordata > Chondrichthyes > Rajiformes > Rajidae > Okamejei > Okamejei kenojei. The sequence continues at coordinate 43,863,722 of CM069149.1, read as the reverse complement.
CAAGTCTCAACACTTTGAGGAAAGACCATGTTTTCAATCATAGATATTCCCATTACTTTTGCTTTGAACCAAAAGAGCACAACATGTATTTAATTTCTTGGTTTAAATCTATGCTTCAAACTATATTTTAATTGTTAATTTTACTGTCTTGCTTCCTGCGTTTCTCATGCAAGAGAGCAGTTTCATATTTGCCTCAATTATTCACACTGCACTGTGAATTCCTTTTTATTCACTTAATTATGAACCTGAAACTTTATGGGCTTATTTGTTTTTGCTTGATGGGAATATCTGCGATTGACTCTGGTGGATATGTTTTCTGCCAAGGCTCCCTAATTTAAAATCATACAAATAGGTACATGCATCTGATTTCGACACACCCTGAACCCCCACCTGAATTGGAAGGTATTGAAGTTGCTAGTGAAGTGAGGCAACACTTTAGCCAAGAAATTTGATCCATTTTCATGCGTTTTTCATGTGAAAATTGTGCATAAGAACGTGATCACTTGGGGTAGATTGTGTTAGCAATCTTTTCCAAATGAAACTGTACCCATTGTGAAATCAGGGCAGACTCTTCTATGCACAATCTACCTAATGCCATCAGTGTTTCTCAGTGTCAATCACACCCAAATAATATCATAGGTCACATTGCAATTTTTTTGCATAAATCATAGCATAAATTGCAACTTCTATATAATCCATGACTGCTGTTGATTATTCACACAAACAATATTGAAGCATGGATTAGCAATCATATATGGATACAATGTTCTGCACTCTCATGCACAGAACACCCACAATGTACAGTGTTCAAATGCCAGGATTATTGAAACTACATCAGTGATACTCCTCTCACTAGTCACAGCCTTTTTGTTTGGGTAATTCCGAGATGCATTCTGCAATGACAGGCCCTTTGATCAGTGCAGCCCTCAGAGAAGCTCAAAGCTATTTGTAGCACAAAGATCAAGCAAGTCAGATCATTGCATACAGTGATCAGTGTAAACACACTTCCTAGCCACTCCATGGCAATCTTTCCTCAACTGTGCTGTGGCTATCAAAGAGAGGTCTTTAACATCAGAAACTTCTCCGATCAGCAGAAAGTTGTAGTCTCATTTGAGACCCAAGATGTTAGGAAGTGAAAGGAAGGTACACAATGGTTAAAGTCTCAAAGGATGTCCTTTTGACTGGGTGTAGATTCAATTTCATACATTGATGAAGGAAAAAAAACAATTGGAAACCTGAATCCTCTGTTGTGCTGGGTACGATGGGCGCAGATTTAGTAGGTGCCAAACTGCTGATTTACTACATTACTCTTTTCCTCTCGACACCACAAGTTGCACAGCCGAACTTTGGATAATCGTGTTGACTTATGATATAGCATTGCATTTGACATGATGAATATATCCAGAAATTGATCTCATTTTAATAATAAATTGCCAATATTAAAAATTACTTTCACTACAGCAACTTTTTAAAAAGTCTTTAATGTTTTTGATACAGGTTTGATTTTCTTTATTAATATAAGAAGTCTTCAGCCAAAATTAGCTTATTCTTGAAATTAATATTTTGGCCAAAAGTCATCATTCTTTTAGCCTTCGACTAATCACAAAGTTTGACTATTTGGAGGATTTCCATCATGCACTGGGAGGATTCCATCAGTGTGTTTTCCAAGTATGGCCCCTCATGACAATATTATTTTCTGTTTCAAATGTGTTGGTTCTAAATTGTTGGGAAAAAATATGACACAATGATTTTTCAAATTTAATGTTGTGTAATCAGGTTTTTTTTCACACGATTGTGTCATTTTGTTTGCCAAATATTTTGGAACAATGCCATTCTAGGCAGTGATCTCTTAGAGCAATTTTCCAGTTTTTGTAAGAACCCATGGAATTCTTAATGCATAGATTAAGCTATCCTACATCTTAACATGGACTTGAATTGCAAACCTGTCAGGATCCCATTGCAGGAGAGGTTGAATGTTACATTTCAAGTCATGTACTTGTCTCATTTAAAATTATTGCACTTTGGTACTGCAGTCTATTTAACAGAAAACTAACGTGAAATGCCAGGCCCAACAATGTTCCACTTTAGAAGCTTAATATTACAGATGCCATATCACCACAACAAGGGAAAGATGTTAGTTCACAGGAAATGAAATGTGCCACCACAACTTTGTGTGCAACATTCCATCTCTGCTCTGTGGCAACTGTGACAGCATGTTATTATTATCAGTATGAAAGGTTGTGGGGTTTGTGGGCTTAACAATTCAAGAAAACTTTACCCTAGTGTGGACTAGGTAAATATGTGAAGAATTGGTAGCATTGTTTTTGTATTTTTGGGTTATTGGCAAAATCTTTGATTATTTTCTCTTTGCTACTTATTAACTCTGACTGCATGCTCTTCATTTAAACTGCCTCAATGTCTGCTTCATTTATGCATAATGTATTGCTTAGCTGGGCAGTCTCAAACACTTTTCCTTACACTTTATTTTGGCTTGATTCTCCTTTAACTGCTGGTATCTGGTTCTCATTTTCCATTTCCAGTTCCAATAGTATTATTATGATTAATATTGTTCCTATCATTATCAAGTTGTAGAAGAGAAATGTAGCATTAGAATGAACACAAAATATATTGAATAATTTTCTATTCATCCTTATATACATCCAAGCATTTATCTTCCACTTCCGTCTAAAGCATACACGGTAATGTGAGAATAAGATACTATTCCTTGGAATGAATACAGAAAAGAATAACCCTTTGTGGCCTTCTATGAAAATAGGCTGATAGGAGAACTATGTTACTGCCTCATCTGGAGCTGTCAGTGATCAGTTCAGAGAAAGCGAGCAGAGAGCTGTTATTTGTGCCCTTAATTCTTTGTTGGTTAACCGTGTCCTTTGTTGGTTGGGCTCAGGACCTATGAAGATGTAAAAATATGAAAGTGAGGTAATACTGGGATTTTAATCCAGAGCACCTGGCTTGAAGGAGGCTCGCTTGACTGATTTATGCCTTCCAAAACATGAATGTTTTTACATGTGTAAAATTGCATAGTTTATCAGTATCGCAAGATTGGAATGCATATTTGGATAAAAACTAGTACTCAATTAACTAACGATTTAACTATCAATCGAATTAACCATTCAATCCTAATGTTCGTGTAAATTAAAAACCACCATTTTCCCAATCCAGTGATTAGTTCCTTAAATGAATACTATCCTGATGTAAACTATTTTCTCTTTTTGTTTAAAAATTCACCATTCTTGTGAAAACTGATACTAATTGACAATTGTCTAAACTTTCCCCTCATAATTCCAATTGCACATCTTCTTGCACTGAGACATATTCTCTTTTGTAAATTTCCTTCTAAGGTATCTTTCTAGGAAGCTGAAGAACCTCATTGATACAATATCCTTGGGCGTCAGCCCTTTGTTTTCCACTGCCTTGCTCTGTCCCTGTGTCATCATTAAAAGTTTGTTGACCTTTCCCTTGTACTTTAGTAATTGGCAAATTTCGGAATAGATCTGCTCGGTTTTGTGGCAAACTAAATTTGCTATGATGACTTTTCTGAGATTTCTGTGGCTCTCCATGCCGAACCTCTGGTGAATTATCAATAAATTTAAGGGCCTGTCCCATTTTCACGACATTTTTTACTCGTGGACATTTTTCATCAGGCTAGAAAAACAGCCTAACCTACTTGATGCCACAAGTACGTTCGACTAGCATCACGATCTACCTATGACCTCCTACGACCTCGTGACGACCATGCTGCAAGTATGAGTCAAGGGCAAACTCGTCAGAGGTCGTGAATTAGGTCGTGAAAGTGAGACATGCCCTTGACCATTACTATCTCTTCAAAATGTCTCAACTGAACATATTATCATGTGGGACAAGATCAAATGGGACAAGATCAAAAATGGAAACATTGATTTTCTGAAATGCCAAAGCCAAGGTATGAATAGTAATGGGGCAGAATGATTCACCCTGAACCCTTTCCTCCTGTCCTGGTGGGAGATCCAGGACATGAAAGATGGAAAGTTCACTTTTATTTTCTGTGAGGAAATTCCTGAGAAGATACACCCTTGGCCATTACCTCTCTGATAAGATTGCCAGAGATCAAGAACATACTAATTAAAATCTATTGATCCGAGTGGAAACCAGGGGGAGGGGGTTGGCTATTCTCTTGCTCCTTTGTCATATTTTCGGGGCTTTCTAAGGCTCTTTACAAGTTACAATGGAACGGTGGGGGAACCACTTCTGTTGAGGTTGTGATGGATGAGTGTGAGTAATAGGTCCCCACTGCACAGGTAATTCTTTTATTTTCTGCTACACTGACTTGCTGGCTTTGCTTATGTTCATTAACACCCCTCTTTCCTCTCACTTTCTTCCAGTCGCTGTGAGCGCTTGCCTTGCAATGAGAATAAGGAGTGCCAAAGCCTGCCTATAAGAATAACCTACTATTACCTCACTTTCCCCACCAACATCCAAGTGCCCACCAATGTCTTCCGATTCGGGCCCTCTCACGCTCTACCTGGAGATAACATTCTCCTTTCCATCACCCATGGGAACGAGGACAACTATTTTAATGCACAAGAACTGAATAACCACAATGGAATTGTGTTTGTACATCGGCAAATCACAGAACCCAGGGACTTTCTTCTCAACGTTGAAATGAACCTCTTGCGTCATGGAGTCACCAATATTTTTGTAGCAAAAATCTATATTGTTGTAACTGCTGAGGTTTGATGACTTTTATTTGGTGACTCGTCAGAATGTTGATTAATATTGTTCAATGCTAGTTAACCCAATAATACACTGACTGAGATAATAAATATATCAACTTTCCTCTGTTTCTTATGCACGTCCAAGTGGCCTAGTACACTGCAAAGTTTTGCTTTACCTCCATTACAAATATCGCAGTGCGTCTTTCTTTACACTCGGCCCAATTATCTACATTCTGACATTTACTGTACATGCTCCGTGGCTTAATAATAAATCTCACTGCATGAGTTCTGTCCCTTTGTAAACAAATGGGGGGTGGGGGTGTACAATTATGACAAATACATCATGTGACTATTCCTCAAAATTTAGTAAATGTGGATTTTGAGGTAGTGAATCCCCCCCCCCCCCCCCCCCATGGAGTAAACTGTGAATATCAATACATTTTAAGATTTGTTTAAGTTTATCATTTGGAAGAAACACATATGGGAAATTTGTGGGAATAAATAATTTCTTAGAATACAGCCTACACTACAGCTTTGACCGACAATGTATGCCAAACATGTTGCCATTTTAAACTAATCTCTGCTTGCACATGATCCACACCCCTCCATTCTCTGCACAACCATGTGCCTATCTAAAAGTTTCTTTAAAAAACACTATTGTATCTAGTTTCAGCACCATCCCTTGCAACACGTTCCAGGGACCTACCAGTTTTGTGCATAAAAACCTGTCCTGCACATCTCCTTTAAACTTTTCCCTCTCGCCTTAAAGTTAGATCCTCTAGTCTTTGATATTTTCACCCTGGGGTAAAGGTTCCAACTTTCTACCCTGTCTATACCTCTCATAATTCTATCAACATCCGAGTTCCAGAGAAAATAATCCAAATTCGTTCAACATCTCCTTATAACTAATAGCATCTATTCCAGACAACATTCTTGAACTCCAGTTATTGTGACATCATAATGAAGATTAATCTCCTTTTATTTTTCTACTATATCCAACCTTGTGTCAACAGAGCAAAATGAGAATGAGAAAATGAGCAACTTGCAATCCATTAAACATTTCCAGAGGACCCATTGAGAGTGATTCTCCCGCTCATCTGCATTACACTAATGGAAAGGGTAGCCTTAGACACACAAGTAAAATCACATACATCCTCTTTATACTACTTACAGCTTTTGCAGCTCTTGCATTTGTAGAGGTACATAAAGGAGTGAATTACAGAATCATTCTCAGTAGGTTTTATTTACAGAAGTGGTTCATAGCCAAGTGTTCTTCGGCATTCTAAGCATAATTACCACACAACACATTTGAAAGGCGATTAAATAAAATCTTTGTGCTGTTATGTGCTTTTACATTTCTGGATTTTTGCTCTGCAGATTTAATGCACTAGAATTGCACAAATAACCACTCCTTAACCTCTGCTCTCAACAGAATACTTTGGACAGTGACATACAGCTGTGACGTCTCAAAACGTGTGTTTTAACGAGCGATTTCTAATTTATCAATTGATCTTTAATAAGTATTCCAATTAACCCAACAATTATCTACTTGAATTGTTGAAATTGCCCCCAAAAATATTAGAACAATTTATATACTGTGCATTTTTTTAGTTGTTAGTAAACTAGATTAGTATTTGATTAAGTTGATACTATTTTCGACAATACTTCTGCAAAATTGTGAAATGTGCGATCCAGATTACCTTAACATCATCTTAAAAAACGTGTGCTTTTCTTAACTCTACCCAGTTTTTAATTACACCACACACAGAATACATGGAAGCAACTGCCTAACATTTTATACTAACAGCAGTGCAATGTTTTTTTTACTGATATGATGTCAGTATGAAGCAAGATTGGAAGCAGGCAGTCAAAATAGCTGGTTCAGTGATCTGTGTCTGGTATAATTAATAACGGAGTAGAGTAATCTATTGATACTGGTTACCTTGCATCTTCCTATTTGTAGCTCATAGATGTCAACTGTTCTGCTAGGATTGTGATCCATGCCAACTGATCACTCCATTTGACCCTAGGTCTGACCCATGGAGTCTCCTTGCCTTATTCCAATTCAAATTTTGTTTAGCACAGTAGCTACAATTAAAATGAAACTTAGCAGAGCAGTTATTTAAGGTAGACAAAAATGCTGGAGAAACTCAGCGGTTGAGGCAGCATCTATGGAGCGAAGTAAATAGGCAACGTTTCGGGTCGCGACCCTTCTTCGGACTGATGTGTTTAGTTTTGTTTATTGTATAATTCATTTACTTCCTTTATATCACAGTTTATTAAATAAAATGTATTTCATTATTTGGACATAGGAGTTCTTTAATCGTGATTTCTTTTTGTTGCATCACCATACCATTGTCTTACATTTTCACTGGGCAATGTTAGTTATTTATGGAGTTTCCATGGCTTCCTTACCTGGTTTTCTGGCTTTCCACACATAGCAACAATAATTTGTATTTATGTAGTACCTTTAATAGTTGGTGAAATGTCCCATTGCACCTTATTAAACAGATCCGAGCTGCATAAAGATATATTGGGACTGAAAGAGGTAAGATTTAAGGAAATAAAAAATAGTGAAGACTAGATGTTTAGGGATTGCCTGTTATTAGTGAAGTTATTGAAATTAGGGATGCAGAAATCCTGGAGGGAAACAAAGTGCTGGAGGAACTCCACGAGATAGGCAGCATTTGTGGAGGGAAAGGATATGTAATGTTATAAATCAGGACCTTTTTTCAGTCTGATTGGTGTAATGGGTAGAAAGCTAGAAAAGAGAGGTGGAAGGATGTAGGCTACAGGGTTGAAAACATGAATACAAATTTTAAAATGGAGATCTAACAGATTATCTGACAATTATGTTTGCAGGCCACTAAGGTCAGGATATGACATGAGGGGTGTGAGAGGGAATACTAGGAAAGTATCTTGGAGTTTGGGTTGGGACCGTCACCAATGTTCAATTTGTCAATGACTTGGATGCATAAAATTGATGAAAACTAGTGAAATTTGTTGGTACCCAAACTAAGATGGGCAGTAAATCATAGAATGAGCCAGATATGATATAGAAGTTGGTAGATCATTGTAGAAGATTGTAAATATATACAAATAGAAAATATGAAACAAGAGCAGTGCTGCGGAAAAACTAAAGGGTCAGTTGATTGACTGTCTAAATTGCTGCTTTTCACTGGACAATCGACAAGCTAACAGAATGTTGGATAATCTAGCCAAAACTATAATACAAGTCAGAAAAAAATCATTATTACTTCATTCAAACTTTTGATAGCACTGCACATTTTATACCACATCTTGTTTTAGTTTCCAAGAGATAAGGAAAACTTTCAAGTATGCTAGGTATTGTGGGGATGATGCCAAGAGTAAGCTTCTTACATCTCTTTCAATTTAGGTATCGATTTATCATTGTCATGTGTGTGAGGCACAGTGAAAATCTTTGTTTTGCATGCTATCCAATTAAATCAGGTACGATATATAAATATAATCAAGCCAAACTCAAGTACAATAGATAGAACCAAGATGAAGATACAGAGTGCTGAGTACATCAGATTCATAGACAAAATCCAATGTCCTGAACAGGGTTAAGGTACATCAGACAGTACCCTAGCTTATGGAAGGGCCATTCAGAAGTCTGATAACAGAAGCTGTTCCTGAATCTGGTGGTGTGTGTTTTCAAGCTTCGGTACCTTCTGCCAGATGGGAGCAGGAAAAAGAGGGAATGACCAGGGTGGGACAAGTCATTGGTGATGCTGGCTGTTTTTCCGAGGAAACATGAAGTGTAGATGGATTTAATGGAGGGAAGTCTGATCTCTGTGATGGACTGGCCTACATCTACAACTCTCTACAGTTTCTTACAGACCTGAGCAGCAATCCAAGCTGTGATGCAACCCGGCAGTATGCTGGAAGATGGCCGAGAAATGGCTCTAGACTTTTGTTGTCATTAAAACTGTAATGCAAATCACCCTTATGTTGTTTTGACAGTTGCCTTCAGTGTAACTATCACCCTTCACAATACCATGCTGAAAGCAACATCGTCAATTTCCAAGTGGCATTCTCTATTGATCTGTGGCAAATTCGAACAGTTTTTGGCTTGAGCAGCCCCAAAAGGTTCACTGAAAATATTCAATACTCTTTCAACTACTGAGACTTCATGGGAACCTGAGAGGCAACCTTTTCGCACAGAGAGTGGTGGGTATATGGACCAGGTGGTCACGGTGGTGCAGCGGTAGAGCTGCTGCCTTACAGCGAATGCAGCGCAGGAGACCCGGGTTTGATCCAGACTATGGGTACTATCTGTACGGAGTTTGTACATTTTCCCCGTGACCTGCATGGGTTTTCCCCTAGATCTTCAGTTTCCTCCCACACTCCAAAGACGTACAGATTTGTAGGTTAATTGGTTTGGTGAATGTGAAAAGAAGTTGTCCCTAGTGTATGGCGATAGTGTGAGTGTGCGGGGATCACTGGTGTGTTGAGGGAGGCAGGGGAAGCGCAATTGTAATTTTTTTTAAAGTCCAGTGCTGGTGGAGGCAGGGGAGTGGTGGAATCTTATGTTGGGGAATGGGTTGTGTTGGAGGACCAGGCCTCCCATGGGGGCTATGAGTGAGTGGTGGAATTTTGCGTTGGGAGAACGGGTTGCGTTGGGGGACCAGGTTTCCTATGGGGGCTATGAGTGAGTGGTGGAATCTTACGTTGGGGAATGGCTTGCGTTGGGGGACCAGGCTTCCTATGGGGGCTATGGGTGAGTGGTGGAATATTGCGTTGGTGGAACGGGTTGCGTTGGGGGACCAGGCCTCACGTCTGACAGGGACCCAATGGGTCCCACTTGGTCTAGTAACATTTAAAACACATTAATACAGGTACATGAATAAGAAAGGTTTACAGGGATTTGTGCAGACTGTGGGTAAAATGGAGTTAGCTTAGATGGGGCATCTTGGTTGGCACGGACAAGTTGGGCTGAAGGGCCTGTTTCCATGCTCTATGACTATGACACTTAAGTGAACAATAGCTGAGAGAAATGTTGAGAAATCTTAGACTTAAATTTCTCGTCATCCTCTTGTCTTAATTGTCTCTTTTATTTTGCAGGATAGTAAGAGATAGGACAGAGACTGTTCGATGCATAAAATCCTGCAACCCTGGTGATACGTCCTGCATACTCCACCCAGTTAATACAGTCTCCTACACTGTCATTTCCCTGCCGACATACAGGGACTTCACAGGACCAGTTGGTGAGAACCTTAATTAGGTTTCTTTTGTTTAGGTTAATCACTGCAATAAGGCAGCTAAAGCATGCGGTCAAATAACTTATTTACTGGAATTAATCTTCTTTACAAGGTATGAGGTGAAAAAGAAAAGCAATCCTATTTCAAGCAATGTTCTCAAATAGAAAGGAAAAATGTCAGGGGGAAATCACTCTTAAGTCTCTCCTATGCACCTATCAAGGATTTGGAGAGAACCAAGGAACTGCAGATGGTGGTTTACAAAAAAAAGGCTCAAAGTGCTGGAGTAACTCAGTGGGTCAGGTAGCATTCTCCAGAGAATATGGAGAGGACGTTTCTGGTCACGACCCTTCTTCAGACTGATTATGGTGGGAAGGTGGGAGAGAAAGCTAGGTGAGGGGAGGGGTAGGACAAAGCTTAGCAAGTAATGGGGGGAATACAAGTGAGGTTATTTATTACCTCAAGAGACTTTGCTTGTTTTCACTTTAATAGGACACCACTGGTGAAAGTGTGATGGTGCCTCATAAATCCTACTCTTTCCAGGGACACGGAGGGCGGGTCACTGACACTGCTGCTTCCTTTTCACAGAGATCATATTTCTCCGGGCAGCAGCTCCAGTTATTTCCACTGTCCAGTCGGAGATTGTGTTCCGTATCACTGAAGGAAATGTGCGTGACTCCTTTGACATTATTAAACGATATGAAACGGCCATTACAATTGGTAAGTAGCATTCCTACAATTCTTTGTTTATGTTTGTATTGTCATCATTAAGGGTGGCACAGTGTTGTCGCAGGGCCAGAGACCCAGGTTCGATTCTAACCTTGGGTGCTGTTTGTGTGGAGTTTGCATGATTTCTCTGTAACCATGTGCATTTCTTACGGGTTCTCTAGTATCCCCCACATCTCAAAGACAAACAGTTTTGCAGGTTAATTGGCCTCCATAAATTGCCCTTGGTGTGTAGGAAGTACATGCAAAAGTGGGATTACATAGAACTAGTTTGAACAGGTTAATCAATGGGTGGTATGGACTCGATGGGCAGAAGAACCCATTTCCATGTTGAATCTCAGATCAACTAAAATCATAATATGGACTGTCATAAACTTTAGAGTTTAAGAAGGAAGTGCAGATGCTGGAAAATCGAAGGTAGACATAAGTGCTGGAGAAATTCAGCGGGTGCAGCAGCATCTATGGAGTGAAGAAATGGGCAACGTTTCAGGCTGAAACCCTTCTTCAGAGTCTGGGCCCTTAGTATGACTCAGAGGTTCAGAACAGAGGCTGAATCCTCCAAGCATCGCTGCCTTTTCCAAGGGCATCTCCTGACACATTCTGCAAACCTCCATGGACAATTGTTATTAACTCAAAGACCATTCAAACACATGACCTCATGGTTAATGAGGTAGCGACTCGTAAGTCACGGTCACCATAAACAGCCAATACATTAGACAAAATGTGAATTTTAAATCTTCATGGTCAGCGAGGACCTATTTGTTCTCAAACCTTGCTCACTGCCACTTGACCTTCTTCTTTTGGTGTCTGAACAGCCTCTCAGAGCAGAACATCTGTAATAAAAAGTCTGGGCTCTATCATGTCCAATGGTACTTATGGCAATAATAATAAGCCTTTACACAACTCTGGCAAGGTCTTAACTGAATTATTTGTTCACTTTTGATCATTGGATTAACATAATGTGTAAAATAAAAATAATTATTTTTGTTCCAAAATATTTGATGTGAGTTGGAAATAATCTAAGCATTGTTTGTTTCACTTATTGCACTTCATCTGGAAGATTAGATATATTGTGTGAAGAATGTTATATCTGTTGCAACTGAGCTGCCATGTGTGTTATAGAGAAAACATATTGTGCACTTTAAATTGGGTGCCATGTGGTAGGTAGGCCATTGGATCTCTGTAAATAGAACCCTGTGTGCATTGCAAGAAGCTTAACTGGAATATGGTGTTTATTGTAAATAAAGTAAAGTCTGTTGTAATCCCGTGAAATACATCCCTGTATGTTTTGTCAATAGAAAACAGTTTATGGTATCAAAGAAACATCATGCTGTCATAAGTAGATTGTTGAATAGCACATTACATAAACTGCCATGACACATACATTTTAAACAAAGCACACAGGCAATTCTTCGTCATCACTATCCATCAGACATTATGATTCTGATAAGTAGAGCATCATCTGTGTTGTAAAAACAGAAGATACTCAGCAAGTCAGGTATCATCCATGAAAAGAGAGAGTTAGTGGTTTAGGTCAATACCAATGTGAAAAACTAACCAGTTTCCACAAACGCTACTTGAACTGTTGCTTATTTACAGGATTGTCTATTTCCAATTTAGTTTTTTTCAGGATCTGCTCTATTTTTCTTCCATATTGTCTGCATTGTAAATTAATTGTTGCCAAATGGCAAAAATATTGGTTTTATCTTCAAGAATATATATATTGTAAACAAACAATAGACAATAGGCAATAGGTGCAGGAGTAGGCCATTTGGCCCTATGAGCCAGCACTGCCATTCAATGTGATCATGGCTGATCATCCCCAATCAGTACACCGTTCCTGCCTTCTCCCCATATCCCCTGACTCTGCTATTTTTAAGAGCCCTATCTAGCTCTCTCTTGAAAGTATCCAGAGAACCTGCCTCCACCACCCTTTGAGGCAGAGAATTCCACAGACTCACCACTCTCTGTGACAAAAAGTATTTCCTCGTCTCCGTTCTAAATGGCTTACTCCTTATTCTTAAATTGTGACCCCTGGTTCTGGACTCCCCCAACATCGGGAACATGTTTCCTGCCTCTAGTGTGTCCAAGCCCTGAACAATCTTATATATTTCAATGAGATTCCCTCTCATCCTTCTAAACTCCAGAGTGTACAAGCCCAGCTGCTCCATTCTCTCAGCATATGACAGTCCCGCCATCCCGGGAATTAACCTTGTAAACCTACGCTGCACTCCCTTAAAAGCAAGAATGTCCTTCCTCAAATTAGGGGACCAAAACTTCACACAATACTCCAGGTGTGGTCTCACTAGGGCTCTGTACAACTGCAGAAGGACCTCTTTGCTCCTATATTCGATTCCTTTTGTTATAAAGGCCAACATGCCATTCACTTTCTTCACTGCCTGCTGTACCTGCATGCTTACTCTCATAGACTGATGTACAAGGATCCCCCAGATCCCGTTTACTTCCCCTTTTCCCAACTTGACGCCATTTAGATAATCTGCCTTCCCGTTTTTGCTACCAAAGTGGATAACCTCACATTTATCCACATTAAACTTCATCTGCCATGCATCTGCCCACTCCCCCAACGTGTCCAAGTCACCCTGCATTCTCATAGCATCCTCCTCACAATTCACACTGCCACCCAGCTTTGTGTCATCTGCAAATTTGCTAATGTTACTTTGAATCCCTACATCCAAATCATTGATGTATATTGTAAATAGCTGCGGTCCCAGCACTGAGCCTTTCGGTACCCCACTAGTTACTGCCTGCCATTCTGAAAGGGACCCGTTAATCCCTACTCTTTGATTCCTGTCTGCCAACCACTTCTCTATCCATGTCAGCACTCTGCCCCCAATACCATGTGCCCTAATTCTGCCCACTAATCTCCTATGTGGGACCTTATCAAATGCTTTCTGAAAGTCCAGGTACACTACATCCACTGGCTCTCCGTTGTCCATTTTCCTAGTTACATCTTCAAAAAATTCCAGAAGATTAGTCAAGCATGATTTCCCCTTTGTAAATTCATGCTGACTCGGACCAATCCCGTTACTGCTATCCAAATGTGCGGCTATCTCATCTTTTATAATTGACTCCAGCATCTTCCCCACCACCGATGTCAGGCTAATTGGTCTATAATTCCCCGATTTCTCTCCCCCGCCTTTCTTAAAAAGTGGGATAACATTAGCTATTCTCCAATCCACAGGAACTGATCCTGAGTCTATAGAACATTGGAAAATTATCACCAATGCATCCACGATTTCTAGAGCCACTTCCTTAAGTACCCTGGGATGCAGACCATCAGGCCTTGGGGATTTATCAGCCTTCAGTCCCATCAGTCTATCCAACACCATTTCCTGCCTAATGTGGATTTCCTTCCGTTCCTCTGTCACCCCAGATCCTCTGGCCTCTACAGAAAATTGTGTGTTTTCAAAATTGTGACATGTCCTTTAAGTGAAATATTGTACACTATAAGACTGAGTTCAATGGAAATTGAATATTATGTTCATTGCAAATGCAAGGCGGCAGTAGCAGTTTCATAGTGTGGAGAGAGGGCAGAGGAGATTCACCAGGATGTTGCCTGGATTGGAGGACTTTAGTTAAGAGGAGAGATTGTCTGGGCTGGGCTTGTTTTCCCTGGCGTGAAGGAGGTTCAGGGATGACCTGACAAAGGCATAGATAGGGTAGATAATCAGAATCTTTTTCCAGTGGTAGGGGCATGGGTTTAAGGTAAAAGCAAAATTGATTTAAAGAGGATATGAGACAAACATTTTTGTAACGTAATGAGTGGTTAGGGGTCATTGTAGATGGCCGAAAAGGTCAGCATGGATGAGACAGGCCAAAGGACCCCATTTCTGTGACGTATAATTCATGACTCTCAAGAACCACTGACTGAAGAACTGTATGCTTCAAATTAACTACTGCTTAGTTATTTGTCACATGGCAAAGTGGGCTGAGTTTCAACAGAATAAAACTCTTGCATTTGAAAGTTGGAAAGAAAAATGCAGTTTGGTGTATATTATATTCAGATTCTGATGTCTGTATTGTAAATAAAAACCACTCCACCATTTGCAGTATTCACAACATGCAACCGCTATGGGAAGAACCTCATTCCGATTGCAGAGCTCAAAATAGGAATTTATATTCAAGAGTAAAGCATAACTGGAGTTTCTTGTTTGGAGATCCTGCAGATGCTCACACTCGGTGAAACACGGAATCACAATCTGTAAATGTGTTTAAATTGGTCAACTGCACACATTGGAAACAAGTTTTTGAAGAATTTTCACAGCTCTTGTGCAGTAGTGTTTAAAACATTCTAACAGTAGGTGGCACTGCCATTTCATTTAGTAACCTAAATTCAGCTTCTCAAATGCCAAACCGCTTAATGCTTTTCATCTCAGTATTTTCAAATGTTACATAATACCACATAACGTTATTTTGTTTTAACATGTTCAAAAACATTTTTTCGTATTTCCTTTGAAAAATGTTTCTTTGTAGATCAGATGTGAAGTCTTGGCAAATGCATCTGTAAATGAATTTCATCACCACTTTCTATGCCATTTTGGTTATGTCCTCTCATTACAAGCTCAATTAATCAGTGAAAATATTTTTTCTTGCATTTCCTTATCAGAGGATCTAAAAGACTTGAATGCTTGAAGGCTTAGATTTTATTTTAATCATTACTGATACACCATTGTCTCTACTGTCATAACAACCAGTCTTTCATTCGGATGTCGGCTTGGTCAATCGTTTCCATCTCATGGGCTTGCAAGCTTAAAAACAGACGTGAAGTATTTTGTGCTTATTGAGTAGACATATGGTTTATGATTTATACAGCTTGGTAATGTAATTTAGGCTCCAGTTTATGAAACCAAGAATTACAAATCATTGCCCACCTCCAACAGACATAGTTTGTGAAAATTCCCTCATCCCCTCCCTGGTTCTGAACAACACTGACGATTCGTTCCCTGCTCTCTAGACCTGCTCATTCCTGAAGAACTCTTCCTCTGACCTCTTATCTTCCTTGCTGGTTTGACCTCCCGCCAGTCCCTCTGGGCTTGTTCCTGAGTGAGACACATTTTCCATTTCTTTTCAGCAGTGCTCACGCCCTGGACTCCTAGAATTCGTGTGTGTGGAACCCATAATCAAAAACATTTTTCGTATATATTTGTGTGCACTAAAGTTTTTTAACCAAATTGTTAATAACTCTTGAGTTCAAAAGTCGATGATTCACAAGCAAAGTGGCGGATTCTATATAACGAATTTATTAGCCCCTAAAATCAAAATTACCACAAGCATACCATGTGGAATCTTACCCAATGCCCCTTGACAATTCAGATAAACATATTTGTGTTATTTCCTTTATTAATATAATTTCTCAAACACCTGTACCAAATCCATTAGAGGCATTGGGAGAAGCATCATCAAAATTCAATCCCAAAGACACTAACAATGAAATATCTGTAATCCGTTCCTTGGGGCCATTATAATTTTGTTGCTATTTTAAACGCACAGTGCAGAAAAGTACTTAAGTTGGTTTTCTTTTTAAACAAAAAATTAGAATTTTGTAATAGTTTAGAATTTCAGTCCAGGTGAATGGACAAAGGTGAATACTGTCTCAGGTTGGAGTGTGCACTCTTTGAACTACCCATTCTCTCAAGATGTGTTATTGACTTTAATCTACAAACTTTCACATGTTGAGGTATGCCTTAACAATGCACCTATTTCCACAATTTGTATTCCCACGGATTTCCACGTTTCTAATTGTTACTTAGAGTTGGAGCAGAAAGCATTGATAAAATATGAAGCTATAATTTACATGCAATGTATCTAGTACCATGCAAGGATAATATTAATAATTGTAAGTATAATACCTGCTTATACATCGAGGATTATTATCTGTACACTTAATCCTCACTTTATTATTGCAGCTTCCTATTTCAAGTATTTTGCTTAATGCATGCTCTCACATGTAATTACTAAATTATTTATGCCATAATCTACCTATTCTGCTAACTTCTGTTTCTTCAGGAAGCATATTGCAGTTTTTCATTTCATTAATTGTCTTAAGAGTTCTCTTTTCCCTTATTTCTGTTTATGTGACCTGTTATATATCTCTTAATAATTCTAACACTGATTCTGCGGGTAGTGTCGCTGTCACGTGGAATCAGCAGTCCCAGTATGAATGCGATTTCCCTTGCCCTTTGTGTGGAGGTTATACCCTCACCTGGTGCCCATGTGTTTCCTCATATATTTTGGTCCTCCCACATCCCAGGTTTCCACAGGTAGTTTGGTCCTCCCACATCCCAGGTTTCCCCAAGGTACTTTGATCCCCCCTCATCTCTAAACACACAGCAGGTTAGGCAACATTTTTATGTCCCTTCATCAAAATACCTGCATAACTTCATCATGAAAGCACAACAACCACAGCAGTCCAAGGAAAAAATCCGCTGTTGCCTTCTCAAAGCAATCTTGCTATCGTCAGCAAAGATGTCCTTTTTTGGAGGCGGTTTTAATTAGATACTTTCATGCATCTGGATTATCAATTAATATACATTTGTTAGTTATTTACCAAAGAAAATTGTTCAATCTGTTAATTTTTGGAAAATTATACCCTTTTTGTTATTTTGCCTAAGTGGTGACAGGGGAAATATACACATTTTATTGTGCTGTTTGTGTGTTTGTTGCATTATCTTGCGATGTTACAAAACTTACCTTCAGCGGCGCTGCCGTTCTGCCACTGGCCGTGTGCGTGACTTTGGCGCCTTTGGGGGGGGGGGGGGCGGGATTAAAATCCAGTTTTCCACCGCCTGTCCAAGGTGGATTTCCCCGGGCTGCTAGCTGATGCAGAAAAATCGTTCCGACTTCCATTCCCGATTTTATTTTATTTTTTTTAATCGCGAGACAATTTCATAATTATATTAAAATAAAAAAACGACGTCTAACGCCGTCAACGCCTACAACGTGACGGATCTCATGTACAAGACAAAACACGGTGTAAGTAGTTTATTTTACATATAAACTTGCTTCTTGGGATGACTTTAATCAATCCTCTATAAGCGAAAATGTGATTTGGGCCCCATACGAACCGGCAGTGTTTTTCCTGCCGATATGGGGTTCAAATTCACCCCAAATGCAACGTTCCAATCGATCGCATTCCAGAAGCAAGATGATTAAAATGCCCATTTATTTTGGAGAAAAGCCGTCTAATTTGTCTATATTTTGTCCTATTCTCTCTCTCCATGATCATTATTTTTAAACTAAATATTCACAATAGTTTGAGTCACATGTGTTGTGCAAAAAAACAATAATTTGTTTATATTTTGGGTGGATGTTTCTAGATTAATTTATGGGAATTAAATATTAAATTCCTTCCATCTGGGATATAAATTCATGACAGTGAGATTTAAAAATCATGTTATATTGTGAATTGTTGTGTGAATGGGATTAATTTGTTATTTGGATACTTAGGCTATATAAAAAAACAATCCTATTCTTAAGAAGTGGAATCTACAGGACATTGTTAATGGGAAAGTAGTGGGCAGAAAGGCATGTCATGTGTGGTTTGAAGAGCAAAAACTTGTAGCTTACAATGCCAAAATTGAAAAGTTGAGGAAAAACAAGGTGTACAGAGTTGCTTATTGGTTACAATCTGAGGAGTATGATGATGCTACTGATTATGATATGCCAATGTACCAACTGATCTTCTCCATAGAGACTTGGTCTATTGCTAGAAATTGTAATTTATTTACCTATCCGTTACAGATTTACAGCATATAATACAATAATATTAAAGTTCTGATCTTGAGAATATCATATTTTTGAATTTTCAAGGCAGTCTGGGTGTTTATTACTATTTCCGTCACAACGGTCAATTTTATAATCAACTACAATTAGGTAATTAACTAATTATATGCTTTAATTTCAGGTCATCGAAGTAAGATGTTTTATATTTGTTTCAGAATTCTTCAATCTATAATAACTGAAAATGTCATTCAGTTCTCTTGATTTTTAAGAAAGTTATGGACTTTTGACTGTCCTCGATCACAGCTTTTGTGTTGTCAATGGAAAAGCAATAGGGAACAAGATGCTAATTTCCGAGTATGAAAAAGGCCATAACCTTTTTAATAGTGAAGATTTGAAAGTGAATTAGGTGTGAAATTAAACTTCTTTTTATGCTTTATCTGATGGGATAAATGCAGACTTGATTTTTTAAATCTCAAAATGTTGCCTGGGTTCCAGCAACTATGTTTCAGAGAAAGGTTGAACAAGTTAGGTCTTTATTCTTTGGAGTGCAGAAGGTTAAGGGGGGACTTGATTGAGGTCTTTAAAATGATGAAAGGGATAGACAGAGTTTACGTGGATAAGCTTTTCACATTGAGGGCAGGGAAGATTCAAACAAGAGGGCATGACATGAGAATTAAGGGACAGAAGTTTAGGGGTAACGTGAGGGGGAACTTCTTTACTCAGAGGGTGTTGGCTGTGTGGAATGAGCTTCCAGCAGAAGTGGTGGAGGCAGGATCGATTTTAACATTTAAAAGTAAAGTGGATAGGTATATGGACGGGAAGGGAATGGAGGGGTATGGTCTGAGTGCAGGTAGATGGGACTAGGGGAAAACAAATGGTCGGCACGGACTGGAAGGGCCGAGAGGGCCTGTTTCCGTGCTGTAATTGTTATATGGTTATATAAAACGTTGTAACATTGCTACATTATCAGTACAGCAACTTGCAGAGAAACAACAATGAAATCAAATTTATATTAAGTAGTGGCGCCTGCTTTTTCAAATAGTGAAGACACAAGGAATCTTTCATAGAACACCTGCTGGAGTAACTCAGAGGGTCAGGCAGCATCTCTGGAGAACATGAATAATGATGTTTCAGATCCAAACCAGAAATGTCGCCCATCCATATCCTCCACAGATGCTGCCTGACCAGCACTTTTTGTACTTCTCACGTATTGTTCCATCTACAATTATCCAGGTGATTCGTAAATATTTAATCTAACAATGCCACCTGTCTTGTAGGTGGTAGACATATTGAATGGAGCTTGCGAGTTTGTTGCTGGTAGCAATGACAAGCCTGCAATGTAGAGTCACTGCACCGTGTTCATCTGTCTCTCCTTTCCCTTCCAGGTGTCGTTCGAATGGTGAGGCCAATTGTTGGACCATTCACTTCCACCTTAAAGTTGGAGATGGATTACTATATGTCAGGGCAACTGTCTCACCGCAATATTGTGTATGTTTACATTTATATCTCAGAAAATTGGTTCTAGGAGCTTTGTTCATATAAAGATAACTTGCAGCAACCTCATCTGGTTAACCACTGAATATTACGGAAAAATACTATACTTCACCTCCACAGGCACCAGCACCTGCGTGGGATAAATGCTTCAAGTAAAGCTGCATGCTTATGAAAGATCTACATTTCCTCTCAAACTCACATTTAGAATTTTTGTTTTTAATATCACTCACTGCCTAGAATATTTTTCAAGCAAATAAACCAAGAGCAATTAGATTTCATTATGGAGTAAGCCATGGGGATACCATTCAAAGTACAGAGCCTTGATACCTGGAACAGGTGAACAGCTGAGCAGTGGTATATCATTTTCCTGCACCCAAACAACAACACATGACGCCCCAACATGAATTGTATTTGATTGTTAGTCTGCAAACACCATTTTTGTTTGTCTGAGTTCTTTTTATAGTTTGCACTGCACTTAAACTAATGTTGTTCTACTAAAATTCAGCAGATCAAGGTGAAGTGGGCCAGTGAACAAAATTCACTGGGTCTTTAAGCTCAGAACATTTTAAAAACAATAGTGTTCCGAATGTGCCAATAGGTTCAAGGCACTTGAGAATGGAATTGCTTGTAGCGATGGAATGAGGGAGTTATACCTGAAATAATGTACAATCATGTTATCATTTTAACATCCAAAACCCAGAATAAATTTATGTAAACAATCAGATATAGTAGAAAACAACAACTGCACCATATAATCATATTTCTAACTTCAATAAGTAACGTTTCAAGCTATCTAAACATCAGTCTTCCTCAATTTGAACATGTAATTATGAAAGATTTGCAGTTTTTTTTAGTTGTTATTGATTCTGGTCCCTTCAAATGCATTTGAAGAAATGGAAAAATATATACATGTATAAGCAAACATTAAAAACAGCTTCTAAAATCAACAACAAATAATCCCTCCTGCTGCACCTAAAATTCTGAACTTGAAACAAAAAATTCCAAAGAAAAGTTGTGTATGGCTGTTTAGTCAGGTGTTATAGTCTGATGTTGTAGTCATTTTATGCAGGTGGAAAAAAAAACTGCACAAAAATTCTGTACAGTCTTGTTAGTAAACGCCAAAAATGAGCAAGAGGAAGAAGAAATTAGTGGAAGTAAGCAGATTACATACATTACTCATTTGCACTTAGTCTTTTGCAATAGTTACTTGCTTTACGGTCTCCAGGGGCAGCACACATGAAATTCCACACTATGCTGTTTGTAATTATGTGAAAAACAGAATAAATTACATCTAAATTTACACTAATATACATGTCATTGTCTGCAAACTCTGGGCATGAGTATAAGATATGCAGTTGTTTAGTTTTTCAAAGACTGTAACACTATTGCACAATATTAATAATTCCAGTGCTTGTTTAATCCTGTCAGTAGATGAGTATGTTTAAGTGTGAAATCGCCATAAAGCTTCCCATGCTAGTCTTTTAATCAACTATTATATATCAATGGAATGCACTTTCTCAATTATTACATTATAAAGCATTGCATATTGTTTAACTCCAATTTAGCTAAGAAACATAAACGTTTCTGAGGTTTTGGATATTATTCCACTTTAACATTCAGATATTGACCAACCAAGGTTCCCATGTAAACAGGTTTGACTATTTTTAGGCCTGGATGCTACTCTAATGGATAATGAATGTTCACATTTGAAAATAATTGTCCATGTAACACAGGAAAAGTAAGACTTTGTATAAATTTTGCTGTAAAACTGTGGCAATTGGTGTGACTGAATCCTTGTGTTATGATATTGTAGGTTGCCTAGAGATGTCAAACAATGACAGGGTAGACTGACTTGTCGGTTCTTTTGAAAGAAAAAGTCTGATGCTTTTGTGCAAAAAAAATTAAACTGTTAATCCAACTTTTGTCTTTTATTACTTAATTGGTTTTACTCATAGTGCTTTAGTATCTTTAGTTTGCTGATGATTTCCTTTCACTGGTCGAAAAGGATTATCCTTCCAGTGAGGCTGCTGAGTGCAGGGACTTTAAACAATTTTTTTGTTGATTTGCCTGAGAGAAGCCTGCACAACTGCCATGAAGGAATGTACAGACCAACCAGTCCTCTACCACAATTCCCAAGCTGGAGGAAGCATTGTGCGATGAATAAGAACAGATGGTGGGTGCAGAAAGTAAAAAGGGTAGCCAGAATGCAATGGGGTGTCGAAGGTGCAAAGGGGCAGAACGTGATGGAGGGAGAATTGACAAGAAATCCTGCATGGCAGTTTTGACTGCTCACCAATTCTGATGAAGAGAGTCATTGAATTGAATCATTAATTTTGTGGCTTTTCTCCACTGATTGCTGTCTGATCTGCTGAGGTCCAGCACTTGATTTGTATTTCTACATTGCTGTAGGTTGTGAATCCATGAGGAAAGTGGCTGATGAGTCAATTTGTAGATCATAAGAAATCGATCTCTGCTGCTTGATGTACTTACTGATGCAAAGGACCTAAAGCTTTACTAAACCCCGAATGTTCTTTTTTGGTGAAATGTAGGGTTACGATTAAGAATATAAATGCGGAAGTATTACTAGAGAACTCATGGGGAGGGGGTTCGTTCAAAAATAACAATCTCTCTCATAGGTTTTGTCATACGCTGAGTCATGAGAAGCCTTCTATTACCCCCAACCTTTCTTTGTCCTTATTTTTGATCAACCAGAAAACCCTCTTCCATTGACCCAATGTTCTGCAACCATCTTTCTGTTGTTTTGTTGGATTGATTTACATTAGCGATTTTTCTGTCAAGTCTTGTCTATTTCTGGGCATCTGATGATAAATTATTTTTTTGGCATTTCTTTCTGTGTAGTTGTTTCCATGGCCTGTCGCTTTTCATCTCTTTGTCACAAAGGTATACTACCACCCTTTATGAATATTGAAAGTTAATTTTGAAAGCTGGTTGACTGATTGATAAGAGAATCTATCCAGATGCCTGCACAGGCAGCTAAGTGTTTGGTACCTGAATGCATTTAAATATATATTGCACAAGCAAATATCAAATGATCATCAGATTTAGGCCTCAAACTCAGACTAATGCAGCCTTCAGTGAGTGGGATGAGTCCAAGCATATCTCTGAAGATCTGTCCTGGGCCCAGCACATTGATGCAATCATAAAGAAAGCTAATCAATGCTTCTACTTCCTTAGAAGATTGGGGAGATTTGGTATGTCAACATATACTCTCTTGAACATCTACAGGTGTACGTCAAGAGCATATTGACTGGTTGCATCACAGTCTGGTTTGCAACTCGAATGCCCAGAAACAGAGGAGATTACTGAAAGTGGTGAATAATGCCCGGTCCATCATGGGTACCAACCTACCCACAATCAAAGGGATCTATAGGCGACACTGCCTCGGAAAGGCACCTAGCATCCTCAAGGACCCACTCCAATCTAGCCATACTCTCATATCACTCCTGCCATTGGAAAACTGGACCTCCAGGCCCAGGAACAGCTTCTTCCCAACAACCATCAGGCTATTGAACACTACAAACACCAACTAAACTACAAATTACAAACTAACTTGGTTGGAGTAGGGACTTCATGTGTTTGTTTTGCTCTGTTGCTTTTTTTTATGTTATTGGATTTTCTTTTGTTTATTGTGTTATCTATGAGTATTGCATCTACAGACCTGTTATGCTGCTAGTATGAATTTCATTGGTCTGTTTTCCAGTAGAAAGGCCAACTAAACACTCTTGACTCTGCAGATAGACACAAAAAGCTGGAGTAACTTAGCGGGACAGGCAGCATCTCTGGAGAGAAGGAATGGATAACGTTTTGGGTCGAGACCCATTCCTTCTCTCCACAGATGCTGCCTGCCCTACTCTGGGCAACCTGTGTCACACCAGTAGTCACAGGCCTCCTGTCTGAGAAGCAACCTTCCACCATCACCCTCTGGTTCCTTCCAATTTGCTATCCATTCAGCTATCTCTCCTTGGGTCCCATGCGATCCAACCTTCCAGAGCAACCTACCATGCGGAACCTTGTCGAATGCCTTACTGAAATCCATGTATACAACATCTACAGCTCTGCTCTCATCGACCTTTTTGGTCACGTCCTCAGAAAACGCAATCAGATTTGTGAGACACGACCTCCCACGTACAAACCCACGCTGACAAAGAGATTGGAATAGGGGGAATAAGATGGAATCGAGGTACATGGAAATCATTTCAATGGGACAGGAGCAGGCAGAAACAATGTGTCTGCCAGGGCAGTTGTGTTTATGGATTTTGGGGAGAAGGTAAAACCAGGCTGTACAGGGGTGGGAAACGATAAGGTTGGAGGCTGTAGAAGGCTGACAGCCGGAAGTGATAAAATCAGAAATAGTCTGTGAGATTAATGTCTTGTGCGCATCTGTGGGATCATGGTCTAAAGATAAGTAGGGTGTCGGAGAGCTGGCGCCTGGCTTTAGTGCGGTAGAGGTCAGCTCGCTTGTTGGCGGGTTTGATGATAATGTCGACGTTGCTGCAGAGTGAGCGGAGGGCTGTACGTTCAGAGGGGGTGAGGTTAGAGTAGGTAAGGGGAGTGGAAAAGTTGAGACGGTTGATGTCACGTCGGCATCAATGGCAGTAACTAGTTTGTTCTATAAATTAATAAAAACGTTCTAAAGAGGTAAGAGGGGTTTTGACCCGAAATGCCACCCATTCCTTCTCTCCAGAGATGCTGCCTGTGGTTACTCCTGCTTTTTGTGTCTATCTTTGGTTTAAACCAGCATCTGCAGTTTACACATTCCTACACATTCCATTCCCTGGATCTCTTTATGCTTCTAATTCCCACCCACCTCTTACATATCCACTTCTTGCACAGTAACAATTTTTCTATTAATTCTTGTTTTTATCTAAGGGCATCTTATGATAAATCTTTCTTTTCACATATCTCTCTTAATTTAACCCTGGTTTCTTGTATCAATACTAACCTCTTGATTACCTTCCATCCTTGCATCTATGTAGTCTAGAATCAATTGACACCTGGATTTTTTTCCACTTTCAACACTATTTTGTGTTGTGTAGTATAAATGTTTGCAGTGTTTTACGGCACTGACTACTTGCTCCAGTGAAGCCCCCGGAGGAGAGTTTAGTGCTGCATTTTAAGTTCAAGGTAATCTCGAACATGACAATGGAACATTGTGATTTTTGAAAATGCTTGAGGAGTTTAGTTGAATTCTTGGGCCTTATAATCTTACTTGAAAGTGTGAAAAGTTTAGCTCCAGTTCTTGCTCTCAGAAGATTTGATGTGTAATGACAGGAACAGTGCCCTCTTCATACCTGGAAGCGTGCAAGTGCAGAGCTTTTTCCTGGGTGTGGCAATTCCATTTGGAGCCAGACAGAACAAACTAGTTACTGCCTGAGTGGAACTGATATTGTAGCTACCGGTCTTGGCTACCAACAGCTGCAGAATAATTGCACCGAAAAACATTAAATTAGAGCTTACCACAGCAGTAGCAACAATGAAAATGTAAATGCTAAAATTATCATTTTTCAAATTACTATCAATTAAAATTTAAAAAGATGACATTGATCATAGTTGACCCCCAGCCAGTGCTGAGAGTAAAAGTAGGGAACATTTTTTTTCAGTTTTTGCGAATCTCTCTTTTCTCAAACATTGACAAGCCATGTATGTGGCTCAGTGTAGTACATCCCCAATAAACTGGGGATTTCAGGGAGGTTCTTGCTTTTCCTTACTTTGGTGCCAGTACACCAAACCAAAAAAGGACAGAGTGTAGTGACATCTGGCTTTTATAAATTATTTTGTATGAGGAGTCGTCTTAAATAAATAATTATGAGCCACAATCATTTTGTATTTAGCAATAGTGTTTCAGTGCAAATCATGTGTACAACTAAATCCACAAATTTGTTGGTAAGAATGCAAACGTTGCTAGCTACTAATACTGTGTAAATCTGCTCTCAGAAATCCACAAAATGTATTTTGGCCATTTTCTACTTCACAGAAACACAAGGAACTGGAGATGCTGGAATCCTGAGTAAAACACAAAGTGCTGGAGTAACTCCGCAGATCAGGCAGCAACTCTGGAGGACATGGATAGGCGATGTTTTGGGTCATGACACAGGCTACTTTGGTGTTTTCACAGAGGCATACCCAAGAGAAAGAAATTTGGAACAATATAAATAAACAAACCTACTCATCTGCCCCCACTGACCATAGCAGCAGTATTTACTCAGTAAGGTTATCCATCTTTTCACATGCTTCGCCTCAGGAAATGTAAAATTCCATTGTTTAACTGACAGAAACACACTTAGTGCTTCAATTATACTGGCAGCTGAGCCTGCCCTCCACATCCCCAGTGACTGCCACTTGACTCAGGATCCCCAGCAGTGGTTACCCATTTCTACCTTGCTTTGATAAATTGCAGAGAGTTCATAGAACCAGTGAAACCTTACAATGCAGAACAGTTTGTAACCTCAGCTATTTTGTTCGGTCTGCTCAATATGCAAGCATCTTCCTCAGTAGAATATTCAGGTTGCTTTTGCATACCTACAGTAGGAAGTACTGGCTGGGAAGGTGATAAAGCCATTCATTAAGTGCTCCAAGTCCTTTGGAAATAAATTGTGATCCTTATCAGGAACTAGGATGCCTGGGATTTAAAATCTCGCAAACATTATCTTAAGTTCATTCAATCTGCTGCTGATAGCGGAAATTCTAGCTAATAAAATTACCGTGTTAATCAAATGTAACAAGCGCAGTATGGCCTTGTAGCCGTAAATGTTTTAACTCTTGAAGATACTGAATTGTTTCTCCCAGCCTTTCTCCAAAATCTACAACCACAAAATCATCATCAATCATTTCTATTCCCTGAAGTCCTTACATTAACTTCCTCAAAAGGTGCATGCAAAAGTGATTACATAGGAAAACTGCTCACTTTTATCAAAGCTCATTCTGAACATCTAGAATCATAAAAGATTCAGTACCAGTCAGTCTTGCAGTTACATTGTTGATCATTTTCTGTGGATATTGTTCTCTTTTAAACACTTTATTGAAGCCTTTAACAGTGAGCCAACCTTCTAAGATATTGTCACCATTGAACTGATCAAACGGTCAGTGTGGTTACCGGAACCAGAATGCCTTGCCTGACTGGACCTTAAAGGCATTGGCATCTACATGGTGCATGTTGCATCGGATCTATAATTTCAAGCCTGATTTAAAGTTGCCCAATTTCATTTCTAAACACCCGAGGATATTTCTGTACTGAACACTCCTTGATTACTGGCTTACGATATTTAACACACTTATCATGACTCCAGGAGATCATGTTCTATTAATTGCATTATAATTATCCCTGATAATATTCATGTTTACACATGCGCTTCTGCCCATTAGAGATCTTATAGTTACGCTCTACTGGAGGATATAGTCCATCTTACATTTATAGTCATCTTGCTGAACTTTACAGTAAGGAACGTAACCTCTTACCCGTAAGGTACAATTGAAAATTTTAGTCATTACACCTTTACAAAATTAAAATATTTGCTTGATTTCTGATCTAAACAAAGCTGAATTACATGACATTGTCCTCCCAAATCCATTGAAATATGTCTGACTCTCAGCCCCAAATTCTTCCTCATCAGCCAAACCATAATTATCTCACTTACAATAAAACCTATTGTTCTTCTTCCTTTTCAATTTTAGGCATTTCTTTTTTCTGTATTTCTTTTCCCAAAGCAATTATCTGCAAAATGATTGCCATTTCTGCATTTGTCACATATTTTGTCAAAAGACAGACATATTGTTTTCCTGAGCAAATTGGAGGTAACTTCCACAATTCCAACACAATCTTTTCCTGCAGTTCTTAAGCTTTACCATGCAGATGTTTGGTGTCACCTCTAAAGATTTCCTTTGGTTTGCATATAGACTCAGATTCTGTACAAGGCACTCACCACTTACTCTAGGTTGAACCCTGTGCTTTCTGCTGCATGATACATATATAATGCTTTAAATGTCTTCCCAGCAATGTTGGAAAGAACTACAGATGCTGGTTTAAATCGAAGGTAGACACAAAATGATGGAGTAACTCAGCGGGGCAGGCAGTACCTCTGGAGAGAAGGAAAGGGTGATGTTTCAGGTCGAGACCCTTCTTTAGACCTGAAAAATTTTCTTCAGGGTCCGAAGAAGGGTCTCGACCCGAAACGTCACCCATTCCTCCTCTCCAGGGATGCTGCCTGTCCCGCTGAGTTACTCCAGCATTTTCTGTCTATCTTCTTAGCAATGTTTGGTCTGCAATTCTGATCATCACCTCTGTCATAATTAAAAGAAAATCACATTTGGTCAAAGTTTCTGTACTGATCGCCAGATTTGTCAACATTTTGCCTTCCGTTGACCAATGTCTTTCAAAAGCAATACTCTATATGAAACTCTTGAGGAATAAAGGTGTATTTCATTTGGAAATGCAAAAAAACAGATTGAATGCTTTTTAACGATTGAACTCTTAAGATTTAAAATTAAATTATTGTTTTGGTTTCAGAAAACAACTTAAACTAGCCTGAGGGTGTAAGAAAGAGCTGCAGATGCTGGTTTAAATCGAAGGTAGACACAAAGTGCTGGAGTAACTCAGCAGGTGAGACAGCATCTCTGGAGAGAAGAAATGGGCGATGTTTCGGGTCAAGACCCTTCTTTAGATTGATGTCAGGGGAGGGGGCAGGACAAAGAAAGAATGTAGTCGGAGACAGTAAGACTAGTGGGAGAACTGGGAAGGAGAAGGGGATGGAGAGAGAAAGCAAGGGCTCTCTGAACTCGTGTTAAACTAGCCTGAAATGGATAATCTAATTGTTTGTTGATTGTCCTGCCTGTCTCAAAAGCAGGAATAGGCATGAGCATCCCATATAAAAATATGCTTGACTTGAGTGAAACAGTGCCAAAAACAGATACATCTTCCCAGATGCTGTATCGTCTCTCAGATCAAAGGAATTATTTCACAATAGGTGGCCCAGCTGAAGAAAACACACCTACTTTGATGATCAATAACAATCATTCCTGTTGCCTAGATGAACATTAAAATAAAAATAGGTACTAATTGAGACTTGACACAAAGCCTATTGGAATTTTCCTGTGTATCAACATTATTTTATATGACAGTCATGGACAATTGGCTTTCAGCAGGCTGTATCCAATATTGGATTTTGGTAAAAGGGAATTTAAGCCGTCATAGTAATCAGATCTTAAATTTAAGACGTCCCCGTGATTGAATTCTCATGCACAAATACAATGCTATCATGTTTTATAAAATAAAGCAGTATAAAGGCTGTGTTCACAGTATCCAATATCTGGTCAATTAGAACCCAGCATTCAGGTAATAAATGTAAAAAGAGCACTTGGGTGACAGTTGCTGACATCCATGGAAAATGTACCAGCATGAGTCTGGGAGACATGTTTTGTTGGTGACAGTTTGTAGGTGTAGGATTGAGGATGGTGTTGGTGGGGGGAACATAGGGAAGTAAACATTAC
Organism: Okamejei kenojei; assembly: GCA_035221665.1. Lineage (NCBI taxonomy): Eukaryota > Metazoa > Chordata > Chondrichthyes > Rajiformes > Rajidae > Okamejei > Okamejei kenojei. Next base: position 43,834,318 of record CM069149.1, on the reverse strand, counting down.
CTAAAGCAGGTGAGCTGGAGTATTGAAAACTGAGCAGAATTCCTGTGTGAGTTGCATTTGGATGCTTCTTAACTATGGGCTGTGGTATGCAAGAGGGCAGCTGCTCAGACAGAAATTGTGTAATTGATCTAATTTTCTTACAACTGTTGAAGGGGGTTCATAAATCAAAATGTAATGAAGACTAGTCACAAACGCAGCACAGGTGATGTAGGAAAGGGTGGGGAGGATTCCAATTTTATCATTTCATTCACCAGTGGCCAAATAACAAAGCATTAATTACTTTATTTCTTTTTAATAGCAGTGGAGAGTGTTTTGTTTCTTTCTCTGTCACGAGAAAACTCTCCATTCATCAATCAACACCAAGATCGGAGATAGTTTGAAATTGTAACCCATTCCAGCCATGAATACAGGCCAAAAGCAGGCTCACCTGAAACCAGATTTTGTAGATAACAGTCTATGAACCATCCATTTGACACAGGCCTGGACAGCTGATGCCTTGTTCTCAAACAGTGCAAGGCAGAAAGAACTGTTGTACTCAACCTGCAAGAACATAGTTCAATTCTTGGCTTGATATTGTGAAAGTTAACTTCACAAATGAAACTTGTTTAACCCATAAAGTTTCTGCCAAACTTATCCTCAGTGCATGCCAGTTTGATTCCTATGGGTTTAAACTTCTAAACGACAAATGTTTTGCAATGCTGTGAGTTACTGCATGCATTGTGAGTTGGGTTGATGCCCAGCTATGATGTTGGCAGATGTGTGCCTTTGGATTCCTTTCCACGGTTCCCTATTGTTTGCAAGTGGACAAAATAACAACTGGGCAGCACAAGTCCTTGGATGCTTCTGATTGCTACAATGTGAGACTCTCAAAGAGCATTCAAAAACTTGCTTGCTGAGTATAGGAGAAATGATGCAGGTAAAACTTCAAGGTTTCAAGGTCAGTTTATTGTCACATGTACCAATTAAGGTACAGTGAATTTGAGTTACCATGCAGCCATACTAAGTGAAAAGCAACAAGACACACAACCACATAAAAGTGAACATAAACATCCATCACAGTGAATTCTACATTTCTCACTGTGTTGGGAGGCAATAAAGTTCAATCTTCTTCCTCTTATTCTTCCGCGATCTGGGCAGTGAAACCATCCGCAGTCGGGGCGATCAAATCCCCCGTAGCCGACGATGGAAGCCCCCGCGTCGGGGCGGTTGAAACTCTCTCTGCGGCATGAAGCTCCCGAGTCGGCTTCTTCTTACCAGAGACCAGGGGTTTCACGATGTTAAAGTCTACAAACATTCACATCTTCATAAATCTATCTATATTACTAAAAGTCTGATCTTGACGACTTCCTGTTTGCGCTTTATATTGATTTTAGAAAAAATGCTACCACGTACGGCTGTGATTTTTGACCATCTTACTCAGAGTCCCCCTCCGCTCATCAGGTGCCGAAGATTTTTCCCATTGATAAAAAAAATAAAAGAGTTATTATTGTTTTTAAAATGTTGATATTGTCTCCTGTCAATACTCCATGAAGGCCACACCCCTTCTGGTGGGAGAGACTATAAAACCCAGAAGTGTGGGCGTGGCTCAGTCTCTGCAAGATGGGGGAGGGAGGGAGGGGTCACGACTCACTGTCTTTAGTGGCCTTGCACCGTGCTTGAAATGGTATGAAACTGCACTTGAATCTGGTGCCCTTGCACCCTGCTTGAAATACAATTTCAAGGAATAGCTGTGAGTCAACTGCAAGCCCACCAGGCGTGAGTGAGCTGCCAGCACAAAAGGCTTGAATGACTGAGCCATCAGCCAAAGAATCCTTTCGGCCCACAATGTCCATACTAGCCCAACACCCATACTAGCACTCCAGAAAGCACCCCTCACCCCTCTGGCCACCAATATTGGAATTGGTGGAGAGGTGGAACTGGTTTCAACAGTTTTGTAAAGAGTCTAGGAGCCGAACTCAATCCATTTGGTAAAGCTTTAAACTGCCATAATTGTCCCATCCAATTAAATTTCAAATACCTCCTGAAGCATTGATGAATTGCTACAGAATAATAGGCATCCTTCAAATCAATCTTAGCCATATAACACCCTGCTGAGATAAGATATTTTGCAGTACTGAATGTCTCCATCTTAAAATGTTTGTATTCTACAAACTTATTCAGATCTGTAAGGTCCAGAATAATTCTGCAACCACCATCTTTTTTATCTCTTCGAAATATATTAGAGACAAATTGATGCTTATGTTCATAAGTCTTTTCAATTACGCCTTTTCCAGATAATTTGTCAATTTCCACATTAATCTCCATTCTTTCCTCTGCAGAAAACACATAAGCATAAGCAGGTCTATTCTGTACAGGAGGATTAACCCCTTCTTTAAAAATAATAATGGCTCCCGAAACTGCTTGTAATACATATCGATCAGAAGTAATGTTAAGCCAGGCATTATAAAATTTTTGCAATCTCCCTCCAACTGGAGAGTCATCCACAGTTTCTTTAAGTATATAAGTCTTTAATACCTCTCCGTATGAGCGTGGTGGTCTCCTTCTTCCCGAATACAGGGAAGCACTCGCCTGCACAGCACGATAATATTTTCGTGACAAACTTCTGCTTCTATAACGGAAATCGAAACCCCTTCGGGTCGAAAAAACCCTTCTTTGTCCAAAAACAAAAGGTTTAACATTGCTAAAATATTTAGCTTCTTCATCCAACTCTTTCAGCTGTTTCGGCAGATTTTCTCCAAACAAATACCCAGGAGCTTGAACTCCACTTTCTTGACACAGGCTTGCAAATCTAGGGTGAAATATGGGCCGAATCGCCATTTTCCTCATAATTTCATAGAATGAATTACATAATAAGCCCAAAGTATCCTTTTGAATCTTTTCCATTTCCAGATTCTCCATTTGCCTGCCATAGGCCGTAATGGCAGCAGAAATTAATTTGAGCACCTTTTGAAACTTCACTTCTTGGGCTCTCATACTTGGAGTCATAGACGTCCATATCATCGGATTCACCGTAGGCACTTCCAATGAGGCACAATTTCTTGGAGCTTTATATAATTCTGATGTTTCATTCATCACAGAATTGTGAAGTTGGTGAGATACCATATAATTTATGTTTGCAGCTAGGATTTCTTCCATAGCCTCACCACTTCCTTCAGGTATAGCAAAATCTTGTGCTATCCCAGGCACATTAGGCCTTTTCTTTTTACTTTGTGGCGTGCTTTCAAAAGCCATATAGCCACCAGCAGGGTCTGCCTTCTGCAGCCCTAAATCAATTGGGATATCATCCCATGAGACTTCTTCCAGCCCAAATCCTGGGTCCGGAGTATCATATTCCCAACTTGGCCCACAGCCATATTCATCATATTCAAACCCCTCAGGGATTTTTTGGGATTCATCTGGGTACTGTGACCCTTGTCTCATTATTGTTTGGAGAACTTTCTCCATATGCTCCATTTTTAGCCACATAGTTTTATTGTCTGGAGGTCTTTCAGTATCAGAGTCATCAGAAACCACGGGCCTCTCAGATTTCTTTTTGCATTTTTTAGGAACATTTTCCTCCGTGGTTATTATTTCTGGAGAATCTGGAAACTCACTATCGGGTAAATCGGCGGCCAACGGTATCGGAACCGGGTCCGCACTAACTTCGCGTCCCGTATTTTTACTTACACCCCGGGAACATCTTTTTACCCGCGAAAACTTCTTTCCCGATTTCTCCATTTTTCTTTAATAATCAGTGCTCAATCAGCACGTTAACGTGGCTCTAAATTTTACTTTTGGTTTCGTTTGCTGGAGCCACCCAGCGTAACCTAAAAAACGCCCCGGTCTAACTGCACTTACCTGCGGGCCGTTCCGACCGCTGCCGAGGAGCTGCTCCTTACTGCAGCTCCTCCTTCCGCCGTCAGCGTTGACGTCATGCCGTTGCCAGCGTGAGACGGGTTCTTCACGTAGTCACTCACGTGACTCCGAAGTAAAATTGAAGCTCATGAGGAGGTCAGTGCCAGAACCACAGATTGACACACTCATCTCTTAAAGATGAAATAAAACATGACTGCTGTAGGTGTGGCAGGCATTCTAGGACACATTGCGATGTTGGAGAGGCAAATACTGGGAAGAAGTGAAAGGAAACAAAAAGGCAATGTTCAATGATGGCAATAAAATACCAATACCGGGACATCCAAAAAACTCAAATCCATGGTCTAGATCAGCGTTTCTCAACCGGGTTCCCCGGAACGCTAGGGTTCCGCGAGAGGTCGTTAGAGATTTTTTTTTGTCCCGCCCCCTTCCCTGAAATCAGTCTGAAGAAGTCTCGACCCAAAACGTCACCCGTTGCTTCTCTCCATAGATGCTGCCTCACCCGCTGAGTAACTCCCGAGTTATTTTGCCTACCTTTAATCATATGTAAATGCATTGGAGTCATTTTTGTGCTTAATTTCATATTTGTAATTTTATTATACACGTACGGCATATTTAGCGATGTCTATTTAGCATATTTAGCCACGTCATATTTAACGACGTCTATACGGCGCCAGTGTGAAACGGCTTCTACTGGTCAGTGGACAGGAGCTGTATGTGACAGATTTGTGTATCATCAAATAACTCACCCGAGTACAGACGCATGCAGTCGCCATCAGTCCTGTCTGTGCTTCCTGGCGTCCAGCTACAGTCCCTCATTCACCCTCGTTATTTAGTAATCCCATAATTTAGGGATGTTATATGAATTTTAAAAATTTGATTGTTATTTTTGTTAGTTTATGAAAAGTTTATTTATGTATGTTTTTGTTAGTTTATGAAAAGTATATGTGTGTTGTTTTTTCTCTCTCCTTCTCTCTCTCCTCCAAGGTTAGTTCTTCTGTTTGCCTTTATTTGCTTCAGTTTTGAACAAGCATTCTGGTTTCAGTTTTTTTTAGCATTGTCAATAAACTTGAGAAAAACGCAAGTTATTTTTTGCGTAAACCAGTTATCAGGAAAATATATTATGTTTTCCTTATGAACTTTATGAAAGAGATTAATAAAGATATATAATATTTTTTATGTCGGGGTTGCTTGAGACATTAATTTTTGGGTTCCGCAAGGGTAAAAATTTTGAGAAACGCTGGTCTAGATCACTGAATTTATCTGTAGGTGACACCTTGGCTTAGGAAGGAGACAGGTAAATGGGGAACTAGAAGCCAGTGTGTTCAACATTTGCATCATCATCATTATTGAAAACATCAATGGGCACGGTGCCTTACAATGCTATGTACGACAGTGATCGCAACTTCTACTGAACTGTGGATGGCAGTCGGCTCGCTAGGAGCTCATCCGCCCTTTAACAGGTCTTGTTTTTGGTCCTGCTAGGGGTCCACAGCCCCCTCCTCACCAGGTAAACCAGGTTGGGGAGACGGTTAAGTCACTGACTATCCGACCATGGAGCAGGTAGCACAGGATTACATGGTACCCTTGGCGGTGGGAACTCCCCCCGACCTGACGTCTGTGATCAGCAGAATTCTGAAACCAACATGAAGAACATAGTAACAGCGGGCTTAGAACATCAGAATATCTACACTCGTGGTTTATTCTGCAAAGGCCATGATTGTGAGAAGCCACTGCTGAATTATTTCACTCTATCATCTGGCCAATGTCACTTGAAATTATTGTTAACACACCACCAATTTCTGATCTCAATTTTCACACCTGTTGAAATATTGAGCAGAATTTTGATTGTAAAAATGCTCTTCAACTGTTCTTCAAATGCTCTAAACTCTTCAATTTCCTTTCATATGTACAATAGGCTTTGAGTTTACCAAATTCATTTGAGTTGAAAAAATATCCTCTAATATCGCAATTGTATCAATGCACTCATAGTTCAACACTGTGTGCTGCAGCAATAATTCTCTTCTCCCTTTATTCTGAAGCTGCTGCAGAGATAAGCCCAACTTGTTAACACTCTTGAATGTTCACTGGGTGATGTCACAAACCCTACACTTACTTTACATCACCCAGAAAAGCTTTTTCCAGCTTTTCTACCCCGTAGTCCTGCAGTCTGAAAAATGTCTATTCCTTGCCTGACCTGCTGCGTTTCTTCAGCACTTTGTTTTATTTGTGCACTCCTGCATTGGAGAGTCTAGCTAACAAAAGATTATACATGTGCAACAAATTAGACATGTGCAACAAGTACACAAAACGTTTTTTTTATAGAAAAAAACACCAATTTACCAATATTTCTTATGAACTATTGATATATTTTAAAAATCTTCCCCGAGGCTTCTCCATCCTTCCAACAATGCAGTGAATAGAATTAACCCGTTCACAATACTCAGTTCATACATTCTGAGACTCAAAACCTTATCAAGTGAAGTTTTATGTATGCCTTCTAATGTACCTTGCCTACCCATTAAACTACCTTCAAGGATCCACGGTCATGCACTCTCATTTCCTTCTGTTCCCCTATGGCTGAAAGCATCCTAATATTTATTATGTATTCCTTTGTCTTATTTTGCTCTCCCCTAATGCGGTACCTCACACTTCGTCAGACTGAAAAATAAATCACATCCAAAAAATGTTTAAAAACAAAAATGGCCAGTTCATGTTGGAGTCATGAAATAAACAGGTCTTAAGTGTCAGATATTTGTGTGACAGTGTAAAAAAATTATTTGGAGTCAGAAAAACAAAGACACCTGCTGGGTAGAATCAGGGGCTATTCTCTCTGGTTGCAAAGTCTTTGTCTTTTTTGGAAGGCAATACCTGCAAGTTAGCTCGCAGCTCTATCTGACTGTCATCACTTTGTTATATTATACTCTACCCGAGGGGGATTCACACCATCACTAACGACTACTTGTATTATATCAACATGCACAATTAAGTTAATCTGTCAGGGCAAGTGGGAATGTACCATATAGTGAGGAAAGATTGGCATAGGAAATGAAAGCAGTCTATTTCGTTAGGAAAGAGAGAGTTGAAAATAAAGAATTTTGAAGTTTGGACTTTGGATTTATTGGCAGCGTTGAAAGATTAGATTCAGTCTCTGATAACATTCTCAGAGTCTTAAAAGCACCAGGTATCCTTTCCCCATTCCATCTTTCATAGTATTTAAAGATGTTAACCTGTTTAATGGTTGCTACTCATATTCCAGTATGACTACCATCATGGCCAGACACTAGTGCCCATGTGCAGAACACAAGAAACATGCTGGGGCAAGTTTGGGTCTGAGCCACGACAGAACATGTTCCATAGGATATTCTGTTTCCTTTGCAGAGAAATGCCTAGCTTGCTTCTCATGGGCCAGATTGTCTCATCATTCATCTATTCGATGGTATGCGCTACTTGATGTAGTTTGTATAATGGATTTTGGAATATTCAACCTCTTTGTTGCCTTTTGCATATTCACTGTAGTTATCAGATGTTTCAATGTCAGTCATATATGAGCCGGGGCTGATCCAGGTCCTCTTGCCTTTCGCACTTGGCATGGCTGATTTTTGCTGCACTTTCCTTTCGGTGATATTGCCACACTCCATTGAAACTCTGATTTCAAAAGCAGCAATGAACCGGATCCACAGATTTGCAAGCAAGAAAATACTAGAGACAGTCAATCTGAGTATATTCTCACTGGAAACCAAAGACTTTGTAGTTTAATGTTTTTTCCTGATCGTATCCAGAGATTGCATTTCATAAACATCCATAAAAATATTACTTTGCAGAAATTTCTGTCAACGAGAATAGTGTTTGCAAATGGCACTGAAATGCCCCATTCATATACATCAAAGTTAAAATTGAAATCCATGTGATTTCATCAAAAAAATTAAACAAGCTTCTATGGAGACACAATGAACTGCAGATGCTGGTTTCCAAAAAAAAAAGACAGAACAATACTTAAGAAAGAGCTGGATTAACTCAGTGGGTCAGGCAGAATCTCTGGGGGACATGGATAGGTGACATAAAAGGACACAACATATGGGAGTAACTCAGCAGGTCAGGTAACATCTATGGGGAACATGGAAAGGTGACATTTTGGGTCAAGACCGAGAAGTACATATGGGGCACAGAAAGGGTAGATAGACAGTCTTTTACAAGGATAGGGGGACTGAAAACCAGAGGACTTAGGTTTAAAGTGAAAGGGGAAACATTTCTAAGAGATCCAAGAGGCACTTTATTTCCCCATAGAGGGCAGTGGATTTGAGCAGCAACGTGCCAGAAGAGGCAGGTACAAACAGAGTGTTCAAAAGGCTGTTCAGGCATAAGGATAGGAAATCAAAGGATTAGGGGGATATGGCAAAATGCAGGAACATGGGATTAGCGTAGATAGGTATCTCTTTTGGCATTACGTTGGGTTGAAGGGCTGAATTTCATGCTTCATGACTCTATTCCAAACTTGCAGTGACAAACGACCCCAAAATCAAAAGGCACATTATTCATGCAGCACTACCATGGCCATGGAAAGCACCATAAAAAAAAGTATCTTCTGAGGATGCATCACAACAGATCTGCCCAAGACCGCACAAATTTTCAGTTACTGAATGCAGCCCAGGCCATCACACAAAGCAGCCTCTCTCCCATTCCCTTCCCAATCAATTCCATCTAGCCATACTTCTTTCGAAAAGCAGCCCACGTAATCAATAACCATTTATACATTCCCTCTTCTCCTCTCCCATCAGGCAGAAAATACAAAAGCTTGAAATCAGATTCAGGAACAGTTTCTTCCCTGCTGTTAACAGACTACTGAATTGACCTTTCATAAACTAAGGGTGCAGCCCCGATCTCTCAATCTACCTCATTGCAACCCGCACACTTTTATTTATCTCCATTTTTCTGGAGCTGGAACATTGTAATTTTGTAACACTGTATTCTGCCCGCTGGTTATTTTTCACTTTGCACTACCTGTTGTGCTTGTGTGTGGCTTGATTGTACTCGTGTACAGAATGATTTGACTGGCTAGCATGCAAAGCAGTGCTTCCACACCTCAAAAAATGTTTTCCTTAAATAAAATCCCAAATTTCTTGGAATTTGATGGTATTTCCTGAAATTTTCAAAAATGCATCCTGTGTGCTATTTGTTGTTGGGTTTTATTGCGGGCACACGTTAACAACACAAAGAACAAGCCAAAACAGATCTATGTACCGTATCTGCCTGCTTCTGTTACTCACTTATACAGTGTTATGCAAGGCAGCATTTATTGCCTCCAACAGCTTTCGTTGTCTTCGTTTTTTCATCCTGCTCTCATGTGTCTCAGTCTCTGCTCTCTCTCCCACTCTCCCTCCATCTCTTCGTCCCTCCCTCCTTCCCTCTCCTCTCTCCCTCCCCATTTCCCTCTCTCTCTTCCTCCCTCTCTCTCTCCCTCCCTTCCTTTTTTGTCTCCCTCTCGGCCCCTTGAGCCCACCCACCGTTCTGTAAAATCAAGGCTAATCCCACCACCCACTGGTAACCTTTCACCACTAGGCTTATTCAGAATTCTACCACTGCCTGAAAAATAATCAAAGGCTCAACTTCCACTGAGAAAGAGAATTCCAAAGACTCATTATTATACGAGAATTTTCCCGAACTGTCTGTGACCCATTGCGCTGTGGCCATAGCACTATGTTTAAAGCCCATAGAGCTGCAGCCGGCTGCTCTTTGTTTACATTAGCATGCGTTAAACTGACAGCGCTCTGTTTAAACCTCTGAGCGGCAAACCGGCAGTGCTGTATGTATTACCTTTACACCCCTTCGCAGGCCAGATGCGGAAATTTCCCGAAATTATTCAAAATTACCCGAACACAACTAGAATTTCCCGAATTTCGGGTCATTTCCTTCAAAGTGGAAACACTGATGCAAAGTGAGACAAAATGGCCTTTGTTGTCAGAAATCCTCTGTAGGCCACTAACGTCAATCCAATTACTTAAGTATATATAAAACAAAATTACTTGAGGCTCAATAGTTAAACCACTTAAGCTCAGTTTTTTCTTAAAAGAACAAGACAAACAAACTTAACTCAAAATTCATTCTTTGAACTCACTGATGTATAGCTTTACATAATACGCTGATTGTTTTGTAGATCACCACAAAATGTACTGTTCATTATAAGTTATTTAAAACTAAAATCATTGCTCTATGGCAGAGTATTATGTTGATGATTTAGGTCATGGGTTTTCTTGTCTTGTTGATTTTATCCTTGATGAAGGTGGCTGGGATGGTATTCACCTTATTATATTTATTCCTTTTGATCTCCAGAGACTACAAATGAAATGTAGCCAAAGGCAAAATTAAATTAGGTTGAAATTTGTCCTGAATGATAACTGTTGAACTAGTGATGCACTTCACATGAGGCAATGGTCCAATGTTTTGCAAGAAGAAGAATAATAGATAATCTAATCTCATGGTTTCCAATGACAAACAGAATAATCCAAATTCTAATCTTATGGAACAATAAGGTGTGACACTAACAGTGAATTAGCATGGTAAAACAATAAACTATATGGCCTGTAAATGTGGTTAGTAGTTTAAGTACTTCCACAAATCTTCTTCTTGTTCTTACGTATGACGTGCACAGCCTAAAGTTGAAGGACAACTTGTTGTATTTGATCTTATTTGATTGTGCACGTCGGATTAATTGCATTCGTCGAAACAGGGCGGACCACGTGAAGGTTGCAATCTTCCACCCCATGAATCTTCTCATATCGTAAGTAGGAAGTATTTGAGTATTTTGAATAGTTATGATATTAAACTTTTACCTGCTGCTTGCTCCAGATACCATAGAGCAAGCTCTAGAGTAAGAGTGGCGCAGTGGCGCCGCTGTCTCATAGTGTTAGAGACCTGGGTTCAATCCTCACTTCAGTTTCTGCCTGTGTGGAGTTTATACAACCTTCACCGAGTTCTAGTGCCTGACTCCATCTGAACTGCTGCCATGGAGTTGACAGCATCCATTTTCTTTCAATACTCCCCATTTCCCACAGCCTCCCCTCCCCAGTTCAGTAACCTGATTTCACTGCTTACTCCTACCCCAGGTACCTACTGGTGTCCTCAGACCCGCTCTGTAACCATCTCTCTAGAATCTCAACAAATCATTGCACTAAAAGCAACTCGCATCCCATCATCCAACCCACAAAACTCGATTCCTCTTCCCCCTCAACCATCAGCTCTCCTGAATCCATCTCAATTACTTCCCTCCTGACTTTCACTTTTATCTCCTTACCCACCTCCTGAGTCTTTGCCCCTCACTCCTCACCTACCCAAGTTTCCTGCTTCTTACTTCCACAGATTTCCAGCCTCAGGTCGCCCTTCCATGATCTTAATGGAGGTAGATTGTATATGTCTATATATCCTCTTCTATGGCAAATAATGGCTTGTACTTTATGCATGTTGGAATATAATAATCTGATACAAAATTAATGCAAGTACCATTTCTTTCGGTACCATTTCTTTCAGTACCATTTCTAGACGTTCCTTTAGGAAGATGAGGAGGAATTTCTTTAGTCAAAGGGTGAAAATGTGTAATTCTTTGCCACAGAAGGTTGTGGAGCCCAAGTCAATGGATATTTTTACGGCAGAGATAGAGAGATTCTTGATTAGTATGAGTGTCAGGTGGTTTGGGGAGAAGGCAGGTGAATGGGGTTAGGAGAGAGAGAGAGATAGATCAGCCATGATTGAATGGCGTAAACTTGATGCACCGAATGACCTAATTCTGCTCCTTTCACTTATGACCTTATTTCACCTCCACACAGCAGCTCTGTTTAACTTTGCATTCCCATATTCTTTTCCCAACAAATCTTCACTTAAAACCCATAAAACCCAACTACAAATCAATTGTCATTGCACGAAAGCTCTCAACTGGAAAAGTGCATTTAGATTGAATTTAGTCCAGATCGGGTGTATGCCTCAACTAATCAAATTTTCATCCTTAGGAATGGCTCAGGAATCTTAGTGTCAAAATCTGGGAAGGTTGCTTCTCTTTTGTTTCACAATTAAACTATAGTATATGCACTGCAGAGGTGCAAAGAGATGCTGATTAAAACATAGGGGAAAAAAAAAAAGAGGTAAAAAGCACATATAACGACAAATGTTTAGGCAATAGATCTTGGTAGAATGCTTTAATAAGTCTAGATCCTTAAAATATTTTTATAATGCAGAGCATACCGTATGGTGAAATGAAATTAGGCAATACAATGAATTGCAAAATGTCTGTCATTGCCCAGAATATCATAAACTAATAACAGCATCAGACCACGTCTAAAAAAAGAATGGCTAACCCACAATTTTAACTTTGTTTGGTTATCCCTTAACCTGTATTTTATTTATTTTTAGTAAATTTGAATAATATGTTAGACTTGCGATAATGGAGACAAAGAACTGCAGATGCTGGATTCTTAATCAAAACACAAAGGGTTAGAGTAATTCAGCAGGTCAGATAGCAGATGTGGAGGGAATGGTCAGGGGTGCAATACTAAAATGTCCATTCCATCCACAAATGCTGCCTGACCACTGAGTTACTCCAGCCCTTTGTATTTTGATTTATGATAATGTTGTTTATACAGTACAGTTTGTACAGTAAACAAAAGCAAAAGTTCCTTTCCTACATTTAGAATTTTTCATTCCATTCCACTGAATGGAGAAAGAAAGAAAATCGATACCGTGAAGTTTGAAGATATTCAAGTGGTTAGCAAATGTAAATAGCCATCTACAGTGTCATTAAACTTGTTTTATTTCATTTGCCAAGTCTTTCAGCAGAAAGTCTGGGTAATTGTGGTTAAAAGGTTGTCCTTCATTAAAAGAAAATGTATCCATTAGAACACAGAACAATATAGTACAGGAACAGGCCCTTTGATCCCCAATGTCTCTGCCAAACAAGATGCCAAGATAAACTAATCTTTTGTCTGCCTGCACATGACTCCTTTCATATCCATGTGTCTATCTAAAAGTTTCTTAAATGCCTCTGTCGTATCTGCCTCTACCATCAACCCTGGGCAGTGTGTTCCAGGCACCCATTACTGTCTGTGTAAAATAACTTGCCCTGCACATCTCCTTTAAACTTTGCTCCTTTCACCTTAAAGCTATGCTGTCTAGTCTTTGGCATTTCCACTATGGGGAAAAAGGTTTTGCCTGTTTACAAGGGCTGGAGCTGCATTGGAATTTTGAAACTGTGGTTTCAATGGTCTCAACAACCCAAGTTCAAATCTGACCTCCAATGCAGCCTGTGTAGAGTTTGCACTTTCCCCAGATGCACCAATTTCACAGAATATCCCAGAAAAGTGCTGTTTTGTAGATTTGTCATAGAGTCATAGAGGGATAGTGCATAGAAACAGGCCCTTCGGCCCAACTTGCCCCCAACGGCCAACATATCCCAGCTACATTAGTCCCCCCTGCCTGCGTTTGGTCCATATCCCTTCAAACCTGTCCTATCCATGTGCCTGTTGCTTAAAAGTTGGGATAGTCCCAGCCTCCTCTGGCAGCTTGTTCCATACACCCTGCACCCTTTATCTGAAAAAGTTACCTCTCAAATTCCTATTAAATCTTTTCACCTTCACCTTAAACCTATGTCCTCAATTCACCTACTCTGGACAAGAGACTCTGTGCATCTACCCGATCTACTCCTCTCATGATTTTATACAACTATAAGAGAACCCCTCAACTTCCTGCGCTCCAAGGAATAAAGTCCCAGACTACTCCACCTTTCCCTATAGCTCAGACCCTCTAGTCCTGGCAAAATTCTTGTAAATTTAAAGGTTAATTGGAAACTGTATAGTGCCCCATGTATAGACAAGAGATAAAAGAATTGGGTGAAAGTGAAATAAAAGGGGATGATATTCCTAACTATTCAAACAAAAAAAAAGTACATGAATGCTTTGACAGAGTTATGCTTTTATAGATCCTATAATATGGATGCCAAAGTCAAGAAGCCCCTGCCACAAAAACAAAACAAATTAGGAAAGAGATCTAAACAATAAAAATATGCAATTTCCTGGAACAGAAAATATTCTTATAATTGCCACAAAAAAAGTTTTACATGGCAGAATTAGCAGCATTTTATAATTAAATACATACTAGGATGAGTGCTCATATTGTAAAACCTAGTGTATATGGGACACATAGGAATTATAAATAAACATGATGTCATAGATTATATTTATTACTTCCTTAATTGAATATCAGATTTCTTATTATATTTCAAATTGATATTCAACTAAATCGTTATGTCTACAATGCAGACAAAAAAGGCAGTTCAACTAAAAAAAGACACTTCCATTAGCATTAATTTGGTGAAATTATTTTCTAGAATTTAAATTGTTACTTTGCTTATTTTCAATCAGGGGAAATCAATTTTGCTTTAATCTAAGTTTAAAAGGCCATAAAGTTTGGCTGGTGTATTGTTTGTTATTTTGCCATTACTGGTTCAACATGGCATATGATTGTGTGCATACTCATTGCAGCTTCAAGTTATGCCAGGTGGCATATTTTGAAGGGCACGAGTACATGGATTCCTCTTGCTTGCCAGCAGTACACGGAGGAGGCAATGTAGATTTGACTCCACATTACCAAGACTCTGCTAACACTATGTGTTCAAATTACAAAAAGGATTCAACTTTTGGCAGTAGGAATAACCTTCCATCCTTCTGCTTTTGAAAGCACCAATTAGTTGTTGACTGGGTAACAAGGTTTTGATTTGAGTCAACCACTGTTCAGTTTTTTCACATCTTATTACAGTACTGTATATGAAAACTTGGAGATTTGGGCAAGGATTGTGCGCCTTCACTTCAAGTCTTCAGCAAAACCATGTTGGTTCCACATACAAAGATTTTGCTTCACTGAAGAGACCTTGATAGATACACCACCTATGGAATTCTCTGCTGTGTCTACAGACGAGGGGCAGAATCAAGTTGACAATGAATTGTAAAGACATGTTGCCTCCAACATACACATCGGTCTCTTTTTCTGCTTGAAGGTGATAAATCTTTGTGACAATCTCAGCCAATTTATGCTCCTAGAGTGCAGGATTACTCTTGTTCTTCCTTGCCACAGAGTAGTCGGACCAGCAAATAATGGTGCTCACTAAATGCATTCACTTCATTCTCAGGATGCACATATGGTTGAAATATACTACAGTCCACTAGAGCTCCAATTTCCTGAATGTTCATCTGGTTTAATACCAATGGTTATCAGGAGATAAGAATTATCCTCTTACTCCTGCCTCTTGATTCCAGGGGAATGTATCTGCAGAAAGAGCCATACTGCACCCACAATAGCATTTCTATACTCAAGGAATTATTCTGCTCCCTGTACAGGAATCTTGGAATAATTGGTAGAGCTGGTCTCAAGATTTGTTGTACTATGTTTAGACTGCACAACCTGGCAATCATTAAGGCTCAACCTCTGAAGTCCCAGAAGAGTGGGCCACAGCAAAGGAGATGGGAGGATTCAAGATAGAGAGCCTTTTTCCCCCACTTCTGCACCCAATAAACTGCATTTCAGATTTCACCAATCCAAACTCTCCATTTCACAACAGGTTCTTAATACCCTGTATCGCCCCATGTCTTCAACCAAGGTTTTGGTCACTTCTGCACAAGAAGGAACTGCAGATGCTGGAAAATTGAAGGTAGACAAAAAATGCTGGAGAAACGCAGTGGGTGCAGCAGCATCTATGGAGCGAAGGAAATAGGCAACGTTTCGGGCTGAAACTTTGCCCATTTCCTTTGCTCCATTGATGCTGCTGCACCTGCTGAGTTTCTCCAGCATTTTTGTCTACCTTTTGTTCACTTCTAACCTACCCCTTCCTTCTTCAGATCAATTTCCCAGAAGTTTACCTGTGAAGTGCTTTAATATAGTTTTAATGCACTAGACCTTAATTAAAAAAGTAAATTATTGTCCAAAATATCAGAAACTCAGTGGCAGAGGAAATGAGACTCAGATGTAAACATATAAGAGATGAGGAAAGATAAGAAAAAAAGTAATATGGTGTCATTTTTATTATATACTAGGCCATGTGGGACCCGTTGGGCCCCGTCCCCCAATGCGGAGGGGGGGGGCGGCGTCACACGGGAGGGCTGGTCCCCGAATGCAGCGTCGGTGCTCACCCCGGAGACAGGCACCCCTCAGAGCCAATCACCCCCATCTTCGGCTCCCCCAACGTAACCCGTTCCCCCAACGCAACCCGTTTCCACCACTCACTCATTGTGCAGGTCATTTTAAACTTTAAAAAAAAATGCAATTGCACTAAGATTGAATGTGATGTTGGTGCCACCAACAAGGCCATCTTTTGTTATCCAAATCTAATAATTAAACTTTGCTGTGCGGGTTAGGCTGGCAGATTTTTCCCCTTTGTTATCCAAATCTAACCATTAAATGCTGCTGTGCTGGGTTAGGATGGCAGATTCTTTCCCTGAAGGACATTTGCTGTGAAGGACTCAGTGTTCTGGGATAGAAACATTGTAGCCGGAAGGGCATAATGATGTCATAACTGCCTAACCGCCAGTGTAGATTTGAAGAAATCCAACATTTAAATGTCACTTTAAAACTTTTAAATCTCCCCCACTACATCCCTCTCCTTACAACAATGTAAAAACACTCTCATAACTTGTGTACGGTAGCAGAGATCACATTGTAATGTCATTTTCAATTTTTGGAATGTTCATTGCAGCGTGTGCCCGATTGATAAAAATACATCTATTGATGCTCCTGAACCCATCATCAGTGATGTAACCTGGGGTCATTGGGTGTTTCGGGTCTTTCAACATCAGACACCCTCACCCAGGTGACCCAGCCATGGTTGATCAGACCACGACTTGTGTTCTGGTGGCATTCGCTCCTCCCCATGGACTCCTCTCCTGATCCAGAGCCATCTCGAGGCTTTCTCCACTGCCTCTGTGGTGTTCTTGATGGCTCTTCTTCTCTCCATTCCGTTGATGTCCAGTGCACTCTAGGCTTTGTAGAGCGATTGCCCTGCAAAACCTCTGCAGCCAACCTTGCTTTCCAGCCCCGCTTACGGCAGTCTATGACCAGCTCTTCGTACTTGGTCTTCTTCCTCTCGTGGGCCTCCTCCAGACGGTCGTCCCACGGCACTGACAGTTCCAACAAGACGATGTTTTTGGTCGCCTTTGTGATGTCATTTTTGGTTTTCGGAATCTTCACGGCAGTTTGTGTAAATTAGATCCCATTGTGATTGGCAGACTGTGATATGCTATTGTGACATCATCACTGGAAGCTGTTAGAAATGTCTCCCTCACAGGCAGTTAATTCTTTCAAAGTTGGCTTTTTTTTAAACTTTTAAATATCAATAACGTGAAATATAGCATCAAATCGGAAGGGGACCTGATGATCGCGAACACACACACGCACACTTTTAGTAATATAGAGATATAGCTTTAAAAACATTACATTGTGCACATTTTCTTAAGGACAATTGAGATATTTTACCTTCAGAGTAACATTTCTTCAGTGTCATTTCTATGTACATTTCTAGCAGTCAATTAGCTTCAATCATATACTCATGAAACAAATAATAATAATAACTTTATTACGGACTCAAGGTCCAGACAAGGGGCAACATTTCATTTTAAAAAATGCATTGTATCACAAATATATAAAATCATGGTAAATCACATAAAAACATCATAATTTATATATTAAAAAAAAACCCCACAATACTTAAGTTAAAAATCCAGAGTAAAAAATGATCAATGTCGTACAACGAGACAACGATACCAGTGTCTCCACAACTGGGATTCGTAGCGTGTAGTGCTAACCCTTATGTTTGTCAAGGCCACAATAAGCTCATTTTTAGAGTCATTTATCCTGCAAATGAATTTATACATGTGTTGTCTTAGGATAGCTTCTAGAGTACTGACTCCTGCAGCCACAAACATATTACTGGCACTACACCATCTTGGTTGCCTTAGCAGTGTTCTCATGGCATCGTTATATGCAACCTTTAGTCTCTGCATATTTGTCTTTAAATAATTCGACCACAGGTGCGCAGTGTAGAGGGGTGTGCAAACAGTAATGAGAGTAATGTAACTTTGACAATGAGAAACAACTACTGATAAGTAAATAAATTGAACCAACTATATTATGCAAGAGTCAATTCCCGTAAATGCAGCAAATTAATCATGTTTATAATTTTTGGAATAATTTGATTTTTTTTTTAAACAACTCTATTTAATTTTCAAAAGCAAAATGGCACAGATCTTGGGTATAGCATTTACAGAAAGAGGTCAAACTCCAATAAATCTCATGATTCTTATGATCTCCATGATCTAAAATAAACTCCACAATATCATGCAATATGAAAAATGAAACCTTGATATGAAATAAAATTGATCTTCGTGGAATTGTCATTTCAGGTCGATGTACCTTCTTGTTCTGCACAAAGTAATCCCAGAGTTATATGATTCATGTAGACAGCGATAACTAACTTACAGCTTTTAAAAAGGATCCTGTATATTGAGGCACGCCCTTCTGATTTATCACAGACATTTTGTTCTAAATAGCTCAAGCTAATCCATGATGTGATATAATGATTCTGTCAGACTCAAATTAAGGAGTGATTATGCTTCCTGTGATTGGGTCCACCCATTTAGACAAATGATAATGATGTTCTCTCTGCTGATCAACTTCAATGTTGATGCATTACATTTTACGACATCCACTTTTATTCTTAGCCAGTGAACGGATAATGAGTTGTTTTAAGCTAAAGCAAAAATCAAGTGCTGGAAGAACTCAGCGCATCAAGCAACATCTGTGGCGGGAATGGACAGACGGTATTTCAGGTGTTGCGGGGGAAACCGTTTTTCTCAGTCACTACCTGGTCGAGGATGCGTCTTTTCTCCGAACCACAACTTCGTCCTCTCCTCGTGGCCTAACATCTGGATTGGCATGGCCTTTTCTGCCGGAGAAGGGCCAGAGCTTCAGCAGCAGCGCAGCACTGAATTCCATCGCTGACCTGGTGATGCCTTACCGGGGATTGCTGTGTTTAACACCGTGGAGCTATGGTCTATGGAGCTTGCAGCCGCGGGCAGTGCTGACTTTAACATCACGGAGCCCTGGGATCTTTCGACGAGGTCGCCTGTGTTGGAGCTCCGCCCAACTCAGCCTGCAGACTTCGGAAGCCGTGGTCTCTGGTAGGAAGCGGCTGATTCGGAAACTCCAAGCCACTGAGAGTGTTCTTCCGTTCCGACATCCGAGTTTCACCATCCCGATGAGAGGGCCTGAAACATCGGGCCGCCGTTGCGGCAACTGTGGAGGCCTCAATAAGCCCCGACCATGGGTGAACAAGAGGAAGAGGACTGAACTTTATTGCCTTCCCTCACAGTGGGAAACGTTTATTCCACTGTGGGGGATGTTTTATGTTTTATGTTACATTCTATAGTGTTGTGTTTATCTTATTTGTGTGTTGCATGGTAACTCAAAATTCACTGCACCAATTGGTATATGTGACAATAGATGTCCTTTGTCCTTTGTTATTATCTTACATTTCTTGATCTCTTATATGTTTAAATCTGAGTCTCAGTTCCCCTGCCACTGAGTTTCTGTTATTTTGAACAATAATTATATTTTTTAATTAAGGTCTTGTGCATTAAAACGATAAGCACTTCACATGTAAACCTCTGGGAAATTGATCTGAGGAAGGAAGGGGAAGAAGAGAAGTGACCAAAACTTTGGTTGAAGACATGGGGCGAAAGAGGGTTTTAAGAACCTGTTGTGAGATGGAGTTAGATTTAGCTCTTTGGGCTAAGGGAATCAAGGGTTATGGGTGAAAAAGCCAGAATGGTGTACTGATTTTGGATGATCAGCCATGATCATATTGAATGGTGGTGCTGGCTTGAAGGGCCAAATGGCCTACTCCTGCACCTATGTTCTATGTTTCTGCTAGTGTATCCTCATCTTTTTCCTTCCATATTCAATTAATGCATAATCAATGCTTGTAATATATTCTAATGGATATTTTCCATGCTTCATCTCTGAGGAACCCCACTGCCTGAATTCCACTCCTTCCTGCCCCAAACCGGCAGGCTTCCTTTAACTTCAGATAATTATCTTAACACAGTCACCTGAATAGCAAAACTGACAACCGGGAAATTTGCCATTTGGCCCACTGTACCAATGCTGGCCAGCAAAAGATAACCTAATCCCATCCATTTTCCAGCATTTGATCCAAAGCCGTGCAGTTCACAACTTTTTTTATAAAAACCTAAACTCTTCCTCAATGCTCTTAGAGTTTCTGTCCCCATCACCCATTCTGCGTTCCAGATTCCTACCACTCAATAAAAAGTATTATTCACATCTCCCCTAGATTATCAATCAATTACTTTCAATCCATGCCCCAAATAAAATATTCTCAAGGGAAATAGGTGGATCTTGATTACTCTATCCTAAACCCTCACAAATTTATAATGGTATACATTCACACAATTAAGTCACCTTCAGCTTCCTCTGCTCCAAAGAAAACAATCTGTATTTATTCAATCTTTCATCATGGCTTAATTTTTCCAATCCTGGCAACGTCCTCATAGCACCCCTTTGCAAACTGTCCAGTGCATCTTTCCAATAACGTGGCAGTCAGAACTGTACACAATATTCTAATGTTTATCTTTGATATATTAACCAGCATCTGCATTTCCTTCTTACAAAATATTCAAGATGCAGCCTAACAAGTGGGGATGGGAAGTAGGGGAGAATTGAGGGAAGAGAAGGGAGTAAAAAAGAGGGATGTGGTTTTTTTGCAGGTTCGTTGCCTAAAATTGGAGAATATAATTTTCAAACTCTTAGGTTGTAAGCTACCTAAATGAAATACGAGGTGCTGTTCGGTTGTTCGCCATCTAAATTAAACAACTGTACAAGGAGCTGGAATGAATTGCTTTGGATTCTGTCACTAATTATTTGTTTCAACTAGTATTTAAAAGGATTAAGAAGACAGATGTACTTGTGATAGGATATGTTATTCCCGATGACTATAGTTAGTCCTTTGTATTATATAATGAAAAGGAACCAAATTGCTGATTTCTTCACACCAGAATTACAATTTACCTATAAATGTCCTTATTAAAGGATGCCAAAAATGCCACTGAAATGAAACACAAAGAACTAATTGCTTTCATATTTTAACCTGTACATCCTAATTATCTTCCTGCCTGTGAAGTACATGACCGTTTTAAAATATGAATGCTAATTATATTGCAAAATATTTATTACCAATACAAACATCAATTTTTGTACTATTCCATAATAATCCCCTACTTGCAATATCACACTATATTTGTATTGTGTTTGAACGGAAAAAAAATGCTCCAAGTGCTTCCCAAGATAATTTACAAACAAACTTTAAAACTGAGCCGAAGACTAAAAGTTTAGACAAAGCAGAGATTTTTGACTGGCATCTTAATAAAGGGAAGAAGGGTGGTTTAGAGGTAATTCCAGAATTTTGGGCCCGAAAGGAAAGTAATCAGTCCCATATCTTAATTGTTAACATACCAGACAATATAAAACAATTCAAGCATGATTTGACTACATTATACCATTTGACTTGTATTAATCAGAGATTAAATTTAATTATATTCAAGACATTGATATTCTATAAAGTTTTGAAAGTGGACAAAAATGCTGGAGAAACTCAGCGGGTGAGATAGCATCTATGGAGCGAAGGAATAGGTGACCTTTCGGGTCGAGACCCTCCTTCAGACTGTTTTGATCACTGCTGCATACAGTTAAACCTGATAGGCTACCATAAAGCATGAGAAACAAAAACTAAAACACAACTTTGTAACATTAACTTCATACACACCTTTTAATATGCTAGATTGTAAATTCTGTGCATATTTTTCCAAGTAACTACTATTTATCTGCATTAATAAAACAGGCAAATGCTTTTGATATCTTGTCTCTATTTCCCTCTACAAAAAGACACAAAATGCTGAAGTAATTCAGCAGATCAGGCAGCATCTCTAGAGAAATATGAAAGTCCACAATAGGTGATTTTGGGTCAGGACTCTTTTTCAGACCCTGAAGAATACCACGTGTTCACTTGGGTAATCATGGAGTTTGCTCTACCCCACAACACAACAAAAATCAACCCATCCATCCACAACCATCACCAATACTACTTGCATCATTGCAAAAGGGGAAGTATCATTTTAGTTAGTTATATTTGTACTTGTTATTATTTTATTGTCACATGGACCACGATGTTTTGTATACAATCTAGTAAAATTCATAATAATATACTTAAGCACAATCACAGACAAGTAACAGATTGCAACAATTGAGTAGATTTCTTCTGAGTCAGCACGCAGAGCCCGCATTTCTTGCTTCTTGTTGTATTCAAGTAATGGAGTAAAAATATTGAGTCTTCACTTGGCCTTAAAGGACCGCTCAAGCAAAGGACAATAACAATTTTAACCCGGCAACTGTCTATCAAGGTGTCACGTAAATGATAAAACTGATAAACTTAAAACCATGAACATTCTGTAACACCTTAAAGTAGATCAACAAAATTTGCCCCGCCCCTGTTAAAATCCTGTGCATTCTCACAGCCAATACAACAAAAAAACAGAGTGTTCATGAAATTTGAAACCCCGACCTCTGAACTTGCTGTACATTCATGCTCAATGTCAACAAACAGTTGATTAATACATTAGTGTAAACACACTTCTGACTCCTCACTCCAGCACAAAAACAACCTGGACTTCTTCCTGTTGCACCTATCTTCCTCTTCAAGTACAACCATTAACTTACTCTATTAAAGGCCTATCAATGTACATTTACGATAAAGAAAAGGCAACTTTAGCCCAATGCACATCTGATTAAGACTAACAACAGTGCCCTCCATAATGTTTGGGACTTCTTCTTCTTCTTTCGTGTGGCGTGCACAGCCTAAAGTTGTTGGACAACTTGTTCTATTTGATAATCCGTTTGTGCACGTTGAGTTGATTGCATTAGTCGAAACAGGGCGGACCACGTGAAGGTTGCAATGTTCCACCCCATGTTTGGGACAAAGACCCATCATTTATTTATTAGCCTCTGTACTCCACAATTTGAGATTTGTAATAGAAAAAAAAATCACATGTGGTTAAAGTGCACATAGTCAGATTTTAATAAAGGCAATTTTTATACATTTTGGTTTCACCATGTAGAAATTACAACAGAGTTTACGCATAGTCCCCACCATTTCAGGACACCATAATGTTTGGGACACAGCAATGTCATGTAAATGAAAGTAGTCATGTTTAGTATTTTGTTGCATATCCTTTGCATGCAATGACTGCTTGAAGTCTGCAATTCATGGACATCACCAGTTGCTGGGTGTCTTCTCTGGTGATGCTCTGCCAGGCCTGTATTGCAGCCATATTTAGCTTCTGCTTGTTTTGAGGGCTAGTCCCTTTCAGTTTTCTCTACAGCATATACAAGGCATGTTCAATTGGGTTCAGATCAGGCGATTGACTTAGCCACTCGAAGAATTTACCGTTTTTTGGTTTTGAAAAACTCCTTTGTTGCTTTAGCAGTATTTTTGAGATCATCGTCTTGCTGTAAAATGAACCGCTGGTCATGAGTTTTGAGGCATTTGTTTGAACTTGAGCAGATAGGATGTGTCTATACACTTAGCTAGAAAATTATAAAACTATAAAATTAGCCAGAAAAAGCAGCCTACAAGATGACTGGGAGAAATTCAGAGTCCAGCAGAGAAGGACAAAGGGCTTAATTAGGAAAGTGAAAATAGATTATGTAAGAAAACTGGCAGGGAACATAAAAACTGACTGCAAACGTTTTTATAGATATGTGAAGAGAAAGAGATTAGTTAAAACAAATGTAGGTCCCTTGCAGTCAGAAACAGGTGAATTGATCATGGGGAACAAGGACATGGCAGACCAATTGAATAACTACTTTGGTTCTGTCTTCACTAAGGAAGACATAAATAATCTGCCGGAAATAGCAGGGGACCAGGGGTTAAATAAGATGGAGGAACTGAGTGAAATCCAGGTTAGCCGGGAAGTGGCGTTGGGTTAATTGAACGGATTAAAGGCCGATAAATCCCCAGGGCCAGATAGTCTGCATCCCAAAGTACTCAAGGAAGTAGCCACAGAAATAGTGGATGCATTAGTGATAATTTTTCAAAACTCCTTCGATTCTGGAGTAGTTCCTGAGGATGGGAGGGTAGCTAATGTAACCCCACTTTTAAAAAAAGGAGGGAAGAGAGAAAGCGGGGAATTACAGACCAGTTAGTCTAACATCTAGTAGTGGGGAAACTGCTAGAGTCAGTTATTAAAGATGGGATAGCAGCGCATTTGGAAAGTGGTGAAATAATTGGACAAAGTCAGCATGGATTTACAAAAGGTAAATCATGTCTGACGAATCTTATAGAGTTTTTCGAGGATGTAACCTACTAGAGTGGATAAGGGAGAACCAATGGATGTGTTATATCTGGACTTTCAGAAGGCTTTCGACAAGGTCCCACATAAGAGATTAGTATATAAACGTAAAGCACACGATATTGGTGGTTCAATAATGATGTGGATAGAGAACTGGCTGGCAGACAGGAAGCAAAGGGTAGGAGTAAACGGGTCCTTTTCAGAATGGCAGGCAGTGAGTAGTGGGGCACCGCAAGGCTCAGTGCTGGGACCCCAGCTATTTACAATATACGTTAATGATTTGGACGAGGGAATTGAATGCAACATCTCCAAATTTGCAGATTACACCAAGCTGGGGGGTATAGTTAGGTGTGAGGAGGATGCTAGGAGGCTGCAGGGTGATCTGGATAGGCTGAGTGAATGGGCAGATTCATGGCAGATGCAGTATAACGTGGATAAATGTGAGGTTATCCACTTTGGTGGCAAAAACATGAGGGTAGACTATTATCTGAATAGTGGCAGTTTAGGTAAAGGGGAGATGCAACGAGACCTGGGTGTCATGGTACACCAGTCATTGAAAGTAGGCATGCAGGTGCAGCAGGCAGTGAAGAAAGCAAATGGTATGTTAGCATTCATAGCGAAAGGATGTGAGTATAGGAGCAGGGAGATTCTACTGCAGTTGTACAGGGTTTTGGTGAGACCACACCTGGAGTTGCGTACAGTTTTGGTCTCCAAATCTGAGGAAAGACATTCTTGCCATAGAGGGGGTTCAGAGAACGTTCACCAGACTGATTCCTGGGATGTCAGGACTTTCATATCAAGAAAGACTGGATAGACTCGGCTTGTACTCACTGGAATTTAGAAGATTGAGGGGGGATCTTATAGAAACTTACAAAATTCTTAAGGGGCTGGACAAGCTAGATGCAGGAAGATTGTTCCCGATGTTGGGGGAGTCCAGAACAAGGGGTCACAGTCTAAGGATAAGGGGGAATTCCTTTAGGACCAAGGCGAGGAAAACATTATTTACACAGAGAGTGGTGAGTCTCTGGAATTCTCTGCCACAGAAGGTCGTCGAGGCCAGTTCATTGGCTATATTCAAGAGGGAGTTGGGATGTGGCTCTTGTGGCTAAAGGGATCAGGGGGTATGGAGAGAAGGCAGGTACAGGATACCGAGTTGGATGATCAGCCATGATTATATTGAATGGCGGTGCAGGCTCGAAGGGCCAAATGGCCTACTCCTGCACCTATTATCTATGTTTCAGAATTCATTATGCTACTTCCATCAGCAGTTGTATCATCAATGAAGATAAGTGAACCAGTACCTTCAGCAGCAATACATGCCCAGGCCACAACACTCCCACCACCGTGTTTCACAGATGAGGTGGTATGCTTTGGATCTTGGGCAGTTCCATCTCTCCTCCATACTTTGCTCTTGCCATCATTCTGATACAAGTTAATCTTCGTCTCATCTGTCCACAAGAACTTTTTCCAGAACTGTGGTTGCTCTTTTAAGTACTTCTTGACAAATTGTAACACAGCCATCCTATTTTTGCAGCTAACTAGTGCTTTGCATCTTGCAGTGTATCCTCTGGATTTCTGTTCATGAAGTTTTCTGTGGACAAAGGTCCTTGACAAATCCACACCTGACTCCTGAAGAGTGTTTCTGATCTGTCGGACAGATGTTTGGGGGTGTTTCTATATTATAGAGAGAATTTTTCTGTCATCAACTGTGGAGATCTTCCTTGGTCTGCCAGTCCCTTTGCGATTAGTAAGTTCACCAGTGCTCTCTTTCTTCTTAATGTTAATTAAGACAGTTAATTTTGGTCAGCCTAAGGTTTGGCTGATGTTTCTAACAGTTTTATTCTTGTTTCTCAGTCTCATAATGGCTTATTTGACTTTCATTGCCACAACTTTGGTCCTCACGTTGATAAACAGCAATAAATGTTTCCAAAGGTGATGGAAAGACTGGAGAAAAGACTAGGTGCTGAGAGCTCTCTTATACCTGCATTAAGGAGGCAATTAAACACACTTGAGTAATAACAAACACCTGTGAAGCCATGTGTCCCAAACATTGTGATGCCCTGAAATGGGGGGACTATGTATAACACTGCTGTAATTTCTACATGGTGAAACCAAAATGTGTAAAAATACCCTTTAATAAAATCTGACAATGTGCATTTTAACAAAGTGATTTTTTTCTATTACAAATCTCAAATTGTAGAGTACAGAGGCAAATAAATGAATGATGGGTCTTTGTCCCAATCATTATGGAGGGCACCGTATGTAGACCAATCTGTGTCTTTGCCTCAGGTTGGCTTGTTCTAGTATTTTAATGTAACTTTACAGTAGAGGAGCAGGATTGTCAAATAAATTGGTGCACACTAGGGTGGGAGATAGAGGATAAGAATAGAAGGGGTAGGGAAGGTATTACTTATTAGTGAATTCAATGTTCATACCTTTAGATGGGTGGACAAAGTTCAGAGATGAAAAGGAGACAAAGGGTTGTGAGAGAAGAGCAGAGATGCCAACCCTAAATTTAGTTCACAGTAACATTCAACCCATTTGTCCGTAACAAATGGGGTTAAATGCATTTCTCTCCGTAACATACTCACTTGGGGTTGTTGCCGGCGGCTATGCGCCTGCGCACTGGTGCAGATCAGCGGGCTGCCGGCGGGCGGGTGCGGCACATGCGCACTTGGCAAGGTTGCCGGCGGGTCTGCGCCTGCGCACTGGGTGGGGGTGGGGGTGGGGGGGAGGCCCGGTGATGGGGCTGCCGCGAGCGGCCGGCTGGCGGCAAGAAAGTGCCGCTGATCGCGCGGGCCGGCGCCGCCCGGGCTCTGGGCCGGGCGTGGCTGCGAGCTGCCGGGCTGGCAAACCGGGGGCACATGGCGCCGGCGTTCACCACGGGAGGAACACCGGCGCGGCGGTGTTCCGTAACAGCATGTTTGGCTGCCGGAACACCGTAAAAAGGTTATTTAGCCGGGACAAAATACGGCGAATCCGGGACACTTGGCATCTCTGGAAGAGGTATGAAATATGAGGAATATAGGTAGAACAGAAAGGGGATAGGCATGATAGTGAGAAAAATGGATGTGCTTCTAGGTGGGGCACAGGGAAGGGGAGGAAGATTTGTAAATTAGTTACATGCAATTGGAATATTCAACATTCAAACCAAGAAAAGACACAAAGTGCTGGAGTAACTCAGTAGGTGAAGCAACATCTTTGGAGAACATGGATATGTTACCGGGTTGGGATCCTTCAGCCTAAAGAAAGATCCAATCTGAAACTATCTACATTCTGCAGATGATGTTGCCTCACCCACTGAGTTACTGCAGCAATTTGTGCGTGTTTTTTTTTAACCAGCATCTGCAGTTCCTTGCATCATTAACATTCACATTGGGCTGCAATGTGAATAACCAATGTTTGTTGTGTTGTAAATTGGACTGAATTTCCATTATTTGCACCTTAAACAGTTCCCCCAAAATACCCAAGAGGAATATGAAGTGCTGTTCTTCCAATGTGCTTGTGTGGGCTTATTCTGGACAGAAATAAGCACAATGCTGTAGTGTGCTCTTAATGTTTGCTTTGTGTGGGGCTCAGAGTCCCGGATGTCGGCGATACATCACTCTCTGATGAGCTCAATGCGTTTTACACACGCTTTGATAGGGATTTTGATGTGCCTTCCCGAGCTCCCATTCGCTGTGATGGTATTTCAGTCTCAGTCACAGAGGCCGACATCAGGAAATCCTTCGGAGGGGTGAACCCTCGAAAAGCGTCTGGACCTGATGGCATACCTGGTGTGTTCTAAAAACCTGTGCGGACCAACTGGCTGGAGTTTTTACGGACATTTTCAACCTGTCACTTCTGAGGTCTGAGGTTCCCACCTGCCTCAAAAGGGCATCAATAATACCAGTGCCCAAGAAGAGCAAGGTGACGTGCCTCAATGACTATCGACCTGTAGCACTAACGCCTGTGGTGATGAAGTGCTTTGAGAGGTTGATCATGGCGAAAATCAACTCCTACCTCGACAAAAACCTGGACCCACTGCAGTTCGCTTACCGCCACAACAGATCAACGGTGGACGCGATCTCGCTGGCCCTCCACTCCGCTCTGGACCACTTGGACAACAAAAACTCGTATGTCAGGCTGTTATTCATTGGCTACAGCTCGGCATTTAACACAATCATCCCCTCCAAGCTGGTTACCAAACTCGCAGAACTGGGTCTCTGCGCATCCCTCAGCAATTGGATCCTCGACTTCCTCATTCACAGACCACAGTCTGTTCGTATTGGTGGAAATGTGTCAGACTCGATAACAATCAGCACGGGAGCACCTCAGGGCTGCGTGCTCAGCCCCCTGCTGTACTCACTCTATACTCATGACTGCGTAGCGGCCATACTCCTTCATCAAGTTCGCTGACAACACCACTGTTGTGGAACGTCTCACTGATGGGGATGAGTCGGAGTACAGAAGAGAGATCGAGCGACTGTCGATATGGTGCCAGCACAATAACCTGGCCCTCAACACCAGCAAAACCAAGGAACTGATTGTGGACTTTAGAAGGAGTAGGATGGGGACCCACAATCCTGTTTATATAAACGGGTCAATGGTTGAAAGGGTCAAGAGTTTCAAATTCCTGGGCGTGCACATCTGTGAAGATCTTTCCTCGTCCGAGAACACAGATGCAATTATTAAGAAAGCCTCTACTTCCTGAGAAGATTACGGAGAGTTGGTCTGTCAAGGAGGACTCTCTCTAACTTCTACAGGTGCACAGTAGAGAGCTTGCTGACCGGTTGCATCGTGGCTTGGTTCGGCAACTTGAGTGCCCTGGAGAGGAAAAGACTACAAAAAGTAGTCCAGTGCCCAGTAAACAGTGCCCAGTCTATCATCGGCTCTGACCTTCCTTCCATCGAAGGGATCTACCGCAGTCGCTGCCTCAAAAAGGCTGGCAGCATCGTCAAGGCCCCACACCACCCTGGCCACACACTCATCTCCCCGCTACCTTCGGGTAAAAGGTACAGGAGCCTGAGAACTGCAACGACCCGGTTCAGGAATAACTACTTCCCCACAGCAATCAGGCTATTCAACCTGGTTCGGACAAAACTCTGAACATTAATACCCCTCCATCTGTTATTTGCACTTTATTAATTTATTAATTAATGTGTTTATTTAAGTATATAATTGCAGTCAATGTGTTCTGTTGTGCTATGCAAAGAAATAATTTAATTTTCCTGTCAGGGACACATGACAATAAACTCTTTTGACGACATTTTTTGAGAGTGTGTACTTACTTCTTCCTCATCGCCCTTTCATTCTGGACTGGGTACAGTTGGGCGCGCGGTCAACTTCAAACGTTGGCGCGCGCACAATCGCGCACGCGCGCGTGCCTTGCGTGCGCGGCGCCGCGAGGTAAGATGGCGGCGCCCAGCCAGTCGGTGCCGGCGCTGGCGGCTGGAATCAACCGGCTCTTCCCAGGCAACCGGGGAGAGGAGCTGCCCCCCGTTGTCATGACACCGATCCAGAATTTGACAAGAGCATTCAGGGAGCAGCAGAATAGGTGCGTTCGTGGGAGGCTGAACTTATTACAAGGAAGAACCACTCTGTTTCCAATCGGGTTTCTAACTCAGAGAATGTTATTTATTAATTGGCAATATCGCATAAAATTAGAAACGAGGAACTGCAGATGCTGGTTTACAAAAAAAGACACAAAGTGTTGGAGTAACTGTGGGTCTGGCAGCATCCCTAGAGAAAATGGATAGGTG
The DNA here is from genome assembly GCA_035221665.1 of Okamejei kenojei. NCBI lineage: Eukaryota > Metazoa > Chordata > Chondrichthyes > Rajiformes > Rajidae > Okamejei > Okamejei kenojei. Next base: position 43,804,278 of record CM069149.1, on the reverse strand, counting down.
ACGTTTTCGGGGCGGGACGTTTTTGTCCAAGTCGGTTTATCCCTTAGACTAAAGTCACGGGTCTCGACCCGAAAGGTCGCCTATCTCCTTCGCTCCTTAGATGCTGCTGCACCCGCTGAGTTTCTCCAGCCTTTTGTGTACTCTCGATTCTCCAGCATCTGCAGTTCCTTCTTTATCACCTGTGATTGGGTTCAGTTGCATTGGTCTGCGTTACTCATTGAAAGAGACAAAGGCTTACTTGAAACTTTGGGGTAGATGGTTGTCCCTTGACCAAGGTAGTTATTGTTGCTGCCGCAAGAGACGAGCTGTTGGAAGCTTTATCAAAAAAAATAACAGCTGGAGCTCAGCAGGTCCGAAGAAGGGTCCCGAGCTGAATCGTAATTTGCCGGCTGAGCGCCTCCAACACTTTATTTTGATGATGTTTCTTTGTGGCTGAAGGTTGAAACGTTTATGCTGTTTGAAACGTTTATGCCCTTGTTTCTCTTAACCCTCCCCCCGTTATGTTTTGTTCCCAGAACTCCTTAATTATAGCTCAAGAATCAAAAGTCATAAAGCGATACAACGTGGAAACAGGCCCTTCGGCCCAACTTGTCCACACTGGCCAACATGTCCCACCTGCCTGTGTTTTGTCCATATCTCTCCAAACGTATCCTATCCATGTAGACAACAGGGCATAGAATGCCAAAATATACTGCACACAATATAGTAGATTATCAAATTATGTTGTACATCAAGTTCAAATAGTGTGCTTGTGCTAATATCAATATTCATGATTACAGTGTTACATTGTTCAAGCATACTTTTGAAAAGCATTCCTTAGAGTTGTTAGAACTGCAAAAACTATTGATATAATAAAGTTGAAGGGAAATTGAGTTTGCAATACACTTTGGATATCAATAATAAAATAGAATTTAAACTTAGCATTTATTACTGCAATAACGTGCATATACGTTGAAATGTTTTATCACTGAAGCTATTCTCAAAACAACATTTGATATGAAGCCACAATCAGATTGCAACAGATGATCAAAAAGCTTGTGGTTGAAATATGTGAGGTACAAGGTGGAGTGAAGGGATTCTGCAGCATTATGTCTAGGCAGCTGAATGAGTGGCCTGTAATGATGGACCGTAAACAATGTCAGAAGGCCCGAAGTGGGGAAGCACGGGTATAACAAGACAGATTTGATTTGTTGGTCTGGAGCGATACTGGTCGTATTCCTCACCAATCCTGTGCTGCCAAATCACACACTGCAATATGACAGTAGACCAAAATATATTTCCCCATTGCCAGCAAGTCAGAGAATACTGCTGGCAAGGCCCTCTTTGTGGGACACTGTGTTCATGGTATACCACATCTATATTGCTGTTGTGTAGCTATCATGAATTACCCTTGTAGGATTTTGAACACAACCTAATAGGATTTTGAACACAACACGTAATTGCATGGATATGACTCCCTGTTGCTTTTATTTCATGAAGTCATGTGGTATAATTTTGCCCTTCAGCCCATTGTGTCCACATAGGCCATTAAGTTCCCTTTTACATTCTTGCCATTTTACTGTCTCCACATTTCCTGCAACTCCTAGTGTCTACCACTCACATACACACTAGTGGCCAATGAACCTACCAACTTGCATGCCTTAGAGACATGGAAAAACTGGACAATCTGGGTGAAATTTCACAAGGAGAACATGTATACCTAACACAGACAGCACTGGAGGTCAGGATTGAATCTGTCTTGAAGCTGTGAGCTACTGGTTATCCACTGTGCTGATAACAAAAACATTTCCTCAATGTATCTTTTGGCATTCTATGTCCACATCTGTGGAGGGAATGGATAGGCAACCTTGTCGGACAGGTCCCTTCTTCAGGTAAGGTGTGTTGAAGGAATGAATAAATGTCAATGGTGAAACATGAAGGCGCTGTTGAAGTACGGTCCTGATCTGAAATGGTGCCTCCAAGGATGCTGCCTGACCCGCTGAGTTACTCCAGCACTTCATGCTTGACTCAAGATTCCAGCATCTACAGATCCTTGTGTATAACAGTTTATGGTTCCTGAATCCTTGAAAAGCCAGACAATGTTTATAATGAGGAGGAAACTCTATACATCTCACTGAAATCTGAAAGATTGAGGGGATTTTTGTATGTCACAACTTAAACCCTAAGCTATCATTTTTTGATCCCCTTCAAAAAACTTTAGCTTTCAGTCTATTAAGATTGCACAGTGGCTGGATTGTAGCTTTTTCATCTACATTCAAGTGTAACCCTGAGTTGAATTTTACTTCACAATCTTTCCATTATCAAGATTAATTTCTTCCACTTCTACAACTTTGCCTGGCTTTTCCATGCTCAATGCAAATTGGTGCTTCACCATTGACCTTTACTCACTCCTTCAGCTTGACTGCACTTCATTTCTCGTCTTCCTTGCCTCATGGTTTACTGTTCCTTACTGACTACAGCTGAATGTATTCAACCTCTGTCCTGTTTCAAAGTCCTTGATGTATCACTTTTTTAAATCCAGTCTCCTATCATTGAATTTTGCAGTCCCCACCAGTATTACATCCTCTTTTGAATGTTATATTATTTTTACACCTTCTGTTTTTTGTTCTACTTGTCCACTCTGCATCACCATCAGTGATTGGGTTTATTGTACATGTACAATATTTTAATAAACTGAAGAATATAATGTCTGACAATTTCTTTCAGGGAGGAAGCCACACAATCGGTGTTTGAAATATTTGCAGACATACTGGCAAGGCAGTTGGCTGCAATAGAAGTCATCAATGAGAATTTTGAAAGTGGCAAGAATGAACAATATGAAACTTGTTTGCAACTTACTGCTGAGTGCTTCCGATGTCTCAGAAATGCCTGCATACGGTGTGTCAAGAATCAGTCTCATATAAGGTAATTGAACTTGAATAGAACAAGTCTGGTAGGCTATGCATTGACACAACATGTAAATGAGTACCATTTGAAGTATTGTTCAGTTTTGATCACCCTACTACAAGAAAGATGCCTTTATGCTGGAAAGATTGCACAGACGATTTACGAAGATGTTGCCAGAACTTGTGGGGCCGAGCTATTGGGAGATGTTTGGCAAGCTAGGACTTTATTCCTTGGAATGCAGGAGATGGAAGTTGATATTATAGACATGTATAAAATTATGAAGGCTATAGATAGGGAGAATGCATATAATGTTTCACCAGAGTAGGGGAATAAAGAAGTAGAGGCCATAGGTTTAAGGTGAGGGTAGAAATATTAAAGGGAACCTAAGGGGCATATTTTTCACAAAGAGAGTGATGGGTATATGGAATGACTTTCTAGAGAAAGTTGTTGAGGCAGGTACAAAAGCACCATTTTAAAGATATTTGGTCAGTTGTATGGATATGATCCAAATGACAGCAAATGTTACTAGCTTAGATGGGGTATTTTGGTCGCATGAACAAGTTGGGCCACAGGCCTATTTCTGTGTAGTATGACTCTGTGTAAAGGGTCTTTCCTGAGTTTTTCACGAATTCTCCCGAGTTATTCACATATTCTCCCGAGTTTTCCCCTTGATTCAAACTTGCAGAATGTTCGTAACAAGTCCGTAGATATATCGTAGCGGCTCCTTTTGCCAGCTGTAGGTTCTCGGGGCATCAGGTAAGTCGGGATGTTTTTTTCCAGCCTGATAACAAAATATCCACGATTAAAAAAATAGCCCTGAGTACGTACGCTGGTATAACGAGCCACTACGATATATCCATGGACTCCTATGGACTCGTCACGAACATTCTGTGAGTTTCAATCAAGGGAAAAACTCGGGAGAATTCGTGAATAACTTAGGAAAGTGGGACAGGCCCTTAAGGCAGTGGTAAGTCAGAAGTTTATAAACCAGTATCCAAGCTCATGACTTCATTGGGTTGAGGTGTTAAATAAAATGTCATGCTTAGCATACAAGGTTTTAAATCAAACCAAATCTTGAAAGAAGTTTTGATATGGAAGCAGCATATGCACACTTTTCATTGTTTGTGCAATGACAATGTTAATATGGTTTTGGCAGATGGATGATTAATTTGAGGAAGTTTGTCTCCATAATTCTCAGGGATAAATGGTTTGAAAATTGTATTGCTGGAGAGACAGAAATTCTCATCTTGTGTTTAGGGAGTTTGGACTAATCCCGGTGTGTTTATGCCTTTTATTTTATTGGTGCAAAAGTTTTGAGACTGACAGTTGTATCATGTCATGCTTTGTTCTTCAAGGATAAGAAAGAGGATATTCACATTTAGCCCTGCACTTTTGGCCCATTAGCCTTAAAAGATATCTGTAATCTAATCCAGTTTTATAGTAGGGTGCCTCAAGCACTCGTGCTATGCTTTAAGATGTGAATGCAGTAAGGAAAAGAACCACGTCCATGCTGTGCTTGGGCAGAATCAAATCTACATGCTGACATATTTGCTGCAAAATGACTATGTTGTATTCATCTGTTGTTACCTGACTAGAGAGAGTTAATGCTGCTGGTACTGAGTTGATATACTGCAAGATAGTGGTTTGAAAATGCAACCAAGTTTCCCTTTGCATTCTGTCTAAACAATGCAGATCCACACCGCAGAACAGGAACAGCCTTACCACCTTGATTAGCTGTAGTAATAACAAGGATCAGCAGATGCTGCTTTATACCAAAGATAGACACAAAATACTGGAGAAACGCAACAGGTCAGGTAGCATCTCTGGAGAGCATGGATAGGTGACCCTTCTACAGACTGATTGCAGGGGAGGGAAGGAAAAATAATTGGAAGATAGAGGAGCCACTCAAGCTCATCTGTTGCTGCCCGTGATTTGTCCGGCTCCCTCTTCTCTCTTCCAATTTCTTCCCCCCTCTCCTCCCCTGCAATCAGTCTAAAGAAGGGCCCCGGTCTGAAACATGACCTACCCAGAGATGCTCCCTGTTTTGCTGAGTTACTCCAGCATTTTGTGTCGACCTTGATTTGTTCTCGCTTTGATCGTAATTTTGACCATTCTTAACATGTTGATTGCACTGTAAATTCCTCATTTTCTATTTCCAGTCACAGCAAGTACTTTCAGAAATAGATATTAGACCATGTTAACAGCAATGTTATCCGACAATGATGAGGTGCATTGTATAATTACAAAAGCATTAGTAGGAAACACCTTGGGCTCACTGTTTGTTTCATGGAAAATACAAAATGCTGGAGGGACTCGGCAGGTCAGGCAGTAACTGTCGAGGAAATGGACCGGCAATGTTTCAGGTTGAGATTCTTCTTCTCACTGGAGAAGAGAGAAGGTTGAGGATAGCTATTTTAAAATATGGGGCATGATATTACAATGGAGGAAAGGATTGGAAAGAATTATCTACCTATTTGTAGAACAAGGAACTGGAGATGCTGTTAACCATATAACCATATAACAATTACAGCACGGAAACAGGCCCTCTCGGCCCTTCCAGTCCGTGCCGACCATTTGTTTTCCCCTAGTCCCATCTACCTGCACTCAGACCATACCCCTCCATTCCCTTCACGTCCATATACCTATCCACTTTACTTTTAAATGTTAAATATTTAATTAGATTAAATATTTACGAATCACCTGGATAATTGTAGATGGAACAATACGTGAGAAGTACAAAAAGTGCTGGAGTCAGGTCAGGCAGCATCTGTGGAGGATATGGATGGGCGACATTTCTGGTTTGGATCTGAAACATCATTATTCATGTTCTCCAGAGATGCTGCCTGACCCTCTGAGTTACTCCAGCAGGTGTTCTATGAAAGATTCCTTGTGTCTTCACTATTTGAAAAAGCAGGCGCCACTACTTAATATAAATTTGATTTCATTGTTGTTTCTCTGCAAGTTGCTGTACTGATAATGTAGCAATGTTACAACGTTTTATATAACCATATAACAATTACAGCACGGAAACAGGCCCTCTCGGCCCTTCCAGTCCGTGCCGATCATTTGTTTTCCCCTAGTCCCATCTACCTGCACTCAGACCATACCCCTCCATTCCCTTCCCATCCATATACCTATCCACTTTACTTTTAAATGTTAAAATCGATCCTGCCTCCACCACTTTGCTGGAAGCTCATTCCACACAGCCACCACCCTCTGAGTAAAGAAGTTCCCCCTCACGTTACCCCTAAAGTTCTGTCCCTTAATTCTCATGTCATGCCTGTTTAATACACAAAAGGGCATAAACTGCAGGCAAGTCTGCTGAGTTACTCCAGCACTTTGTGTCCTTTTTTTCTACCTATTTAGTAGTTTAGGTAGATGAGTTGGAACCCTTTCCCCACCTGCCTTTTGTAAATGCAGATGTTTATGTATGATTGGAAAAATATAAATTCATGGGTAGAATTAAGTGTCAATGCCAAGAATGGTAGTGGGAAGGACCGAATTAATGAAGTGGACCCAGTGTTATCAGTGTAGCGATGTTTGTCGTTGTATTTGATACATTTTGGAGAAAAAACTAAGTGACAACTCTAGTAACTTTTGATTGTAATATCTAGAGACTAAAGTCATCCATTTGGTGACAAAAAACAAAACTCAATGATAATACATGAAAGTGCACATTTAATGTATTGTTTACGTAATATTTTATTGCTATTTTTTATGCATTGTGAATATGTAAAAATTGCCATTGAGCTACTTTTCTGAGTTAATTTGACTGATTTCATTTTTGCATTGGTAGCTGGATCTAGTGACAAACCTGTTAATTTACAACAGAGTGGAAAGAGTAGTTATAAAAAGAATAAAAGTACAAGCAAAATTGCAGCTTTGTTTCAGGGTAGAAATTAGTGTTTCCAAGCAGAACATTTTATTCCCATATTTCTGACCCAACTCCATATGGTGAAAGTGATTAGTTCCAGCTTTATGTAGTTCATTGCATTCATTCACTTTGGTAGATTGGGTGTGTCATGATGGCAGTTATTTTTTTTTAATTGCTTTACGCAAACTCACATTGCCTGTGATTTAGAATAAAGTAAAGCAAATCAGTTATTCAATGTGGGAGTGACGGAAAACAATCTAAAGTAGTTAATTTTGAGTGAAACTACAAAATAATTCCCATACATATATTTTTGTGGGATGTTTGTGAAAAGCTGGAAACAAGTACATCCCTGAATGAGTATGGGGGAATGATGAGCAAACTAGAGAGAGTGAACATTTGTATTGTTCTGCACTATTTTAAACTGAATTCAGCATTACAGAGACCAGTATATTGTATACTCATTCTTAAAAGGGGATCAAAAAGGGATGGTAGAAGACATGGCAGTTGCTTTCGGGGTCCATAATAACATCAGTTTGATGATAACCATTTAAAAACTGTTAGAATATTGAAAAATAATTTGCCTTCTGGATTAGCAGTGTATTTGAACCCCCAGTAACCTTTATATAGAGCTGTTACATTTTCATTAAATACGTTCATGGTTATGAATGAAAGTGACTATTTTCATGTTCTTTATTTTTATATATAGGATTCCATTTCCATTGAACTTCTGCAATATTAGTACCATTCATATCGTGCATTTGTGTCTTGATATTTGCTCTGTAATAATTTTTTTTACTTGATCTGTACTTAGGCCACTAACTGCTGTTCAGCCTCAGCCAGGGTAAATGGGAATTTGACGAATGTGTGTGAACAATAGAATACAGTGCCGACCACATAGATATTGAATGTTTAATTGTACAGGGTTTGAGGTCTGGCAAGATGTCAAAATGTTCCATTTTCTGTTTTTAATTTATCTAAAAACTTATGATTGTGTGGAAAGATACATCTTCTAGATGCGCTGGGACACATCCTCAGTGATGTGACCTGGGGTCATCGGGTGTTTCGGGTCTCACAACATCAGACACCCTCGCCCAGGCGTCCCAGCCGGGGTTGATCAGGCCCCGACTTGCGTCCCAGCAACCGCCCACGGATTAGCCCTCTTAATACAAAGCCACCTAGTGGCTTTCTCTGCGGCTTCGCTTGCGGATTGAATGGCCCTCTTCTTTGCCAGCCTCGTAATGCCCAACTGGTTGAGGTCTTTGCAGAGTGAGCGTCCTGCTAAGCCTCTATGAGCTCATAGTATGTCTTCCAGCCGCTGTCCTGGCACATCTCCACCAGTTCCTGGTATTTTGAGCATTTCCTCTCGTTAGCCTCTTCTATTCGCTCTTCCCAGGGCACTGCCAGCTCCAGAATGATCAGCTGTTTTGTCATTTCAGAGGTGATGATCATGTCTGGCTGGAGTGATCTTGCTGTGATGTGCTGTGGAAATTTCAGATCGACGTGCAGCTGCCAGTCAGTGGCTGTGTAGAGGAGGCCCGTCCTTGGTCGAGGTTTCTCTCCAGCTTTGACAAAAGTGATTGATTTCTTTGGGGCATGGTGGTGTTTGCTGTTACCGATGGCAGTGGCTATGCTTTCAGCAACCACCTTGAGTCAAGGCGCCACCAATAGCGACCTTCCCCAAGAGACTTTGGGCAGCTGCTGACGAGATGTTCTAATGATGCTCTTCCAGAGCAAAGTGGGCAGGAAAGTGTCTTGCTCTTGCCCCAGACGTGGAGGTTTGCTGGGCTTGGTAGGGCATCGTAGACAGCTTGGACAAGGAACTGGATGCGCTGGAAGTCTGCCTGCATGATGTTTGACCAGGTAATCCTGCACTGCGGTATACTCTCCCACCTTGTCCACACTCCCTGCTGCCTGAGCACCAGTGTCTTGCTCACACGCTCTTCCTTCACACCTGCTCGGACCTCTTCCTGGATTAGATGTTGTCTCTCCTTGCCCCGGGCCTTGCCAACTGGTGTCTTAGGGACACCTTCTGGTCCCTGGAGTCCCTGTACTGCAGAGCTTCTTTTGTTTGCGCCACCATAAACTCTTCCGTGAGGCCACTGAATGGGAGCTGCAAAATGTTACTGGTCCCATACAGTGCTGCAATATTGAGGCTGCGGGGAAGGCCAAGCCACCTGTGGAGAAAGCCACTGATCTTCCTTCGAGGGACTCAACTGTGGTCTATGGAACAGCGTAAATCAGCAGAGGCCACTGGACTCAGGGCAGGATGGAATGCTGATAGATCCAGGCCTTGAATCTGCCCGGCAGACCTGACTTGTCGACTTTGGTGAGCCAGGCTTCAAGGTCTTCGATGGACCTTTGAATGGCGGCAGAGTCTTTCAGAGTTGCATCAAAAAGCTTCCCCAAAACTATATTCATGCAAGATTTTTATGAAAGGGGCCATAAAATCAGTCTCTTGTTGAGAATAATGGCAAATATATCATTTTAAGAAAAAAAACTTTTGTCCATATTGCTTAATTTGGTGGCAGTTTATCAGAGCTGCAAAACAATTACTAGTTTCATTTTCCATGTTTTTTTGCATATTTATCAGATTTGTCACGACCCGGGATTTTTCCCAAACCATGTGTAAATATGTATACTGCATACTACAAATAATTCATTTGTTTTTGCAGACAATTGAATTACTGGTTAATTGTTCATTTGTGGAGCTGGTACTGACTCAATGATCCAAAAGGTCGCCATGCTTTAACCATTCTGTGAAGAAAGGAGAAACTGCAGGTGATGGTTAATACACAAAAGGACACAAAATGCTGGAGTAACTCAGCAGGTCAGGCAGCATCTCTGGAGGACATGGATTGTGATGTTTCGGGTCGAGATCTTTCTTCAGGATTTGAAGAATATGAGGGTCCTTAGCAAACGAAAGGTCTTTTCAAGAGTCTGATAACAGGGGGAAGCAGCTGTTCTAGTATCTGGCTTTCAAGGTTGTGTGTCCTCTTCGAAACGCAAGAGGGGAGAAGTGAGTATGACCAGGGTATTTGTGCCCTTGATTATGCTGACTGCTTTCCCAAGGCAGTGTGAAGCGTAGATGGAGTCGCTGAGGAGAGAGGTTGGTTTGTGTGATGATGTTTACTGCAGTTTCTTGCGGTGGTGTTAGTTGTGCAGCTTTGTGGTGAGTACAAATTATGATGCTGATCGATTTGCCTCAGAGTTGGTAAATAGAGTGGAAAATATTCCTAATTACAGCATATTAATTATTGCCGTTATTGAAGTTCTAGGAGCAGACATGGGTTGGCTGGGATATTTTTCAAGTGGAGTAAATAGTATCAAGGTATGTACCCTTTCTCTAATTCATATGCTGGTCCTGGTCCTTTGTTTTATCTTTCAGAACTGTAGGCCTGATAGACCCAACAATTCAGATTCTCCAGTTTCTTCACAAGCTCGGAGGTTTCCAGAGTGATACATTGTCAGCAGGTAAGAAACTCCACTCATGCATGTCAACTGACAGGGCTCAGTTAATATTTGCTGACACAAATTGGGCGGCACAGTGGTAGAGTTGCTGCCTTACAGTGCCAGAGTCCCGGGATAGATTCTGAGTACGGGTGTTGTCTGTACGGAGTTTGCACATTCTCTGTGATCATGTTTCTTTCCACACTCCAAATACATGCATGTTTGTAGGTTAGGTGGCTTCTGTAAACTGTCCCTTGTGTGTAGGATAGAATTAGTGTATGGGGATCATTGGCCAGCTGGAATTGATGGCCCGGACGGCTGTTTCCACTCTGTATCTCTAAAAAATGAAAAAAACATTTCATTAAGCCAAGTTACATTCATGGAAGTTACATCTGAAGAAGGGTCTCGATCTGAAACGTCACCTTCTCCTTTTTCCTTTTCTCTAGAGATGCTGTCTGACCCACTGAGTTACTCCAGCTTTTTGTGTCTAGATTCATAAAAACCTGCTTTATACTTGCCCAAGTAATTCATATTATAAGGGTTGTACCCTTCTAGATCTGTCTTTAGTCTATTATAAATTCCATCATTGTTCTGAGAGTGCAGGATCCCATCAGGAATTTTGTGCATTTGCACGAGCCAGCTGATTTGTTCTACTTGCTAAATTCTTTGAATGATATACGTTGTTCTGTTATCCACATCAAATTTATTTTTTCTTTGGCTTTACCCTGGTTGTTGAATTGAGGTTTAGTGGTCTTGTTATATGGATGGTTTACTAAAAGGATTTGTACTCAACCCATCAGTAGAAATATGTCACATATTTTAGGTTTAGTCATTGGATGTGGAAGCAATCTTGAAGCAATAAAAAATGCACTAAAATTGAACCATAGAATGCAATCATTTCTGTTTACTGCAGTTTTTTCAAATGCTGGCGACAGTGCCACTTTTATTCCTCGGCTATCCGGTTCAAGTGGTGGTGTTGTCTAGACAGATCTCCGTTCAATACAAACAATTGCAGTTGTATTTACAATATGATTCATATCGGCGAAGAAGGCAAAGTTACCACATAATGGAAGATTTAATTAAATGCAAAGTAAAGAAATATGATTTGATAACACCTATTGCATAAATATACAAACTGGTTGTGAAATGTGGTTTCAAGTAAACTATCCGCCAGGATTCTAGCCTGTCGTAGAATGCAGAAACAGGCCATTCAACTTGTGGTGCTGAATACTTTCCCCCCCCCCCCCCCCTTTTTGTTTGTTCTAATCAACTATCTTCCTGCACCCTCTCCTTGTATTTTAATATTCAAAAGAACATAACAATTGGAAGCAGGAGTTGGCCACTTGGCCCTTTGAGCCTGCTGTACCATTTAATAACACAATGGCGAATCTTGTATTCTAGGCCACTGCACCATTCCAATATACTAACCTTTTACTTTACCTAAGGATCTACCTCCCTCTGCCTTAGAAATATTCAAAGGCCCTGCCTCCATTACTTTTCTGAAGAAATAAATTTACAAAGACTTGCAGTCGTTAATTTGGTCTAATCTAAGTCTTTATCTAGTCATCCTTTATTTTCAATGAATGACCCATAGATCTGGATTGTCCCACAGGAGGAAATATCCTCTTCACATGCACCATGTCAAGATCTCCCAGGATTCTACATGTATCAATCGAGCCCAGCCGCGCTGTCTAAACTACAGCAGATACGAGCCTAGCATTTCAAACCTGAGTTCCTCCAGCAGATTGTTTTGTGCTCAAGATTCCAGCATCTGCAATTTCTTGAACCTCTTATACCCTCCAGTAGCCTCCTTGTATCCATTTCGCAATTTAATTGCCCATCATTATTCCAGCAGCTAAATGTAGCTGCTCTGTTTTCAGTAGCGGTAATCCAGGGTTCCTGCTTGCTCTGTCAAGAAAAGAGAAAACTATTTTTTCTTTCTTTTTTATTTTTCATGTGTGTAATTCAAATATAACAAATGTTCTCTTTTGGTGTTGATCACAGATTGTCAAGGACGAAGGCAATGAATATGATCTTAATGGTGGAATGAATAATGTGAATCTTTTTTTAAACTTTGTACTGCATCACATTATTAACAGTTTATTTATATTTTGATGATTTCTATTGCATATTTTTTTCTGGCATAATTGATTTTCAATCAGTTGGATTATGAGTCCTCCTTCTTATCCAAATTGTTAACTTCTAAGAATTTTTCATTTCCTGAATATGTTCATTAAAAATATCATATTTTCCTCAGCTTTTCAATGTGGCTTCCAGTTCCTTGGAAATCTGGCAGTTGGCAATGAAGAAACCAAGAATGTCATTTGGAAAAATGCCTTTCCACATCTATTTCTGTAAGTGTTATATTTATGTTAAATGTATGACCAGTTGATCCAATATTTGATCCAGCATGGAAGCCAAGCCCCTTATTTCATGGGTTTGGATTTCCTCTTCAAAGTGGAAGAAAGAAGAAGAGAAAGGATTAGGGAAAAAATAATCTAATTAATATCTTGAATCTCCAGAATAATCAGATTCCCACCCCCCCCCCATTGGTACTATAAAACGTTTCCATGTTGCCTCAGGACCATACAATAACTTTAATGATGTCTTATGGGATTATGTCAACAGCCCCGTAGTTCATTGTTCTCCTGGATCTCTGGATGGTTTGATGGAGTTGATTAAATTCTTCTGATTTCCTTGGCAGCATCAAGTCTCAATTGTTTCCTCTACTTAACCCAACAACATTTGTACATTTTCAGAAATTGTTGCTCAGTCCCTCCCAATTTCCTAATGTTACCTTTGGCTTGGCTCTAGCTTCCATCCTTGTCCCATTCCTTTACACGGTTTATCTCAGATTCGATGTCCCCAGGTGCAGAGTGAGTTTCCTTTTGTATTTTGACACCTGCCTAACAGGTATACCTGCCTAACCCCATATCTATCCATCCTTTCATTTCCATGCTTTTGTCTGTCTTCGTCCCATCAACCCCCCCCCCCCCACACACCTCAACTGTTAATCTCCCTTTTCATCTCTGAGTTGCCTTGAGGCTCAACTTTGAGGTTAAACACCTTTCTTGGAGATTGTGATGTGGGAGAAAGTTGAGATGAAGGTGAATGTCATCAGCAAGGATGTGAAAACTGACTCCACAGCTGTGGACAATGTTACTTAGTTGCTGCCTGCAGATGAGGAAGGGGCTGGGATAAGGACAGATCCCCGGGAAAGGCATGCAAAATATGCCATTGTTGATGTAAGCGCAGTCCCTTTGATCTGGAGCAACGTTGGACAGGTATTGGAGGAAGGTGGTCTGTCTAATGTACCAAAAATTACAGGAGCATTGTTTGAGAAGACATGTTTAGTTTGGAATATTAAACTACTGCGTCGGGGACAGAAATCTGATAGGAGAGCCTCAAACATGTACTCTATAGGTATAAAAAGGACATAAAGTGCTTGAGTAACCTAGCGGGCCAGGCAGCATCTCTGTAGAACATGGATAGGTGACATTTTTGGGTCTGGATCCTTCTACAGATCCTCTTCGACCTAAAACATCACCTATAGTGTAGAAACAAGGAACTGCAGATGCTGGTTTACAAAGAAAGCCACAAAGTGCTGGAGTAACTCAGCAGGTAAGGCAGCATCTCTGGGGAACATGGATAGGTGAAATTTCGGGTTATGATTCTTCAGATGGATCTTTGTGTATTTATTTGTAATCCGGCATCTGCAGTTCCTTGTTTCTATTTAGGAATAAAAATAACTCCACTGCCGGTGGGGGTTTAAACTATTACTGTGTGTAGAGACAACATCCAATCACATGACCACAGCGCCTCTCCAGCTCTGGGCAATCCTCTCAGTGATGTCCCACCGAGGAGGCAGATTTACATACTGGTCCTATCAAAGGTGAGGCTCATCATGATCAGTCGAATGGCGAAACCAGAAGAAGTTCTCGTTGTGGAGAATGAACAGGGGGAAGTGGTTCGGGAATTCATGAAGGACACGGACTCCATCAATTTATACAAAACTATGAGGGAGACACTTGTCTACCTCACGCATTTGCAAAGAGAGTAACCAGGATCACTGGCCATTAATAGTTCCCACACAACCACAGGTAATACTGGTATATCTTGAAAGTAGGGCACCGACCCAAAGCATCATCTTTCCATGTTCTCCAGGGATGCTGCCTAACCCACTGAGTTACAATCAGCACATTCCAAAGAACTTTTTTATTTTGGTGAGAATTACCAGCGACTGAATTACCAGCGATGACTGAATTTATAATGACTCAGTTTACAACTAGACTTGAATTAAGCTGACCTCTTATGATGAAGATGTACTGTAAGTGCTTCATTTTTGGCACGGTGTATCACATATTATATTTGAAAAATTCTCAGGCGGTACATTCCAGTGTCTGGAATCAACCTGCTCCATTGCATCCTGAATGCCTTATATTCTGGCATTTAAACATTTGACGATATAAAATATAACCATTGCCGGCAAAAGCTTGCCCAAAACCTGCTGTTTTGGATTTGTGGCTATCTCCCTGTTCAGTATCTATTTCCCAATTTTACCCTCATCAAGAAACAAATTTCACTTTATTGACTTGAAAATTAATGCAGTTGCTAATTTCTCTCAGATGCCCTACATATAATTTGCTACCTTCATTTGAATTTCTATATTTTGTACACAAGCTTAAAAAAAAGATTTTGTAAATTTGTATGAACACTATAGAAATTATGTGAAAGCAATCGGAGAGATTCCAGAAAACATATATAAGAATGGTTGTTAGAAATGAAGGACTACAGCTATAAAGTTTGTTTAGAGAAGCTGTCACCATTTTAGAGAAGAGAAGGCTTTGGGGAAACATGTAGAAAGTATATTAATGATCAAGGATGTGAACGGGATGATGGTGGATGTTTCGTTCCTTTGGTGGAAGGGTCAAGGAATAGTTACATTTTGTGAAAGACATATGTTGTCACTCTTCTGATTTCAGAAGGACATACTTTTCTGGAAATAGATCCACATATCTTCTTAAAGAAATTCATGAAATTTGGATCTGGAGAAGTGTCACGACCCGAAACGTCGGCTGTCTATTCCCTCCACAGATGCTGCCTTACCTGCTGAATTCCTCCAACACTTTGTGTTTTGCTCAAGATTCCAGCATCTGCAGTTACCAGTTCTCCATTGTGAAGTTATCTGTATTAATTTGAACTCGGTGATATTCTTTATTTGACAAACATGTATGTTTTGTTCACTGTTGTCACAAGTTTAAATGAAATAATTGTCTCCCCTTCATTGCTATTTTGCTTGGATTTGAAACAAACTTATTTATATCAAATCCAATAAATTATGATATATTTGGCAAATTTGACTGATTTCTTGGACCTGTGTATAAAATATCTGTTTTCATTTTTCATGAGGAATGGCCTGAATCATTTGGATAAGAAAACTGTTGCCTATTGCTGCATGGTTCTGTTTACCTGCCTCAGCATCGAAAAAACAGCAGACCTACTAAACCATACACAAGGGATTAAACTGGCTGAAACTGTTGTCAAAATCTGCAAGAAAGAGCCACAACTGGACTGGGCGTATGTATTTTTAAAGAAACATTTATCATTTTCTCTTGATCCCTGGGCAAGAAGTCTTGGTGCGGTTTGCAATTCTATATGCTGAAGCTTTAGTATTATTGTCTATTTTTCTATGCTTTTAATGTGTACTGTACATGATTAATAGCCTATTTACTAGTGTTTCTGTTACTGAATTCCAAGCATTCTTTGGAACTTTTTTATCATTCATTGATGTGAAGTTACTTAATTGACATATTATCTTTTCCATTTGAAATTTTTTTCTTCCCAAATGAATCTATCACTCCTTGCCAGTGAAAATGTCAGCATAAAGCCATTGCATTGGTCATTCTATTGGTTTAAAATATCAGACAGGCACACCATGACCCACAACCCTCCTTATCCCAAGAGAGCCCAGTAAGAAGAGAGCAATGAAGGAAAAAATCTGTTATTGAGGTGCCACAAAAAAGGATGTTGTAGTTCTGGCAGTCTTGTGGAGTGAGAGACTGCTGAGGCCCTCTGGCAGCCATGTTGGATAAGTCATGGCAATTGGAAGCTGGCAATCTATGCTAAGCTCTGTACATTTTTTCATTTTGATCAACTGAACAAACACAACCAAAATTTGCTTACAAGCCATTGTAACATTGTGATGAGAAATCAACAGAGTTTGTTTCCAGTTGTCCAATAATAAAAACACACGGTCTTCCCTTGTGGTTTATGAGAGTTATCGATTAAGAATTCCCAAATGCTGAACCATCTAGTTCACCAGCAGAGAGATCTGTTGCATCCAACATACTACTATCCCTCAAGAGACTTGATCCATAGCCCAGTTTCTACCAATAAATGATTGGTATAAGTAATTGGAATAACAATTCTGCTTGACTGACACAAATCCAGAACCCTAACATTCAGTCACCCACTTGTACGCTAGTGGCTATAATGTTCACTATTAGATAATGTATTGCAATCACTTACCAAAGCTTCTCCAGCATCTCTCAAAGTCACAGCTTATACCATCAAAAAGATTGAGATGCTTGAATGCCATTACCTGCACGTTTCCCTTCCATTCACACATCATCCCGACTCGTAAATACTTAGTGTCTTCATCATAAATGCAAACATGTCCTACAATCCCTCGTAGACATTGCGGCACCCTTATGTTGAAGTACTCTGACAGTGCATCAAGAAAGTGGCTCACCACTACCATCTTCTGGGCAGTTGTGAATGGGCAATAAATGCTGGCCTTGCCAACAGTGCCACATCCAATAAATCAGGGCTCACATCCAATAAATAAATCTTTGAAAATGGCTAAGATTTTTAAAGATCGGTGAGCAGAATTCTAGTCATGCACCTTTCCATGGACTGTTCTGAAAGTTTTAAAGTTGACCTCAAATGCTCAGATTCCAGATTTTGCAAGGAACGGTCACTGGATGTGCCACAGTTTTCAACATGACCACTTCATCTGTGATGTAATGGAGTTGGTGGACTCGAAGGAACATAATTCTATCTCCCCAAGTTGAGAAAATCAAACAATGTGTGCCTGTGAATTTGCCGAGATTGTGAATGTGCCAAAGGTGCAGGGAATGATAGGCTGTGAACATGGTAATGAATGAATGAACCTGAAAACATAAAACCCTATCAATTATTGTTGCACTTTAAATTGCAACATTAAGTTGCATTGCAGGAAAAACTTGGTATTAACAAATACATTTTAATAAAGGATTTTGGAAGCAAAGTAAATATTTATTTCTGACATTGTCTCCGGAGCACTGAGACCAATACCACTCCAGCCAACATTGAAGCTCTGATGTACGCAAAGTAATGGTCTTATTTAGAAACATCACCAGCTGTTTGCTTATGAAGCACTCCCGCTTACAAAGACCTTAAAAATAAACACATGCACTCATAAGAAATCCCTTCATCCACCTTCAAGACTACACATCAGCCTTACTTCTTGATGTTGCACCTCTTAACTGATTGCAAACATCATTATCTGTAAACTGATAATTGGTCTGAACAATAAAATCCTCTGAATTAATTTTCCTGGTGAACCCTGGTCAATCTTCGGTTGCAAGAGGACAGGCCACAGACGATGCAGCCACCTTCTCCAGCAGTGGATAGGAAGGGACAGCTCTCATCATGATTCGACCATTGTTCTTGGGCTGAACTCCTGCCCAAACATTTTCTAGAGGCAGTGCAATAAGTTACACGGCCTTGTTGACATCTTTGAACGGATTGTTAACCTTGATATCAAACTATGATTGTTCTCCAGCCAAATATCTATAGTTTAGGCATTCCCTTATTTAGGTCAGAAGATTTAAAGCAAGGGTGGAATTATAGGTCCAAATAAATCCTTTTATTGCCATTTTTAAATTACTTTGAATTTCTATAAACTTTGAAAATCAAAAATTTACAATGGATTTTTCAAGAGACAATACGCAATTTGCCACTAAAATGATTTTTTTTTGAAGTTGGGTGTCTATTTGTTTTAACAATGTGTATTAAGTTTTTATCAGAAAAGGCATTATATTGTAGGAAAAGTATATAATTGAAGGGTGTATTGCTGAACTGGGGCTTAATATTCTCTCTCCAGTTTTCTGATTGTGACCGAACAGTTTCTGAAATGTCCAGATTTGGTGTCTGCAATCTACACAAAATGGAACAATCAAGAAAGGTGGGTTAAAGCTGTAATTTGGGTTGTTACTGTTTCTTAAATCTTTGGTCCTGGCTATTCACAGCTTTCTTGCTCTAAACATCGTTATCATAGAATTATACAACACTCTTCATACTTCGGCCCAACTTGTCTATGCCGACCAAGATGTCCCATCTAAGCTATTCCCATTTGCCTGCATTTGGCCCATATCCCTCTAAACCTTTTCTAACCATGTACTTGTCCCATTGTCTTTTAAATGCTATTATGGTACTTGCCTCAACCTTTCCTCTGGCAGTGCGTTCCATATACCCATCACCCTCCAAGGGGCCAAAATGTTTGCTAAACAACATTTATGTATAAGTACACCAGCATAACAAGTGGCTTACTGCACATAGGTTTTATGAGAACACACAACTAATTCAGAAACACCAGAAATATTCACAATGCATCTGTTTCTCTTAATTACCTTGGAGAGTTTAAAATCACCACACTGTGTGAATGCTGAATCACTGTTTTAAACAAAGCACGCACAGGAAACTGAAACTTGCTTTCAATGTCATTACATAATGGCAGGAAACATTGATATGGCTTTTTTTGGTGTAATGACAGTGCTCCCTGATAGTTTCTCCATCATTATTGCGACAAAATTGGGGTCAATTATTGTTAGCATTTAGAATATTCAGGAGTAAATCATAAATTACCAACAATTCAAGGGTCTGAATTACTAGACACACAGTAGCAAACATAGTGCATTTAATCTTTTGTTGCAGAATTATCATCTTGGAGCTAATATCCGCAAAGCTGAGTGACAAGAATCTGGAAATTCCAGCTGGCAGTGATGACCTGCCTGTTCCTGTCAGACTAATGCAATTCCTGGCAGCCTGCTTCGAAGAGAAATGTATGGCAGTGTTGAAATATGCCTCTGATACCGATGCAGAAGATGAGGTAGGGTGGAGAATTGTCCATTTCCTGGTGGTGGCATTTATTAAGTGATAGATGGACTGACACTGCAAGGCAAAAATGGGTGGTAATAGGAGAAGTAAAGAAACAATCTTTGGGCTTGGAGAATATGTGGGAGAATTTTTATCAGGCAATGCTGTATTCATTGTTAGTCTGGAAGTTGCAATGTGCCATAAAAAGTCAAAGTGCTTTCATATTTGATTGAAATATTTTTATTTTCTCTAAATCTCATGTCATTAATAATTTGACCCAGTGCTGATGGTGTTGTTAACCTGAAATGGTTAACTTGAAATAAAAATTGAGTTTGAAGAAGGATCCCGACCTGAAATGTCACCTATCCATTTTCTACAGAGATGCTGCCAGACCTGCTGTGTTACTCCAGCATTTTGTGTCTAGCTTTGGTTTATAATCCAGCATCTGCAGTTCATTTTTATTATATGGTTAACCTGAATGTGGTTTCTCTCCACATTGATGCAGCTTGCTCCATTGTGCAGTTCCAGCATTTTCTGTTCCCATTTTTAACATTCATAGTGTTGAGCTAAACTTGTCATAGAACATTTATTTAATTGCAAAAAGATGCATTGTATCTGTGATTTGGTTCAATTATTTTTGACTTTATCGCCATGGATAATTTCCTGTCTATTACAGTCTGCCATTTAATTTTCTTTTGGCACAGGATGCTCTCATTGTAATCAAGCTTCTTGATATTCTCTGTGAAACGACCTCAAACCACGAAAAATTCAGCGATTTGCAGAACTCGCCTGCTCTGGTAGAGACCACTGTTAGTAAGTGCAAAACATAAAGCTACATCTTTTAAATTAGATTAAATAAAAGCTAATAAAATATTTAGTGAAAAAAGTCCATGAAGTAAGACAAAATGCTGGAGTAACTCAGCAGGACAGGCAGCAGCTCTGGAGAGAAGGAATGGGTGATGTTGTCTGTCCTGCTGAGTTACTGCAGCATTTTTGTGTCTGCCTTCAGTTTAAACCTGCATCTGCAGTTCCAAAATAAAAAATATGTAGTTATTTATTTTCTGCAGCAATTATTGTAGCAGTGATTTTTGTTAAATCAAAACATATGAGTATGTCAGTGGCTGTAATTTGTAAACCACAAGAACAAACTATCTTATAAGAGATCACTTTAGAATGTGCAGATATTGATTGGATAGTTCAGATGTTATATTTCTAAGTAAAAGAGGCAGTAAGAATATCTTGAAAAAGAGAATGGAAAGGCAATATTCATGTTACCACTCTAACAAAGAGAAAACACAAAAATAAAAAAGCTAACCAAAAATATTTCAAAGCAATTTAAACATTTTAAAATGTTAAAACAATTGCAATGATTATACTTTCATTAGCTTAGCAGAAAATTTCGATTTGCTCAATGATTGATAATATTATGCAAGAAGGATCAGCAGATGCTTGTTGCCCTAATTTTAACATGCAGAAACTCATGCTAATGCAGATTTAGCTGACTTGTCTGGAACAAATTCTAGAGCACTTTAGGCAACATCAGCAGTATTAGGTAATAAACCAGAACAATCTATACAATTATACGTCTTAATGAAAAGCAGAACTAAACATTTGGTGCCAGCTAGATTAGAACTGAGAATTAAGTATTTCAAGTTATGATACTTTCAGAATGGTTAGGATATGTTATGGATGACATAATGCAAATGGGGGCTGCAGAGCTGCTGTATCACAGCGCCAGAGACCCGTGTTAGATTTTGACCAGTAAACGCCATACGGAATTTACAGGTTCTCCTTGTGACTGCATAGGTTTCCTCCGGGTGCTCCAGTTCCCTCCCATATCCCAAAGACGCGCAAGTTTATAGGTTAATTGGCCTCTGTAAATTGGCTCTAGTGTGCATGGAATGGATGCAAAAGTGGAATCGCAGAAGTAGTGTAACCGGGTAGATGGTCAGTGTGAACTGTGGGCAGTAGAGCCAGTTTCCATGCTGTCTGAACTCTAAAGATATCTGGTCTAGATTTTGGAATTAAAGTAACAAGTGAGGTTCTGTGTTCTGAGTAAATTATTTGGTATCAACCAAGGAAATGTATTGTCCAATTTCACTTTTATCCTCTGCTCCTCACAATCTTCATCACACAGATATGGCCAATATTCTTAGCAAATAAACATAATGGATGTGAAAATCCTTTATTTGTACTGTAAACCTACCAAAAATGTGAGGGTTTATCAGCCCTTATGTAAGCTTGCCTTTGATGGTGTCATACATTTTAATTACAAATAACAACCGCTTAAATTTTTATTTTGCATCTGTGGAGTCTAATTTCTATGAACTGTAATTATCATTGCAGATTTAATTATGTTACCTTATAATTTTTGTGTCTTTTATTTCTCCATTTTTCCCCCATCTTTTTGATTAATGATTTTACATTTAGTTAAATTAACTAATCATTTATTTAACCGCCAGAACCAGGCGCAGACTCAGTTAGGATTTCATATTTAAATTGGTGAGAAGACATACCAATGCGTGCCCTTGTTCTGACAGCTTCAGAACTTCTGAGGCCATTGAACTGCTGTACCTATTTGACACGCACACGGCAATTCTCTATGCAAGTGTCACCATAATGAAGGGAAAGCATTCATTACAAATCAAAATCAGTAAATACACTCAGGAATAGATAGGGTGAATGCACAAGAGTGGAATAGATAGGGTGAATGCACAGTCTTTTTATCTAAGTTGGGAAATCAACAACCAGAGGACATTGGTTTAAGGTGAGAGGGGAAAGATATAATAGGAACCTGAGCTAATATTTTATCACACAGAGGGTAATGGTGTATGGAGCAAGCTGTCTGAGGAGATAGTTGATAGTAACAACATTTAAGCGACATTTGGACAGGTAGATGGATAGAAAAGATTTTGAGGGGTATAGGCCAAACATGGGCAGTTGGGACTAGCGTAGATGGGGCATCTTGGTCAGTATGGGCAAGTTGGGCAAAAAGGTCTGTTTCCATGTTTCCCCCTTTCCCCACTATGACTTCACTGGAATCATACCTATCTCAAAGGAAGGTTGTTGGAGACATGACAATGATAAGCTAAACTAAAATTTATCCCCAAATGCAGATTCGCAGTCATAATGTCGATAGGAGTTTCATTGGCAAAGTCACAATTACTCTTACTTTTAAGTATTGATGAAAATAGAAAATTGAGAACTTGAATTTTCTTGCCTCTTGTTTTCATGATGTGAGAATCAACAAGATACTTATGAAATACAGTTATCATTAACCCAGCAAACTCCTGAAAAAAAAATTATGATCAGTTTTAGTAATATTAATTTACAGTTAAGTATTGCCCACTGCACGGGGAAAACTTGCCCAATCACTGGTAAAAAAGGAAGATTAGATATTTGTATTAAGGAAATGGAGGTTATTTCCCCAGTTAGTTTTAGACTGTTCAAATAAAATGAAGGAAGCACTGGTGCTCGGTAGGATCAAAACTGTTGAGATAAATCTAAATAATTAGAAAAACAATAGCCACAATCTAATTTGAAAATCTTAAAAAATAAATTATACCATGATTAGAAAGAAAAATATCTCCACATTACATAAAAAGAAATAAACATTGAATGAAACCATGAAACTGTTGTAGATAATAAGAAATGGAAGAGCTGCTGGTATACTTTGCGAAAGAATTAGGAATACAAAGGAATAAAATTGGCAAAGCATATTAACTAAATGACAAGTGATTGTGGAGTTCTAAAAAGCAGAGCTTTCTGGAGCCCTAAAGCATGATTTGAAAAAGACCAATATGTAGGTGCTGCAAGTAATTAAGAAAGCTGAACAGCTGGTTATTGTTAATTGCTAGAGGAACGGAATGTAAAAGTAAGGAGATTATCCTCAGTTAGAGCATTGTAAAACAACATCTGGAGAGCTATTTACAATATTATTTAAGGAAGGATGATGTGTTAGAAGCTGCTCAAGGAAGATCTGCTAGACAGATCTCTGGAATGGTCAGGTTGTCTTGTGAAGAAAGATTAGACAGACTCAGCTTGTATCTGCTGTGAGTTTAGAAAGGTGAGGGGATTTGATTTGAAACTTGCAAGAGACTGTGGTTTCTTGACAGGGTGATTATGGAAAGTTTATTTCCTTTTGTGGGAAAATGTAGAATTAAGGGTCTACGGTTATTAATAATATCTATATTATGAAACTTTTTATGACACTTTTTCTCTCAAAGGCTCCCGACTCCTTAGAACTTTTCTCCAAGGGGAAAAGCAGCAAGGTCTTGAATATTTTTAAAGTAGAGATAGCTAGGTTCCCGTTAAGCAAGCTGGTGAAAGCTTACCAACGATGTACTGTCATGCACAGCTACGTTACCTAATCTTAATTAAATGAAGGTTCATATTTGAAGGGTGTAGTGGCCTGAAATCTATCAGTAAATAAAGCTCAAAATTTAGCTTTATGTGGTTGATTTAAAGCCTGCTTTTATTTTACTATTAGCCACGTTAAACTTTCAACTTTATTTACTGATAGTTTATAGTGGTAAATTGTGAAAGGGTAAAAGAGAGAGGGCCATTAGGCTGGTTGGGTAGGAATATAGGTAATAGATATAATGTATGAAAATGTGTAATGATACGTAAATGATCTTTTATTTAAACTGCCTCATTACTTTGAAAAGTTGATGGATATTAATTTATATTATTCTTAAATTTAATTTCTTGTTGCAGAGCTTTTGTATGAGACCCGCCTTGTAGGAAGGCAAAGCAAAAATATTTTTACAGCATCCCAATCTTTATCATTCACCAATCAGATCACTCATCCTGCAGTTGGATTTAAAGCACATCTCATCCGGCTGATTGGGAATCTTTGCTACAACAACAAGGAAAACAAAGATAAGGTGAGAACGTTTAACTTGAGCATTTAACTTATCGAAAAAAGGACTTTCCCTGGAATTACACTGGAGATGGTGAGTTTAGATCTGGGAAGTTTTACATTTAATCTAGAAGTAAATGATCTGAATCTTAATGAAAATACTTTGTTTCTTTAGGAAATATATTGTTGAAATTGATTATTGAATTATTAGAGTTAATTTTTTTTTAAAATTTACTGAAGGTCAGTAGATCAAAGGATCAAACCCAGTCACTTATTATGAAATGCTTTTGGTAATCTAGAACATGACCTTCATCAATGGCCTCCCAAAAGTCATATAAAGTCCCCTTCAGTGCTGGACATTGAACTACTCATTCTCTCGTTTATTTTAAAGCTCTGATTTATCTGATGAAAGCAACAATGTAAATCGGTAAATAAATGACTGTTCTCGGTTTGAGCTTTGATCCCTGTTGAGATTGCTATTCACTGTTACTCGGGGCTGCAAATGACTTTGGTGTTATTAAATGTAAGGAGAGAAAAACTCTTCCTTTTGCACAGTGTGTACAAGAACAAAGGTGTGGATAAAAGAACTTCCTCTCAACTGAATGATGCAAGCATTGCCCGAGGGGAAAATAATGACCTCAAAGTAATATTATTTACATATGGTCTTCTTCATTCAATTATTTATGTATCTTTGTCATCAAATAATTATAAATTTGAATCATTTACTCAAACCCCAGAAACATCCCTTTAGATTTGAGCTTGTGATTGATAACCAAAATAGTGTTTCTAATTTTTAATTTCTTATTAGTGTCGATTAGTAATCTCTTGCATTGATTTCTTCAAAATCACTACAATTGGTATGGTGAACACAGTAAAATTGAAACTAGGGCAATTTATGATCCATTGCTTTATATCTCAGGTAAAATTATAACTTTGGAATCATTCTTTCAAAGGTTATTTTAAAGATATTGTATTTCAATACTGCATGTGTACAAAGATTGGCTGAAGGGAGAGTTTTGAGAAATATATTAAAGGAAAAAAAGAAGAATTGGAGACATGTTTATTGACAAAATTCCAAAGTTTAGGCTTAGCAATATTAATCAGCATTGGTGGAGAAATGGACATAGTGTTGTAAGATGCTGGCATTGGAAACATACAGGGAGTATCTGCGGTAGGAAAAGCCACGGCCTGTTTTGAACATGAGTAAGAATTTTAAATGCAGGGTATTGTAGGATAAGGAATTAATACAGTTGAGCAACACAGGTTATCAATAATAGATGTTCAACAAAATATCAGCAACAGTTTAGGATGAGCTGAAGTTCACAGTTTACTGGATGGATTAATAATATGTGTTTTCCTGTGAGGTTTTTAAATTTATGGATTTTTTTCAGTTAGGTTAATATTTTTCACTCATTCTAGCAAACTACATTCTAATTACAGGCCTTTATGGCTAAGTTAAGACTGTAACATTGTTTTTAAAATTCTGACTTGAAGGGTACAAGATGGCGCCCACAAAGTGGAGATTTTTGTGTGTTGGACCCAGTGTGGTCTACTGTCTTACACTTTTATACTTGCCATGATTGTGCCTAATGTATAATAGGATTGTTCATGAACTGTATGCAACAAAATAATTTCACTGTATTTAGGTAATACAATTGCAACAATACAATTGTAAAACCTTGTTGATGGTGACATATCACAAACAAATAATACTTTTCCTTCTCTCCAGAGATGTTGCCTGTCCTGTTGAGTTACTCTAGCATTTTGTGCCTATCTTTGATTTAAACCAGCATCTGCAGTTCTTTTCTACATACTTTTCTTTAGGCTTGCAATTGTAGGTTATATTCATTTATATTTAGGATTTTCTTCATGGGAGGTATTTAGAACTATAGAAAATTGTGTCAAAAGAAACATACATTGCAAAAGTAATGGAGCTGCTGAAAATAAATAGCAACGTGAAAGTGGGATGTGCAATTTTGAGGTGGGTTTATCTCTGTGACTTGGGTCAAGCTGTTCATACTGATCTATATAAGCGGTACAATTCCTTTAAAATATTTTTTTTGTCGAATGTCATTTGTTCAAACATGTTTTATGCATGGCTGGGTGAAGTGAAGGAGATTTTCCTAAATTTCAAATAAATTGGTGACAAGATAGAACATGATTCTTTTGAACTCAATATTAACTATAGTTGGAATGAGGTTTGCATTGGATTTTTGAATTCATAAATCAAACTTATGTAGGTGAATGAAACGAAAAAAAGATCTGCAGGAACTGGAAACAAAATAGAAACTGAAAATGCAATAAATACTCAG
Organism: Okamejei kenojei; assembly: GCA_035221665.1. Lineage (NCBI taxonomy): Eukaryota > Metazoa > Chordata > Chondrichthyes > Rajiformes > Rajidae > Okamejei > Okamejei kenojei. The sequence continues at coordinate 43,777,760 of CM069149.1, read as the reverse complement.
TAGGTCAACCAGCAATTGTGAAGATAGAGAAAATAGATAACATTTCATAAGCACATATGAACAGTGAAGCACAAAGGATGCATTTGGCTCTATGATTTCAATCAAGTGCTATAAGTAGATCTTGGCAGATCTTATGCCTTAGCAACTCTTTCCTTCAATAACTCCCTTTTCCGTAATGCCCTTAATAATCTATCACTCTGATTAAACTGCATGTCAGGCTGAGCTTCCATAACCTTTTTGAACAGAAAATTCCAAAGAATTTCTTAACCTCAAGGTGAAGTCATTTCCTTTATCATTTCAGCCCAGAATGGCTGACTAATTTTCTGTGACAATGACTGTTGGTTCTAGTCACCTTATCCTGCGAATTCCATACTCCTGATCTTACAAATGTAACTTAGGTTGATTGATCTTTTCGATTGCATTATTTTTATAACCTACAATAGGATTATTTAATGTAACCATGATTTATGTAAACAAATTTGAATTTACAAATTCCTTTTTACTCTCTGTGCCAGCCACCCACTTTTAAATCCAAGACCCTTGAAAGGAACATAATTTTATGGCTGTATCAAATTACATCAACTATTTAAAACAAATATCAGTGTGACAAGGAGGTTCCGACCCGAAACGTCATCTGTCCATTCCCTCTACTGCTGCCAGATCCGCTGAGTTCTTCCAGTGCTTTGTCTTTTGCTCAAGTTACCATCATCTACACTTCATTGTGCCTCTATACAAAAATATGAATTGGCAAATACTTTGCAATAAGACAATACGTCACCAACGAATATTTGTATCTCTAAAAGGTCTTTGATCTGAAGACAATTAATTAAGATCATTCATTTTGTTTGCTTTTTTTAAATTGTGGTATTTTCAGTGCCATAGAACAATGCAAATCCTTAAGGTGGGAAAGGGGAGCTCACGAGAAACAATTCAGTACTTTTAGAAAAATGAAAGATGGTGTTTTTGCTGATCTGAAAATAATGAGTTGCTTAAAAATGGACATGTTTTAAATTATACTTGGGAATAAGTTATTCCTTTGTAACTCTCCGAGTAACAAGAGATAACTGCAAATTTTCAAAAAGAATTGCTGTGTTTAATGGAAATGCAGGCTTGTCTCTTCTCCAATGCAGTAAAATAATCCTGAAGTATTGACATTGTAACATTGGCTATGCATTTGGTGAAATCTTCATATTTCCCATTTCATGCTGTTAATGGTCTACAATCTGACTGTACACTAATATTTCAGGGAAACCTCATAGAGTGGGTATATAGATAGTATATTGTAAGGGAACTAATAGAAGAAAATGAGATTGTCTGGGTGCAGAGAGAAAATTATATTGAAATATCATTTGATCATCATTTTTTCACTAATCATATAAACTGTTATTCTGATATTGCTAGTCAGTTAATGTAAGCAGTTGCCTCAGATGTTATAAAGAATGAAGAACATAAATAAATTAAAGTTTTGAGCTTAATAAAGCTGCTTCCTTTCTCCCAATTCCGAAAGCAGAATGCTTATCACCTAGTTTAGCTTGAAGTATGTTGTTCCTTAGATAGTATGTAAGAATAATTATTTTTCAAAACCGTAATTATTTGAATTGACATTGTCCTCCTAACTAGCATTTACTCCTCTTTCTTCGAAAGCATTAACTCTTGTTTAGGATGTCGAGCCTCAATATTGGCTGCCTTAAACGTATTGTCTTATTGCTAATTATTGACATGGCAGCCTTGACAATGAGTGAAAGGATTAACAGTCAAATAGTCTGTCTTCATCACTTTTCTATCTTTAATCAGGAGCAGGAGAATTGCCTGGTTTTAATTTTATTCAGCATGGTACCAAGGATAGTTATGACATCTCATAATTTTTGGAAAAGAAAGATCATGTGTTGAAAATGTTGTATCAGTTCTACTGCTGGACTGTTGATTGATTTAAGTAATGGCATATGCTGTTACTGTGAAACATGAACTTTTAACTCTCATTAGAATATGTTATACCCTTTAAATTTGAATTAATAATAATATGATAAGCAATGGGATGGGCTCAACTTTTGTTGCTACATTGACATTTATGTGGTACACACTTGTAATATAATGCACATTATATCATTAAACAGAAATAATATATTATAGTGTTATGTGATAAATACTGATGTCTCAAGATATATTTATGTTTGACATTGCTTGATAAATTTGTATATTTTTTCGTGCTCTAGTTTTTATAGCACTTGATTGAAATCATTTTTTCTGCTTTTGGCTAATTATTTTGAACAGTATCAGCTTGGCTTTTCTGGTTTGACTTTTGATAGGTTTGAATTAGCTAGTTAATTATTCCCATGTGTCCATTGTTCAGTGATAATGATTGCTTTTATTTTTGTAGCAGAGGGACCAGGTGTGATTGCCTGGATTGAACACTAATGTCTCAAAAATGTTGTACTGGCACCTTAATCACTTTTGGCAATATTGGTTGAGCAGTAAATATTGGCCAAGAAACCAAGGGAAATTTTGCCCTGTTTTTTAAATGATACCAAATAAACTTTTAAAACTCATCTCAGAGGGCAATTGTCTCCCCCAAACGACTGTACCCCACATCCTGAGGCATTGATATATAGCTCTCATTATGAACTTAAGAATGTACAGTAGGATTTGAATCTATAAGTTTCTGATATAGAGGCAAAGAGTCCTCCATCTGAGATTTGTACCTAATAAGCTGGAATATATTTAGTATGGCATGTACCAACCCAGCCCTGGCAGAACATCAGTTTGGTTTGGATTAGAATAAAAAGCTCTCTGGTTTGCTTCTTTATAAATAAATGCACCAAGAGTGTAGAACGGGATGGGGCCAACTGCCTGAAACAGATGGGAGTGTGCATGTAGCATTGAAGAAAGTGGTTCTTTTTTCTCAGAATATAGCGAATTACCACAATTGTTATGGTTTTGAACATTTTTCTAATGTTAATGCAATCAAAAATAGAATTTTATTCCCTGGTGCTTTGTTTACAGAATATAATTGTCTGAGGATCACATTGGACAATGTTTATGAAAGAGTTTATGAATGTATTGCTGAAAAATACTAATCACAATTACACACACATTTGTAACTCATTAAAAAAAAATTCTTCCCATGCATTGAAGTGAATCTGCTCCTTTTCAAAAATTGCCCCAAGCATCAATCTTCAGTTCTTTCATCCCCTCCACCCCTGACTCACTGCCTGATTTTTTTCCCCTGCGGATCATCTGCCAGAACAGTCACACCCAAACTCACTTCTCTGATCTCCATTTTTCACAGTGGCAGAAGGAAGTGGAGAAAGGGCCGTTATCCGTATTTCTGGATTTTTGGTCTTCTCTACGAGCTCTAGGTTATATTTGCCTGCGTCATTCGCCAATTTCATGCGCATAATGGCATAATTATTAGTCCTCATGTCCCTGTGGCTTGGTGTCGTATTTTATTTTGTAACACAGCTGGAAAGCGTTGATATTTATGGCATTATTCTTTTTTTTTAAATAAATCCAAGTTGTGGTTTCTGTTCGCTAAAGTTAGCACCCATGTTGAGAGGCAGTAAAGCCAGACAGCTATTGTTGCACTTCCCAACTATGAAGGGAGATGTGAAGACATTTTAAATTGTAATTGAGAAGCTGTATTCAAATTATAGAATTATGGCCACATTCCATTGAAGCAATATAGATTTTTAGATTTAAAATAAGAACATTGAAATGTAATGATCTTTAAAGAAGTATCAAGGCTATTGATGCCTCTTCCAACAATGTTATGCTAAATTCAGTCAAGTGGAATGGACTTTTGCAAGTGATTTGTTTAATCCTGTTAACAAACGAATATGTTGTTGGAAAAGCTTAATGTGTCTGGTAGCATCTGACTTCGTAATGATACTGTGGTCACAATATTTGCAAATTATTAAACTTGGTGGTTCCTTTGTAAAAGGCATGCTAGTAATTTAAAGGCTTTCTCTTTCTTCCTTGGTTAGGATTGACTTACTCCAGGGCATTTTGGTCTATTTTCCTAAACCATTATTAGATGTGGTCAAAATGCAAATCACCAAACTTAAGAGGAATTCTTATGTTTGCCTGATTTATGTAATTAGCTTTCTGAGAGTTAAGAGCATTGCAACAGTGTGGAATTTTGTATTTTTTCTCATGTGATTACCTTTTATCTTAATTAGAAATTCTTTTCTTAAAATCTCATTATTTAAATGTGGGCCGTCAGCTGCTTTAACAATGTCAGCAGTGGCTGTACCATGTTAACGCAGTCACCAAGTACCACATAATAAGCTGGTGTATTCTTCCATAGATTTAAATTATATTGTGAAGTTGTTGAAAGGTTCTCCATCAATTTGTTGTTGAGGCCGTTTAAACAATTGCTTTCACAATTTTTTCCTTAGTTAATTTTTTTTAATTGGATGAAAGTGAATGTACATGTTTATATTTTGATGGAAGTGAAATGGTTGGTTTGGAACTTTTGAACAGAGCTAACTTGGGTCAACACTTTAAAACTAGTCAGAAGCTCTGTGCCTCATTGAAAATACATCGATATTTTCCTCTTTATGTGAGCCTGTAGTTTGAAGGAATGAACCTAGATATTAAGTGTTAAAGAAAGAACTGCAGATGCTGGAGAATCGAGGGTACACAAAAGGCTGGAGAAACTCAGCGGGTGCAGCAGCATCTAAGGAGCGAAGGAAATAGGCGACGTTTCGGGTCGAGACCCTTCTTCAGACTGGTCAGGGATCAGGGAAACGAGAGATATAGCCGGTGATGTGGAGAGATAAAGAACAATGAATGAAAGATATGCAAAAAAGTATCAATGATAAAGGGAACAAGCCATTGTTCCCTTTATCATTGCCATTGTAAGCTGTTTGTGGTGTGAAAATGAGAAGCTGGTGCGACTAGGGTGGGGGAGGGAGATAGAGAGAGAGAGAGAGAGGGGGAATGCCAGGGCCCGAGGGCTGAGGGAGAGGTGGGAAGGGGAGGAGACAGCAAGGGTTAACAGAATTGAGAAAATTCAATGTTCAAGCCCAAAGGATGCAGAGTCCCCAAGCGGAATATGAGGTGCTGTTCCTCCAACTTGCGGTGTTGCTCACTCTGGCCGTGGAGGAGGCCCAGGACCGAGAGGTCGGATACGGAATGGGAGGGGGAGTTGAAGTGCTGAGCTACCGGGATGTCGGGTTGGTTAATGCGGACCGAGCGGAGGTGTTCGGCGAAACAAAACAAATCTTCCCTTCCCTCCCGCTCTACCCCTTCCCCGGGCACTTTCCCTTGCAGCCGCAAGAAATGCTACACTTGTCCCTTCACCTCCCCCCTCCACTCCTTTCAGGGACCCAAGCAGTCCTTCCAGGTCCGACAGAGGTTCACCTGCACCTCCTCCAACCTCATCTACTGCATCCGCTGCTCCAGATGCCAGATGATCTATATTGGTGAGACCAGGCGGAGGCTTGGCGATCATTTCGCCGAACACCTCTGCATGGTCCGCATTAACCAACCCAACCTCCCGGTGGCTCAGCACTTCAACTCCCCTCTCCCATTCCGTATCCAACCTCTCGGATATGGAATGTTCTTTATCTCTCCACATCACCGTCTATATCTCGCGTTTCCCTAATCCCTGACCAGTCTGAAGAACGGTCTCGACCCGAAACGTTGCCTATCTCGTAACCTAGATATTAATTTGTTTTCTGTGATTTTAAGCAATTATAGCAACATTTTATGAATTTCTTGTTTGAGGTAAAGTTTTTTAATGTAAATCCACTGAAAGACTGTAACATGTATGGAAGATTTTGGGGGGAGAAAACCATGTGGCGCAATGAAAGGCATAAGTTTGTTCTTTGCTAAAGGTTAAGAACTAAGATCATTTTGAGATGGGCGTAAGTAACGAGGTAATTGTATCCATTAATTTAAATGAATGTTGAGCCTTTTAGCAATATGATTCTGATGTAGGTAGCCTTCTTGCATAAATTGTATTGTACTGGATATAAATGATAACCAAGCTTTGGAATTTCATATGTGAATTTTGTTTGCATTGTAGCAACTAAAGTACTATGAGCATATACCTATTAGGGATTTTACAAAAGATAAATGCTTAAATATGTTCTTAAGAATTAATGGAAGAGATGGAATTAGTTTTATCCATTTCAGTTTGTGTTCCTTTGGATGACAGAGATAGAGCCAAACAGAACAGTAGACCACAATGTCCGTGCCATACACGATGCCAGGTTAAACTGCTCTGCCTGAACATGATCCATATTCTTCCATTCCTGCACAGCAATGTGCCTATCTAAAATCCTCTTAAACACCACTATCAGGTATCAACCGCTCTCGGTGTAAAAAAAAAACCATACCCCGCAAATCTCCTTTAAATTATGCCCCTCTTATCTAAAAGCTAAGCCCTCTAGTCTTTGACATTTCCTCCCTGGAAAAAAAAGATTCTGACTGTCTGCCACAAAATGCCAAACCTTTTGTTTAGATCTATTAGTCCCTGTGTTTTGTGATAATTTCTGGATGCCAGCCAGTTAAATATAGCACAGACAGTTCTCATACACATAACTGAGTCATCTACAAAAACCCAGTGCTTGTCCCAGTTGAAATACCCTTAGTTTTACCATACAGTTTGTATACCTGTGTAATCCTAAAACCCCTGTCTCACTGTGCGAGTTGGCCCACGAGTGACCCCGAGTTTTCACTCGTGGTGATCACTTAGCAGGAACGTCGGAACTCGCACGAGCAACTTATCGACTCGTGGCGCTAACGGCAGGTACTCGGGAAACTTGTTAACTCGTGAAAAAAATCAAACATGTTTGATTTTTTCCACGAGTCAAATTAACTGTTCAAGTGTAAAATGGTAAAATTTTAACTCGTTGTAATAACGTAGTGGCCCCGTGCGTTTATCTTAGTGTCTCGTGAGTGTACCGTGGGAACTTTAATAATCTGTTCTTTTGCTCGTAAGACTGAACCAAAGATAGACACAAAATGCTGGAGTTTATAACTCAGCGGACCAGGCAGCATCTCTGGAGAGAAGGAATAGAGTCGAGACCCTTCTTCAGACTTTCCTTCGCTCCAGAGATGCAGCCTGTCCCGCAGAGTTACTCCAGCATTTCGTGTCTATCTTCGCCTTTCTGCCACTTGTCCCGTGGCTTCACTCTGTCTCAATGAACGGCTTAAAGACCTGCCGTAGGGGCAAGTCTGGGGTGGTGGGTGGGATGTGTCCACGTGTGATGCTCCATCCACCCCCCCGGGGCCGAGAGTGTGGGATTGGGAAGGAACTGCAGATGCTGGTTCACACCGGAGATAGACACACACAATGCTGGAGTAACTCGGCGGGACAGGCTGCATCTCTGGAGCGAAGGAATGGGTGGCATTTCGGGTAAGTCTGAAGAAGGGTCTCGACTCTATTCCTTCTCTCCAGAGATGCTGCCTGGTCCGCTGAGTTGTGTGTGTGTGTCTCTCTCCCTCTCTGTCTATCTGTGTGTATCTGTGTGTGTGTCTGCTGTCGGGTCCCGGTGGCCGCTCAAAGTCACCCGAGCTGCTTGATTCCTCTGAAGTGGTGGCCAGCTGCTGTGTGTGTGTGTGTGTGTGTGTGTGTGTGTGTGTGTGTGTGTGTGTGTGTGTGTGTCTCTCTCCCTCTCTGTCTATCTGTGTGTGTGTGTGTGTGTGTGTGTGTGTGTGTACTGTCGGGTCCCGGTGGCCGCTCAAAGTCACCCGAGCTGCTTAATTCCTCTGAAGTGGTGGCCAGCTGCTGTCTGTGTGTATCTCTCTGTGTGTGTGTGTGTGTGTGTGTGTGTGTGTGTGTCTCTCTCTCTCCCTCTCTGTCTATCTGTGTGTATCTGTGTGTGTGTCTGATGTCGGGTGTGGCCGCTCAAAGTCATCCGAGCTGCCTCATTCCTCTGAAGTGGTGACCAGCTGCTGTCTGTGTGTATCTCTGTGTGTGTGTGTGTGTGTGTGTGTGTGTGTCTCTCTCTCTCTCCCTCTCTGTCTATCTCTGTGTGTGTGTGTGTGTGTGTGTGTGTGTGTCTGATGTCGGGTCCCGGTGGCCGCTCAGTCACCCGAGCTGCTTAATTCCTCTGAAGTGGTGGCCAGCTGCTGTCTGTGTGTATCTCTGTGTGTGTGTGTGTGTGTGTGTGTGTGTGTGTGTGTGTGTGTGTGTCTCTCTCTCTCTCTCCCTCTCTGTCTATCTGTGTGTATCTGTGTGTGTGTCTGATGTCGGGTCCCGGTGGCCGCTCAAAGTCATCCGAGCTGCCTCATTCCTCTGAAGTGGTGACCAGCTGCTGTCTGTGTGTATCTCTGTGTGTGTGTGTGTGTGTGTGTGTGTGTGTGTGTGTGTGTGTGTGTGTGTGTGTGTGTGTGTGTGTGTCTCTCTCTCTCCCTCTCTGTCTATCTGTGTGTGTGTGTGTGTGTGTCTGCTGTCGGGTCCCAACGGCCGCTCAATGTCAGTCACCCGGGCTGCTTCCTTTTTTAAAATTATTTAAAATAGAGATCCATTGCAAAAAAGTATTTAAAAACATAAAAAAACAAGAAATGCTTGGTAGAATGCGCATTTTCCCATTGTAGGTCATATCAATAGATGCGGCCGCGCTGAAATAACTCAAAACCACAGGATGGAGATGTATTTTAACATTGTTGCTTTATTAAACCATACCTTCATTCACGGTTGGCTCAAGAGTAACGGGGGAGGAACTTACTAACTCGGTAGAGGAACTTGCTAACTCGGGAGAGGAACTTGCAACATCGCAGCAATTACATACCCGTGGGAACTCGGCCACACACTTGATCATACACTTGCAGTCTCGTGCGCAGCCACGAGTCTATCACTCGGGGTACCTCGTGGGTCAACTCGCACAGTGAGACAGGGGCATAACACTTCTTCTCTCCGAAAACAACTCCAGAAATAGTTTTCTCATTCCTTAATATTAATTCCAGATTTTTCCTGCTTTCATCGTGATAAACCTATGGTTTTATCTTCATGCTGCCTCTTTTTGACATAATCTGCCTGAAACGGGCAGCTTTCTTGCCACGTGTATCCAACACAGGCACAGCCATTCAGCCCAACTGTTCCTTGGGGTGTATATAATTTATATGAAACTCTCATTGTGGCTACTTTTTTTCTGAAAAATATACGCTGTTTTTCACATTAAAGTTGCCTGCTCATAAACATGAGATGGTGAGCAAAGTAATTCAGTTAGAATTCAAGTTGTTCGGTACTTTTTACAGTTTATGATATGGCATATTCTGACTTTTTAGATTTATCCACCTGGCATATCAATATTGCCAAATATGAATACAGGTTACATCCTTTATGTTCTTAATCCAGTCTTATGCATGGCACAAGAACCTTTTGTTTTAGCATTAAAGGCAGTGACTGGAGATTTTCCACTGTGCACAAAAGCCACTCTATTTCAATGTTGCCATTCGAATACCAAAATAAAAGCCACAATTCTGCTTGTTATCATTGACAACATTTCTGATTGAAAGGATGAGTCAATGCATGAGCCATTGAGTATAACATTGAGGAAGTCATGTTGCAGCTTTATAGGACTTAGGTTAGACCATATTTGAAGTAATGTGTGCAGTTCTGGCCCCCCCATTACAGGAAAGATGTCACGGTTTTGCAGAGGCTGCAGAAGAGGTTTACCAGAATGCCACCTGCATGAGAGGCTATTAGTTATAAGGAGAAAAGAAATGTGGAGTGTTAGAGGCGGCACGGTGGCACAGCGATTGAGTTGCTGTCTTACAGCGCCAGAGACCCGGATTTGATCCTGTCTATGGGGGCTCTCTGTATGGAGTTAGCATGTTCTCCCCGTGACCGTGTGGGTTTTCTCCAAGTGCTCCAGTTTCCTCGCACATTCCATAGACGTACAGGTTTAGGTTAATTGGCTTCGGTAAATATTATAAATTGTCCCTAGTGTGTAGCATAGTGCTAGTGTATGGCGATCGCTGGGCTGAAATCTCCGCGCTGTATCTCTAAACTAACTGCAAATTCAATTCAATTCAATTCAAATTTAATGTAATTGCACAGATACAAGTATGGGTACAACAAAATGCAGTTTAGTGTCAGTACGTAGTGATAGCAATGGTTAGATAAATACAGATAAATAAATACAGATGTGGGAATCTATCGGCGGGACTCCGAGTTCAGCAGTGCGATGGTGTTATTGTAGAAGCTACGCCTCATCCTGCTGGTGCGGGACCTGAGGCTCCTGTACCGCCTCCCCGATGGTAGGAGGGCAAACAGTCCATGGTTAGGGTGGGAGGGGTCCTTGATGATCTTCCCAGCCCGTCTCAGACACCGTTTTCGGTGGAGGGCATCCAAAGCAGGGAGCGGGGCACCGATGATGTGCTGGGCGGTTTTCACCACCCGTTGTAGTGCCTTCCTGTCTGCTACGGTGCAACTGCTGTACCATACCGTAAAGCAGGTGGTCAGGAAGCTTTCGATGGTACAGCGGTAGAAGTTGGTCAGGATCAGGGGGGACAGGTGTGCTTTTTTGAGCCTCCTCAGGAAGTAAAGGCGCTGCTGCGCCTTTTTGACCAGCTTGGAGGTGTTGAGGGACCAGGACAGATCCTCCGAGATGTGTACCCCGAGGAATTTGTAGTTGGAGACCCGCTCCACCTCAGTCCTGTTTATATGGATGGGGGTGTGTCTGCCCCCTCTGTTCTTCCTGAAGTCGACTATGATCTCCTTCGTCTTTTGGGAGTTGAGGATGAGGTTGTTATTGGCACACCAGGTTGTCAGGTGCTGGACCTCCTCCCTGTAGGCTGACACGTCGTTATCGCTGATCAGTCCTACCACCGTGGTGTCGCCGGCAAATTTTATGATGGCATTGGAGCTAAACTTAGGGATGCAGTCATGGGTGAAGAGAGAGTAGAGGAGAGGACTGAGCACACAGCCCTGTGGCACGCCAGTGTTCAGTGTTATAGTGGAGGAGGTGATGTTGTTGATCCTAACAGACTGGGGTCTGTTAGTGAGGAAATCCAGTGTCCAATTGCAGAGGGAAGTGGAGATGCCAAGACCGCTGAGTTTGGTGATCAAGCTAGCGGGTATGACAGTGTTAAGGCGGAACTGAAGTCGATGAACAGCAGCCTGATGTAGGTGTTATTGCTGTCCAGGTGGGTCAGGGCAGAGTGTAGGGCCGCAGATATGGCGTCTTCTGTTGACCTATTGGTCCGGTAGGCAAACTGATGGGGGTCCAGTGTGGGGGGGAGGCTGGCTTTGAGGTGAGCCAAGATCAGCCGCTCGAAGCACTTGGCGATGACAGGGGTGAGTGCCACTGGCCGGAAATCGTTGAGACTCCCTGGTTAATGCACAGGACACAAAGTGCAGAGTAAGACTGAAGAAAGCTCCTGACCCAAAACATCACCTATCCATGTTCTCCTACGTGACCTGCTGAGTTACTCCAGCACTTATTGTCTTGTGCTGTTCTATATTCTATGTGACACGGCCATGTGTGGATACTGCTGTGGTAGTCAATGCTATCACTAGGGGGTGCTCTTGAAGATGAGACCATTTTGTGTGGAAGTATTTTCAATTCCAGGATAAGATATTAGCAAAAAGACTGCTGAACTTAGAAGCTGTTAGTAATAGGGAAGACAATTATATGCAACAAAATAAAAATTGTATTAAAACGTAGAAAATGTAAGTTCCAAATATTTGATGATAAAGAACCTAAAGTTTAAAATTCCTGTATAACTAAATCAATTTGCTGTTGACTTATTTAGTTTGCAGTATTCTTGTGACATCAGGTATATCATTCAAAATAACCCCGTCACTCTGACATTTCCGGTAAGCACAATTTCAGTGTGAAAATTTTGGCTCTACTTTTGTTTGAATGATTTGGCTATTTTCAGGTCGAGATTTAGTTTAATAATTTAACAAGGAGCGGCAACGGTGGCGTAGCGGTAGAGTTGCTGTCTAACAGAGTCAGAAACCCAGGTTCAATCCCGACTGCGGGTGCTGTTTGTACGTATGTTCTCCCCGTGACCACGTGGGTGTTCTCTGGGTGTTCCGCTTTCCTCCCACACTCCAAAGATGTACAGGTTTGTAGGTTAATTGGCTTTGGTTTAAAAAAATTGTAAATTTTCCCTGGTGTGCAGGATAGTGTTAGTGAACAGGGATCGCTGGTCGGCGCGTACTTGGGCCGAGGGACCCGTTTCCACACTGTATCTCTAAACTAAAATAAACACCTTTGATTATTTTGAAAATTGTTTTAAGTATACAACCATAGCAATCCTTTCCTGCTCCCAGCTCGGTGTAATAATAACTGAATTACAGTTATTTATATTCATAAGAAAAAGTAATTCTATCAGAACAGTAACAAAAAAAAAAAAATCTCTCTTTTTAGCATTTGCTTTTTATCTGGAAGATTGAATTGTCTAAGAAGTGAATTCTATTTATGGCATAGAATAGTGAATCTTCAGTTCTGAAATGCATTTTGGTTGTTTTTTCTTCATTATTTACCTAGAATACATTTTAAAGTTTGCCGAATGGGAACAGTTCACTCTTGGATTTGCAGCTGTGAGAACAGCTGATATATATGCTGTTAGAAGCTGTCAGTTAGAGGTTGTGCATAGCGATAGATAGTTGTTACCTTACATGTAAATTAATAGTTGTTGCTTTAAACTTGTTGCCAACTTGATATTTTGAGGGAGTTTACTATTACCATAGCATCTATTTCAAAGTTACTTTGAGCTGGTGAAAAGCCTGATGCTCATGTATCAATTAAATTGGTGTTTTTTGAGTTCACCTCAAATGATAATACTGATAAGTCGGGTAGAATCAGCTGCAATTCCTTAACATACATCAGTGACAGTGAAGAGTCAAGAGTGTTTAATTGTCAAATGTACCTGGACATTGAAATTCTTACTGCTGCAGCTTACTGGCCCATTAATGCAATAGTACAACAAATAAATATGTAATTATCAATAATACAATGAATTAATACGCATAACAGACCATGTGTTTAAGAAGGAACTGCAGATGCTGGAAAATCGAAGGTAGACAAAAATGCTGGAGAAACTCAGCGGGTGCAGCTGCATCTATGGAGCGAAGGAAATAGGCAACGGTTCAGGCCGAAACCCTTCTAAAAGACCATAATAGTGCAGGTGAAAAATGAGAAATCTAGTGAAGACATTTACAATGCTACATGTCAATTCAGAAATATTGGAAATCAGCAGGAGACCAGGAAATGGTAACTTTTTGACTCGGACAGAATCGGGGAAAAAAATGTGACAAATCCCCTTTAGTCAACCTGGAACATTGGAGAAATTCTGCAGGGTTTCCGTAAGTTCAGGTTTGGGTGCAGGTTCTAACTCTATAACCATGAGCAAATCCAAAAGGAATTAGGCAAGAAACCAATTTGTATGATTGTCAGTGCATGAGAGGAAATGATTTCTGCTTAGACTGTGCACACCACAGCTGAATCTTGTAGAGAAAAATTGTAATGATATTTAAACTCTTTTGTATTTATTTTTAACAAAAGGGAAAACTTTGAGCAGGTGTATTCTTTATGATTAGATCTTAAGTTGCAAGCATGCCCTTCAACAGTTCCAAAGAATTGGGGGGGGGGGGATTTTGCAGGTTAAAAGCCGATTCATGATGAACAGGTGACTTTGAACTGTCCATGGAAAAAAAATGTTGTTTTTCTTTCCTTTGAGAACGTTCCTTTTAAGTCACCAGAGCAAATGAATAGACTTCAGATCAAATGATTATTTTACATCCCCGTCTTCAAGACTTAATTTCACATATTGGTCATATTGAATGGCAGTGCTGGCTCAATGGGCCAATGGCCTACTCCTGCAACTATTTTCTATGTTTCTATATTTCTATTACAGAAGCTAGGTGATTAAGCATTGTCTTTTGAAGGATATATTTTCTGAATTAAAGAATTAAAGTACATTTGTGTTGTGTTGTATGATACTAATTTCTTCCCCACCCAAAGTATATTCCTTTAACATACCATAACATATGATATTTCTTGCTCAGAAAAAGGAGCAGACATTTGCCCAGTGATACTGCGCCTCTGCTTAATAATAATTGGGGAACAGAATGTGACGACTTTGTATATGTTACTGAGATGAACCGCACCTCAGGAGTTTATTTGCTGCTGTAGTTGTAACTTAGAGAATCTCCTCAGAAGGGAATAGTGGAATTCATTCTTTCCACCATGCTTCAACTGCACTCAAAAAGCAAACTATGCAGGTGCTAAAAATGTGAAATAAGAAAGAAAAATTTTAGAAGTACTCAGTGGGTTCTGATGAATACTTTGGGGAATAATATATCAACATGTACAGGGAATTAATTAACAAATGGTCAGTATTAACATATCAATTTGATGGACTGTGAGTACCTAGAGTCATGCCAACAAGAATCAGTGTAAACCATTTGCAATCCACGTTAATGACTTATTGCATTCTGTAGCTGATTCTGGAGAGAATTATGTCGTTTCTCTGACCTTGTGGTGCTGATGTCTAACTTCTACGCACTATATTATCAATTGTTCATTCTGTCTGAACTTCAGTTTTCATAAGAGCACTAATGTTCCAAGGCCCATGTAATGAGGATATACTTTTCTGTCCTAAGGATGTAATTTTAGGTACGTTGAAATACGCCTTGGCAGATATGAGCAAGTAAATTATCCGTGTGGATTATTCATAAATGGATGTCTGTCAGTAATGTGGCAGGGAGCTACATCATAGAGGGACTGGGTTCAAATATCATTTGATTCCTCTACTCGTCTCGTCACCTTAGTACTTATTAAAGTCTTTATCTGCTTTAATGCATCTGCAATTTTGTACAAAGTTAGTGACCAGGAAGGCTGTTTGTACAACAAACACCACACGTATTCAGATGATTAGAGTGAAAAAAATGTTGCAGGTAGAATTATCATGCACTTTATCAAGTATCTGTACACTGTGGATGGTTCGATTGTAATGATGTATTGTCTTTCCACTGACTGGACTGCACGCAAGAAACGCTTTTCACTGTACTCTGGTACACGTGACAATAAACAAAACTCATTCTGACCTGAAGTGATGCATCCCTCTGCCTCAGTAAATTGTCATTTTCTACTGCTATTTCAAATGATATTTTGTTTGTTGCCATATTTTTAAATGCTTGAACACCTTAGTCGCCTTGTTTGTTTTTGTAACAAGATCTCTTGTCAAAGGCTGATTCATTAGGAATCATATTTTCTCAGTTTTTTAAACTGCAGTGTTTTCATGGTAATGCAATGCCTTTTTGGCTGTAGATTTGTAGGTAAAGTGTTTAGGCTATAATCAAGGAACATTACAATTTGGAATTAAATGATTAATATTGATATAATAATAGCACACTGTTTAAAGTTTTTTAATTGATCTAATTAATTAAACATTTTATCATTGATAAATTTCCTATTATTTTCCAATGGCTTCTAAGCTTCATAGATTATCAAGAACCACTTTGGGATGAGGGGTGGCAGAGAATTTGAAACTTGGAATGTTAGCAAACTCACCGAAAGATAATGGTACCAACAGGGCAATTGTTTTAGATTCAGTTTAAGAACCTGTCCACAGGTTGGAGCTGATAGTACATTTAAGTGGTGCAAAAATGAGAAAGGAGCTCAATTTTCACCTCTCTTACCAACCTCTGGCCACCATAGAACTAGTGTGAACAGCTGATCAATGGTTGGCATGAACCTGGTGGGCCGAAGAGCCTGTTTCCATGCTGTATCATTTTTTAAACACTCTTATGCAGTCAACGTGTGTTCTTGGAGAAAGCTGCTTCCTGAAAGAGCTGACATAAATAGGGGTTATTTCACAGCACACAGTATTAAGGGGCTGTCCCACTGCGACGACCTAATTGGCGAATTTAGAAGAGTTTAGGAGAGTTAGAAAAAATGTCATGTTGAAGACCTCCTTCGACCATGTAGAAGACCTACTTCGACCTCCTTCGACAATGTTGAAGACTAGCTTCGACTAGCTTCGGGAAAATTGGGCACCAAATAGTGGAGAGTGAAGACGACCTCCTTCGATCTCCCTTCGGCCTTCCTTCAACTATGTTGAAGACTGTCTACGACTACCTTCGATTTCCTTCAACCACCCTCGATTATCTATGAATAACATGCTGACCTACTTCAACTAAACCTACGAGTATAAAAGTAACGATTTTTTCCATGGCGACCTTTTTTTTACTCATGTTGAAAACTACACCGCATCTAGCTGAGGCCTCGAGTACGCGGGGATTACTCTCGAGCATGAAGAAGAGTTACAAAGACCTCCTAGGACCTCGTGTCGACCATGCTGCGAGTATGAGTCGAGGGCAAACTCGTCAGAACTCGCGGATTAGGTCGCCGCAGTGGGACAGCCACTTTATTGATATCCCCAGGAACAGTTTTGCACAATGCTGGAACATGAAAGTTCAGAGTGACTGCGACCTTGAAGTTAAATGTCAGCGCGGTGTAGTTAGAAACTTGATCTACATGTCAGTTTGTGGCATGTAACATTATGTAATTGATAGCTTCCTTCTAAAGTGCAACCTGTACAAGCATACGTTCTGGGTTAAGGGCTTATAGGAGCACCTTGATCTGTGTGTGCGCTCTCTTTGTGGGTGCCACATACGCCTATGTTTCTTGACCTGCCTGACCTTCCCCCATTGTTCTACTTGTTAACTAAAAGACTGAAGACTAAACATAAATTTATTTGCTGTAATTTTCTGCACACTGATATATCATTTCGTGTCATGAAATCAGAATGATAAACACTGGCCATGCAACGTCAATGAGCTGTTTATAGCATTATTGTCCTCACAACTTACCTAAAACCCGCATGCACTTGTAATAATTTAACAGCTCTGACACCAAGTTCTGTTCTTTATTGGGGATCCATGCATTGCATAAACGTGCCTTGAATTTCCCAAACCTAATACATACATACTGCATTTATCAAAAGCAGTATGTAAAATAGTCAAAGTGCTTAGTGCAACCAAGGACAGTCCATAAGTTTGTAAGCTCATAAGTGATAAAAGCAGGATTAGGCCATTCGGGCCATCAAGTCTCTGCCATTCATTCATGGCCTATCTATCTTTCTCTCTTAACCCCATTCTCCTGCCTTCTTCCCATAACCCCTGACAGTTCATAGGCTGCTGTAAGATATTATTTTGAGAATGATATTTTTCCTTTATATTTCACTGTCGATATCCACAGAAATGTCTGATTTTTTAGGTTTCCAAAGTGTTAAACTTGGCTGATCATTAAATGTGTCTGTGCAATGCTTCAGGTTCCAGCTTTCATCTTCCCTTCCCATGTGTAGACGCAGATGATCTGTGAAATAATTATGCATTGTTTTTTTATGAAAGCAAAGAAATTCATGTATCAATTTTTCAGGGTGGAAGAGAGAAGCTTTTGAAAAAGAGCCAGAAGAGCAAAGAGAGCAAAAGATTTTCTGTTGTCACATGCAGGTTTATTAGACAACTCAAAAGAGAAAAGAAGAAGAAAAATTCCTTTGAAATAAGTACAGTGCCTGTCAAAACATTACTAACATTAATATTTCTGGCTTAACAGGGATTTCACTCAGTAGGCTTGATTGGACTTGAGCAACCACAGAGGAGGGAATTCAATATTTAATCATTTAAGTGGATAATTTTTTGGAACTAACCTGGCAGTTGGTGGAACTCTAGGATTAGTTTGGTCGAAGGAACAAAGTGATTGTGCTCAGATATGTGGTCTATCACTGAGAACATGACTCCACTGGATTTAATTTGCCTAATTTGTGTGATCTATCTGTAGGATGTTGTAGTTTTGTGGAGAAGGCAGGAGAATGGGGTTGAGAGGGAAAAATAAATCGGCCATGATCGGAAGGCGGAACAGATCCAACGGACCAAATGGCCTAATTCTGCTCTTATGTCTTATGTTTTAAGGATTAGTAAAACACCTTTGTCGATCCATTGAGATATGGAATGAGTTGTGAACAGTTGGTTACATGCTAACTGTGAGAACTGAGTGCATGAAGAAGTTCTCTGAACACTATTCCTGTGGGATGAAATCAAACTCATTCACAGCCCACCACCACACCATCTAGTCCCCCCCCCCCCCCAATCCAACCCCTCCCGACCAAGCGTCTCCAGAAAATATAGGTGCAGAATTAGGTCATTCTACCCATCGAGTCTGTGCTGCCATTTGATTATGGCTGATGGGGTGGAAGATTGCAACCTTCACGTGGTCTGCCCTGTTTCGACGACTTCAATCAACCTGGTGTGCACAATCAAATAAGATCAAATCAAACAAGTTGTCCTACAACTTTAGCCTGTGCACGCCATATGCAAGAAGAAGAAGATTATGGCTGATCTATTTTCCCTTCTCAAACCCATTCTCCTGCCTTCTCCCCTTATGTTTTGACACCCTTACTAATCAAGGCCTGTCAAACTCTGCTTTGAAAATACCCAATGACTTGGCCTCCACTGCCATCTGTGGCAATGAATTCCACAGATTCGCTGCACTATGGCTGAAGAAATTCTTCCTCATCTCCATTCGCGCATATCTAAATAGATTCACTTCATGCTGGCACTATGAAGTAAGCAAGTTACCGGCGCTAGAACATTGCAGGTTCCAGATGCCAAAGTATTTTTCACCCCACTCATTCATTGGACCCCACAAAGTCCCTGCAGTCTAATATTGGAGCCAATCTTGCTAGAATTACAGAATATTATGCCAGGGAATCCACCTTACCAATTATACGCTTGCTCAGATTTGGAGTCCCCATTCATTTTAATGGGGATTGCTGTCTTGGGAATTAGGAGGGAAAGGGGAGATAAGGTTTTTAAAAAAAAAATCTATTTTAATTAATGATATTTCAATGTTTCTATCTTTTTAAAGTTGATGTTTTTTAGTAACAATTTTCAAAAGTTTTTAAATGATCCAGAACATCAGAAACATTTCAGAACTGTTAAAGCAGTCAAGACTATGTAACAGAAGGCAAAGCTCCACTCTCAGCTTTGTCCTTTCTGGTCACGGAGCTTCAGCAACATGCCCCAAGAGATCATCTGGCCGCTGCCTTGCTCTGTTTTGTCAGACTCCACCCAGGTTCAGAGGGTCAGAGTTGGGTACTGATAATCAAACGGATCTATAGGAGGCGTTACCTCAAAAAGGCAGCCAGATTCAAGAGTTTATTGCCATGTGTCCCAGATAGGAAAATGAAATTCTTGCTTTGCTTCAGCGCAACAGAATATAATAAGCATAAATAAATACATAGTGGAACAGATCAGTGTGACCATATACCAATGAATGAACACACACACACACACACACACACACACACAACACACACACACACACACACACACACACACACACACACACACACACACACACACACACACACACACACACACACACACACACACACACACACACACACACACACACACACAGATAAAGTGCAATGGGCTATTGTTGATCATAGTTTTGTTTGTTGAGTTTAATAGCCTGATGGCTGTGGGGAAGTAGCTATTCCTGAACCTGGATGTTGCAGATTTCAGGCTCTTGTACTTTCTACCTGAAAGCAGCAGGGAGATGAGTGAGTGGCCAGGATGGTGTGGGTCCTTGATGATGCTGGCAGCCTTTTTGAGGCAGCGACTGCGATGGATCCCCTCGATGGTAGGGAGGTCAGAGCTGATGATGGACTGGATAGTGTTTACTACTTTTTGTAGTCTTTTCCGCTCCTGGGCGTTCAAGTTGCCGATCCAAGCCACGATGCAACCGGCCAGCATGCTCTCTGCTGTACACCTGTAGAAGTTCGAGAGAGTCCTCCTTGTCAGACCCTCACCACCCTGACCACGCTCTCATTTCACTCCTGCCATCTGGAAGGTAGTATAGAAGTCTGAACACAGAACTTAGTGAGGACTAAAGAGAAGGAATAGTTTAATTTGAAAACACAGAAACTGCAGATGGAGGATTTTTTTATACAACACATAATGCTGTAGTAACCCGCGGGTCACGCAGCATTTGAGAGGACATGGATAGGTGACAATTTAGGTTGGGACTTTTCTTCAGGCTAACTTTATGTTTTGAGTATAATTTGAAGGGTAGTGAAATTAAACATGTGCTTTTCTTTAAACAAAATTTGATAGCTGGAGAACATTTGCAGAAAGTTGTCTTTGAGACTTGTCTGTGACATTTAGAAAATGCGTTGCCATTTGACGCAGGATTTTATGTAGGTATATTACAGAAACTGATCTAAATAGTAATGTGGTGTGACTATTGTGTAAAATGAACAGAGACATTGGTCTCATGTGCCCTGACCTTCAGTAATGCCACACTTGAAGTCAACTAACGATTGCCTCATGTCATACAGCCTAGTCCTGAGTTGCCCACACACACACATTGTTTAAGGAAAGAGAAGCAAGTTCAGCAGCAGGCTGATTCAGTTTTGTGAGATGTGCAATCTGCAGCATACAGACATTAGTTGAACTATTTCCACCAGACACTTTTTTCCATAGCTGACCGTCACTTCGAACTTTGTGACATTTTAGTTCATACCCACGGGAGAATTTTCTAAAATCTTTTCTAAAGTAAATGCTGATTTGAAAGTTTATGCAGTTCGATCAAATGTCACTTGAGAATGCGTTTAATTCTCTAAGAATGCATTCTTGTCATTTTGCTATTAGTTAATTTTGCATTTTCAAATTAAATATAATAGTTTGTTCTTTTACCGTGGTTTGTGGAAGTGCTGAAATTCTATTGAAATGCAATGCATGCAATTTCAGGAAATCATAATATCCCTTTTTTTGATTTATTGATAATTGCTCGAGAGAGAATGAAGTCAAACGCACAAGTTGATTGCACTTCCCTTTAAAGCCATTCGCACTGCAGTCCTTGCAGTGCCTTGAGGTTAAAACTGTGACTGAACCAGGTGACAAAGGATGATTTTATTGAAGAATCCAAATCTTGAATGTGGTTCCTTGTAGAGTTTTTGGCTGGATAGTTGTTTCTAAAACACCTCGAAAAGATTATTTTTTGGCTCCTTCCGCTCTTTCCTGCTGCATACCCTAATCTTTTCACTCCATGTTTATTCTGCTGGTGGTGATGTATTACAGGTGGTGTTAGTTGGTGCACGGAGCTCGTCATTAGAAGCCTGCTGCCTGAATGTCATTGTGATCGGGTACTCTCTGGAAATGCTTCTGCTGTTGCCCTCTGTATTATGGTGGCTGGTGTGATTCACCCTACAAGCCTGACCATCTCATTGCCTCAGCACTGGAACACAAAAGATAAACATTTCAAAGCTCTCAATTAGTTTATACAGTTATGGCCTTCTTTTTAGTCTTGGTGAAGAGCCATTTTGTGAAAGGCTCTGAGAGGGTGCCTGGGAAATTTCTTTTTTTTTTAAATCAGAGCTGGCTGCATGTTTCAGACTCTCGGGAAGGATGAATAGATCATGAACAAAAGTGAACAATATCTAATTTTCAACATTGCAATTGTTATCCAATGTTAGCAGAAAAGATCAAAGCAGACTTTGTGTTTAAGAAAGAACTGCAGATGCTGATTTAACAGAGGGCAGTGGAGGCCAAATCACTGGATGGATTTAAGAGAGAGTTAAATAGAGCTCTAGGGGCTAGTGGAATCAAGGAATATGGGGAGAAGACAGGCACGGGTTATTGATTGGGGACGATCAGCCATGATCACAATGAATGGCGGTGCTGGCTCGAAGGGCCGAATGGCCTCCTCCTGCACCTATTTTCTATTTTCTATGTTTCTAAATTGAAAGTAGACCCAAAATGCTGGAGTAACTCAGTGGGACAGGCAGCATCTCTGGAGAGAAGGAATGGGTGACGTTTCGGGTCGAAACCCTTCGCTCAGACTTTGCTGATTTATATGCAGCAACATTCAGGGCTAATGGCACTAAATGAACCATTTTATATACCGTTGACCAGTCTAGAAATTGGACCGATGTCAATCAAAACCATTCAATTGTATCAGCATCACAGATTACAGGAAAGAAGTTATGCTGCTTGTTCCGCTGAGTTACACCAGCTTTTTGTGTCCATCTTCAGTTTAAACCAGCAACTTCAGTTCCTTCTGACACATAGAAGTTAATGTTTTTGAACATTTCATTATCTTTCCCTGCTCTTGAACATCTGAACATGCATGGAGTTGTGAACACAACGCAGTCCATCACAGGGTCGTCGCTTCCTTCCATCTTCCTGGTGCATTAAATCAGGAAGGCTGGAATTATTGTGGAGAATACCTGACCATTCCCTTTTTCCTCTCCTACCTTCTGGGAGCGGTTACAGAAGCTTGAAAGCCAGAATGTCAAAGTAGGGTCTCAACATGAAACATCACCTATCCATGGTCTCCAGAGATGCTGCCTGACCTGCTGAGTTACTCCAGCATTCTGTGTTTCCCTTTGTCCAGGCTTAAGAACAGCTTCTTCCCCCTCCTATCAGATTCCTAAACAAGTCACATCCTTCACATCCCCTTCCCGAAGGTGCTGCCACTTGCGCTTACTCTTAACTTTCTCATTCAGTTATTCTGTGGGGATTTTTGCACCATTCTGTTGTTTTGCAGTCATCATTGTATTTATTGTTGTATCGATCATTACGTATTCTGTGGGCTGTGTGAGCTTCATGCAGACATAAAAGTCTTTGCACCCTGGTGAATATGACAATGAACTAACCTGAATCTGTTCATTCCTTGATTAATACACAAAGATTTAATTTCTCTTAGTAATAAATAATTATATTGATTTTGGGGGCTTTTCTCTGATTTACTCAAATTGTTTTGACTCTTCGCAATTCCTTATTTAAAATATAAAAGAAAACTTGAAACTAATACTTCAGGATTATGGTAACATTTATACAAACCTGATGCCATTATTTTTGTTCCTTTAGGACTTCTGTTATTATGATTAACTCTTAATGAACTATGCCAAGTTTTTAAGTATACCACTTCCCCGTTAAGCCATGTTGTCAAGAGTATTAATGAAAGCACCAGGGACAAAGATATAAATCCCTAGGAAGTCTAATGTTACCCATTTAACAGATTATAAAGAGAAACAGTCAAATGCGAGCAAATATATGATCCCTCAATTAACAAAAAATGTTGTAGGTTAATATTCTTGTTGTCATAAGGCAGCTGAACAATGCAAGTGAATATAAATTCTGTTGACGGAGATTGAAGTTTCAATGGTTGTTACATTGGAAGAATTTGAAAACACAACATTCTTGTGGTAAATACTTTAATTGTAGAACATGGGCAGGCAGGGGGGTGTGCAAATTAAAGAAAAGGGAAGCTATAGTGACCACAGTTTGAAGACCACAGTTTGAATTCCCCAAGTAGAATAAATACATAACACCTGGCATATAGTTTCTTTGGTTCTATTACCTATGGCTGTTCTTGCTTGCTAGATGTATGTGTAATGTTACTACCTCCATTCTGTTTTTGCAGTCTAAGTTCCGTTATGGACATAAGGAACTGCAGATGCTGGAATCCTGAGCGAAACACAAAGTGCTGAAGGAACTCAGCTGGTCAGGTAGTTTCTGTAGAGGAAGTGAACAGGCGACTTTTTGGTTTGGAATCCTCCTCCTGACTGATTGGAGTACAGGGGAGAAGGCAGGAAAAGAGAAGTAGGAGTGGGACAAACCTGGCAAGTGATAGGTGGATGCAAATGAACAGGGTCTGTTTGGCAGATGAGTGGAGTAAGTGACAAAGACTGGAGATTAAAATGTCAGATAAGGAGAGCCTTTGTCTTTACTGCGCCCATCTGTCTACACACCAGGGGCAATGTACAGAACCCAATCAACCTAGAAAGCGACCCGTCTTTGGGATGTGGGAGGAAAACAGAGGAAACCCACACGGCTACAGGGAAAACGTGCAAACTCCACTCAGACAGAACCTGAACCCAGGACTCTGGCGCTGTAAGGCAGCAGCTCTACCAGCTGTTTTTATTTCAGACTTGCTTTTTTTTGTCAACTATTGATTGAGCCATGGTCTTATAAACACCAGACAGACTAAAGTTAAACTTGTTTTCTCAAAGTGGTTCTTAACTGGAATAGCTGCCTATATGAAGTAACAGTCCATTATGAAACCCAGGAGAAAGACCTCCAACCATCATTAGCTCCGGGTTGGCACCTTTCTGTTAGTGATTGATTCACCAATTGAATGAATTGTTTGGAATACTGATGGACCTTATCAGTCCCTTAGAATAGAGTGGAAACAAGGAATAGCAGATACTGGTTTACACAAAAAGAACACAGAGTGCTGAGGTAACTAATCCGGTCAGGCAGCATCTCAGTCTAAAGAAGGGTCCTGAACCGAAATGTCAGCAGTCTGAAGAAGGGTTGCGACCCGAAACATCACCTATCCATGTCCTCCAGAGATGCTTTGGCTGGTGCATGAGGGGTAGGTTTTGGCAGAAAATTTAGAACTCTTGAGGTCTATCTCGTGCGAGCCTTAACTTGCCCAGTTCACAGTGACCAAGTAGATGGCAACCACTTTGAGGAGCTGTTAAGACTGATCTGCACTGTGCTTGTCAAGACACTTGACTGCTCAACACTGGCAAATCTTTCCACCTGATATACATTGTATATCTGTTTAATATAAAATGATACAATAAACCATACTGTTCCACCGGCTTCTTCAGGTTATCTGTACGAAAGTAACGATTTAAAATCTTAAACACTTGAAGGTGAGGCATTATTGTAGTCACAGCTTTGGTGTCAGCAACCATTATAAATGCTGTCACATTTCTGTCAGTAAGGGCAGTGACAATGTGGTGGAACCTTCACTAGCAGAAGTTGAAGCAGTTCAACAGTGTCGAAGTAACAGCACTTCAGCCTTAATGCTATGACGATTCTGCATGGACCTTCCAGTTGGCCTGCTGGAGTGGGCCTAGAAGAGTGGTGCCATTCGGATTTGTTGACTGTCTGCATGCTGCGCTGGTGAATTCCTCGACTCTCGTCCTGGAATTGTGCCCACTGAGTCCAAGCCAGGTTGAGTCAGAGCCAAGATAATGCTGGCAGAAACACAGCATTCCCATTCAAAGGAACAGGGTGAATGGGCTTCAGGGAGAAAGGTTGAGAAGCTCTTTATTTAAAAATATACTTAATAACGAGCTTTATTTATTTTTAACTGATTTAAAAATATTGTATTTTTATTTAGTGATCCCAAATGTGTTTGCCAATGTCAAACAGGCATCCACAAACATTAATCAATAGCAACACAAGGAACTGCAGGCTGGAATCTTGAGCAAAACGCAAAGTAACTCAGGGGGTCAAGCAGCATCTGTGGAGGGAATGGATGGTGATGTTTCCAGTTAGGCCCCATCTTCAGACTGATTCATTAACAGCAATAGATTTGACAGATAATCATCAGAGCCACTCAATCAGTGTAGCCAGGTGCCTACCTTTAGAGAACTGCTACAATACACTTTACCATGCTGACTACAGGACTCTCTGTGGAAGATTATGCCCAAGGCCATCCTGAAAGATATAGTTGTCCCAACAGTGGGCAGGCAGTCAACAATCTTGGGAAAACATAACAACTGCTGCAAACATGATTGATTAGTATTGGACAGGACACTGGGAATAACATTCCTCTTATGGGCTTACATAATCTTATGGCTCCCAAATATAATTTTATGGGCTCTCAAATATCCATCTGAGACTACAAGACCTGAGAGACCAAGCTCAGATCATATCTGAGACCAAGATCTGAGAGTACAAGGTTGAATGTCTTGCCCATTTGACAGTATATCCAACATACAGAATTCCTCCCATATTGGTCTACTTGGTCTAGATTTTCTTTTTGGTTTTGGAAGGGTTTTTGAATCAACAGTTTAAAAAAAAATTTGAATGTAAGAGTGTTACCCACTGAGCTACAGCTAATGTCCTCAATCACCGTAAAAATATTCATTACCCAAAAGAGCTTCCAATCGTCAATTCTTCAGCTGGTCTGCTGGTTAAGGAGAAAGGGAACAAGTTATTAGTATAAAGCACCTTGGTATCTTCAACTTTCAGTTGTTAAAATTCCTATCTGTTCTTGTAGTACTTTTCAGTATCACTGCATCACAGTACATTTCTGACTTGGCCATTGTGATTCCTAATCTCACAGGGATAAACTACAAAATGTGATGAATACAGAAGATTGTTCATAGACTGGAATGAGTGGTTATCAGAAGTCTTGGGTGCAGCCTGATTCCCTTATCTGATTTTTTTTTTTTTTTAGTCAAGATTGAGTTTAATTTTGGCTCATCACAGCAATGGGAAGCAACTATACGAGTGATCCTTGTATAATGGACATTCCAGCAACAGAAATAATAACATCACTGGCTTGTGACTGAGGCAACAGTTCATGAAAAAGAAAAGTTTAAAGTTTTGATCTGATTGTCTGATTTATTTTTTTTGGCAGGCAGAGCTGTAGCACAAAAGAGTTAAACATTTAACCAATATTTCTTCCCATCAGTAATTTCCTTCAAAGGTGGCATAGCTGAGTTTGCCTACAGAGAGACTCAAAACCTGATCTCTATGGGCCATTAAAGAGATAGAAATCTTTCATAAATGAATGTGTACAATGAAAGTACCATTCTGAGATAAATGTGTAATTTCAAAGGAATGAGCTTAACTGCTCTCCCACATCTTATTTTCTATCAGGCAACTGTATCTTTAGTTTAGTTTAGTGCTTTTCCTTTAATCCCAACTCAAGTAGCTGTGTGAGGATTGCTTTTATGTTTCATTGTGTAGGCTTTAAAATAACTGTATTGTTGCTTTGTAGTCACCTGTCAGGAAAGTCTCCAACTTCCTTATAATCGAATGCCCTTCAGAATATCCAGGAACAATGGCCTGGATTTTGCAATAGTAGTGATGGCAATACCAATGTTTGCCAACATTACTCTGTAAAACTGACAGCGGCTTCGGCAATCATAATTGAACACTGAAATCCTGTTTGTTTTCATGGATTTGGTCTGTCAACTGACTGTTTGTAGCCACCTTCACATGAATGAAGAGAAAGCACTTGAACTGACATCAATTTAAATTAATATTCTGAAAGATGTCCAGATATTTTGAGTTCCAAATTTCCAAGCCATCTTGAGGTCCTAACTATAATAATCATTTAGCAAACTGATTGACCCTGAATGACTAAGTTTATGTATACGGTTAATAATTCCCAAAATACTTTAAGACATAGGAACAGAATTAGGCCATTAAGGCCATCAAATCATTCACCATTCAATAGTGGCTGATCTATTTTTCCCCCTCAACCCCTTTCTACTGCCTTCTTCCCGTAACCTTTGACTAATTAAGATTCTATCAATGTCTGCTTTAAAAATACCCAATGTCTTGGCCTCCACATCCGTCTGTGACAATGAGTTTGACAGATTCACCACAGCTTTGGCTGAAGAAATTCTCCTCATCTCCAGTCTGAAGGTGTGTCCTTTTATTCTGAGGCTGTACCCTTTAGTTCTAGACTCTCCCATTACTGGAAACATCCTTTCCATGTCCAATCTATCTAGGCCTTTCATTATCCGGTAGGTTTCAATGAGATCAGTTATTCAATATTTCAGTTTTTACCACAATCATATGCACCAGTTTGAGTATTTTTGTTCAAAAAGATATTTGTTTTTTTGTCTCTGATATGCTGTTTCAGGGATTAGGGATGCCGAGTCCTAATGATCCTCTTAAACTGAACATTGAAAAATGTATTGGGAAAAGGCAGGCTATTGTCACAGGTCTCTCTGTCTCTCAGGGAAGGTAATAAACAAAAACAGGTGCAACGTAAAGTGGATTTGTTTTGGAAGTTTTTGAATTATGAAACTCTTTTAGGCTATTACTATCTGATTTGAACGAGTTTATTGGCCTATAGTGCATCAGATAAATATCTGATTGCAAGTGTGCCTCTGAAGAAAGATGGGGGCAGGACAAAGCCTGACAAATGGTACTCGGATAGAGGTGCAAGTTGGGTCAGAGCATGATCGCAGAGATAGAGAGCAGCAGGATTCATAGAGGGGGAGCAGTGAGAGAGGGTCTCGTAGAAGTCCTGTCGGAGGGAGGAGAATAACCAAAGTGGGCATACCTTGCCATATTCCAGCTCACCTCTTAAATATACATCTTAAATCCAATGGCACTAAAATTAAAATACCAAGAATTATTCACAATGTCCCGCTCAATTAACCTTGCTGGCAGGCCCTATCAGGGGGAGGGGGGGGGGGGGGGCAACGAGTGCCATTTGGCATGGGACTCATGCCTGTCTTCTTCAAAGGGATCTTGATTTGGGGGCCTCTAAAATTGAGGGGCCTCTGCTTGATCTTGGTTTAGGGGCCTCTAAAATTGAAACTGAAATTAAAATTGAACTGAGGCCTGGGCCTCAGTTCATCTATGAGAGGGCCTGCTTGCTAGCAAAGTTTATCTGATCATTATTATATCACCTATCATGGATGTTCACTGTGTTACAAGATGCTTTGTTTTATTTATATCGGTGGTAACTATATTTCAAGAACTATTTAATGGACTGCCAAGTACAAAGTGACATCCTGGGATTATGAAAAATGCCATATAAATACAAGTTTGCTCCCCCGTACATCATGGGAGAAGCTAAATCAGCATTTGATTGATGCAGGTCATGTACTTTTCATCCACATGAAGGCAGAACACAAGTATGTCTGAACCAATTAATTTAGATTTGTGTCAAAATATTCAAAGGAATACCCCTCATTCAGATTGTTAGATTTTCATTACTGCTTATTAAATAATCCTTGTTGCATAGGTATGGAGTCTGTAATATATGCAAGTCATACGGTCAATTTATTTGACAAAAATCAGTGCAAGTTTGAACTAAAAACATAGAATACGACAAGCACTAAGGTCAGTCACAAACATAGTCTACCCTACAAGCTTGTGCAGCTTTGGACTATTCAGATGAATGTTTAATAATCCAACAAAGGTGGTGCCTAACCTGCTCAGTTTATCTGCATTTTGTGTTTTTCTGATTTCCAGTATAAGTAATTTGATTTCATACATTTTAATATCTTCTCTCTTCATAGCTGCCAACTGATGTTCATAGGTCATAGGAGCAGAAGTAGGCCATATGGCCCATCAAGTCTACTCCGCCATTCAATCATGGTTGATTTATTTTTCATTCTCCTGCCTCTCCCCATAACCCTTGACACCCTCACTAATCAAGTATCTGTTAATCTCTGCCTAAAAAATACCCAATCACTTGGCCACCCAATCACTTGGTCAGAGATTCATACAGCATGGAAACAGACTTTTGGGCCTGATGTACTGTAAGTTTCTAGAATGTTATGTTTTACTCTAATTATGCAGTATTAGATCACTTCTAAAACTGACCTGATGTTGTTGAGGTTGTCAAGGAAATGGTTATCTGGCATGTGAGAAGGATATTTCTATCGTGCTGAAGATAGACACAAAACTGGAGTAACTCAGCGGGACAGGCAGCATCTCTGGGGAGAAGAAATGGGTGATGTTTCGGATCGAGGCCCTTCAGTTTCTATAGGCTGGGCAGATGTGATTGGCGGGAGTTCCTGAGATAACACGCTGCTTTATCGTGGAAGTAAACTTTCATGCCAGTCATCCTTGAGGAAAGTAGACTATGGAGGGTTGTGAAGGCTGTGAGCAAGGCCGATAGATGGAATTATATAATGATCATTAGACTGAACATTGGAGCAGGAGGAAGAATTAATGCCATTAAATTAGACATCAGTCCATCAGCTGCATTTCTTCAGAAATAGTCATGCCTGGTGTTAAATATCAAGCACCTCTTGGTTAATTATATGGGGATGTTATCGCTTTAAGGGTCTTTAGAAAAACTGGCAATTGGTTTACGAGTTTATAGTTGGTTGCTTAGATGTCATTCAAAACAGAGCATTAGGTTTCCAATTGAAGGTATAATTAAACCTATTGATTTGAATTACTGAAGAGTTTTCCTTTGGGCCTGAACTGAGGACGGGTCAAGTATATTGCATTGAAACCAGATGGGTTAATTGTGGATTGAAATCACTGAAGAATGAAAACAAATCGGAAATTTTAAGACTGTCAATTCTGATCTTACAGAATGTTTGATTTGTTGCATGTCCAATTCACCAGAAATTTGTTTCCATCCTTTCCACTCCCAAATCAGAGCCCAAAAGATTGATTAATTTATAAATAATTCAAATAGTGCTTATAGTTGAATGTCCACAGTGGGAGGTGGTTGTGGGGACAGGTTCATAGAGTATTTAACATTGGCAAGTTTTAAAATTAAAAAAATTGGTGGAATTGAGCCAATGCTACGCGTGAGAACAGGATTTATGGATGACCGGGTCTTGATGAAGGCAATTGATCTTATGAAAGTAGAACTAAATGACTTTGCAGTGAAGAGGATATGACTTTTGCAGCTCTCGCCAAGTTTTAAAAGGGTATAATCAAGCAGTATAACTGGGGAAAGCGAAAATATTGATAATTTGAATGCAGAGAGCTGTTGCTTCAGTTCTTTCAAAATAAATGAGTAAGCCTTCCAGGAAAAGATAATGTGAAAAAAACAGGCTTCCTTGGCCTCTCCCTCAATGTTAGCAACTATGAGGGAGATTGTGATTGGCTTCAGGAACCAAAGTAGTACACACAAGCCAGTATACATTAATGGCGCCAAAGTAGGGATGGCCAAAAACATAATGTTCTTAGGAATAAATATCACCAGCAATTCATCCTAGACAAGCCACACCGAAGCAATGGCCAAGAAAGCACACCAACGTCTCTACTTCCTTAGAAAGCTTAGGATGTTCGGCATGTCCTCAACAACCGTCATCAACTTCTACAGATGTGCAGTAGAAAGGATTTTGTTGAGATGTATCGCAGCATCGTTTCAGAACATCTCCATCTAAGACCACAAGCAATTGCAGTGGATGCACCCCAGAACACCATGCAAACCAACCGCCATGGATTCCATATACACTTCACACTGCCTCGGAAAGGCCACCAGCATAATCAAGGACTAGTCTCACCCCAGTCACTCCCTTTTTTCCCCTATCCTATCAGGCAAGATGTACAGATGTTTAAAAACATATACCTCCAGATACTGGGATGGATCTTCATGGCTGTTATAAGGCAATTGAAAAGTCCTCTCACCAGCTAGAGTGCAGACATGACCTCCCATCTACATCATTGTAGAACTTTGAACCATCTTTAATCAGACTTTATCTTGAACTAAATGTTATACCCTTTCTTCTGTATCTGTGCATTGTGAATGGCTTGATTAAAATCATGTATATTTTTTCTGTTTGACTGGATAACACACAACAAAAAGCTTTTCACTATACCTCTGTACACATAACTGTAATAAACTACACTAAACGTGGTGAGGTTGTGATACAAACGAAAGATGATGTAAATGCCACAATGTTCTTTGTGAGGGCATTATTTTTTTACTAGAAAATTGAAGGGAAATGTCATTGAATGTTCCCCAGTTAGAGCGGGAAAATAATGGAGATGAAGGTATTGATAATAATAGTAATAAAGTTTTATTTCTGATTCTGTTTGGGATGAAAGCCTAAAGGACGACACAGGAAGCACGCATGATGCAAATGCTAAAATTAATCTGCGTTACAAGCTGAACCAGCAGTCAAAGGAGTATTAGTTTTAAGCACTGAGCAACTGGTGAATTTATTTGTCTCAGTATGCCAGCTATGTCAAGTTAGATTATTTAAGTGTTTGGATGTTGTTTAAGTTTAGCTATTAGAAATGCAAAGTTGTGATACAGTTGGCTTAGTCCAACTTTTCAATAAGTTAACTCTTCAAATTGGTTTCCACCCTATTTGACAAGATGTTAAAGTTTGCCTGCAAAATTACAGCAATCTGAGAGACCAATGTTTAAGCAAATCAAGCTAGCAATTGGAAAAAAAGTGAAATTAGAGTGCAAAACTAATATAGGGCAAATAGGCTGATTGGAAGGCAATGCTATTAATATGTTGTTAATATTAATAACAAATAACAGTGGACCCAGCACCATTTGTTATAGGCCTCCAATCTGAAGCCCAACCCTCTATCACTGCTGGTTACACAAAAAGCTGGAGAAACTCAGCGGGTGCAGCAGCATCTAAGGAGCGAAGGAGATAGGCGACGTTTCGGGTCGAGACCCGAAACGTCGCCTATCTCCTTCGCAAGAAGGGTCTCGACCCGAAACGTCGCCTATCTCCTTCGCTCAGAAGGGTCTCGACCCGAAACGTCGCCTATCTCCTTCGTTCCTTAGATGCTGCTGCACCCGCTGAGTTTCTCCAGCTTTTTGTGTAACCCTCGATTCTCCAGCATCTGCAGTTTCTTCGTTAACCCTCTATCACTGCCCTTGTGCTGCATATCTTCAAACTATTTTTGTATTGAATTGGCTGGCTCACCCTGGATCTCACGTGATCTAACCTTCCAGACCAGCCTGTCAGGCAGTACTTTAATATGTTGAAGAGTTAACTGTACCCGCACCCTTGTGTTCATAATCCAATATAGTTACCTCCTCCCCTTGCAATCCATACTCTACAAATTATAAATCAATCCCTCAGCATAAGAGCTGGATATTCATTCAGCTACCTAAGCCTACATATTTTAAAGTGGTCTTGTTGCAAGATGATATGTGTTTTGCAGCATTAATGATTATTCAAAAAAAAATTAAGTATAAGGAACTTGTATTGCTGCCAATATTTTCTATTATGGAGAATATGAAGCCACACCTGGAGTGGCTTCATATTTTATATCCAATTATCCAATTCAATTAATAACCCAAAATGTCCATCATAATTTGCCTTTCTCCACACGCCTACAGCCTTCCACAACCTTTAGGAGTCTGCTTGTCTTCCAATATTTTGATGTTTTGAAAATATTCTGTGTAAATTTACAGATTTTTACCGCACCCAAAAATCTTGTGTGGTAGCATTTTTCTACTTTGGCTTATACTTGCAATTAAATAATTCCACAACAGTACGTGCTATTCTTTCCATTTTTGCATGGCCTTCAACTTAACAAAAGTGTATTTATTTATTTATTTATTTATTTGCCTCGGTTCTCCACGATTTCAGATTTGTAATAGAAAAAAATCACATGTGGTTAAAGTGCACATTGTCAGATTTTAATAAAGGCCATTTTAATACATTTTGGTTTCACCACGTAGAAATTACAGCAGTGTTTATATATAGTTCCCCCATTAAAGGGCACGATAATGTTTGGGACACAGCAATGTTATGTAAATTAAAGTGGTCGTGTTTAGTATTTTGTTGCATATTTTTTGCATGCAATGACTGCTTGAAGTCTGCGATTCATGGAAATAACCAGTTGCTGGGTGTCTTCTCTGGTGATGCTCTGCCAGGCTTGAATTGCCGCTATCTTTAGCTTATGCTTGTTTTGGGGGCTAGTCCCCTTCAGTTTTCTCTTCAGCATATAAAAGGCATACTCAATTGGGATCAAATCGGGTGATTGACTTGGCCACTCAAGAATTGACCATTTGTTAGCTTTGAAAAACTCCTTTGTCGCTTTAGCAGTATGATTGGGATCATCGTCTTGCCATAGAATGAACCGCAGACCAATGAGTTTTGAGGCATTTGTTTGAACTTGAGCAGATAGGATGTGTCTATACAATTTAGAATTCATTATGCTACTACCATCAGCAGTTGTATCATCAATGAAGATAAGTGAGCCAGTACCTTCAGCAGCCGTACATGCCCAGGCCATAACACCCCCACCACCGTGTTTCACAGATGATGTGGAATGCATTGGATCTTGGGCAGTTCCTTCTCTCCTCCATACTTTGCTCTTGCCATCACTCTGATATGTTAATCTTCGTCTCAACTGTCCACAAGACCTTTTTCCAGAACTGTGGTTGCTCTTTTAAATACTTCTTGGCAAACTGTAACCCGGCCATCCCATCTTTGCGGCTAACCAGTGGTTTGCAATTTGCAGTGTCGCCTCCGTATTTCTGTGCATGAAGTCTTCTGCGGACAGTGGTCATTGACAAATCCACACCTGACACCTGAATAGTGTTGCTGATCTGTCGGACAGGTGTTTGGGGATTTTTCTTTATTATAGAGAGAATTCCTCTGTCATTAGCTGTGGAGGTCTTCCTTGGCCTGCCAGTCTCTTTGCGACTAGTAAGCTCACCAGTGCTCTCTTTCTTCCTAATTATGATCCAAGCAGTTAATTTTGGTAAGCCTAAGGTTTGGCTGATGTTTCTAACAGTTTTATTCTTGTTTCTCTGTCTCATAATGGCTTATTTGACTTTCATTGGCACATCTTTGGTCCTCATGTTGATAAACAGCAATACAAGTTTCCAAAGGTGATGGGAAGACTGGAGGATTGACTAGGTGCTGAGAGCTCCCTTATACCTGCATTAAGGAGGCAACACACCTTAGCAATTACAAACGCCTGTGAAGCCATGTGTCCCAAACCTGAAATGGGGGGGATGATGTATAAACACAGTTGTCATTTCTACATGGTGAAACCAAAATGTATAAAAATGGCCATTAATAAAATCTGAATATGTGCTCTTTAACCACATGTTCCAATTTGGAGATTGAAACTTATGGTAAAGCAGTTGTTTGCTGCCACATTTATTTATGTGTTGCAAGTCAAACATGCACAATCCTGCTGCAAACCTTACTGCCAGATTTATCATCAACTAATAGAATTGTAAGGTAAGCCTCCAGCTAGGTCCCGGAAAACTGCAATAGTGGAATATTAATTTGAAGTAGAAAAAGGCACTTTAGATTCATAGAATTAAAGATGTTTTACAGCACAGGATGTGGGTGTTCAAGCAATTTTATCTGTGCAAGTGGAGAAATCTACAGAGCTTCTGAGTTTTTCCAGCATTTTCCGTTTTTATATTATACTAACTTGATCCGGTCCACAATGTTAACAAGATTCCCTTTGATTAGAAGATCACCCTGTTTTTATTGCATGTTTGGCTTAAGCTTCGATGCAAAATCTGCAAAATTGTTGCATACTTCCTGATGCTAACTGCCCCTTCTACTTCCCTTCTCATTTATGAAGATTCTTAGTCTGCCAAAGTATTTTGTTGTCTGATGTTACTGTGTTTCCTTTTCCTCTTAATTACATTTTCATCAATAAATGTCTTCAGTAACATCAAAACATTCCGAAGCACTTTAAAGAAGTGTTCTCCAGCAACATTTGTCACCAAGGTTACCGTGCAAAGTAGATGGCAACCTCAGCATTTACACACTAACGGAGTCACACAGCATGGAAACGGGCCATTTGTCCCACCATGTCCGTGCTGACCAATCTATATTAACCCCATCTTCCATCAGTTTGCCTGTAGCCTTAAAAACCTCAGCAATTCATGCAGTCATCATCTTATCAACAACTAGAGAGCAGTCCTGAGCTACCATTTACCTCATTGGAGACCCTCGGACTATCTTTATTGGACTTCACTCGACTGTACCTTGCACTGTACATTATTCCCTTTATATCCTGTATTTGTACACTGTGGATGGCTCAATTGTAATCATGCATAGTCTTTCCTCTGACTAGATAGCACGCAACAAAAAGCTTTTCACTGTATCTCGGCACACGTGCCAATAAACTAAAGTGTGGAGGCGAGGTAGGTGATAAGGGTTCGAACACCAGATGAGGTGTAATGAATTAATGTTCTGAGTGGTGGAATTAAAAAATATGGCAATCTAGATTTCTGTAGCATGGTGGAAAATCTTACCATGTTTACAATGCATTTGTTTGCCTCAGATCCGGTATCTTCCTTCCCATGTTAAAATGTTATATAATTATGGGCATTATATGACTCATAATACATATAATTCATATTATTAGAAGATTCCTTCGTGTTTTTTTTCCCCAGATGTACTTTCCAGCAAGGGAGAGAATATTTCATAGCTTTGCATGCAAACTTTAGCAATGGTATAGTTGGCTCAAAGGGGTGTAATTTATAGTAATCTTTTAGTTTTGTTTCTCCTTCAAATAGACCAGAGGTTGTGTTGTGTGATGGGTCCATCAGGAATTAATGCTACAAAAGAGGATAATGCCATCCCAAAACCCAGAGTACATCATAACAAACGTGAAATTTTATGAATATCTGTGTTTCTCACAGTATATATTAATAAAAAGGTTAGTAAGCATGTCCCTGTCCTTGTGTGGATATTCCTAGTCACCTATTACAATAACTGCAGTGATGCAACTGGATGCGCAATTCGCAAATACAAGGAAACGAATATGTCCATTATGTGGATAGTTTGCTCCAGTGGAGGAGGTTGAGTTCCGTAAAAATGCATGTTATGCTTTACTGCAATAATATAACAATAGACTAGAACAGTATTAGATGTCATTAAATATAAGATAAAGGAGTTTTTTGTTTAGTTTAGAGAGACAGCACGGAAACAGGCCCTTCGGCCCACCAAGTTCACACCGACCAACGATCCCTGCAAATTAACACTATCCTACACACACTAGGGACAATTTACATTCATACCAAGCCAATCAACCTACAAACTTGTATGTCTTTGAAGTGTGGGAGAAAACCGAAGATCTCGGAGAAATCCGATACAGGTCACGGGGAGAACGTACAAACTCCGTACAGACAGCACCCGTAGTCAGGATCGAACCCGGGTCTCTGGCACTGTAAAGCAGCAACTCTATCATGCACAGGATGCATAAATTTGAAAGCACATGTCACCTGATTCAAGAACAGTTTCTTCCCCACTGTTATCAGACTCTTGAACGGACCTCTCATATGCTGAGGATGAATTCCTGATCTCCGATTTAACTAAAAACACCAAGTGCTAGAGGAACTCCGCTGGTCAGGTAGCATCTGGGCAGGAAATGGACAATAGGCGATTTGGGTCATGGAGTCTGCCAAGAATCCTGACCTGAAATGTTGTCTGCACATTCCCTCTGCGGATGCAGCCTGAGAGTCAAGTTGGATGCAATGGATGCAAGCAAAGCGACAGCCTGTGATTAAAGCTCAGTAGTCCAGCCATACCTGGTAGTGAACAATTAAATCACTAAAAGGATAAGATTCCATGCACATTCCTATCTCATTGATGTTAGACCTAGTTGGTTAGTATAAATACTAAAAACGAGGTTACAGGTTGAGGTTATGTGGATGATGCATCTTGGCTTCCTCCTGAGAGCCACATTAAGGAAGGTCGTGACCCAAAACAATTCCCTCCACAGATGCTGCCTGACCCGCTGAGTTCCTTCAGCAATTTATGTTTGCTGGACATGGTTATTGCATGTTCCATTTTAGCCACTTGGGAAGTTGAGTTTTTCTTCTGGAGGGCATATATACCACATGAATAATCTCTGCATGTTAAAGGCTTTGTTGTTCTAGTCCCTTGTTGTAATATTGCAGTAAAGCATGACTTGTGTTTTGGCTTCCCGAAAAATAAGCTGGGTAAAGTTTAAAAGAAACATGCAAATTTCTCCTTTTGTTTTTCTCTCTCATGATGCATGCTCTCAGATATGCTTAGCATTATGCTTGTCAAAACCTTTGTTTAGATTTAGTTTACAGTTTTTGCCTAGTACAACGAACAAGAGACAACTCTACATCAGTTTGTCAATCTAGTGGAGTATCTGTATAGTTGCTGCACGACATTGTTTAGTTGCTGTATATTCAAAGGGAACATTTAGTCTAACCTCATGTCTAAATGTGGGGGGAAAAATGGACCAGCTGTTGTTTTCAACCTGAATTTTGAACACAAGGTGGTAGTAGGCTTGTTTCAGTTTGTTTCTGGACCTCTGATTTGAAGATTGAGCTAATTTTAGTGTGATTGTTTGTGAATCTGGGGAAAATGTGGCCCAACAGAATCATTACTTATTAGGAATGCCTCACCATGGTGAACAAAAGGTTGTATTCTGAGAGAGCAAAATAGTTATTTAGAGAATGAGTCAAAGGATAGGGCCATTGTCTGTAGATTTCTTCATCAGCATCATCCATTTCTTGATCAGGCAGCACAATTGTACAGCAGATGGTACTGTTGTTCCAAAGTTACAACAGCCCAAGTTGATTCAGGCTAATGATCTTCTGTAAATAGCTTCCAGCATTAGGGACAAGCACATGGAGAGGAAAGGTTTAGGGTCCAAAAAGCCGGCAAGTGGGCCGATTGTTGATGGGGCACCTTGGTAAGCATGGGCAAGTTGGGCCGAAGAGCCTGTTTCAGTGCTGTATGACTCGATGACTGCCAAGGGAATCAAGGCGGGGGTTGATAAAGATGAGGGAGAGATTACACAATAATAAGCAGGATAATGGGACTGATGAGAATGTTCTGGAAGCTGGCAAAGTCTCGACCCAAAATGTCACCTCTTAGGGTAGAAAAAATAGGAAATTAAACTCATAAGAATATCGATAAATGTAATGACAAATGAAGAAGGGAAAACAACGCGAAGAGAAGAAAAACAAAAGTGATCAAATTAAACTACTTCGATGTTGACTTTTAAAAGATGGCAGTGTGCTATTTACTGCCAAGTAGATTTCTCATGCCCTCTGAACCTCATATACATTGTTTTTGCACTTGTATCCCCATTGCTTGCCAGGCTTTATTCCGCCTCCACCTCTTTTCCGATTTCCCCCCTCTTCTGCAATCACTGAAGAATGGTCCTAAACCGAAATGTTGCCGATCCATGTCCTCCAGAGATGCTACTTGATCTGTTGAGTTACTCTAGCACTTTATGTTGTAAACCAGAATCTGTAGTTCCTTGTGTCTCCATAAACATGTTAAGCTTCTTGTGTTACTTTTTAAATAGTAAGGTTGTGGGCCATGCCCAGCAGAGCAGGCTAAACATATGGTTTGAGAAAAACTGAGGCAAAATGATGACAGGCGAAGTGGCTTGTCTGAGACAGACAAAGAAAAAGCGATTTGCCTGGTGTTGGAAAATTCACCGTTGAGTCCTGAAAGTTGCAGAATGCCCAGACAGAAGGTAAAGTGCTGTTTCTCAAGCCTAAATGCATCGGGCCACATTGGAACAATGCAGGAGCCAAGGGCAACTTTAACTCCCCCTCCCATTACCACACTGACCTTTCTGTCCTGGGCCTCCTCCATTGTCAGAGAGTCCCAGCACAAATTGGAGGAACAGCATCTCATATTTTGCTCGGGGAGCTTACACCCCAGCAGTATGAACATTAACTTCTCTAACTTCAAATAATCCATGCTTTCCCCCTCTCTCTCTATCCCTTCACCTTCCCAGTTCTCCGACCAGTCTGACTGTCTCCGAGTACATTTTATCTCTGTTTGCTTTGTTGTTACCTTCATCCAGCTACGTGTATCTTGACCTACATCCCCCTTGTCTTGTTTTCACACCTTACACTTCCTTATCTATGTATCTCCATCTCTTAGCATTTTATATCTATGTTTGGAGTTGGATGGTGACTTTATAGTGACAGGCCTCCAGAAGCTCAGCCTAATGCATACAAAGTGTTCACAGGTGCTTCACAAAGCATTTGCCCAATCTGCATCTGCTTTCTCCAACATAGAGGAGATCACATTGTACACACCGACTGCAGTACAGTAGACTGGAAGAAGTGAAGGTGAAACACTGTTTCATCTGGAAGGAGCTGTGTTAGCATCGAGTGTGATGGAGAATAAAGTGGAAATGTAGCTGTAACGTTGCATACAAAAGATCTTTAAAAAAACTATTTCATCACTTGTATCCCCATTGCTTGCCAGGCTTTATTTCCGCCTCCACCTCTTTTCCGATTTCCCCCTCTTCTGCAATCACTGAAGAATGGTCCTAAACCGAAAATGTTGCCGATCCATGTCCTCCAGAGATGCTACTTGATCTGTTGAGTTACTCTAGCACTTTATGTTGTAAACCAGAATCTGTAGTTCCTTGTGTCTCCATAAACATGTTAAGCTTCTTGTGTTACTTTTTAAATAGTAAGGTTGTGGGCCATGCCCAGCAGAGCAGGCTAAACATATGGTTTGAGAAAAACTGAGGCAAAATGATGACAGGCGAAGTGGCTTGTCTGAGACAGACAAAGAAAAAAAGCGATTTGCCTGGTGTTGGAAAATTCACCGTTGAGTCCTGAAAGTTGCAGAATGCCCAGACAGAAGGTAAAGTGCTGTTTCTCAAGCCTAAATGCATCGGGCCACATTGGAACAATGCAGGAGCCAAGGGCAACTTTAACTCCC
The DNA here is from genome assembly GCA_035221665.1 of Okamejei kenojei. Classification (NCBI taxonomy): domain Eukaryota; kingdom Metazoa; phylum Chordata; class Chondrichthyes; order Rajiformes; family Rajidae; genus Okamejei; species Okamejei kenojei. The sequence continues at coordinate 43,737,686 of CM069149.1, read as the reverse complement.
CCTCCCATATCTATCCTATTATCCTTTCACTCAAGTCAAATTTATCTCATTATTTTGCCTACGGACAATTTCCCACATTAAAATAAAGTTATTGTATAAAACTCTTTTAGAAAGGAGGCGAAGGGAAACGTCTTTAGTCAGAGGGTAGTTAATTTGTGGAACTCGTTGCCACAGAGGGTTGTGGAGGCCGTCAGTGGATATTTTTAAGGCAGGAAAATCGGATTAGGAGGCAGAAATCAGCCATGATCGAATGGCGGAATTGATTCGATGGGCCAAATGGCCTAATTATACTATAACTTGTGAACCATGAAGAGAATGACACTTCATACAATTGAATCGGATTTTCTAAAAGACCTGAGAGTAAGGTAGTTGGTTATATAATAATAATAATAATAATAATAATAATAATAATAATAATAATAATAATAATAACTTTATTTATAAAGCGCTTTAAACAACTACAGTTGCCACAAAGTGCTGTACATGAGAACTCAAGGACAAGGCATTACAAACCATTAAAAACCGTAAGACGAAGGACTATAAAAAACACACTCTAAAAGTTAAAAGACATTAAAAGCACTAAGAACAGGAGCAAAGCCTCAGCCAGTGTCGAAAGCCAAGGAATAAAAATGAGTCTTGAGGGAGGATTTGAAGATGGACAGTGAGGGGGCCTGTCTGATGTGCAGCGGCAAGGTGTTCCAGAGTGCCGGAGCAGCAACAGAAAATTGCAACAATGTATCCTAGATCTTGTCAAATTTCATCATATGTGACACGTATGGGATAGTCCAATTCCAAATAATTACTTTTCCAATCTACAGTATACTGAGCTATTTAGTGGCACGTATTCCAAAGTGCTTGAAGATTTTCATTTAACACTGTGAATGAAAGTAACCATTTTGTTGCACATGCCTTGATTTGTTCATGAAGTGAGCTATCCTCTGCTTTCAGTTCAATGACAATCTCTTTGTGCAGCATATGTTATACCCATAGCGTTAATATGTAAGACTGTAATAGTTTACCAGTGTGGAACTACTGTAATTAGGAATGGTCCTAAACATTTTTTTCAGAGCAAGTGTAAGACCTTGAAGCTCTGGAGCCAAATCATTTATTTTTTAAAAACTCTTTTAAGCTTTTGTCACAACTTGCTCATGTAACATGTCATTCTTGACAATAATCCTCACTCTACAATTTGAACATTGAATTAAGCACCTGTACTTAGGAGTTAATGCCAATGCACTAAGAAGCCTTTTTTTGATAGGGATGTAGATCTGTCAAATGCCATTTTGCAATTAAAAACCCTACTGGTTCACTAATGTCTTTCAGGGGTGGAAACCTGTCACTCCCACCCAGATCTGACCTACAAATGACTCCAGTCCCACGGAATGTGATTGACTCTTAATATCCTCTGAAGTGCTTTACTAATCCAATTGGTTTTAAAGAATCTTGACACAATGCAATCATAAGATAAATGCTTGACATTGTCATATTCATCCAGTTATATCATCAGTAAACATTGCAGGCTCTGTCATAATAATTCCTGAGTATATTCCTCTCGCATAGCAATAGAGTCATGGGAGTGCAATGGAGGATTGACCTGTTCTTCACTGCAGGCTTCAGCTGCCATGAAGTCTTCTGACATCTAATCGATGTCAGATAACACTCTGATGAATTGCACATCTCACCCTTCACAGACTTCCTATGAATTAAAGCAGCACAGTAGTGCAGTTGTCAGAGCTGCTGCCTCACAGCGCCCAGGGGGTTTAATCCTGACCTCGGGTGCTGTTGTCCAGTTTGCATGTTCTCCTTGATAACTTGTGGGTTGTTTCCGCATTCTCTGGGTTTCCTCTCGCTTCCCAAAGTGTGAATTTGCAGACTGATTAGTCTCTGTAAATTGCCTTTAGTGTGTCGGGTGTGGATGCGAAGGTGGGATAATCAACTTCTAGTGTGGTTGAGTGATTGATGGTCAGCATGGACTTGGTGGGCCGAAGAGCCTGTTTTCCTGCTCTATCTTTCAATCAAACTATCCATACCAGCTGATGAATCAGAACTAACTTTGACCCAAAACTTAGACACATCCCTATAGCCTCCACAGATGCAACTTGACCGGCTGAGTTCTGCCACAATTTACATTTTTTGCTTCATGGTATTTGAACCTTTATTAACAGGGGGTTTCATTATAGGAGTGAGGTGGTAATTACAATTGCGGAGAGCCTAGGTGAGAACATATCTTGAGTACTGCCTATAGTTTGATCACCTTGCTCAAGAAGGATATACTTGTCATACAGGAAACATAGCAAAGATTCTTAGACTGGTTACAAAGATGGTAGGTGTACCATTTGAGGAGGATACTTTGAAAAATGATAGGAGACCTCATTAAAATTGACTATATTGTTGAATGGCTTGACAGGTTATATGCAGAGAGAATATTTCTCTTGACTGAGGAACCTAGAGCCAAGGCCACAGTTTAAGATGTTATAAGGTCATAAGGGATAAGAATTAGGCCATTTGGCCCATCAAGTGTACTCCGCCATTCAATAATGGCTGATCTATCTCTCCCACATAACCCCATCCTCCTGCCTTCTCCCCATGACCTCTGACACCTGTACTAACCAAGAATCTATTTATCTCTGCCTTAAAAATATCAACTGACTTGGCTCCTCAACCTTTTGTGGCAAAGAATTCCACAGATTCACTACCCTCTGACTAAATACATTTCATCTCATCTCTTTCCTAAAAGAAAGGCCTTTAATTCTGAGGTTATGACTAGTCCTAGACTCTCCCATTAGTGGAAACATCCTTTCCACATCCACTCTATCCAAGCCTTTCACTTTCATGTTGCATGAAGCTAGTGACAATGACAGTTTTGACCATACACTTGTTGTGACCAAGTTTTGGTACAACTGACCAGTTGTTTCATGCTTTCATCATCACTTCTGAGCTTCTGTTCTCGAAGGACAATCAGGTTTGTGCAGTGATTAGCAGTGGGTGTTGGAGCATGGAGCACATGGTTAATTGGGGGTGGCGGTGTGAGGGGTCGGTATCCAAGCTGGAAGATGTGAATGAGTGCTGGGTGGGTGCATGTGGAAGATCAGAAGCGAGTTAACATGGTTAATGTTTGGAGGGAGAGGCGGTCACCACATTAAAAACAAAAATAAAACAAGCTGCTGGAGGAACTCAGCTTGTCAGTCAGCATCTGTAAAGGGATAACAGACGGTCAAAGTTTTGGGTTGAGACCCTTCCTTGTGTGTCCACTGTATTTGAAAGTTGGGGAGATTATGGGGAGGAGTGCATTCCGTATGTTTGGATCGTGAGCAATGGATTTGGAACGGTAAATGGTTGGGAAGGATGTAGGGTTGGTGATGGGTTTTAAGGTGGTGCTGCATGGAGATGACTTATTCTTTCCCTGGCTTATGTTCCTATTTTGTTGGGAAGATCAGGTTGGCCCAGGAGAGCCTGACCTTGGTCAACAAGCTACAGGACCCCTGCAATGCTCTTAAGGAACACTGCACTAAGAGTGACTTCATCCCATCCTTGACTATTGGGAACTTTCCCTCTTCAAATTGACTCTCTGTTTAAATCAGAAGGATGACTTTGCAGTTGGGGTCTATTAAAATATGGTTCTGTCAACTTCAGTGAAGAAACGCAGGATGATTTTTTCTTTGTTCTTTACAGTATTACAGATATACTTTTAGATCAAGTTGAAGAATGTTTAAGACTGCAGTTTGATAAGAGAAAGGTCTGACATGGAATCTTTATTCTCAGGGATAACAAGCTTTAAAATATATTTTGCTGAATATATCAAAAACCTTGCATGCAGACGTGCAGATTTTCAATATAATAGTGGAAAAGAATTTGTTGGAACAGGCCCTACCTTAACTTGCATACCAGTAATTTCTGCATTACATTGCCCCGGGCCTTTTCAATCTGAAACTTCCCTCAGCTGCTTTGAAAATAAAGACCCGTTTAGATGAACATGCCTCAGAGTAAAATACGAAATGTTTTCAACATTGAGTAGAAGATTCAACTCTTAAATGCAACTGTGATTGTCTCAAAATCACAACAAATTGGTTACTGTATTTTATTCCACTTGTCCCTTGCATTTTAATTTTTATGTTGTAACACTGGGACATATTTTGAATTGCCACATTGCTTGAGGGAAGCATATCAATTTTGTTAAGCCCAAAAGTTGGGCCTCATTTTTGTTTTCTGGCACAACTAAAGATGATAAAAAAGGAAAATTGTCTTGCAATATTTGTGAAGGCAAACGCAGAGCTGGATTTAACCAACGCAGACTTCTCTTGGTCCAAAGGCACACTTGTGTTATTGCATTCCCCTCGCCTTTGTTCCTGTCCAACAGTGAACCTAGTTACCTCAGTGGTTAGTCTTGCAACTGTGCCACTCTGATATCATACACTATTGTGTTACTGCCATGACTAACCAAGCTTGGTATTTAGTTCTGGGCTAGCTCAGCGCTTATTTTCAGCCTACGTCCCATTGGTTTTTAATAATGAGTAATAAAGCAGAGGAAGAGGAATCCATTATCTAATGCCTCTGTTCTCTGTGTAGCACTGTTGTAAAAGGCTCATTTGAAAAACAGGGATGGAGTAGAATGTCTCTTTGATTGCTGCATTGCCCTCCAATATCCTGCACAATGCAGAGCTACGTGATTGCCTGTAAGGAGAGTGATGCCAAGATACCAACATCGTAGCCATGTAAAATATAAGAAGGGTACATGTCTTTCCTTTTTAGTTTTGTCAATCTAACTACAGCTTTCGACAAAGCTTGTCATGAGAATCTTTGGAAACACATGGCAAAGAATGGTTAACACTGAAAAGTTCAACTTACTTGTTCAACAACAGTGACGCTATAATGGCAGGAGTAATGAATGATGGACCATAAGACATAGGAGCAGATTCAATAATTTGGCCCATTGCATCTACTACTCTGACCCATTATTGATTACCAGGGATGTGAAACAAAGTCAAAGTATCCTTTATTGTCATTCAGACTTTTCAGTCTGAACAAAATTTTGTGCCTTGCAGTCTTAACATAGAATAAAATAACAAAACACACAATGAACACAGATTTAACATCCACTACTGTGAGTCTACCAGGCACCTCCTCACTGTGATGGAAGGCAAAAGTCTTAAAGTCCTTGTCTCTTCCCTCCTTGTTCTCCCTCTGCGTTGAGGCGATCCGGGCTTCCGATGTTGTGACCCCGCCGAAAGATTCATGAAAGCTTGCCCCCACACTGTTCAGTGTGACATTATCTGCAATAAAGACGGTAACAATCTTAGATACAAGATTGACAGTGTTCGTTTTAACCAAAGAAGACTTTTGGCCAAAGTCAAAGTGCGAGAAGTCTCCATAAAGGAAATTCCTCTTTGCTAATCAAGAAACTCTTGTGCACTCAACTCAAGCTCGGAAGTTGATATTTGTCATTGCTTGTGACAACTTTGGCTGTACAATTTACACAAGGAAACAAATTATGTGTCAAACAGCCCAGACACAGAACCAAACATCCTTGTGAATGGTCGGAGACTTTCAGTAGTGGACAAGTTCACATTCTTTGGCAGCACTGTCTCAAAATCAGTTTTAAAAAAAAGCTGAGGGGAAAAAATAGGAAATATTTAGTAGGTCCGACTGCATCCACAGAGAGAGTGAGTTTGTTCTCATGTGTTAGGTGGATTCATTTTCATGTGAAGTGACTCTTGCGCCAGTAATATCTACCCACAGGTGCAGTAACTGAGGCAGAAACCTAATGTTCTCATCCATATGTTTGCCTGGACAGTCACAACATTAAATATGATGAGACACGACCCATAGATGAGTAAATATTTTGTTGTTATCATTCTCTAAATTTTTACATAAGAACTGGTTTAATCTATTTTAGCAACTTTATATTACTTCAACTGCTCATTACAATCGCTATTCTCATAGATCAGTAGCAATCAAGTTCACTTATGTTAGTCCATCTGCCTGGAAAATGCAAGTGTATGAGAGATTTTTACCCTAATTGTGACTTGGAGCCTTCCTCTAACTACTTGGTTATAATTGGCAATTTTATTTTCTGGAAATTAACTCTGTGCACCTGCACTGTAGCATTCCATAAATTGGCACAACAGTTCAACATGTCACCTTGGTATTGATGTTAGGCTTTGGAACATTTTCACCTGGAACATTATTTCACATCATGAAAAAAGTGGTTCTATTTTTTTAATCATCTGAGTGGGATGTAGATGATATATGATTGAGACTCGTATCCTAAATGGATCTCAGCTCACCCAACAAAACTTGCTATTGATGTTAGTGGAAGATGGGTCTTCAGCTTGCTGTAGTAGGTATGGCGGGGGAATATTTGTAGACTACCTCCTGGCTATATGGGGGTTGCGGAAACAAACGTTTATATATAATAATGTCAAACATTATTGCAAGACTCACTGAGAAATATACTTGCATTTTTCAGTATCTTTAACAATGCTAAGATTACAAGGAAATTCACAAAGGAGAAAAGGGTAACTGATTACAAAGTACTTGGGAAGGTTCTTGTCACACAAGTATATTGTTTGTTAATGTTTCTCTTATCTATTATTTCTACAAACAAATTGAACGCAATCAGTCCATTTGTCTGGCTCCCTGCAGGCATTTATTGCTCGTATTTATCTTGCCAATTTATTAATTTAGAATCATCTCATTGCTTGTACAGAGACTTTCTGTGATCGGACTGTGGGGTGGCAATTCATCTTTGGTTACTAAGGTTGCAGTTGATATAGTCTCAACCACTCTTTATTCTGCCACCATTCACCCATGCTTAAATGGGAATCTTTATTTTAGTTGTTGTATTATGCATAACTTCAGGGCTCGTCTCTTAACAACAAAGAAAGTTTTTTGAGTATGACTTGCATTGCAAGTTTTTTACTTATGGGTTGGTGAGTTTATCTATTTGAACATCATTTTAATTTAAGTATTGAAATGATAAGATGAACAATGTTTCATTTAATATTGCTGTTTAAGGCGGTGAGAATGTGACTGTTTGACTCTTTGATCATTTAAAAATAAACTTGGGATTAAACCCCTCTATTCATAATAAGTGTTTTTTTTTATATATTTCAAAATATACTTTATTCAAATGATAAATATATACAATACATTAACCTTGCGGAAAATCCATCCGACATTTTCGGGGCTGTACAAATTGATGAATACAGTTGAGACATTTCTTTTCCCCAAATTTCCCCAAATCAGTCCCCCACTCGTGCCACTCATGTGGCACAATGGCGTGGGATACCTTCCCTTATATTGAGGGGCGTCTCCACCATACCGTACCCCCCATGTCCAGCAGCGGAAGGAGCTTAGACTGTGGCCCTCCCCCACCGAGCCTTGGCGTTGGCTGCACCGAGCTTCAGTGCGTCCCTCAGCACGTACTCCTGCAGTCTGCAGCGGGCCAGTCGGTAACATTCCCTGACGGACATCTCGCTCTGCTGGGTGGTGAACAATGCTCGGGCAGACCAAAGGGCGTCTTTTACCGAGTTGATGACCCTCCAGCAGCACGCGATGTCAGCCTCTGAAAGTGTCCCTGGGAACAGTCCGTAAATCACTGAGTCCTCTGTGACAGAGCTGTTCGGGATAAAGCGTACCAGGGACCCTTGCATTTTTCTCCAGACTCTTTTAGCAAACCCACACTCTGTTGGTTGGCGGTGAGGGGTGCTTGTTGGTGAGTTCTGGCGATGAGGCATTTTGCCAGACAAGCTGGGCAGTCTGCTCAGGGAACCACGCCACCGGGTCCATAGAGTCCTTTCCCTGCAGTGCCTGCAGGACATTCTGTGCTGACCACTGCCCGATGGACATGTGGTCAAAGGTGTTGGTCCGGAAGAACCCTTCCACCGACGACAGATGGGGCGGCAATGTCCAGCTGACTGGCACATTGCGTGGCACCTGCGCCAGGCCCATCCTTCTCAACACAGGGGACAGGTAGAACCTCAGCAGGTAGTGACACTTTATTCATAATAAGTGTAAAGATGAATATAATGACTTTCCTAGTGTTCTGAAAATAGGATAGTTGTAGCACCCATATTGTAGCTTCCTTTCTGCCACTGTTCAGGAAGGTAGACACAAAATGCTGGAGTGACTCAGCAGGACAGGCAGTATCTCGAGAGAAAGAATGGGTGACGTTCCGGTTCAAGACCTTCTTCAGAAGTGCTCAGGAAGTGCTAGCCTGGATTGAGATCTGAACCTTTTAGTGCATTGACTAGCATATAACAGGCCTGCTACTGCAAAACTCAGTTGACCAATTACACCACAGCAATTGGTGGCGCCATCAATGGCTGCCTCACCAGCAGTCTGTCACGTCCCTTCTCTGTTTTTTATTACTTTAAGTATGTTTAAACTGTGTGTTTCAATGTTTCTTCGTTAGTTTTTGTGGGAGGAGGGGGGGGAATAGGGGGAAACTTTTTTTCAGCCACTTACCTCGACGGAGATGCGACTTTCTCAGTGTATCATCTCCGCCCCTCCCCCCCCCACCTTGCGGCATAACAACTGGATTGGTGCGGCCTTTCCTGGAGACCAGCCTGGAGCTTCAAGCCGCAGGCTCAGCGCGGACTTTATCATCGCGGAGCTGAGATCCTTTGCCGAGGATCGCCAGAAAAAGTGGACTTTTAACACTGTGAAGCCAGTAAGAAGCGGCCGACTCAGGAACTCCATTGGAGTTTCGATCATCCCGACGAGAGGGCCTGAACATCGGACCATCGGCAGTGGCGAACTGCTGAGGGTTCAAAGGCCCTGACCAAGGGTGAACAAAGGAGGAAGATGACTGAACTTTATTGCCTTCCATCACAGTGAGGAATGTTGATTCCACTGTGGTTGAGGTTTATCTTAAATTGTACTTTATGTGTTTATTGTGTTCTTTTCACTTAGTATGGCTCTATGGTAATTCAAATGTCACTGTACCTTTATTGGTTAAGTGACAATAAATGCAAACTTGAACTTGAAGTCCATGACGGGCTGGGTTTGAGAGAGAAAGAGGTGCCAATTGAGGCCTGTAGTCTGTAGATAGATGCACAAGGGAAGTTGAGATCAAAGGTATTTGGGAAGTTCTCGGAAATCAATGGGCTGGGACATGACAGAACAATTACTGCGTGGTTGTTCCAGGAATGCTCGATGCGTCAAGCATTCCTCACAGTAATGCCACCCAGTTGGCCGGGCAATGCTTGAAAAGATTGTCGCACTGCAAATGACATCCTTTGTATGACTGAAGCTGGAACTGAATGCCTTAACCTGGAAATTCCAGGCCACCGGACGTGGCAATGTACTCTGCCAAAGGTGACTTCATTGATTTCCAATGATAATATTTCTTGAAATTTCCTTTCCTCTTTTCTGAAAAACAAAATGGCCATTGTCTTTCAGAATGGGCATTAAAACAGTTATATGCAGTAACTAAACTAATGTGGATTGTCTTTGTGCTTTTTTCCAAATCCCAAATAAGATGAATTACAAATTTTGGGGATGGCCAGGAGAAAGAGACTCTAAATAGTGACTGCTTTTGAATGGGTGCTTTTTATTTCTGTTTTCTGTTTGAGAAGTTTTCTCAGCACTGGTTCTGAACCTTCCCCTACCTCTAGTTTTCCTTTCCTCTGACTCTCAGTCCGAAGAAGGAGGCACGACCAAAACAGTCACTTATTCCTTTTCTCCACAGATGGTGCCTGCCCCGCTGAGTTGCTCCAGCATTTTGTGTTTATCTTTGAGACTTTTTGAAACTGCAATAACTGAAACATTCTTCTAAAGGTCAAAAATTTATTTAATATATTTGTTTTGAAAAATCCCAAATTGTTATTATTTCACTGGATTATCCCCTCAAACATTTTTTTTTAAATTTCATATTGCTTTTATCTTTAATTGGAGCCTTCCCCATATGATCAATTGTCATTGATATGTCATTTTCCCTGTCAGGTGACCGCTTAGACCCTTGACAAATACTGACATAATTAGGGTACACTCAGGTGTTACTGCCCCCAACTCAATACTCACAGTGTAACTTGTTTATGCTGTCAAGTGCATGTTTCTTAAATATCCACCATACTTGAAGTAGTACATAACAGCCTGATAAGAGAATGAAAAGAACAAAGAGAGGGAGAGCTAAAAAGGCAAAGGTTAGCTTGAATTTACAAATATTACTTTGAAAAAAGAAAACAAGGGTGAAGGGGACTATCCATTGTTCTGGCACAAGAAAGGAAAGGAGGCTGAGAATTTTGATGCCAGATAACAGAGGATCTAGGATAATGGCAAACAGTTCATCTTCAAAGGAACGTAAAATGAAGTTTTCTGCCGGCACAAGGTAACTAACTCCTGCATCAAGCAGATCCCACAAATGGAAAGCAGGATCAAAAGTTGTACTAAGAGTACTTTTGTCTTAAAATTCCAACTACACTTCAGTTTTATCTATCAATTATTATCATATACGGGTATCCTGCTTCACTTAAGGGCCGTTGTCTCTGGCTCAGAATCTGCAATAATGCCCATGTCAGCCGATCCTTATAAAATAAGTATTCTCATATTTTACTAACACCTTTCACCGTCACAAAAATGTTTCCGCCTTTTGCTGCACGAAGTCAAAGCATTTTTTGCGCCTCTATTAATGAATATCGAATAGAACAATATAATTTTGCTTGTCAAATAAATCCTTCAGTAGGATCAATTTCCTGTACATTTCAACAGCAAAGCAAAGTCAAAATAGTTAGTGAGGAGAAAATGTATGTTATGCAGCTTAATCTGCCCAATCAGGTTACTTCTCATGGAGTACCGAGTTTAAGTTCAAGACAGACACAAAAAGCTGGAGTAACTCAGCGGGACAGGCAGCATCTCTGGAGAGAAAAAATGGGTGACGTTTCGGGTCGAGACCCATCTTCAGTTCAAGATAAATTGTTTCTCAAACCACTCAAAGTCAACAATTTTTTAATATATTATTGTGTCTTTACTTACATAGTACAGCTTTCATGCACTCTTGAGAACTTAGTTTTCTTGTATCAATTTCATTCTAAAGTTAATATAGCATCTCTTCTTTACTTTGACTATCTTATCACCATCTCCAGGCTCTGTAATATCAGCTTTTGTTTTAGGGTTAATAAACATGGAAAATGTAGAACAAACATTTGTCCTCTGGTCGGTATAGGAAAAAATATCCAGTAGTCTGGATCTTATTTTTCGGGACTCTTTCACCAAGTCAACCTCTAAACAAATATATTGGTTTATATATCAGCATGCTAGGACAGTGTCTCATTGATCGAGCCACTGATGGCCAGAACATCCTGCTACTTAACATGTTTCTCTCTGGACTGGCATGCTAACAATATTTTCTCATCTAATTGGTCTTTTTGTGTCTTTTTATCCAGGGAAGTGTTATATGTTGCAGTTTAGGAATGAGTCAAATATCCATTCACGTTTTCATTGATCAGTAATAGCTGCATTTTCCCATGATTCCATTAACTTCATTATAAATTAATGGCTGCATTTGTATGTATGTGTTAAATGATGTAATTGGACGAATACTCAATACTCAACTGTGTAGAAACAAGAGCAACATCCTAATTTTTAATATATAGGAAGCTTTCCACCTGTTTCAAGAGGCAGACGATTTGAACAGTTCCAAGCAATTTTTTTTTTTTCACTTTGCTATCATCCAAAAAAGAGACTTATTTGCAGCATTTCACAAGTGGGATATTTCCCCATGCCTCTTGTCCTCCTCCTCCCATTTTCAGTTGTCGTCTACGCGGTTCATAAGCAAGAAACAGTTCTAAATCGCTCTAAACAGTATAAGGCATGTTGGTTTGGTTTTGGAGTGGTAAACTATCTCCAACCAGGAGAGGGCATCATGTTCTAGCTTGAGGTGGTCAGATTAGAGCTGGCACATGGTTGTTCATTTACCAGGTTGAGTTTCAGCTTGTGTATTATGAAGGCAAACAGCAAATGTTTTTTTCCAAGGAGTGCAGTGCACATTGACATTATCTTGCATCAGAGAGAGGAAAGTATATTGAAAGCATCTAGGATATCTGCAGGAGGATCACGCGTGGAGAAAGATATTGACAGGAAGGTGACCATGACACTTCATAGTAAGCAGAGGCAGATGGATCAGCAGAAGTGGTTGGTGCGTTCTCTGTCAATGATGAGCGATGACGGCAGTCTTGAGGCTGTGTGTCAATTAAGTTGGGAATGACCATGAGCTAAGGGTGATAATACAGACGATGATGCCAAGGATAGCTGGAGGGAAAAACATGTTTATAGAATAAAGAAGAGAATGATGTGCAAATTAAGATATAGGATTAATTTAATGGCAAGGCTAAAATTATCCAGGATGTAAGGAAGCTCAGGAAGGAAGGTAGTTAATGACAAGCATCTTGAAAGAGTGATATGTTGCAATGTGAAGGAGGTCCCAATCGGGTACTGCACTTGATAACAGTTCAGTTTGTGCATATCAGGGAGAACCGACCCTATGAATAACAAATTTAAGAATTCTGTGCAGGGAGAGGAATTGTACAGGTTGGTGAAATGTTCCCTGGGTGAACTCGTTTGCATTTGATTATTTTACCTCGCCATTAATGTCAATAACTTCCGCAAGCTCTTAAGTCAACAAATTAATGAGCGTACTATTCAAACAAAAAGATCTTTGTAACGGGAGAGAGCGACAAAACTTCTTTCAGTGATGTTCATGAATGAAATTGACTCCAGAAATATTTAATTGTGCCAAGTGTTGTTGCGGCTGTCCTTATTTGGTCTTAATATATACCTTGATAGCACAAAGCTGTAAGCATTAATTTGCTCCAACATTGAGAAGCAGACATAAGTTTTAAATCAAATTGATTGGTGGGGGGTGGGGGGGGAAGGAAAGGGAGGAGAGTGGGCAAAATAAAGGTAATTATTTCTGAGCTTGCACAAATACCATGGACTTGAACATTCAGTGATATGCAGGGTATTGGTTTGGAGGAAGCAGAAGCCAAGTGCTACCCTAAAATTGAAGCGGGGGGAGGGGGGTGGGGTGGGAATCACCTGGAACAATATTACAAAACACCGGTGGCACAGTGGCGCAGCAGTAGAGTTGCTGGCTTACAGCGCTTGCAGCGTCGGAGACCAGGGTTCGATCCTTACTACGAGTGCTGTCTGTATGGAGTTTGTACGTTTTCCCCGTGACCGCATGGGGTTTGTCCGAGATCTTCACAAAATAATGCAAGATCTTTGGTTTCCTCCCACACTCCAAAGATGTACAGGTATGTAGGTAAATTGGCTTGGTAAATGTAAAAATTGACCCTAGTGTATGTAGGATAGTGTTAATATGAGGGGATTGCTGGTCGGCATGGACTCGGTGGGCCGAAGGGCCTGTTTCTGCGCTGTATCTCTAAACTAAACCAAACCTCTGGGGCTTTGCATGAAGCTATTAGGGCCATTGCAAAAGCATAGAGACAGAAGTCTAATACTTTAGGTAGTTCAATTTGTCAGTAAATTAATCTTTTGAATTTGAATGATGAAATATATATAATCTTCCACTTTGAATCCCACCAGCGACGATTAACAAATAGATAATGAAGACATGTCCACTGTCACTGCTCATTACATCAGTTCTTTACGTCCAGTGATTCCTAATGAAGTATGCAGCAAACAATAGCCAGCTGTGGATGCTCTATCTCTGCAGCTGTCGAAAAGACAGGGTTTGTCAGTCACGAAATGGCTCATCATTGTCTAATACTTAATTCCATTCCACAGCAATCACAGTGGTGGCTGCTTTTGAAAACAAGAGCCCAGTGCGGTTTTTCAAGTGGTTTCTTTTGTGAAGGAATTAAGTCTACTGAAGTCAAGGATTTTGGTTGGTGTTTTATTCCTTCTCATTGTTGTGTTTGCATTGTAGGGATTCCTGCTGTTCAAAATTCTGTCATTTTCTTTCTATTCAGGTGCTGTCAATATCAGCAAAGTTTGAGGTTCTCACAGTAATTGTGCCAAATTGATCAGCAATGCTGAATGTACGCCAAGGAAGGTTTATGCTGCAACTTTCAATGTGTATTACGTATATTATTTTACATTGGTGTTCATTTTATGACTACCCAATGTTTGGGTTTCTGGCTCAGTATATTGCTGTGTTCAGACTGCTGCTGACAAAACAGCTAGGGTGATTAAAATTTGAACCAGTTGTCTTATCTCTTGCCAAACCCTTGGAGATTTGGAGAGGGGCGGCATGGAGCCCCACCGGTAGAGTTGCTGCCTTACAGCGCCAGAGACCCGGATTTGATCCTGACCTCCGGTACTGTCTGTGTGGAGTTTGCACTTTCTCTTTGTGATTATATGGATTTCCTCGGAGTGCTGCGGTTTCCTCTCACATCCCGAAGACGTGAGGGTTTGTAGGTTAATTGAACTTTGTAAATTGCTCCCAATGTACAGGAAGAAGGTGAGAAAGTGAGATAACATAGAACTAGTATGGGGTGGGTTCACTGGGCAGAAGGGCTTGTTTCCATGCCGTATCTCTTAACTGAATTAAATTAGGTTCACTTTACACTACAAAAGCAATTGTGCAACATAGAATGTTAACTTTAATCTAAATTGACGTCCTGGCTGATTACGTTCTCAGATTAATTTTGGTTCTCATGACATTCCCACTCCAGTGATAGTGTCTATGTATCTCCACAGGCAATTATTTTAATAAGCCTCATTTTTCACTGTGGTGGGATGCCTGAGCAAGGACCCGAACCCATGACAATTTGCCTGCTACTAAAGATCAGCAGGGGATGCAATCTCACTGGCTCTCCACTCTACACTGCACTACTTGGATAATAAGAACACATGTCAGGCTGCTCATCGACTACAGCTTGACATTCAACATCTTAATTCCCTCCAAACGTACCATCAAACTCAGTACACTCTGTCTCTGCTCATCCCTATGGCATTGGATCCTAAGCTATCACATCGGCAGACCGCAAACAGTACACATTGGCAACAACACTTCCCCTTCTATAACCATCAACAACGGAGCAACTCAAACAGTGTACTCACTTCCCTGCTCGACTCTTCCATACGAATGACTGTGCCAGACACCGCTCCATTGCCATCTTTAATTTCACCGTCAATACCACTGTTAGATGAATAGCGGATAATGATGAGTCAGAATGCAAGAGAGAGATTGAAAATATGGTGGACGGTGGAGAGCACACTAACTGGGTGCATCACAGAGTGTGGCAACTGAAACCCAGCCTGCCATAATGACTTTCGACCAGTGGCTCTAACACCCATAGTAATGAAGTGTTTTGAGCGACTGGTTATGCAGCATATCAAAAATAGCCTACCTGCCGACCTAGACCCACTGCAGTTCGCCTACAGAGCCAACTGATCCACAGAGGACGCAGTCTCAACAACACTGAACCTCGTACTGCCACACCTTGATTGGAAAAATACTTATGCCAGGATCCTCTTCATAGACTTCAGCTCTGCTTTTAACACAATCATTCCGCAGCAGCTGGTGGAGAAGTTGGAGTATTTGGGGGTTGATGCTGGCACATGTAACTGGGTCCTGAACTTTCTATCACAACGGCAGCAGACAGTCAGGGTGGGCAGTAGGACATAAAAAACCATAGCCGTGAGCACTGGCTCGCCCCACCCAAGGCTGTGTCCTAAGCCCCCTGCTGTTTAGTCTGCTTACACACGACTGTACTGCTAGACTCAACAACAACTTCATCAACAAGTTCGCTGACGACACAACAGTGGCGGGTCTCATCAGTGACGATGAGTCGGCGTACAGGATGGAGGTGGAGCTGCTCACAGGATGGTGCAAATCCCACAACCTCGTTCTCAACGTGGGAAAAACGAAGGAGATGTTGGTTGACTTCAGGAGGGCGGGAAAACAACACCATACACCTCTGCACATCGATGGAGCTGATGTGGATAGGGTCAGCAGTGTGAAGTTCCTAGGACTCCACCTGTCAGATGACCTGAAGTCCACGACCAACACCACAGCACTGGTCAAGAGAGCCCAGCAGCGACTGCACCCTCTCCGAAGCCTACGGAAAGCAGGTCTCCCCACTGCACACCTACGAACTTTTTATAGGGGGACAATCGAGAGCACATTAACCTATGGCATCACCTCCTGGTTCTGGAGCTGCAAGGCGTACAAACGGCACCAACTGGACAGGATTGTGAAGACCGCCAGCAGGATTATTGGTGCTCCACTCCCTTTATTGCTGGACATATACAGGAAGAGATGTATTAGCAGAGCCATCTCCATCATCAAAGACCTAACACCCATCGCATCACATATTCTCCATCCTGCCATCTGGAAAGAGGTACAAGAGCATCAGCTGCAAAACCAGCAGGATGCTCCTCAGCGTCTTCCCGCAGGCTATAAGACTGATAAACGGACTTTGCCCCCTGCCAAGTATCGCGCACCAAACACCAACCTGGACACAGTGAAGCAGAGCCATTGTTGTGCCACTGCCGATCGGAACTCGTGATATATGTACTTTTATTTTTTATTTCTATTTAATTTTTACCACACCCTGAATGGACACTGGTTGAGAAACATTTTTTCGTTTTCCTCTGGGTATGTAAGTACTCAGAAAAATGATAATAAAGATATACAATACAATAGGAGGATGAAACATCCAATGAAGGAGACTGCTGAGGGTCTTAGATGCTGCCTGGCCATCACAGGTACTGACCTCCCCATCATCGAAAGGATCAATAAGTGGCTTCACCTTATAAAGGCAGCCATGTCATCATTGATCTGCACAGCCCTGGCCATGCTCTAATCTTTGCTACTACCACCGGAGAGAAGGTACAGGAGCCAAAAAACCGTGACCTCCAGATTCAAGAACAGCTACCTGCCAGCAACCATTGAGCTCTTGAACACTACGCAATGTCAACTATGGTCCTTTATGACGAAATGAGGAACTGCAGATGCTGGTTTACAAAAAAAGACTCAAAGTGCTGGAGTAACTTAGCAGGTCAAGCAACATCTCTGGAGAACATAGATAGGTGACATTTCAGGTTGAGACCCTTCTTCAGACTTGTATCTTTTATGGACTGAGTCTTTGGTTGCACTATGGACTTTGGTTTTTGTTTGCACTAATGATTAACTAAGTTTACGGTTATTCATTCATTGTATTTTTGATTATTATATATTATCTGAGTGTTATTAAGGTATAGCGAATAAGAATTTAATTGCTCTGTTGTTAGTGCATATGACAATTAAACACTTAACTCTTTTGATCATGAGTTAATTTACTACTCGAGCAAACATTAGAGTACAAGCTTTCCTGGTATCACCATGTATGGTTATCTAACATAACCCAAACGCTGCCCCAGGTGATGGAGAATAATATTACATTTTGGCTTACATGTGTGCTTCAGGTATATTTAGTTATGAAAGTAATTGGTTATAGCCCTGTCCCACGGTACGAGTTAATTCCAAGTTTAAAAAAAATCAAACTCGTGGTAAGCACGGAGAATGAACGTAGCGGGTACGTCGGAGCTCGGGGATGTCTCTTAGCGGCTCGTAAAGCTAACGGCAGGTACTCGGGAAGACTCACTAACGGCAGGTAAGCACGGGAAGACTCTTGAAGATTTTTCAACATGTCGAAAAATGTCGACAAGAGCCCCGAGTACCGACGAGTGGCCATTACCGTAAATCTCCGAGTTCGAATCGGGGCAAACTCGGGAGAGCTCCTGGAATGAACTCATACTGTGGAACAGGGCTTTTATTCTGCAGTTATGTTTTGGTGTGATATAAATCCATATTTTTATTTTTAGCCCTTTTCTGCCTCTCTGGCTTTCCTGAATATCGTGAAATTGGCTGGAATACTAATCCTGATCATGCCCTGGTTATGAAATTGGTTTCTCAATTGCTGCTGCATATCGGTCAGCACCTTGCCGGGATATGTATATTTCTACAGCCAGGTTTTTCCATTGACTTCATAATCAATGACATTGACTTTTTGGCACCCTGTTCCAAACAAAACATTTACACAATGACACATTGTGCTTCTGCCTTCCAGTTAGTGGTATCTGAGGCATTTGTGGGCAGACCAGGAGATGCGAGGTACAAGACCACCTACTTGTTACATGTCGAAGCAAGGAACTGCAGAAGCTGGCTAATACACAAAGGTCTCAGAGTGCTGCTGTAACTCAGCACGTCAGGCAGCATCTATGGCATCTGTTCTCCAGAGATGCTGCCTGACCTGCTGAGTTACTCCAGCACTATGTGTCCTACCTTGTTATGTGCATGTGGTCAGTGGGGTTCAGATGTACAGTGGTTAAGATGGGGAGAAGTGATGAAGGGGTTTTAAAGGAAATTTTACTGACTAAGGAGAAGAGTAATTGTTTAATAGGATGGTTGTTTCTGTATAATTTGCATGATATTCCACACTTGATACCATGGCTCTTTAATTGTGAGATGTAAGAAGATATGGGGCTTGTGGAGAACAATGATCTATAGTTACGCAGCCATGTAAATGACATATTTGATCTCTGGAATGTAACTGCACAATTGTGGTCTGAGCATTCAACCCCTTACTATTCTTGAAGCCATGCTGGAGCCCGGCATCAATAAAGTACACTTTATTATGTTCTTTGCAATACATTCTCAAATTGAATAATGCATACCTGACATACTTGGCATTCATCGCCCAGGGGCAGATAACAATGAATGTGTACTTGTCTGCTATTATTATATTTTTTATTTAACTTGTTCTAGATCGTTGCAAGGGCTGGATATCTCCATTTTGTAAAGGTGTGGAGTTGAATGGACTACAATCGATGTGCCTGTCAGACCTGGGGAAAGGAACAGGCCATTCAGTCCTTTACGTTTATTTAACCATTCTTTCAGATAATGGCTTCCCAATACCTGTAAATTTACTTACCTTTATTCCAAGTCCTTGCATGCCTTCTTAAACAAATGTCTATACCATTTTTGAAAACTTCAATTGATTTTTGCCTCAGCTGTATTTTAAGGCATGAAATTTGAGATTTTCATTTTGGGGAACAAAATTACTTCTCTCATCTGATAACTTTAAAATACAGTTAGCATGTGATAGGTAGTGGGATTGATGCCCGCGTTCTCCATTGGTCTTTTGGCTGCCGGTGTTGTGCCGGTCTCTTGCTTGATACATGTACCCGCTGAAGTGCAGAAATGAGGAGACACGGTGCATCATGTCAGGTTTTGCATCAGTGAAGAAATAATGATCTACTTTGATTGGAAAGAAGAGAAGGGATATCGAGAAATGGCACGTGATCCTGATATCGTGTGTCAGGATTGAGATGAAAACTATCTCTGCCTTGTTCTAGATTTTTCTCTCTCTCTACCAATTAGTTCTAAAATACTTGAAACTGATCCCATTGAAATACAGACCAGGTTTATGCAGCCAGTTGTCATGGTTTAGCGCTTTAAGATTTTCTGTCGTTTTGATGAACTGGAGCTGTACGTCCTTCGAAGCCGATATACCTTTCCTAACAGGTGGCCCCATAAACCAGATCCATGTCTCCAGATGGAGTCAGGTCAAGGCATTGTGCTACTGACACATCACATCTGCATGTGTGAATCCCAACTCCCTAGACATGGAGGGAATATTCCTTTTGTCTTTTCGATTGCATTTGAACCTGGCAACCAGCGTAATGATCGAGATATCTAGATAGCCAAATCAATTTGTCATCATTAATTCTAAAGTATTCTAAATATTAGGAGATCAGTATTAATGATGACAAATGGATTTGAGTATCCACAGATCAAAATCACTCAGCAAGTCATATTCCTTTGTCACATCCCACTCCTCTACAAAATGCAATGCTTTAAATAAGGATTTATTCCCTATTTTTTGATCTGGAGTTGTAACCAACCTTTCATCAGACCATTAATGTATAATGGGCAAGGAATGGTGAAAATAAGTGTGTAGGAAGGAACTGCAGATACTGGTTTACACTGAAGATGGACACAAATGCTGGAATAACTCAGTGGGTCAGACAGTATCTCTGGAGAAAAGAATAGGTGACGTTTCGGGTCAAGACCCTTCTTCAGACACTTCACAAAGACACTTTATTAGGATTTATATACACATACACATCCAAATATACATTAGTGTAGGTAAGTACGATAGTCTGCTTACCACAGGGGAGTTCAAATTTAGAATTTGCCAGCACATGGAAGGGAAGGTGTTCTATAGGATTATATGACGTAGAGAGAAAAGATTCTTGCCTGAAGTTTAAATACCAACACATGTTCTAATATATCACTTTTGCTGTAATACCTCCTAAAAGTGCTGAAGGCTGAGCCTTGCTTTTTATCACTGGCCAGAAGAAGTTGATTATCCCCAATAGTTTTGAGCAATTGATTGAAAGTGCAGAAGTGGTAGTTAGTTAACTGCTGCTGCTGCTTGTGTGTGGATCTGCAGGGAGTGGGGAGGAGCCACGTTGCCTCCCTGCTACATCTGCGGTAACTGGTTTACTGAGTCTCTCACTTGGGGGCAGAGCACCACTGGCAGCTGCTGGGTTGTGAAAACAATGATTGACATGTTTATATTGATAAATTGTTTACTGCGTTTTTGTTAAGGTAAAGGACTTTTTCTCCCCCTCGAGCACTAGTCTTTGTTTGATAGTACATTGAATATACCTTCCCAGGCGGCCACATTATGCACGAAAGCTAACCACCAGGCAGAACACAACATAATCAAAGGATGAATAGCTTGTATTTTATATTCATTTGTGGTGATACACCCAGACTAATACTCCTAAATGTGACATACTTCTGAGGGATTAACGAGTGTATTGGTGTTTCATTGTATCATGCTACTACTAAACCTAAACCATTGAACCATGCTACTATCTACATTACAAAAGTGAGCACACCAGTAATTTATTGGTTATAAACCACTTCAGGGTCATCCCAATCTTATGAAAGGTCTACATGTAAATCTTTATTTTTGATATCCCGTGTCACTTATTTTATGGAATGTATTACAATACCATATTCATTTACTTTACAGCTAAGATTATGGGTTTCTATTTTGGTAAAGAAAAATATGATTAAATGGAAAGAAGGTAAAAGAAGTTCACTAACTATCCACATGCTTTGAAAATTAAAAAATAATTGTATCTCAGGTACGTGGATACGAAAGTTCGAGAGACATGTGGGCCAAATGCGAGCAAATGGGATTAGCTTAAATGGAGCATCTTATCAGCATAAACGATTTGGGCTGAAGGGCCAGCTTCCATGCTGTATGACTCAATCACTCTATAGCACTGTTCCCAATCTGAGCATTGAGTTTGCAGTATTTGGGATAATGAGGGAAGGTGAGAAAATGGTGTTTTGCAGAAGGATCAGTAATGAACACGAGTCTGCTTTTGAGCACAATCCAACCTGATTTAAACTGCAGAGAGAGATGGAGAGAATGCAGTAAAGTCACTAAAAATACATTTTGTCCCCTTTCGTGTAATGCAGAGGCCACATGAATCCAGCACCACAGAGATGAGACTATGAGAGACCCTTGAACAATACACAAAGCTACATTGTCCTCTGTCCTGAAACTCTGAAATTGTGGATAGGCAGTAAAGTTTCACCTCTACTTTAACAGCAGTCTGTAGGGAGTTTTAAAATGTAAAATCTCATTTTCTCATCCACTCCCTACACACTAGCAGCTATTTATAGAGGCCAATTAACCTGCAAACCTGTACATCTTTATGACTAGAGAAGCATATATCTTAAATTGTAACGGTGTAGAATCTTGTAATGTCCTCTTTTAGATCCAAAAGCATTCTCTGTGGACAACAGTTAGGTAAATTGGAAATTTTATTCCCATTATTTTTCTTTCTGTATTTCCAAAATGCATTTTCAAGAACTGGCATGCCACTTCACTACACCTGGGGCCGCAGAGGTTTTCATGCTATGCACACCATAAATTGAACCTTTAGTGATTCTATCTCTTGGTGATTCTATCTGTTCGTAAAATTATCTCTCAGCGAGATTATCTCTTAGCGAGATTTTCTTGGCTCTTATGCATAACATGTAATCAAATTAATCAAACACAAAGGTAAAACGTAATCATGAGTGCTGATTTTGTTTGGAAGATCTCATTTGAGCATCCGTGGAAACTTCAGTCAATCATTTTTGTTGAATCCGTTAACATTGGTGTTTTGAAGCTGTTGCTTTGACCATAATGGGAAAGGTTCAGTGCAAAATGCAAGCCAGTTTCCCACCCCCACCCCCACCCTCACCCTATTGCTACACTACGCTTCATGCTGCCTTGGGAAAGCAGCCAACATAATTGAGTATCACACACCACAGCATCTCTCTTCTCCTTTCTCCCATCAGGCAGAAGATATAAAAATTTGAAAGCACATAGGCCTCAGGCTCAAGAGGTGCCTCTTCCTTTCTGCTTCCTCTCGTAAGCCTAGGATGATTTTTTTGATCTACCTCATTACAGCCCTTGCACTTTTCAATCTGAACTTTCTCTGTAACTGTAACACTCTATTTTGCATTGCTAATTTTCTCTTTTGCGCTATTTAACAACTTGTATATGTTATGATTTGCCTGAATAGCACATAAAACGCTGTATTTTGGTTCATGTGACAATAACAAACCAATAACAATATTGGCAACATGTGCTCCTAGAGAAAAAGGATAGAGTGAAATTGGGAAAGGGTTTAGGTGGAGATGAAAACTAATCTAGAATATCACAATAATACCCTTTTTAATAGAACAAAAGGATGGTTTTTAAGACATGGGTTGAGTCCTATATATTAAATATCACCATGAGACCCAAAGGATACCTGGTCATGTGTTGAGAATGGTGACTTTCCAGAAAAAGCTGAATTACAGACACTCCCCGATTCATGCAGTAGGGAATTTACATAAACTCTCACTTACGTAAGCAATTCTGTACGCAGTCCCTAGTGCAATCAAGGCAGTTTGTAATTTCCACTGTGATCACTCAAGTTTACATGATAAACAAGTTGGCAGCAGCAGGCAGCAGTGCTTATCCAGAAGGCCACATGCTGCAGAAAGTGCCTCGGACGCAACTTGACGCTGCTGACTAATACTCTTAGTGATGGACTCAAAGTCTGGAGTAACTCAGCAGGCCAGGTAGCGCCTCTGGAGAACATGGACAGGCGACATTTCTGGTCGAGATCCTTCTGCAGACTCAGTGATTTATTTTAGGCAGGAGATAGGGATGGTGATTTCGATTTACGTAAAATCTGACAGTTCACGGAATGTAACCCTAATGAAAATCGGGGAGTGCATGTACCATATATCAGTGTATTGATAAACAAGTTACAAAGATTAGTGAAGGCTGTTCTTGAGCCTGCTGGTCCGGCAGCGGAGGGACCTGTAGCGTCTCCCGGATGGGAGGAGGGTAAACAGTCTATGGTTGGGGTGTGAGCTGTCTCTGATGATGCTGTGCGCCCTGCGCAGGCATCGTTTACTATGGACAGACTCAATGGAGGGGAGTGAGGAGCCTGTGATGCGTTGGGCGATCTTCACCACCCTCTGCAGAGCTTTCCGGTCAGCAACAGAGCAGTTACCATACCATACTGTGATGCAGTTGGTAAGGATGCTCTTGATGGTGCAGCGGTAGAAGTTCACCAGAATCTGGGGAGACAGGTGGACCTTCTTATGTCTCCTCAGGAAGAAGAGATGCTGGTGAGCCTTCTTGATCAGCGAGAATGTGTTGTGGGTCCAGGAGAGGTCATTGGAGATGTTGACCCGCAGGAACCTGAAGCTGGAGACACGTTCCACCTCCGTCCCGTTGATATGGATGGGGTTGTGCGTGCAGCCTCTCGATCTCCTGAAGTCAACAATGAGCTCCTTGGTCTTCTTGGAGTTGAGGGCCAGGTTATTGTCGGCA
The DNA here is from genome assembly GCA_035221665.1 of Okamejei kenojei. NCBI lineage: Eukaryota > Metazoa > Chordata > Chondrichthyes > Rajiformes > Rajidae > Okamejei > Okamejei kenojei. The sequence goes on along the minus strand of CM069149.1, from coordinate 43,713,831 downwards.
CACCATGCTGTTAGGAGCTGAACTTCCTCCCTGTAGGCTGACTCATCATTGTCGCTGATGAAGCCAATCACCGTCGTGTCATCTGCATACTTGATGATGGTGTTGGTACCATGTACAGGTATGCAGTCGTAGGTGAAGAGGGAGTAGAGGAGGGGCTCAGCACGCAGCCCTGGGGTACGCCAGTGTTCAGGGTGAGCGTAGAAGAGGAGTGGTTATCCAACCTAACGGACTGTGGTCTGTTAGAGCTGGAAGCTGGAAGAGAAGAGGGTCAGGATTCGATTCCATATAAGTCGATTCCATATTTCTAATTGTCGAAACTGATGCTGGATATTGCAGTGGGTGCAATGAGTTGATGAGCTCGTTTTTAAAAAAAATCTTTATTGTTGGTGATGCTAATCTCTGGGCAAGGTGAAATGTATAACATAGGAGTTGGAAGTTAATCTGTTCATCTTCTATGAGAGAGGATTGGAAGAAATACATAATTACTCTAAATATAATTTATTGCAAAAGCTTTGCAAGATAGTTTAGATCTTTTGAATTTTCATGCGGGATTTTATGTATCTGCTCATAAAAATCCACCCCTATACTGACAAACTTACTGACTAATTTAATCATATGTTCCAAGCACAGGTTCTAATTAATTCTATCATATTCTATGTTTCTGTCCGACACCACATCACAATCACAGGTCTAGAAATTCAGATGTGCCTTCAGTGCACAAGCTTCCATATCAAAATGAGTGTATTCTAACTGCACTCCAAAGCATTTTGAACTATTAACATTTTAAGTTCACAATGTAGTTTGTGAGATCAGTCTGCCTCAGTGTCTGGCTCATGTTATATATAACATAGCCACCCTTCAGCATTTGGTGAAAAGGATTCTGTTGTGACACAATTTGAGCAATACATCTGCTTCATACAGCTCAGTTGTTGAAAAATCTTGCCTTGAGGCTGCTGTGGCATTGTCATTAGCCATTAGCTATTTTCTATTGCCCTCATGAATTCTGAGTTTGGAAACATTTGGGATCCTCAGCTTACTCTCAGGAAAGTGTAGAAGTTGCTTTCATCCAAGAGGCTGTCAACAAATCATGTCAACTGCTGGAGATACTTCTGGTGTAACTCTTGAAATAATTTTAGTATACAACTGTTTTACTGTGGAATAATTCTGGGCTGTTGCAGGTGACACATCAATGTAGAAATTTGTGCCGCAATCTGCTTCATCTGGCCAGTAACCATTCCTTTCTATACCAAGAGGAACACCTAACATATTTTCCATATTTTCCAAGGAATAAGAAGGTGCCAGATTTTGCCTCTGTTGCATATTTTACTAAATTTAGCAGACTATTGGGTATTTTGTTATAGAGTCATACAGCATGGAAACAGAGCCTAAGACCCAACTCGTCCATGCCAACCTAGATGCCCCATCTAAGCTGGTCTCAATTGCCTGCAATGGGCCCATGTCCTTCTAAACCTTTCCTATCCATGTTTCTTTCAAAGTGTCATTTAAATAGTGTTGTTGAAACTATCTCAATATTTCCTCTGGCAGCTCGTTCCACATACGGAAAAAGTTGCCCCTCAGGTTCCCATGAATTTTTTTCCCCTGTCACCTTAAACCAATGCCGTCCTAGTTCTTGATTCCGCTACACTGGGGAAAAACTCTGCGTTCACCTTTACTGTTTGCATTATGATTTTATACACTTCTATAAGACCATCCCATAAAAGCTAGTTGCTCACCAGCATGCCATCATTACCAGTGGAAGATTATACCACTCATAGGGTGTACATTGTTCATGAATATCCAAAGGAATCATAGACACATTTTGGCATTTTCCAGTATCTGCAGTTTTTTTTCTTGATTTTTCATTAATTACTTATGAACAAGACTCATGTCAAGACTCACGGGCAGATATGGAAACTAGGCACACCTCCAGAGGTATCATTCAGTTTACCATGAGGAGATTTGGACTCTTGCTCTAGTATTTTTGATTTGGACTATTCTGAAGGAGATCTGCAAACACCCACATATAAAAAAATACGTCTACTTCATCTGGGTCATTTTGGTCAACTAAAGCTCCAGCCCCACTATCAACTGGTTTGAACAAAGTGGAACGGTCTGATCTCCACGACGTCCCACAAGCCCTGAGTTCATCTGGTTAATGAATATCTACCCTTCCTGTCCATACAAACTTCCACCCAATTATCACCTCCTCCCTGGCAGTAACCATCTGGCCTCAACTAACCACAACCGACTATAAATCAACAATGAAAATCACCTGTTGGAGTCGGAATTACAGTGTTGTATTAGAAAACACCAACATAAAGGTTCTTTGTTTCAACAATTCTGATTTGAACAGCATTTAGTTGGAACAATCGATCCTGAAGTCTTGAATACGATCCAAAGACTCCTGGGATTTGCAGGATAATAGGTGTCTGTAAATTGCCTCTAGTTTGCAGGAAACTGATGGGAATGTGGGATAATGTAGGAGGAGTGCGATCATCGTGGACTTGGGCTGACACAGTTGTTTCCATGCTGTATCCATGTATCCTGGAGCAACACCTCATATTCCGCTTGGGCAGTTTGCACCCTTGCAGCATAAACATTGACTTCTCCAATTTCCAGTAGCCCTTGTTGTCTCCTCCCCTTCTCAGCTCTCCCTCAGCCCTCGGGCTTCTCCTCTTTCTTCCTTTCTCTTTTCTTCTCCCCCACCCCCCCCCCCCCCCGCCCCCACCCTACATGAATCTGAAGAAGGGTTTTGGCCCGAAACATTGCCTATTTCCTTTGCTGCATAGATGCTGCTGCACCCACTGAGTTTCTCCAGCACTTGTCTACCTTTGATTTTCCAGCATCTGCAGTTCCTTCTTAAACACAATATCCTGTTTCCATGCTGTATCTTTAAATCAATCAATCAATCTGTCCCAATGCTCCTAACAGACAACTTCTTAGCTTGGATTGGATTAAATAGAATTGAATGGGTATTTATGTGATCACATTTTAGAAAGTGCTTAGATACAATTTGCCATATTTTAAGATTGGCATCAATGATTTCAAATAATTTAAGCACTGCAAACTATTTACCCATTTCTCTAAGAATGTAACGTCAAACTCTTCATAACCTGTAACCTGACAAAAAAGCTTATAGGTTGCACAGCAATAATTCTTTTTGACCCTTACAATGGACTTTATTGTTGCACACATTTAAAAAACGATCAGATATCTAGTTGTGCGTTTATTAGATTTTTTACTAAAATGACAGTAGCCTGTGAAATTAAAACATGATTTTACTTGTCCTTGATTATGAATATACTCTTGTACTTTCAAGAGAGACAAGGGTGTTTAATTGTCATATGTACCGAAAATGGAATAGTGAAATTCTTACCTGCAGCAGCGTAACATGCCTGTAAACGCAATGCTCAGAGATATCACAATGAATTAAAAGTTAAAGAAATTAAAACAAAATTGCATGGGAACCCACCAAAGTTAAATGTTTTAAGTGAGAGATGACTCTATAACATTGTTTTAAATGCATGTTCTCTTACTTAAAACAGAATGGATCCAATCTTTATTTTTTGCTCCTCATTGCTAAACGCACCTTCCTCCATTAGGCATTTAAGATGGAGAATACTTGGATGTCAGACTGGTCACCGGCAGCAGTAATGCAATGCTTGTCTGGCCTCTGTGGTGACAACTTCTGTGATAATTCCTTCCCCCCACTGAGCAATGCTGACCTTCCTCTTGGTGCCACCCTGTGCAGCTCAGATAAGGTCAGGAACTCAGCAGGAGAGGTGAATCAGCTTGCACTGCTTTCCTTTCTGGTCGATACTGTGCCAATCTGATGTTTACTTGGGCAACAACTTTCACATTGCTATGTTTTAATGGGAGGAAAAAGAATTCAGATTAAACCAATCTATCCTGCATGAGCTTGTCATTCACTTGCAGCTGTATTTTTATTTTGATTAACCTTTTTGTTAATGTACTCCGTTTCATCACTCTCAACTGCTTTTGCAGACAATGTCAAAGTCCATAGGTGTAGTGACTTGCAACTTCTTGTTGAGACTTCAACAAAACCAAGCCACTGTGTATAAAGCAGACAGGCAGATGATTAATAACACCGGTCATAATTATGCTTTACATAAAATTCTCCTTCAAGGCATGGTTCGGCTCACAGTCCTGTTTTAATAACTAATGGCATCTCTAGATTAATGCGATAGTGGGTGCTGCACTCAATGATTTGTACCTGAGCTTCAAGCTCACTATTTACACAAAATAGTTATAAAATGTGTAAAGTGGGCCTTGAACATTATTTTGAGCTTCTACATAAAGTCACATCAATTCCAAATGAACATTTTAGTTTAAGAGATATGCCTTCTCTTAAGTATCTCTATCCGTACCTTTTCTTAAGTCTGCAAACTCCCCACCCCCCCGGAAGATTATTGCTTAGATTTGTTTTAATTGCAGTTGTTTTTAAACTTGAAATAGGTTTGTTTTTTACTCTCTTTCCTCCCTCCAAATGTTAATTTTCAACAACCGACTGCAAGAACATGCTGCTGTGTGCAACGTGTGGCATAAATTTGTACCTGAAGTTGCCTTGTCTGGTTGACTGCCAAAATGTGATTGAAGTGCTTAGCAGAGGGCAGCGCTTGCTTCCTAGCCCCCAGGTCAATGGAGAATTGAGTGAGAATTCTTCTTTTTTTTTGCTGTACAAGTCTGTGCAACGGGTGTTAAAATGTCAATGTGATGGGCTGTCATCCCTGCAAGGGAGGGAGGGAAAAGAGCAAGTGCTGATCAATAAGCCCCTGGCCAGAGCAGAGATGACTGAGATCAGGGGTAATAGGTTACCTGCCTGCTTACTCACCCCAGGATGGCATTTGCACACCTTTTTTAGGAAGGGGAGAAGAGAATAAATGAAAAGTTCATACAAGACCTGACCTGTTGCTCAGTGCACTCGGAATTTTGGGGCACCCTAAGCTTGAATGTAATGTTTTTTATATTCTTTACAGGTTCGGGAATTGGGTGGCATTCCTCTCATTCTGGATAACTGTAACATCGATGACCATAACCCTTGTATCCTTTTATGAAGTACCTTCTACATTTGATATTTTATGAAAAGATCTTCAGCATCCCCTCAGCTAAGTATTGCTGTTCATGTCTCTCTCTGTTAAAAAGGGAAGTTGCTATTTCAGTATTTATTGTTTTGCCTGCTTACATTTAACCAAGACAGATGGTTATGAAAAATAGCACTAACTCCTTTCTTCGTATCAGTGGATCAACATTTTGGTGAAATTTGGTGAAAGCCAAAGAGACATCATGGAAGCCTGCCTTTTCTGACCTGTTGGGAGCCATTGGTCTTGTGTTTGCAATCTGTGTACAGGGTGCAATGTTAGATGGATTGATTTATGCTTAAAACTAGAGCAAACTGCTGGTAGAACTGCTGCCTTGTAGTGCCAGAGACCTGGGCTCGATCCTGGCCTCAGGTGCTGTCTGTCAGGAGTTTGCACATTCTCTCTGCGACCATGTGGGTTTCGACTGGTGCTCCAGTTTTTCCCCACATTCCAAAGATGTGTGGGCTTGTAGATTAATGGCCCCTATAAAATTGCCCCTCATGTTAGGAATTGATAAGAAAGTCATACACAACAGAAACATGCCATTTCAGCCCAGCTTGTCCAAACCAACCAAGATGCTTATTGTATTTTCATGTTAACTTGTAGGAGAGGATCCTCGTATGAAGAAGGGTCACCTTTACGTTCTCACCGCAGATGCTGCCTGACCTGTTGCGTTACTCCAGTACTTTTACTCCAGATTTCAGCATCTGCAGTCCTTGTGTCTCCATTTAGCCTGCTTCCCTTGCCTCGAAGTCCCACTCTCACTGGATCCTGGGTACTAAGCACAAATCAAACCAAAAAATCTGAAAATGTTCTGACACAAGGATAGTGATGGAGGCACTGATTTGGTTTTGGTTTCCGCAAGTAGTTTGCTCTATTCCTTTTAGCATTTACCGTATGTTTTATTTCAGCTTTCCATCATCTGTAGTATTTGCTTGTTGATTCTATTTACTGAGCACTTTGTACATCTTGTTTTAATTTAGTTTACTTTAGCGATGCAGTGTGGAAACATGCCCTTTGGCCCACTGAGTCCATGCCGACCAGCACTAGTTCTATCCTACACTCTAGGGACAATTTACAGAAGCCAATCAGCCTACAAACCTGCACGTCTTTGGAATGTGGGAGGAAACCGAAGCACCTAGGAAAAACCCACACAGTTACAGGGAGAACGTGCAAACTCCATACAGACAGCCCCCATAGTCAGTATTGAACCCGGGTCTCGGGCGCTGTAAGGCAGCAACTCTACCCGCTGCACCATTGTGCTGCTTAACTTTAACTTTAAAAGGGTTGCTTGTGGAAGTTGAGTGAATACGTAGGAGCAGGACAGGTGGAAATGGGATGGGATGGTAAAAGTCTTTCTTTCTATTATTTGTGCTTGACTAGCTCCAGTATTTTCACCTCGTGGATCTCGCGTTGTGGAGAAGTTCCCGTAAATCAGCTTGGCTTGGGAAAGGGGAGTGAACTGATCTCAAAGCTCTTCATCCATTTGATTATCTGTGAGCTTGTCAATTTACTGCTGTTATCTCTATTGTCTGGATTGCCTCGTATGTTTTAAGAATGCCTCGGGGATGAGGTTGGGGGTTAAAGAGAGAGAATTGTTGTGAATCAAAGTTTAATTAAAGGCCAGGACATTGCTGGCCAAGAGGTATAATTTGGTTTAAAGAAAATAAAAAGCTAAATTGAGATGTCTGAAAACAACCTCCAAGTATAAAGGCTTTGTTTTATTGAAGGATTTAGCAAAGACAATACTTAAACAATTTAGAGGGTTTTTTTAATGTAGTAATTATTGAAATATATATGACCAAAAACACACCTAATTTTACTCCTAAACTGGCTGGACAGTATTTAGATGGTTTGTACAGATGTTAGTATAATTTTGAGGGTTGTTTATGTTCTCTGCTGTATTCAGTGGATTGATTTTGTGGTTAAATTGGAGAACGAATGATTAACCAATAACGGTGCTTGAGACACCCAGGTAACTGTTTGCAGACAACTAAATTGCTTTTGATTAGAGACGGGAGCAATCCAATTATTCAGAGTATTTCAACATCAGAGGGACTGAGAACAAAGAAGAAATTAAGTAAACTAAATTAAATGAAAACTAAATTGATGCAGAGGATATTGAACTACTTTTGGTTGCTTTATGTTTTAATTTTTTTCAATGTAGACCTGATTTTTTTTAATTGTAGTTTACTTTAGAGATACAGCATGGATACAGGCCCTTCGGCCCACCGAGTTCACGCCGACCAGCGATCACCTGTACATTAGATCTATCATACACGCTAAGGACAATTTACAGAAGCCAATTAACCTACAAACATGCACGCCTTTGGAGTGTGGGGGGAAACCTGAGCACCAGAAGAAAACCCACACGGTCACAAGGAGAACATATAAAATCTGTACAGACAGCATCTGTAGTCAGGATTGAATCTAGGTCTCTGGCATGTTAAGGCAGTAACTCTACCGCTGTGCCACTGTTATTAAACTCTCCCTACAAAATGTAAATTAATTGAAATGAGGGGTTGTATTAAAACTATTCTCAACTGGCAATCTTGTGCTACCCAGCTATTTAGCTGCTACACAGAATCAAGTTGATTTTATTGCCATGTGCATTAGTAGGAATAGCAGGTGCAATGAAAATCGTGCTTGCAGCAGCAGCATCATAAGCACACAGACTCAGGCCACTAAATTATACATCAATTCTACAAGGCACTGTAAAGAGATAAATAGTGCAAAAGCACACAATTAGAAAAGAAGTTCATGGTAGTGCAAGAGGTGGTCCATAGTGTTACATTGCTGAGCAAGGTCAGGGATGTGCAGGTTTCTTCACGAACCTGAAAGTAGCTGTTCCTGAACCCAGTAGGTGGGACTTCAGGCTTTTGTACCACCCGTCTGACTGTAGCAGTGAGAAGAATGTATGGCCCAGATGGTGAGGATCATTGATTTTTTTTTTTAGTTTAGTTCAGTTTAGAGATACAGCATAGAAACAGGCCCTTCGACGACCAGCGATCCCCGCACACTAAAAATATCCTGCACCCTCTAGGGACATTTAAAAACATTTTTACCAAGCCAATTAAACTGCAAACCCGTACGTCTTTGGAGTGTGGGAGGAAACCGAATATCTCTGAGAAAACCCACGCAGGTCACGGGGTGAATGTACAAACTCCATACAGATAAGCACCCGTAGTGTGGATCGAACCCGGGTCTCCGGCGCTGCATATGCTGTAAGGCAGCAACTCTACCGCTGCGCCACCGTGACAATGATATATGCCTCCTTCTTGAGGCAGTACCTCATGTTGATTCTGTCAGTGGCAGAGAGTACTATGGCCGTGATGGTCTGTGATGGCTGAGTTTCTCATTCCCCACAGCCTCTTGCATTCCTGTGTGTTGGAATTACTGTACCAGGCCATGATGCAACCAGTCAGGATGTCTACAACTGTTGGTCTACATCTTTGACTGAATACCTGATGACCCATGTGTATCTGCATGTAATTTCCATCTTATATCGATTGTAAAGAGGCCACATTAGTTTGTTCAAGAATTCTGTTCAAGAATCAGTTAATTGCTAACAATCGTTCTTAACAAGTAAGGTAACAGCACATCATATATATTTCCTTCATCCTCCTCATCACTTTGAGAACTCCTGTACATGCTGTGCCATTCCTACTCTGAAATGTTATGTTCCACTGGAACTGAACCTGAGTTTTCTAGATGTTGCAGCATGCAGGAAAAGATATCTGATTCTGCAGGAGATGCTTACACATCTAAAAATATAATATTTAAAGGCTGTCAACTGTAATATTTTGCTTTTTTAACCCCACCCCTACCCCCCTCCAAATGTTTACTTAGTCGGGTATCTTGACCAAATTATTGAAGTCTGCAAAATCTGAAAAGTTTAAATTGCATTTTGTATTTATATTCATTCAGTGTACATTCTGACCAACATCACCATATCACTTAACATTTTGTTGCTTCTTCCCGAGTTCATGTAGTGTTTACAATTTTTTACTTAAAATACATTTTAGGAGTTGTGTAGATGATGTGAGAATTGAAGTTCTAATGAAGCAGCTAAGGATGTAAACACTATCAAGTAAATATACTGATTTTCTAGACAAGGAACTGCAAATGGTTTACAAAACTGCATGTTTCCAAAAAAAGACACAAAATGCTAGAGTAACTCAGCAGGTCAGGCTGCTGAGTTCTCTCTCTGGAGAACATGTATAGGTGATTGTTTGGGTCAAGACCCTTCTTCAGACTATTAATTTTGCCTGTATTCCACATTCAACAGCAGAAATGTTCACTATATACTCCCTGGAACTTAAATTTGTGGAAAGTTAGTTTTAATTTACTTTAATATGCAATTTCATTTGAGCTAGTTGGTGTCTCTAACACATTCCATTCATGCAATGTTCTTAAACAAAATTAGTTGGCTGAAAGCAAATTTGCCAATTGTTATGGATGCAGATTGTCAAAAGCCCTGCTACCTCAAGTATACATTACCTAAACTTTGTAAATGGCAAGAATTGGAGCTAGCCGACCCGAGAGCAATTTGAAGGGTTTGCTTCAAGAGATGTTTTTGCCCAAATACCGGAACTGATTTCTTGAGGAGCTGACCGAGGTTGCCTTTACAGAGTGTGAAGTGCCTTCTAAAAGGTAATGGACTGGAACTGAATAGGCTCGTACTGTAATAACAGTGCTTGTGAATAGAAATCTTTACACAACAAAAGCATCAATGCGATTTACACTTCTAAAAAGATGAACCGTAAAGTCAGGCTTTAACAGCTCTCTGCCATTTGCTGCTGTTTACAGCCAGGAAACAAAGACTTGGTGGAGAAAAGAAGCCAAAGTTCACTGCTGAATTGATTCTAATTAGGTTTCATGCAGATTAGCAACTGACTGAGCTGAATTGAAATAAGAGGTTGGACTTTTAGCCGAAGAAAGTAATGATATAGAAAATTATTCTTGGTTAATTTTGAACAACATATAGGCGCCGTCAAGTATGGCTGCCCTGCCTGCAGCTGTTCGTCCTTTCAACCGTTTTTTATTTTTAGTGTGTTAGTGTGTTTTGTTTTTGGAGGTCTTCTAGTCTTTTTATGTGGGGGGGGGAGGGGGAAACTGTTTTTCACAGTCCCTACCTGGTCGGAGATGCGGCTTTCCTCCAAGTCGCATCTTCGCCCCCTCCTTGCGGCCTGCCAACGGGACTGGAGCCACGTTTCCTGCCGGGACCGGCCAGACCTTCAGCTTCAGCGGCGGCACAGCGGTGAAGCACCATTGCGGAGCGAGCGATGCCTTACCGAGGGTCGCCGTGTGGAGTGCTGTGATCGCCGACTCCAACATCGCGGAGCTGTCGTTGCGGAGCGTCCAGCCGCAGGCGGCGCTGACTTTTAAACACCGCGGAGCCTGGGATCTCTCGCCGAGATCGCCAGTGTGTTGGGGCTCCGACCAGTGCGGCCTGTGGACTACGGGAGCCGCGGTCTCTGGTTGGAAGAGGCCGCTGAGTGTGTTCTTCCGACGCCGGAGCTCCATCATCCGGCGAGAGGACCTGAAACATCGGGCCGCCGTTGCGGTGACTGCGGAGGCCTCAATAGACCCGACTATGGTGAACAAGAGGAAGTGGACTGGACTTCCTTGTGATGTTCCCTTGCAGCTGCAGGCCTTACTTTTGGAGATGTTGGGAGTCTGCAGGATATGGAGTGCAGTCAGAGAAGCCTTGGTGTGTTGTTGCACATGATGATGCTGCATTGTATGCATTGCACTGTGGCAACGGGGTGAATCTTTAGCAGACCACTGATCATACAGACTGTTCCACATCCGTCCTACAATCCTCATCTTCCATCATTGCATCTAAGGTCTATTTACTGGAATTCCTAACTTAATTTCTTCCTACCATCATGAAGAAGGTACAGGAATCTGAAAATGACGATCACCAGGTTGAACAACAGCTTCTCCCCAGCAACCATCAGGTTCTTGAATCCTGCAGAAGGGTCTCGACCCAAAACATCACCGATTCCTTCTCTCCAGAGATGCTGCCTGGAGATGCTCATCCCACTGAGTTACTCCAGCTTTTTGTGTCTATCTTTGTTTTAAACCAGCATCTATCTTTGGTTTAAACCAGCATCTATCTTTGGTTTAAACCAGCATCTGCTTCTCACACAACAGTAACCTCAGCAACTATGAACCTCTATGGACTGACTGTCTTGGGTTGCACTGTGTTTTTTTGCACTAGTATTATGGTTATAATTAATTATTTTTAAAGAAATGTGCAATCCATGTGCATTGGATTTAAGAGCCGGTAAAGTTGCTGCAAGTAAGAATTTCATAGTTTCATTGTCGGTGCACATGACAATTAACCACCCCTGACTCTTAAACCTTTGTCCTCTGATACTTTCCTTTTAAAACAAATTATTCCATTAAGTTAATGTTTTAGAATGTTTATCTCTAGTGTTTTTTTAAATGGAACCAAACAGATATAATTAGAGACAGAAGAGAAAATGTCCGGTGTAAAAGGTGCTGATAATTCTGGGATATTGCTTGGATCAAGTCCAAGCCCAGGATTCTGAGATGGGCTGAAGCCCTTCAGTGAAATTTTAATAAAGATAAAGGCTCAAAAAACAACCAGATAAATGTAATAAAAGATTTTGAATGCTTCCATCGACTCATCCATAAAACATAACAGTGAAATGTTACCATGCTGGAGTAACTCAGTGGGACAAGCGCTCTGACCCACTGAGTTACTCCAGCATTTTGTGTCTATCTTCGGTGTAAACCAACATCTGCAGTTCCTTCCTACACAAATGTTACCATGCTTTGTTTTTCTTATGGAAAAGTGTCCAGGGAAACAGTTTTTATGTTAAATTGATTAGATAAAATGCAAGGTAATGAACAAGTTGTTTCTCTGGATGCGAACTGTTTGCCGTGCACAAACATGGAGTGAACAAAATCTCGATACTCTTCATCACATCTCTGTCCTGAATTCCACAAGTAGATGGAAATTGTGACTTGTAATTTGAGTTGCATATTTTTTGATAAGAAAACACAATTCAGCATTTGCTTCATTCTGATGAAGTAAGCGATGTTTATTTGTGGAACTGATCTAAGCAGCACTATTCCCTGGAACATGTCTGTGAAACTACAGAGCTGCTCATCCTTTTAAGTGCTTATATAATTTCAACAGGTTTGTTTCTTCAGATCATGATCTCTGTAGATAAAAAAAAGTAGCATTTTAGAGTATAAGATATACTAAATATAGTATATAAATGTAATATTTATAAATATAATATTGTACTATGTATTGGTCATCATATTGTGGCATGCCAGATTATGCACAAATATTGATGTCAAATACCAAATGGTTTCTTGATGATGCTAAACTTTCTGGTTTACCACGCATTCTTCTGGTACACTGGATTGTTTAGTGAATATGATATTGCTCAGTTCATGATTTTGAGACTGTCTTTAGATTTTGACTTTAGAGATGCAGCGTGGAAACAGGCCCTTCGGCCCATGGCGACCACACCTACCAACGATCACATCATACACTAGCACTATCCTACATACCAGTGGTAATTTACAATTTACAGAAGCCAATTAACCTACAAACCTGTACATCTTTGGAATGTGAGTGGAACCCGAAGCACCCAGAGAAAACCCACAAGGTCACAGGGATAACGTACAAACTCCATACAGACAGCACCTTGTAGTCAAGATCGAAACCGGATCTCTGGCACTGTAAGTTAGCAACTCTACTGCACCACTGCTCCTCCCTTTCATTGATAGATAACACGATTAGGTCAGTAAACTGGTCATACAATTAGGGTGTTATATTGGTGCAGCTGGTAGACCTGATGCCTCACAGCGCCAGAGTTCTAGGTTTGGATCCTGACCTCGGGTGCTGTTTGTGTGGAGTTTGCACACATAGACAGCACTCCGTGACTGTGGGTTTCCTTCGGGTGCCATGGTTTCCTTCCATATCCCAAAGACGTGCGGGTTTGTAGATTAATTGGACTCAGTACATTGCTCCCAGTGTGTAGGGAGTAGATGAGAAAATGGCATAACGTAGAATTTGTGATTGATGGTCGGTGTTTACTCGGTAGGCTAAAGGGCCTGTTTCCAAGTTCTGTAAACTAAATTGTAAACATAGTAAGCCCAAAAACAAACTTGTAATGTGAGTCTTGCATGATGCAAGTTCTATTCAGAAGTGTATGCTCCTTTACAAATCACCATGTTCAGGCAGTTAACTTCTGAATGTTCAACCAAGTGTGAATGTAAATTTTTAGTTTTGACTACAAAGTTTCACCTGTTTAATTGTGTAATTTGATTATTTCACCTAACAGTTCACTGTTCCATTTCAAAACTTTTTGAAGAAAAAAAAAATCAAATCTACAGAAATCAGAAACAAATAAGATATTTATTTCACCAGCATAGAGTGGGTATGAGATGGGGTCATCCATGATTTCTATTCAGAGATGGGTACATGTCATTGTGCACAATGGAACTATATTTAATTGCCTTCCAGATAACAATTGTTGATATATTTTAAACCAATCAAGATGGCAGTTGATAAGATAATTATCTATATGCAAATAGATATTTATAAATGGAATACCTTTTTTAGTAGGTCAGATCAATCATGATTATTCAAAATGTTATGCAATAAGCTTCAGATATTTGATCAAATGCCAGTACTGAAGATTATGATCTTCATTTGGCCACATGTTGAGGACATTTTTATGTTTGCTTTGACTTCCAATTTATTGTCTAGAATATATGTAATGGTGGTGATGCATGAACTGAACGTTACACTGATGAAAGATATTGACCCTGAGAAACATGAGGAAGAAAAAAGGGTGCATAAAAACACCAAATTAGTATTCAGCTGCTTCCAACAACCCAATTGTGTTATCCTTCTACCACCCTTCTCATAGATTCTTAATGTCGGTCACATATTGAATGAAAAAAGTCTAACTAATTTTATTTTAAATTTACTTTTGTATTCATTTCTGGTCAAGACACAAGTTCCTTTTGCAGCTGAATTCTCAATTTCAAATAATATTGGATGATCAGATTGAAGAGGAATTTAGACACTTTCCGTATCTAATAATCCTTCTCTGAATGTTGACAAATGCATAACTTTGAACAGATTTCTGAGTGTTTCAAGGATGAGAACCCCTATTATCTCCTTTGACAATTGGACAAAATGACCAGATTTGCTGGCAATACCCACATCCCAAGAAAAAAATGATTTTGTGCTAAAGGGTTTGTAATTTACTCTTTTCTTGTACTTCTCTTTAAGCTAAAATTTGCTGCATTTTATTGCTTCTGTCTTCTCCCTAAGGATTGTAATGTTGAACATATTTACTCCCTGATCTCATCAACACCCGAGGATATGTGCTGAAGGTTATCAAGTGCATTTGGTTCAGGATAGCCAGTGTTCTGCAAACATGTATACTTTCATTTCATTTTTTCATAAAATGTCAACAATAATGGATTATCACTACTTAGATTGATAATAACAGTACTACTACTGTTTATGGCAGAGTAGATCTTTCTCAAAACTTCACAGATATTTCGGGTTTAAACTTTTTAAATCCTCAATTGGTGCAAACTTGCTTACATTTCCATTAAATCATTGATTTGTTACCCAGCTTGTTACCTTATGTATAACATATATTCATTTGTTCTTAAAAGCACAACAAAAATGTATTTTGCTGGTAAATTGGAAGGCTAAAAATTAGCATTAGGGTTAGGGTTAGGGCTAAATTCAAACGCTAAACTCAGATTTCTACCACAGACCTCATGTTAAAACAGACTTAAGTATTAGTCATCTAAGACCAGTTTTACAGCATTCCCCAAAAACATTGTATAAACCTTCTCACATAGTTGAAAGCATTTGTGAAGATAGCCTTAAGAAATCCTGCCATTTTCTATAATTGCCTTTCCTCTGGGGCATTCCTGTTTTTTCCATATTCTCAAGTCTCAGACTGGAAATAAAAAGTGGAACCTTTGATGAGGCTTTAAAAGTTGGAAATAAATACTACAAAATGTGGTGCAAGAAGTAGAAGCTGTGCCACTGACAGTCAGAAAAATATTTAATTTCAGCGATCATTCATCATCAGTCTGTCTGGTATGAGTTTGGCAAGTAGGATTGTTTGTTTTCCTTACAATGCTTAATCCAGTTAAACCTTCCTCCTTTATACTTGCAAGTGCTCATTGCAAGAGATGGTACTCAGTTTGTTTGCATATTTTTTTGAATTCAGCTTAATATTTTGTAAAAGCTAAATCAGCATATTCAATACTTTTGAAATGTGAGTTTTTTTTCGTAGCATTTAAGTTTTGGATGTAAACCAAGACAATTAGATACAAGTAGTGAAGACGCAAGGGAATGCAGATGATGGTATACAAAAAAAGGCACAACGTGATGAAGTAACTCAGTGGGTCAGGCATCAATGCTGGAGAACATGGATGGGTGACGTGTCACGTCAGGACTCTTCTTCAGTAGAAGGGTTCCAACCGAAAACCTCACCTAGCTATGTTCTCCAAAGATGCTGAGTTACTCCATCAGTTGGTGTCTTTTTGGGGGATATAAGTAGTGAACTTTACAAGGGCAAGAACATGTGGCTAAATTCATCAAGGAGAGTTGTACTCATCAAGTGTCGAATTTTGGTTAGATTTGCCATCGATGTGCAGCTTTTTTTCCTGTGGGTTGAAACAACTTTTACCTCTACTTTTACACACCAGAAAAGAAAAGACATCAGCTGAATAGTCTCTAATTTTAATTAAGGTGAACCTTAGCAGAGCCAATACAGAGGCAGTAGCTGTCAGGTGGTGAGCGGAAAATTGTTCATAGAGCGATATAACGTGGAAACTGGGCCTTCTGGCCAAGTGTGCCCACAAGCCCTAGCAACCTGTTGGAGGTTTTGGTGTTACCCTGATTACTTCCAGGAGACCTTTGGAAAGGGAGTATGAAGAATCAGTTTTCCATCCCTAGAACTATCCAGAGATTTTAGAGGTTGAGTCTGGTGGAAGCTTCCAATCCAAAACATTGTCTGTCCATTTCTTCCGCAGATGTCGTCTGAGCTGCTGAGTTCCTCCAGCACTTTGTGATTTGCACAAGAACTGCAATTCCTTGTGACTCAGGGGTTATACTTTCCAGAGTGTGCTTTTTATCTAGTTTGCAGATACAAATAGATATTTATCTTGTATACATTATCAATTTTAAAGAAACAACTAAATGAGCGATGTGGTACTTGTATTCATTCTGATGAGCAAATGCATTCACTGGGATATAAATTTCTCCAGAGAGCAAGGGATTTTCGGTCACTAGTGTATCATTTTTGTTGCATCATTCAACTTCTTCCATCTTTCATTGGAATCATAACTAGTTTTGTGAGACAAGAGCCAGCTGACAAGATAAGGTAACAGATAAGACCAGGTCAGTTTCTGCTTTAAGCATTCTTGTAAATTTGAGGATACTTTTAATGCCGAGTGGTTTTTCTTCTGCTTGTGAACTGACTATTCCATCATCATCTTCAGAGTGATGCGTAAAGTTGTTTGGCTTATCACCACCCACATTAAACCTAGTTTGTAAATGTGCAATGCCTTGTATCTCGTGACTAAAACACCAGTTTAAAGCTAACATGTTCCTATTCCCTCGTTCACTGTTCTAATTGTGACTGAGAATGTTGTTACTCTGGGGGAATTTTAGACACTGTTTAAATGAAAGTGGGTGCCACTATAATGGCAGCAATTAAACATTTGCTGTGCTTAGTTTGTCGATGCTGCTGCAGCTCCTTCCATACACTTCAATCATGTGAAATAACAGAAAAGGCAAACTTTCATAGCTCAGTGGTCACAGTGTGTATTTCATACCTTTTGTCCTTCAGTGGCATTTCACCAGCATCACAACATTATTAAACAGTGGAGCATAATTAGGCAATGCACTCCAAATAAGAATTAAGTTAATCCTAGAATAGCCTTTGTGTTGATAGCTATGTTTTAATAATGAATTCTATGAGCAATACAACCCATGACTGAATTTGCTTGAATTCAGTCTGCTGATACTATGACAACTTGGAGGAACAGTCAACAATCAGTTCCTATCTATTCTATGTCACTGTCTCTACAATACTATTTGTCATTAGTCATTTTAATTATTGTAGAACATAGAACAAACAGGCCCATGGTGTCTATGCTGGCCATAATGCCAATTCAAACCAATCACATCTGTCTGTACATGATGTACATAGTCCACATCCATCCATCCCCTGCCTGTTCATGTGCCTTCCTATAAACCTCTTAAATGTTATATCTGTTATATCTGCTTCCATTACCTTCCCTGGCCGCACATTTCAGACACCCACCATTCTGTCTTTAAGAAAAACGTGTCCCACAAATCTCATTTCCCTCTCTCATCTTAAACCTATGTCCACCAGTTTTTGACATTTCCAAACTGGGGAAAAGACACCGACTATCTACTGTATCAAAGCCTCTCATAATAGAACATATTTCTTACAAGTCATCCCTCTACTTCCAGAGAAAACAATTTAAGTTAGTCTGACCTCTCCTTATAGCTAATGCTCTGTAATGCAGGCCACATCCTGGTGAATCTCTTCCACACTTTCTCCAAAGTTTCTGCATGCTTCTTGTACTTTCATAAGATCATAGGTGATAGGGAAAGAATTAGGCCATTCAGCCCATCAAGTCTACTCCACCATTCAATCATGGCTGATCTATCTCTCCCTCCTAACCCCATTCTCCTGCCTTCTCCCCATAACTTCTGACAATACTTTGGTGCTCTAACACGAACTGCAAACGGTACTCTAATTAAGGCCTAACTAAAGACATCCTTAATGTTCTGATTGTTAAAGGCAAATATGCCCTTTGCTTTCTTTACTACCTTGTCTACTATATCATCGCTTTCAGGGAGCTATTGACTTGAACCCCAAGATCCCTCTGTATGTCATTTACTGTATTTGTTCCTCTTACATGTTCCAAAGTGCAACATCTCAGATTGGATTTTCAGAAGGCTTTGGTAAGGTACCACACATAAGGCTGTTAAATAAGATAGAAACCTATGGTATTAGAGGCAAGATAATGGCATGAATAGATGATTGGCTGACTGGCAGAAGGCAAAGAATGGGAATAAAGGGGGCCTTTTCTTGTTGGCTGCCTATAATCTCCCGATTTGTCCTGGTTGCTCTTCTTAAACAAAGGAACAATATTGGCTATTTCCAGTCATCGCCTGTGATTAAAGGTGATACAAAGATTTTTGTCAGAGCCCCACTAATCACCTCTCTTGACTCCTTCACTCACCTGAGATAGATCCCATCTGACCTTGGACTTATCCACCTTCATGTTCTTAAAAAGACCCAGCACCATATCCTCCTGGATGTCAACATATCCCAGAATATCAGCATACCCCTCCCTATCTCATTATCCTCCACGTCCTTCCACTCTGTGACTACTGATGCGATTCTACAATTCATTAATAAATGAACTGAAAAGAGAGGGAGGTATCACTAAATCCAGGCATTTTGAAAACGCCAGATTTTATTGAGATAACCTCTTTGTTTATAGACTCTGCTGCTAATTTGTTCATCTTGTTCCATTGCACCACCTTTGCACATAACAAGACTTAACCTTAGCACATAATCCCTCATGTGGCAACTTCCTTTAGCTCTGAGATGAAGAATTTATTGTTGTAGAATGGGGATACATTTCTTTCCTGATTGTCAGCTTTGGCGAACATCGCCCTCTCGATGTGCTTGTGATTTTAGATCACAATGAACAAAAGAGCCATTTAAGTTGATGGTTAAGAGTTCTTTTATAGTTTTGCATGAATATGGATTGTAATCACCCTAAATAGTAGCTCACAGTAACAGAACCAAAGCAAGAAAATTCTCTTTGATGAAGCAGCTTCCTATGTGTCCTAAATCACAGCCTGCATTAGAAAACTGTAACCAAATGTGTCCTCAATTGGGGGGATTAATTAATGTTCTTCTGTTAGATTTATCTATTTTTTGTTGCTGTGCTACGGCAGGTTTAAATCATTAACAGTAATGGCAGCCAAGATTTTTTGGCTTCTACGTGCAACTCCCACTCTGAGCATGAGAGCAAACCGTTTCCATGGTATTTCATTATTCTAAATTTGAAAGTTGTCTACACTGTTTCACCAATGACTTCTAACTTGAATCAATGAATGCGGAACATACATTTTTCTTTAAAAGTGTTTGTCGCTTGACATTTGTGTTGTGTCCATATTTCCGTTTAAAGTATAGATATCTTTCCTTGGAGACAGCCTTGAGCATTCCAAACTTTTTTCTCATGTGCCTTTCCCGCGTGGCTATCAAATGGCAAAAACTCATCCATTCTTACCAAAGATCTATTGTAAATAGAATATGACTTGTTTATTTTTTTTTGAATAAGAGCATTAAATGAAACCTTGATCCATATCCCACCAACCTCGAACTCTTGTGTATTTATTCCATTCTGCAGAGTGGAAACAAACAGGATCATGGCCTGGCTTGCAGTAACCGTGGAAACATTAGTAGCTTTTCATAAGGCTCAGTATACAATGAGGTGCTCAAGTGTCAGAAGGATTAGGGCTTTTCTTTACAACGGTGCTTTACTTTTTTCCTGTCACTGAGCAGATGAATAAGGGGTAATGTGAACATTAGCTTAAACTTCCTTTAATCTCTTGTTGAGCTTGTGTCCTTCTGGTGTTGCTCGCAGTGATCCAGGAGTCTGTGATGCAGTGCTTTAACAAGCAGCTTCATGTCTATTCATGATGTGCTTTGTGGAAGCACAGATATTTAAAATGGGGAAGTAAAATGATTGCGTGTTTGGACTTCTAAATAAAATCAGTCAAAGTCTATTTGGTAATTGGTAAAAACATAGCCTTGTTTCTATGCTGAGTTTCTGCACGTCTTTATATTAATTTCGTGGTGCAGTGGCACAGTCATAGAGTTGCTGCCTCACAGTGCCGGAGACCAGGGTTAGATCCTAACTATGGGTGCTGTCTATACAGACTTTGTACATGCTACCTGTGACCACTTGGGTTTTCTCCGGGTGCTCCGGTTTCCTCCCACACTCCCAACACGCACAGCTTTGTAGGTTAATTGGCTTTGGTGAAATTGTAAATTGTCTCTAGTGTGTAGGATACTGCGAGTATATGGGGTGATCACTGGTCGGCACGGAGTTGGTGGGCCAAAGGGCCAAAGTCTAGTGGACTCAGTTGCCGAACTGTTGCATGATTTGGATACAAAGTGTTGGAGTAACTCAGCAGGTTAGGCAGCATCTTTGGAGAATGTGGATAGGTGACATTTCGGACCGAGACCCTTCTTCAGATGATGCCTGACCCGCTGAGTTACTCCAGCATTTTGTGCCCTTTTGTATAAACCAGCATCTGTAGTTCCTTGTTTTTACAGTTCCTATGATTTCACAGACATGTTTAGTTATTGGTTTTGAAGCTTTACTGTTTTGCGGGGTGTGAATAAAGCTTTAAAGATGCAAACTTTTAGAAATGAAAGTGAAGTCAACGCTGGAAAAGGGAATCAATTCCTGCAATGATCCATTTTTTTATGGAGGAAGACTAGTTGAGACACTGGAACCTGGTGCTGCCCATAGTTGGTAGGTTCTGTCCAGCTCAAAAGTTAAATCAGTAGGGTAGCAATAATCTTTGTGTTACTGATAAAGAGGCACATGCAGTTTTATGTATTTGCTTACTTGTCACTTATTGAAAATATAATTTACAGATGTATAGGTGAGAGTCAAGAGTGTTTAATTGTCATATGTGTACAAGAACGGAGCAATTAAATTCTTACTTGCAGCAGCACAATTGGTCTATAACACAATGCACATAGATAACAAACAAAACAATAATTAATTAATTAAACACCCAAATACTTGTGCAAAAAAAAGCCAGAAGCCCTGTGTGCAAGCCAGAAGCCCCGTGTGCAACCCAACACAGTCCATGGTTCATCGATTAGTATTGTACAGTGTATAAGAGCCTGGTGGATATTGGGGATGCCTGACTCTCATCTCTGGAACTTCTTGGAGAAGATCATATATCATGTCTTTCAATTGTAACTTTGCTTTTTCTGGGGCTATTTGCATTATTCACAGTGCCAGCTATATTCAGCCATTGATCAATATGAGCACCATGGAATTCGGAGGGCTGACTTAGCAGAAGGGCGGTGCGTTTGTTGCCCTTCACTCGTTTTGCAACATAATTATCAACATGAAATCCATTACAAAGCAAATTGTTGTTCAGCCTTAATTCAGCCAAACATTTCTGATGTTGAGGTGCAGTGGTTCAGAACAACAGAAGAACTCAGACTTTCTGCTTTAAAAATGCCAGAAGTGTACTGTGATCAACTCCTCAAGGCAATTCCTCTACGGAGGCTTAAGTTTGACCCAATCTCATTGAAGCTGGTATGCAGAGCATTGGTGAAACAAGTAGGGATTTTGAAAACTCATCTTTAGTACCTATATGATTTATTTAGCAAAATATTAAATCTGTTACAAGTTCTGGATATTCAGATGGTCTTTAGTCTGAGATGAGCCCATCCATCTGATAACACATTTCTTTATATTTAAAGTTTTTTCTCCCATTCCTCCACTGAAAAGACATTCAGCGGAATCACTTGGATCTACTTAATAGTCCAGTGAATCCTGATAAATCATCTTTGACTTTCTGTATGCATATCTTGATGTACTTATTTGCATATCCAGAAGAAATATAGAGAAATGGAGTGATGAACAGGTCCATTCAAAGGGCCAGCCATTATATTGCAGATCACCAAAATGTTCCTTGTTCCTTATAAAGTTTCCTTATAAACCTTTAAGTTGCGGAGAGAAAAAAGTTTGCTTGCTCACCTATGGATATTAATGGACGTGATCTTGTCTGATAGGCCACAAGATTTGGTAATTGGAGATTTTGTATTGAGTCCATTGAGTCTGAACTGCTACTGCAGGTTTTTGTATGATGTGTTTTGAGTCAATGATACAGTTACCAACATATCAATTAAATAATTTAATATCTGTATCAACTTGTTATAATTCATTTTCCTTAACTTCATGCACCATAGTTGTGAGCCAGTGGGCAGTTTTTACCATCCGAGTCCTTACCGAGCAGAACACAGAAAACCAAGAGGTGATATCCCAGATGGTACGCCAGGGAGTTGCAGATAATGCAATGCTTGATAGCATGGGATTGCGGGTTGAAGAACGAAATGGACAGCTGTACGTAAAGTTGCAGGAAAAGTGTGAATAATTGCATGGAGCAAAGCATTTGTTCGAAAACATTATCACACGGTGGATCTACTGATCTATTTTTCAAGTCGTTTGGCACACGAAGAGAAAGGCAAACGATCAAGATGAAAGGAAAGCAGCGATGGAAAATGGTTCTTTGTTTAAAATACACAATGTTATTTATTATTCTCTAGATTGTCATCAGTCTGGTATCAAGAGTCTCGCCCTATGATATGCAGGTTAAGACTGACTAGTGATAAGAATATTAACTGTAAAAGAGAATAGTTGCCTTCAGCATATCCTGCATTGAAATCTGATTATGCAACAATAAATTGCTCTGAATTATGCATCAGCCAACATCAAACGTGGGTATATATTAAAATTGATTCGATTTTCTTCAAACAATTGTCAGACAATAAAATCTTGCTCATTTTGCAAAGAATTCTGGGGTTTCGTGTGGAAGGCTAGATCAGAGGAATTATTTGGTGGGCCCTGAATTTGAAGGGAAATATTAGCAGTCCATTCCGCACTAAATATTTAGCCAGTAAATCAGAATTAAATTATATGTGATGATCCCAAAGAATTAAATGTTATAATCAGTCACATTTCCATTTACAAGCATGATTTGTTTATAATTATTGGGCACAAATGTATCCACTTGTAATTATTCAAAGTCTTTTAACTCTGCATTGTTTACTTCAGTGTTAATAACTGTTGCCTATTTTGAAATATATCTGATGGTGTATTGAAATATAGTCATGCTAAATCCCATAGTTTAAGCCATGTAAATGGAGGAAGGAGAATTCCAGCAGCTGTGTCCACAAATCAGCTTGAGGTGAGTAACAAAGCATTGCCATTGTCCGAAAGGCTGACAGTTCAATGTGTAAAGGAGCACTGAATAGTTAACTATTTTTCAGGTCTACAGTTTAAGATGTTGCTGTAATTACACAGTGGAGTTGTAAAGGGACTTGGAGCAGAGAACCTGAAATTACTAATAATGATGTATGCAAAATGGACAAGGTTCTTGGTGGGTATTTTAAGAGGACAGTGCCTATCCCTCATATGAATCATTGCCACCATTAGCTCTTCACGCTTTCCATATCCCACTAAACCCCTCCTTCACTGTTGCTCGTTGCTTTTGCTTCTGCCTCCCCCTCACCTTTACACCACACTCACTCACATTGTGCCTCAGCCTCCAAGCTCTGCATTTGCTCATCTCCCCCACTTTTTCTCACCCACTATGGTTGACCTTACACCCTTAAGGGAGCATGATATCGGTGGCTTGGAGTAATCTAGCACACCAAACCTGCGAAAAGTATTGTTCTATTTCAGAAAAATCTAACGGTGGAGAGAAATAGAATTAGAGGCTAGGAAACAAAAGATGGACAAACAAATATCAGTAGACTTTTTTGCTAAAGGAGCATTTTGGGATGACCGTCATTCTGAAGAAAATTGGAGGAAATCTTCAATTAGATCCACCTTAGGTCTTTGTTCTACCCAGTCTTTTGATTGATGACCATTGAGGAAGGACCCCACCTTAAGGTGTCATCACTGATACAGATATTATTGCTTGCCTTCCTGCAGCCAGTGTCATCTACGAGTGTTTAACCATTCGCCTTTGCAATGAGCACGGCATATTTCTCGAAACCAAGGCTGTCGTACTGTTTGTACCATTATAAGACTTGGGATCTTTGCCACCGCATCTCAAAGCCTGATAAACTGTTCCGTTGTACTCTTGACTTGTGTCTTGTAGATCGTGCTGATACTTTGGGAGATCAACACAGGATCTACCGTCTCTGACCTGCTCTTGTAGCATGGCATTCATGGCTGATAAGGTTGATGTTTCTGGTTAATGGTAAACCCGCCCCCTGCCCCAAATATGTTGATGGTGCAATGTGCAACGTAGCCCCAAGGGACAAAGTTACTGGCACACAACCTTCAATATTGCTGTTTGTGATTTTAAAGTGACACTGAATAAAAAATCATTGCTGAATTATCAAAAAGGCTTGTTCTGTCAATAGACAACTGTGTCAACTGTGTGGTGTTTCTAGAATTATTTACAGTTTATTGGAATCGTACCATATAGTTCTCAGATGAATGAGATGTGTCATGTTGTTGATTCAACCCCAGACTGTGTTCTCAGCCTCTTACTTACTCCCGTTACATTCACAACTGTGCTGCCAAATACTGATGCAATTCCTTTTACAAGTTTGCAGATGACGAAGCCATTGTAGGCCAGATCACAAACAATAATGATAGAGAGTACAGGAAGGAGATCAGTAACATTAGTCAAGACATCATCTTCCTCAATATCCAAAGGAGATAAACAATAGGTGCAGGAGTAGGCCATTCGGCCCTTCGAGCCAACACAGCCACTCAATGTGATCATGGCTCATCATCCACAATCAGTACCCCGTTGCTGCCTTCTCCCCATATCCCCTGACTCCGCTATCTTTAAGAGACCTATCTAGCTCTCTCTTGAAAGCATCCAAAGAACCGGCCTCCACTGCCCTGTGAGGCAGAGAATTCCACACTTACAACTCTCTGTGTGAAAAAGTGTTTCCTCATCTCCGTTCTAAATGGCTTACTCCTTATTCTTAAATGGTCTGTTCAATGTTGCTGAAGTGAAAATAGTCGAGAACTTCAAATTCCTAGGTGTAAATATCACCAACAATTTCTCCTGATCCAACCACATTGAAGCTGTGACCAAGAAAGCACACTAACGCTTCTACTTCCTCAAAGGCTAAGGAAATTTGACATGTCAACTTACAAATTTCTACAGATGCACCACAGAAAGCATCCTATCCAGATGCATCACAGATTGATGTGGCAACTGCTCTGTCCAAGACTGCAGGAAATTGCAGAGAGTTGTGAACACAGCCCAGTCCTTCGCGTAAATCAACCACCCACCCAACCATCGACTTCATCTATACTTCACGCTGCCTTGGGAATGCAGCTAACACAAGGACCACTCTTTGTTTCATCTGGTCATTTACTCTTTTGCACTACCTGATGTATTTTTGTATAGTATGATTCGCCTGGACTGTCCACAAAACAAAGTTGATTTTCACCGTAAATCAATAATAAACCACGATCAATATGTCAGAGAAGAAAGAGATACAAAGAGATGCAGTGGGTACACAAAAATCTGGAGAAACTCAGTGGGTGCAGCAGCATCTAAGGAGCGAAGGAGATAGGCGACGTTTCGGGTCGTGACCCTTCTTCAGACTGGTCAGGGATCAGGGAAACGAGAGATATAGACGGTGATGTGGAGAGATAAAGAACAATGAATGAAAGATATGCAAAAAAGTATCGATGATAAAGGGAACAAGCGTTCATTTTCTGTAATTGTAATGAAATCTGAAGAATTCTTTATTTGATGCATCATTTCCACAAAAACTCTTACCGATTTTAAATAGAACAATAATATTTGAATACTATTTTTACAGTGAACATTTTCAGTGCAATATTTAAAGCTCTGTCAAATTTAATCTCATCTAGGAACTGGAAAGTTAATCAAATGTTACACTTAGTAATTGCAATGTTAGATATTTGAAGCATACAAACTGTTTTAAATATAAAAGTTCTTAAACAGTTGGACCTATTCCTTTTCACTAAAACCATGGTAAACAGACTCATGTTGCTTTAAGTACCAAGGCAACTTTCAAATATTTTTGATCCAAAATGGCTTCAAACTACCACCATTGCAAATTGTAGTAGAATCTTTCAGAGGCATATTTTAAAAGCACAGGGTTTTGTTTTGCCTTGATAAATGAACCACCTTCAGCTATAAATGCTATTTATCTCCTAAAGCCCTGGGGGAGTGTACACCTCCTCTGCCTCATGTGATAAATTGTATGAAAGACCCTCACCTTAACCGTGTTCTACTGCGTGTTTCGACAATCATCTCTGCATTCTGTTATGTTTAGTGCACTGAAAATATTGAGGGGTTTCCATCATCTTTGTTGGAAATGCTCGGGTGCAGGCACCGAATGGAAATGCTAGCCCCGAGACATTCAGCAGAAATAAAAAGGAAAGATTGAAATAAAAGCAAAATGTGGCAGAAATTCAGGTCTAGCCACTTTGAAAGGCAAAACCGAATGTTTTGGGTGTGGAGCTTTGATCAGAACTGAAACCTAAAAGATGAAACCTTTTTTTCAAAGCTGGTTCAAATGAGGGGTTGGATCTTGTATCCTATTCTCTTGAAAAGCTGTGCATCTCATGTTATGCACTTACAATGCACTCATTAGCCTTGGCGATTAAGAATGATTGAGGGTGAAATTATTTCAGCAATGCGGATGTAAAGGAGGTAAGCGAGTAATGGGTAAGATTAAGGAAAAGAAAAGGATCGAAGACCATAGCAGAAATATAGACCGTAGTGGCTAAGAAATGGTAGAATGTATAAGCACAGAGATTGAGCAAGTTTGCTGTACAACAATGGAACATTTTATAGAGATTTGGATAAACTGACCAGTTCAAGTGAGAAGATAATTATTTTTTGTGCTTTGAGATTATCTGTGAAAAGATGCAGCTAGAGGGTTGGCCACATTAGATTATTACTTAATAATTCACAAATGTCCATCAAAGGGGAAATTTTCAATCCTTACCCAAATGTGGGAATGTCACTATTCCTTCCTATTGAACACCTGATTGAACATGGATAAAAGCTTTGCAGTTGGGTTGCATGTGACTCCAGACCCATTTCATTTGGTTGACTCTTAACTGAACTCTGAAATTAATTTAGATATGGAACCTGTACATACCTGAAAGGGGCAAGAGCTCTAGCTAACTAAACAAAAAAGCAGATATGGACAGTTAGACGTAAGAACAACCGTAAAACTAAGAAGAAAACATTCTAAAGGCAAACATTAGCATAGATCTTGGCAACTAAATGACGAAATCAAGTGCAATATTTTCAAGACTGAGTAAGCTACGAAGACATATCATAATTGACATTTTTTATTACATTCGGAAACTGGCAGGGGTAATCAGTGACATGTTAATAAACATAAGATGGCAGGCATGTTGAATAATCACACAGGGTTAGTTTAACAGTGGAAGTGAATGCAATCCCAAGAAAATCTTTAATTCATATGTTCTTTGTATCTCCTCATAACTCCAGTTTCCTGCTCCCCTGACTCTCAGTCTGAAGAAGGGTCTCAACACCAAACGTCACCTATTCCTTTTCTCCAAAGATGCTGCCTGGCACTCCAGTATTTTGCATCTATCCCAAGAAAACGAATATTGAATCAAGGGCAGAAGTCTGTCAAAATGAATATAACCAGATAAAAGTGGTGACAAAATAATGGTGCTAAAGAAAGCTAAATCATGAGGACAAAATGCATTTCATCTCAGGTGCTCTTTAAAGCAATATAAAGAATATAAATTCTATATTCTAAAGTTACCTCAATTATTTTACTTGATAAATAAATTAAGTGAATGTACCTGTCACTCCACAATTTAAGGAAATTAAGAGGAGGAAACCATAGACTCATAGCGTCTGTTGCCAGTAAGCAATTGGAGTCTATAATTAAGGTGGACACATGAGAATTTTCAGCTGATCAAAACAATTCAACACGGATTTGTAAAGCAGCAGTCACACTAGAAGAGCCTGTTTGAATTCTAATGAGATTATTTAAATAGTTGGAATGACTTTGCATATTAGGTTTTAGGGCTAAAGGAATCAAGGGATATTGGGGAAAAAGCAGGAGCTTTAGATGATCAGCCATGATCATATTGAATAGCGGTGCTGGCTTGAAGAGCCAAATGGCCTATTCCTGCACCTATTTTTCTATATAATGTGCAAGAATTTTATTTTCTCATTGTTTCGAATCTGGCTAGTCACTGGAAGGGCAGGATATGTCCTCCTTTCTAATTGCTTTTGAACTGAGTGGCATCCAGCAACCACATTTAAATTCCACAGCTGCCATGGCGGGATTTGAACATGGGCCTTTGGATGGGTTAGTCTAGGCCTCTGGGGTGCTAAACGCATAACTTAACCACTCTACCACCACCAACACCAAATGTCTACACTGAAGGCACAGCACCTTTTGAGGGTAGTTTTAAATAGCCCTGTTCCTGTCAGAAAGATAATTAATTGTTTTTTTGTTCACAATAGTCACCTCAAAAATATATTCTCGATGTGGCCAGCGGGCTGGCCATGTTGGGATTAAGTATCTTGATACTTTATAAAGTCATTCATGAGCAACTATCAACTAAAGGTGAACTTCAAAGAAGACAATTTTTTGACTTATTTAGGTTATTAACTGAGCAGCAAGAGAAGGATTAATGATCTAGTACGCCAACTGATAGACACAATGCCATTTTTGATTTTGCATCTGCATCATTGGCTTGAGGTAAAAACTGGATGACAGTAATGAAACCATCCCTGGACCACAGTATATTTTCACCATTTTGCCCACCAGCGTTGGTCACTACACCAAATCAATCCTTCATCCCCTTGCCCCCACCACAATTTGCCCACCCATAGTCATCCCACTTTTATCAATCGCTTCTCTCCACCCCCTTCACTCCCCCCTTCAATCCCCCCCGTTCACTCCACCTCTCTCTCTTCCCATTTCCCTCCTCTTTCTCTTCCCCCTTCGCTCTCCCTTATCTCCAACCCCTTCTCTCCCCCTCTTCACTCCCCCTTCCCTCCGCCTTCCTTCCCTTCCTCCTGTCTCCCTCTCTTGACACCTTCTCGCGTTTATTCCCTTCCCCTCAGAACAAACAATCCACCAACCACAATAGCCATTTTCCACCCCATCATCTGTCTGAAACTGCAGCAGACTTATTTAAGGCTGGATGTGTAAGTTGTATTTGACCTCATGGTGAATTTTGGACCTTGTATCTACTTCACGTCTTCCGTCCTGCCTCATTTGGTGCCAAAATCCTCCTCCATGCCTCTATCATCTCTGGGTTTTCATGAGAACATTCCTGTAAAATTCTTTGGATGGTTTACTGCCTTAAAGTATGTTACAAGAATACAGGTTGTTGTATTTGTTTGCCACAAGGATTTGTGCTGTGCCACCACCATGCAACATGTTTTAGAATGGAACTGTACAGCACGGGAACAGGCCCTTCAGCCTACAACATCTGTGCCAAGCATGATGCCAAATTAATCTAGTTCTTTTCGCCTGCATGTAATCCATATCCCTCCATTACCTGCATATCCACACATGGCAAGGCCGTGCCACCACAGGTAGAGTTACTACTTCACAAGATGGCCCAGTGGCACAGCAGTAGAGCTACCACTTCACAGCGCCAGAGACCTGGGCTCAATACTGACCGCAGGTGCTGTATGTATGGATTTGCATGTTCTCCCTGTGACTGTTTAGGTTTCCTTCCACTTCCCAAAGACGTACAGGTTTGTAGGTTAATTGCCCTCTGTCAATTGCACTTAGAGTGTAAGGAGTGGATGAGAAAGTGGGATGATGTAGAACTAGTGTGAACGGGCATTGATAGTCGGCATGGAGTCGGTGGGCTGATGGTCCTGTTTCCGTGCTGCATTTCTAAAACTAAAAGTGAAAACCTAAGTAAAAGCCTTTTCAACGCTACTATTCTATCTGCTTTCACCATCACCCTTGGAAGCGAGTTCCAGGCACGTACCACTCTCTCTGTAAAAACAAACTTGTCCTGGATATCTCCTTTAAACATTCCCCCTCTGTCCTTAAAACTATGCTCATTAGGTTTGCCATTTCGACCATACATAAATGCTCTGATTGTATACCCTATCTATGCCTCATTATTTTAACAGGTCCCTCAGCCTCAAAGTCCCTGAGAAAAATTTCACATGTGCTACAGCTTTAATAATCCATTAACCAATCTTGCAATGCAGTGAAGAGTTTAGGGACAAACTCGAGCAAGGTAGCTTTGGAGTAGGGTTGCAAACTGTCCCGTATTAGCCGGGAAATCCCGAATATAGGGCTAAATTGGTTTGTCCCATACGGGACCGCCCTTGTTCTGTATTTGACTGTTACTTCTCCGGTCGAGGGGGCTGTCGGGTCGGAGCGCTGCGTCCGGTCCCGCCTCACCCGTCCCAACGTAGTGCAGCCCAT
This sequence comes from Okamejei kenojei, assembly GCA_035221665.1. NCBI lineage: Eukaryota > Metazoa > Chordata > Chondrichthyes > Rajiformes > Rajidae > Okamejei > Okamejei kenojei. The sequence continues at coordinate 43,683,425 of CM069149.1, read as the reverse complement.
GGAGTTCAACAGCAGCGCCTCGGCCGTGTCACCGTTGGTCGGCAGCCCGGCCAGCTGTCCGACCTTCAGATCTTCGCTTAACGCTGACACCACCACCTCTGCTTCTCATGGTCGATCATCGGTTCATGAGTTGGAAATGGTGCCGAACTTTGCGCCCGACGTCGCACGCGAAGTCTGGCGCCCGGCCCAAAACTCCTTAGCTGGCCCACCGCTGGACTTTGTGTGCAGTCCAACACCCGGGCCAAATTAATCATTCACCCAGCCACGGCTGAGTCAGTCAACGAATTGCCGTTGGGAATTTGCCCCTTATTTTGACCCTTTTGTTACTTATTTGGGAGTGAAAAAGCTGGCAACCCTACTTTGGAGAGAGGTCAGCACAGATTTACCAGAAGGACATATGGTCAAGAGTTACTTTTTTTTTTTAAGTCATTACGCAAACGATGTTACCTAATTGGAAGACTGCGAAGTGATTTATTTGAAGTTTTCTAGGTATTATGTGGAACCAAAACCAAACTAGGATTGTATACGGTAGCGCGATCTAAACTTAGAGACATGTCTTTCCAGACTTGTTGAGAAACATTTCCACAAGGCGGAGGTTTGGAACACTTCTGATGTTGGTCAATTGTAAATTAAAAATTTGAGATTGATAGTCACAAGGTTTGCAGGTTATAATCAAAGGCAAGTACAGGGAGTTGGACGATGAGCGTTTATAATCTCATTAAATAGTGGAACAGGCTTCAGGAGAGAAATTGCCTTAATTCCATTTCTGTGGCAGTTAATCTTGAAAACAAGGTTTGTTATGCTGCAATCTTCGCCCTGGTTGCTTCATAAACGTGAATCTGTTCCCTTTTCGCAGGGCAGTGCAAAATAATAAAACTGGTTAGAATGCCACATAAGAAACTGCATCTGTGCAAAGCAGTTGACCTCACTTATACCTTTGGGGTCTTGTAACAATAGGTTATTTCTTGCATTTTTGCATAGGCTTATTGCAAGCTGAATCCTGTCTGCAGAGAATTATTTGTCTTCAGGCACCCTGACTGTGACAGATTCCTAACCAAAAGCAAGTCTCACGCACATTAGGTTAATACAACTTAGCAGTTATGTGCTGCCCTTAAAAGAGAGCTTGCACTACAAATCACGGTGGATCCCCAATGCATTCATTGTTCAAAAACATTTGAAAAGTTATTTGTCTGTGATTTTATCCTTCTTAATCACCAATGAAAGTCATGTCCAAATTTTAAGAATATTTACTGATATATCTTTCTTCACCTTTGCCTCAAGAGCATGAAATATTGTTTGTTCTGCTCCAGTTTGGAGGGTAGGCCAATGTATACTCAGTAACTCTATGACCATTGAGATACACTACAGTTACAAAATGAAGGGTTATGTGCAGATAGTTAACTGATGATCTTGGCATCATCTTCGGCACAGATATTGTGGCCGAAAGGCCTGGTCTTGTGCTTCACTGTTCTATGTTCTTTCTTCCCACTCAACCCCACTAAGAAATTATTACTGCAGAAGAAAGGCTAATATTCAGGCCTGCATGATTCATTTTCATATAACTTTAACTTCAAGGACTAGGAGGGCCATATCTCTTCTTCGACTATTGAGAGAGAGATAACATTAGTTAACATTAGTTAGGTAACATTCCCATGGGTGAAAAGACATGACAGTGAGGTATTTTATTTCATTTTGGTGTGTTAGTAGAGTCATTTTTGGTTCACATTAAAAGATAAACATGTCAAAGCTAATGCAATGTGCTCTTTTCCTTCTGCCTCTGCCAGGGATCAACTATTGTCATGAGGCATTATGGAATGAATCAGGCTGCTGTATTGGTATATAGACGCAAAATGCTGGAGTAACTCAGCAGGCCAATCAGCATCTCTGGAGAAAAGGAATAGATGACGTATCAGGCCGAAACCTTTCATCAGTATTGATATTGGTATTGCCCGTGTCGGGTGCTGCCAGACAAATAAGTTTCAGGCAGCATCTCTGTAGACAAGGAATGGGTGACATTTTGGGTCGAGACCCTTCCTCAGACGAGTCAAGTGAACCGGAAACGAGAGATATAAACAGTGATGTAGAAAGATATAGAACAAATGGGTAACTTGAAGTTAGAGAAATCAATTTTCATGGCATTAGAGATTTCTCTAACTTCAAGTACACCCCTGCATTCCCTCTCTCTACCCCTCCCCCACCCAAGTCACACCAGGTTCTTGTTCTCACCAAGCAAACAGCTAACAATGGCCTGTTTCCTTTAACATTGTTATTTTTTGCAAATCTTTCATTCATTTGTTCCATAGGTCTCTACATCGCTGTCTATATCTCTTGTTTCCCTTTCCCTTGACTAGTCTGAGGAAGGGTCTCAACCCGAAACGTCACCCATTCCTTCTCTCCAGAGATGCTGCCTGTCCCGCTGAGTTACTCCAACTTTTTGAGTCTATCTTCGGTTTAAACCGGCACTTGCAGATCAAACCTACAAATAAGTTTCAGGCTTGTGCTGGAAATCTGCCAACACATCTGAGGGGCAGGTCCCATGGCTGACCACCATGTGGAGCTTGCTGGACCAATAACCCCATTCACTAGAATAGCATTTCTCAGCCCAAAGGTCAGAAGAGAAAAGGTAAGCCCAATCATTTATTTTTCAATTAAACACCTTTCTAATGTTTTGATTATTCCTTGATGTTTTATTAAGTTTATTTACTATTACATTTAAAAGACGTTTGGAGAGGTACATGGATGGGAACGATTTAGAGGGGTAAGGGGCAAACGCAGGCAGGTGGGACTAGTGGAGACGGGGCATCTTGGTTGACATAGGCATATGGGGCCAAAGGGCCTGTCTCCATGTGTACGAACGAACTGCAGATGCTAATTTACATTGAAGATAGACATAAAATGCTGGAGTAACTCAGCGTGCCAGGCAGCATCTATGGAGAAAAGGAACAGGTGACGTTTCGGGTCGAGCCACTTCATCAACTAGAAACGTCACCTGTTCCTGTTCCAGAGGGCTTGTTTCCATGCTGTATGACTCAATTTATTTTACCTTTTGAAATAGTTCATCAAATAGTTAGCTTACTTATTTCAAGAAATCTTAAGAGTTTTTAAAAATGTCTGAATATTGGAGACACAAAGCAGGTGACGCTTCACTTACCCCGCTTGTCCCCCCCCCCCCCCCCCCCCCCCCCCCCCCCCCCCCCCCCCCCCTCCCTGCCACCACACTCCCTCCTTTCAAACTACAAAAGGCTGTCCTATTGGTCTGGGTCTGTCCTTGGCATGTCACTTGAAGATTACTTTCCACTGAGACACACAGCACCTCACTGGATGCTTCCTGGATGTGAAGGCTTCCCTCATTCAGCCCAGGTACAGGCAGACACGATACAGAGCTGCAGATGCTGCAATCTTGAGCAAAAAAACAAAGCGCTGGAGGGACTCGGCAGGTCAGGCAGCATCTGTGGCGGGGAATGGGCAGGCGATGTTTTGGGTCGGGACCCTTCTTCAGATTGCAGACATACAGGTGTCTGAGCCTTACAAGGCCAAGTCATAGTGATAGGTAGAATCCACTTGACTCAATCTATTATATAGTTTATAATTAAAACAACGGGCCAGCTAGAACGTGTTCCGTTGTCTTGGAGACGGCAAGTGGGCTTGCAACATATCCAGCAAGCTTAAGGCAACAGTTTTGTGTACAACATTGTCAGATATACGGCAAATAAAAGTTAAGTGCTCACTTATTGGGATGGCCATCGGTAAGAAGCTTGCACGAAATAAGCTAAATATCTAAAACATTATTTGTCTCAGTTTCCTACTCAGAGTTCATTAGTATGCCTCCTTGTAACTTGGCAAGTGAGACTTCAATTAATGCTTGTCGTGTAGACACATTTGATTTGGGTTGATACCCTGTTATTGTTCCTGCTGGCCAGCCTTCTGAACCGTAGAGAGGTAAAGGGAAGGGAAGTTTCTCACCAGGATTAGTTCTCTCCAGATCTACTTGCTGCGCTCATTCCTTCCAAAACATTAACAGGACTCATTCCAGCTCATTAATTCAAGAGATGGGGAAGAATGGAAGGCATTACCTCTTCATTTCAGGTGCCCTGTTTCTTTTACTTGTTTCATCTGCTCTGGAATGTGTCTGGTGAATTAGCTGATACAAGTAAATTGCACGTCCTTAATTCTTTTCAATCCTGCTTCTTTCTTTTCCAACTCCGAGACATTGCTTCATTTCCAGCTGTTATTGGTCTTCAATAATACGTGTTGTGGAGTCTGAACGCAGGCATCCGTGTGGCTGAATATTTACCAGACCAAAGAGCTTTCCAAAAAGATCCATTTTACATTCATGCCTGCAACAATTATTTACAGAGAATACAAACGCATTTGAGTAACATGATTTCTGCCCTTTTACATCAGGCAAAGATAGACACAAAGTGCTGGAGTAACTCAGTGGGTTAGGCAGCATCTCTAGAGAAAATGGGACAGGTGACGTTTCAGGTCGAGACCTTTTTATATATGGCATCCTGACTTCTAGTACCATTTGTTTTCAATGGCCATTGTACTAATAGGAAATTTATATTGATATTGGACTTCCGGTGGCGCCATGGAGGGCTAGGGAGCAACGCCAGCCAGCTCCTTGACAAAACGCTGAAAAAACCGGGGAGAAAATGACCTATCTGCTACCTGCTGCTTCTGTACCGACTGCCGTGAGTGAAGTCATCAGGCGCGCGACTTGCAATGTCTATGCAGCGCAGCCCCCTCGCTGAAAAACCGAAAAGTCGAGTTACTAGGCAGAAACCGGCAGAACAAGAAAAAGGCCGGATGGAAGCCTTGGGCTCAGGTAGGGCACTCAAAATTTTTATTGCACAAGAAATTGCAAATTTAAAGGATGAAATAAAGCTGGAATTAAAGACTGAACTTGCAAAAACGAATGAAGAATTAAAGAAAATGAATTTCAAGGAAGAATTTTAAAAAATCAAGGAGGAGATGATGGAGTTAAAGCTTGAAATTAATTCCACGGTTACGGATCTATCGGACAAACTGAGGAAGGAAACTGCAGAAACACTGACTGAACAAGCTGCAGTCATGACAAAAGAGACAAATGTTAAAATCAAAAAGGTGGTAACTGATCTTGATGAAAAGCTGGATCCCGTGGAACAAACGCTGAATCAACAGACGTCAGCCATAAAGAACCTTGAGGAGATAGCCGAAACAAGTGCTCGGACTTTGGAAAAACTCATCAGAGAAAATCAACGTCTATCTGAACTACTGGGCAAAATAACTGATAAATGCACTGAATTGGAAGGATGCCACAGAAGACAGAACCTAAGAATTGTGGGTATTCAAGAAGGGAGAGAGGTGAATCAAGATCCCCGAGAATTTACTGCAAACTTACTGCAAGAAGTTTTATCTCTGGATCAAAAGCCTTTACTTGCTCGAGCACACAGAGTGATGAGACGTCAGACAAGACATGTCGCCCCTCCAAGACAAATGATAATAAAAGTCCAGTATGACTATGTTCTGGAGGAGATGATGGAAAAAATTGTAAGAAGCAGAAATCTTATATATGAAGAAGATAAGATCAGTATTTATCGAGACTATCCAGCAGAGGTCTCCAGGAAACGAAACGCGTTTAACGAGACCAAAATAATTTTGAAGGAAGTGAAGAATTTGAAGTATGGTCTGAGGTATCTAGCTACCCTAAGAGTCACTTACAATCAGAAACAACATTTTTTCACCAACCCAGTGGAAGCACTGAACTTTGCCCAGAAGACTAATGATCAAGTGGAAGATTGAATAATATCTTTAAAATCGAACTACATCAAGGAATAAACTGAGTTTGCAGGATTGGATGGAACTAAGGACTTGTCTAAGGAAGCTGGAGAAAGATGCAGGAGAAAGATGCGGATTGGAAACCCTCCCATGGATACTAATAATTAGAATAATAGCACTATTAATACAAATAGCTAATATATACTAAAACTATAGCGCGGTACCATTACTAATTAGAGTTAATAATTATCATTAATGACTAATACTTAATCATAACTGAATTATTTAGAATCAGATAAATAGTAATTATAATTGCGCTGAATACAAAGTTTGATTTCATTTGTCCTCCTTGGAACCCTTTTAAAAATTTTTTTTTTCTTCCCTTTTCTTTCTTTTTTTAAATTATATTATTTAATAGGTTTTAAATATATGTATCCTCACAATCCCGACTAATGGAACCCCAAATACTTCAGAATTTAATATCCCCGGTAAAATACTGTTATGGAATAATAATTTTAAGAAACCATGGAGCTGGTTAAGTTTGTAACATCAACTACGGAAGTCGGTAGATGGTTAGCCATGTTAGTATGGCTATCACTAACTACACTAATACTAGATGTAGTTTTTTCCTTCTTTGTGCACATCACTAACTTCTTAATCTATCCCTTTTTTTTCTTATATTCTAATCATTATTTTAAGTCTGAATGGAGTTATAAATTAGATCAAAGGAGATATATATGTGAGAGACATCCAAGTGTCTTGAAATTCATCTATTCGGAGTTCAGGTGTAAGGTCGGGCCTGTCGAACTGAACCATTTGCTCTATTATAGACCTCCCTAAACTAAAGATGCAAGACTTAAAAATGAATACGGGGAATGAAGGAATAACGTTTTGTAGCTGGAACGTTAAAGGTATTAATGAACCAATTAAGAGAGGTAAAGTATTAGCACATTTAAAAGCACTTAAAGTAGATGTAATTTTTATCCAAGAAACACACTTAAAAAAAGATGCAGAGCATAGATTGAAAGCTAAATGGATAGATAAAGCGTTTCATTCTTTTTTCACACACAAATCCAGAGGTGTAGCAATATTACTTCATAAAGGTACTTTATTTAAACACACATCAACAATAACTGACAGTGATGGTAGAAATATTATTGTAATAGGAGAATTAAACGCACAAAAAATGATCTTTGTTAATGTTTACGGACCAAACTTTGACAGCCCATTGTTCTTTAAGAAAATATTTAATACCATCCTGGAATTAGCACAACATAACCTAATAATTGGAGGAGATTTAAATTGTACCCTAGATTCTTAATTGACAGATCATCAAGACAACGGAAAATCAAATCACATTCCAGTGACTTATTAAATGTATACATGGATACTAGTAATATTAAAGACGTTTGGAGAATAGAAAACCCAACTGGACGAGAATACTCATTTTATTCACCTGTACACAAAACGTATTCAAGAATAGATTATTTTTTGGTAGACTCTAAACTTATCTCACTCACTTACAATTCAAAATACCATAATATTACAATCTCAGATCATGCACCTTTAACGTTTATGATCAAAATAAATGGTAAAACGGAAAAACAGGGACAATGGAGACTTAACCCACAAATTTTAAAGGACAAAGTAACTCAGGAATACATTACAGAACAGTTCAAGATTTACTTTGATATAAATGATAAGCCGGAAATATCTTCTTCCCTATTATGGGAAACTTTTAAAGCATATGCCCATGGAATTATGACTTATTCTCAAGCATTTTATAATAAAGAGAATCGGAGGGAACAACAGGCATTGGAAAAGAAGATTAAACAATTAGATACAGAGAACGCTGCAAATCCAACAATGATAAAACATAATCAAATCGCTGCATTGAAATATAAATTAAATAAAATATATTCAGATCAAGTTGTAAAACTCTATCAATATACTAAACAATTACAATTTGAATTCGGAGATAAACCCAAAAAATTGTTTGCTCGTCAATTACGGAAATTGGAGGGAGAAAAAATAATGCATAGGATTAAATCACACAATGGTGAACCACTAGTACAACCTAAAGATATTAATGAGAGATTTTTGCAATATTATAAAAATTTAAACTCCCTCAAAATGACAGAAAACAAGATAGGAATAGAAGCATTTAAAAAGAAATGTAATCTAAAAGGGTTGGATTTAGAAAATAGAGAATCACTAAACGCTGAAATAACAGCAGAAGAAATCGAACAATCTATCAGATCATTAAAAAATGGTAAAACTCCGGGACCAGATGGTATTGGTTCGGAATTTTATAAAAAATATTCTATGATCTGATTGCACCACGTTTGAAGACACTCTATGAATGCATTTATACCCAATAGAAACTACCAGAAACGTTAAATGAATCTATTATAACACTTATACCTAAAATAGACAAGGATCTGGATGATCCAGAATCATATAGAGCTATAGCTCTTTTAAACACTGATCAAAAAATCTTAACCAAAATAGTAGCACAAAGACTAAGCACAGTGATCAATAAATTAATTCACCCGGATCAAACAGGATTTATACCAAAACGATATTCCTCATATAACTTGAGACGATTATTCAATATTATATATTCAAAAAGAGGTATTAATAAAGACCTAGTAATCATCTCGTTAGATGCGGAGAAAGCATTTGACCAGGTGGAATGGTCTTATCCGTTTTCGGTCATGGAAACTTTTAAGTTGGGAGAGAAGTTTATTATATGGGTTAAATTATTATACACTAATCCAACAGCTAGAATACTAACAAATCAAATGTTATCAACTAAATTTAATTTATTTCGAGGCTGTAGACAAGGTTGTCCCTTATCCCCACTATTGTTTGCACTCGCAATTGAGCCATTAGCTCAAAGCGTGAGATTACAGCCTGAAATATATGGGTATGAAACTAGAGAAACTGAAAATAAAATCTCCCTATATGCAGATGATGTATTACTTTATATTACAAAGCCGGAAATTAGTATTTCAAATTTATTAAATTTAATAACTGAATTTAGCTTATTCTCAGGATATAGCATTAATTGGAATAAAAGTGAACTTATGTCAATAATGGTAAATAACCCACATATATTACAACAATTTCCTTTTAAGATAGCAAACGAAAAAAATCAAATATCTTGTAATTTATGTAACAAAAAGATTTGATTCTTTATTTAAATCTAATTTCCCACTCTTACTGAATAAATTACATAAGAATATCTTATATTGGAAAACATTACCTATTTCAATGCTAGGTAGAATTAATGCAATAAAAATGATTTTTCTCCCGCAATTACTATATCTTTTCCAATTGATTCCGATATACCTTCCTAAAAATGTTTTTAAGAAGGTTGACTCCATAGTCACCAACTTTATCTGTTCTTACTTCTAATAAAAATATTTAACAAATTAAAAATATATATATATATATATATATATATATATATATATATATATATATATATATGTATATATTTATATTGATATTTAAAATAACTCACTCATTCTAATTTGTTCCAAAATAACTATTGTGTTTCACAACTATCGTTGTTATTGGCAAATACTCAGTGACAAATGATTCAAGTCTTTCATTGTCATTCATTTTATTTGTTTCAGCTGCATCTCCTCCCCAGGTTCTGTTGCTGAGAACTGTTGACCCAACGGTGGCCACTTGGCAATATATTTAAATAAAAGCAAGGTCCAATGTGTAGTTAAACCAAAGCATTTAGCTCAACCTCGGGGTTGAGGTTGTCCTCAACCTTCGTTGTCACTTTTCCCTCAGCCAACATTGAGCCATTCTACATTTCCTTGTTCAATGTCTGCTTTGATCAGTCATTTTCACACCTTACCATTATTCCATACATCTAGTCTCCCTCTCTCCTGACTCTCAGTCTGAAGAAGGGTCTCGACCCGAAACGTCACCCATTCCTTTTCTCCAGAGATGCTGCTTGTCCCACTGCGTTACTTCAGCATTTTGTGTCTATCTTCGGTGTAAACCAGCATCTGTAGTTCCTTCCCACGCACTTAGCTCAACCGTTCTGATATTGCTGCACACACAGAGTTCATAAACGGCAGAAGTTGTCTGCAACCCTGCAGTTGCCGGCAAATCTAACCTGACTGTCTCCCAAACGCTGAGCTGCATGTACCGGGTGTACACAAGTGGAACATTCAGATCATAACCTGGGGAGGGCCTGTAATGTTTAGTGAAAACCACATTCAAAGCATGTGACATAAACAAGCTATTTCACACTTAGTTTTAGTGATACAGAATAGCAGCAAGCCCTACGGCCCACCGAGTCCATCGATCACTCGTTCACACTAATTCTATGTTATCCCACTTTCTCATTCAACACCCTACACCCTAGGGGCAACTTTACAGAGGCTAATTAGCTGACAAAACCCGCACATCTTTGGGATGTGGGAGCAAACCGGAGCACCAGAAGGAAAGCCACGCGGTCACAGGGAGAAGGTGCAAACTCCGCACAGACAGTACCCAAGGCCAGATCGAACCCAAACTCTGGTGCTGTGCGGTGGCTGCTCTACCAGCTGCGCCACTGTGCTTACCATTTCTGCCCTGCCTGTATCAAAATAAATTGTTAATGCCATTAAACAGTATTTCTTGTGAAATTTGGTCACAATTTGTTGGATTTTGCAGGCTTCCTCCCGCAGATATCTCTCCCCCCCCCCCCCCCCTCACTCCAACCCTTCCCTGTGCCCCACCGGGACTCACATCTATTTCTTCCCTCCCCCTCCCTTTCCACCTCCATTCCTTCCTCTAGCTTAGAATCATAGAAAATAGGTGCAGGAGTAGGCCTTTCGGCCCTTCGAGCATGCACCACTATTCAATATGATCATGGCTGATCATTCAACTCGGTATCCTGTGCCTGTCTTCTCTCCATACCCCCTGATCCCTTTAGCCACAAGGGCCACATCTAACCCTCTTAAATATAGCCAATGAACTGGCCTCAACTACCTTCTGTGGCAGAGAATTCCACAGATTCACCACTCTCTGTGTGAAAAATTATTTTCTCATCTCGGTCCTAAAAGACTTCCCCCTTATCCTTAAACTGTGACCCCTTGTTCTGGACTTTCCCAACATCGGGAACAATCTTCCTGCATCTAGCCTGTCCAACCCCTTAAGAATTTTGTAAGTCTCTATAAGATCCCCCCTCAATTTTCTAAATTCCAGCGTGTACAAGCCGAGTCTATCCAGTCTTTCTTCATATGGAAGTCCTGCCATCCCAGGAATCAGTCTGGTGAACCTTCTCTGTACTCCCTCTATGGCAAGAATGTCTTTCCTCAGATTAGGAGACCAAAACAGTACGCAATACTCCAGGTGTGGCCTCACCAAGACCCTGTACAACTGCAGTAGAACCTCCTGCTCTTGTACTCAAATCCTTTTGCTATGAATGCCAATATACCATTCGCTTTCTTCACTGCCTGCTGCACCTGCATGCCTACTTTCAATGACTGGTGTACCATGACACCCAGGTATCGTTGCATCTCCCCTTTTCCTAATCGGCCACCATTCAGATAATAGTCTACCCTCCTGTTTTTGCCATCAAAGTGGATAACCTCACATTTATCCATATTTTACTTCTGAGTCACGTGAGTGACTTCGTGAAGACCACGCCAGCACGCATGCGCGACTCCTCTACTGCAACGGACCTGCAGGTAAGGAACAACTAACCTGAGGTCGATTTTTTCTCACCCAGGGACTCTGTGCAACAGAGTACCCCACCAACGGGCCGCTTCGAGACTGACTGCGGACCGCGATGCAGGCTGTCAGCAGCGGCAGCAACAGACCGGAGTCAGGCAAGTCCGTTGACCCATGAGGGTCCGGGCTCACAGACTCGCCGTTCGTAGCGACGGCAGAGCGGCAGCCCCAACCCAACACCGCAGCCCACGGGATTACTGCGGGCTGACGGCTTTACTACACACCGGGTAGGTCGGGCAGCCCGTTGACCCGGCAGGGTCCGGACCTACAGACTCGCCGTTCGCAGGTAGCGACGGCAGAGCGGCAGCCCGACTCAACGCCGCAGCCCGCAGGATCACCGCGGACTGACGGCAACGCTACCTGGAAGTCAGGCAAGCCCGTGACCCAGGAGAGTCCGGGCTCGGAGACTGCCATTCGCGGGTAGCGAAGGCAGAGCAGGAGCTCCGACTCAATGCCGCAGGCCGCAAGGATACCACGGGCTGACGGCAACACTACCCGGTAGAGGTGGCGAAGACAGAGCCGGGGCCTCGACTCACTACGTAGGTGGAGACTTGCTGTTAGCGGGAGTATATATTCCTGCATGAGAGTCTGGTCATCATGGGAGCTGGGTGGGGGGGAGTGCGCTCCTCCACCGACAGCTTCAAAAAGGCCTCAGGTAAGTTATACTAACCTTGAGTTGCTTAGCTTCTGTAGTAGACTTTGCTTACAGAAACGATGGATAGAGACCCGAATTAAGGCATCGAAGCATGCCTCCAAGGGCCACGGGACTTCGGATGGGAGTCAGCGGCCGCTATCCTCGGAGCTGCCCGCAACACCGGCAGCACCCGCTCAGCGGGCCGGGATAAGAACGCGGAAATCGGGGAGCCCTGTGCAGCCAGGACTCGACTCTCCTCCATGGCTGACTATGGAACCACATTGTAAAAGTAAAGTAAAGTAAAGTATCCTTTATTGTCATTCAGATCTTTCGATCCGAATGAAATTTCGTTACCTTGCAGTCATAACATATAATAAAAAACAAAACACACAGTAAACACATATTTAATATCCACCACAGTGAGTTCACCAAGCACCTCCTCACTGTGGTGGAAGGCAAAAGTCTTAAAGTCTTTGTCTTCTTCCCTCCTTGATCTCCCTCTGCGCTGAGGCGATCCAGGCCTCCGATGTTATCGTCCACTAGGCCCGCGGCCGAGCCTCCGACACCAGGCTGCCACCACTGCTCCGAAGCAGGGTCCACCGCTGGATCGCTGGAACCCCGCAGCTCTGAAGCCAGGAAACCGACTATTAGACATGCTGCTAAGGTGATTGGGAAGCTTGTAGCTATATTCCAGCTGCACAATTTGGGCCGTTACACTATCAAAACTTGCAAAGAGCAAAACCTCAGCATTAAAAGCGAATGCTGGACATTTTGACAGGCCTATGCAGCTGCCAAACAAGGCAAAATTGAGCCACAATGGTGGATTAGCAATGTTTGTGATTGTTTTAATCCCATCATTATATCAAACCCATCAGTCGTGTTACAAACCGACGCAAGCACCCAGGGCTGGGGAGCTACCGACACCACTTCCAGTTGTGGCGGCAGATGGGATTTGCACGAGTCTACTCTTCTTCAATCACAAGGTAAACCATTTGGAAATGCTGGGAGCATGTCAAGGGCTGCGGGCTTACTGCACTAATCTGCATCATACGCATGTCCATCTTCAAATAAATAATACCACTGAGGTGGCGTATTTAAACCATATGGGTGGCATCAAGTCAATATCTTGCGATGAATTGGCAAATTTAATTTGGCTCTGGTGTATTGAAAGTAATATTTGGTTATCAGCTACGTACCTTCCGGGCAAGCTCAATATAATGGCAGACACCAAGTCACGAGTATTTAATAACGACATCGAGTGGATGTTGAACCCCCAAATATTTGCTAAAATTCTAGCCAAATATGGAACACCAGATATCGACCTTTTTTGAGTCCAGGTTGAACCATCAGATACCACCATATGTCTCTTGGGAACCAGGTCCTGGGGCAGTGGTGATGGACGCGTTCTCACTACGTTGGGGGATATGGGTTATATGCTTTTCACCCATTCTACCTCATTAGTCGGGTATTGCAGAAAAATCAACTCGATTCTGCAACAGGTATGCTGATAATACTCGACTGGCCCACACAACCATGGTACCCGGTGGTCCTCAATATAGAGGCCACTAATGGAATTCGGGTTGTCATCAAAAACCATGGACATCATAACAGCATCGTGCAGAGAGTCCACAAGGAAACAGTACCTCACCCACATAAGAAAATGAGAGGCCTTCTGTAGTCGGACGAATACCACCTACAACTCTGCTACGATCTCCAATGTGCTGGAATTCCTCGCGGGCCTTCATTATGATGAGGCCGTCAGTTACAGTGCCATAAACAGTGCCAGGAGTGCACTGTCATCCCATCTCAACATTGGAGTGGGATCTCACCAGCTGGTATCCAAACTATGAGGGGTATATTCAATTCCAACCCTCCCCGACCACGATATAATATTACCTGGGATATAGGTGTGGTGTTGACCCTACTCAGGAGCTGGTCGCCTATGACAGATTTACCACTGGACTAACTCACCTTAGAAGTGGTGATGTTAATTGCACTGACCACAGCACAACGGGTCCAGCCTCTACAGAAACTAAAACTGAATAGAATGGTCTCGACCCCCAATAAAGTGATTTTCTTTATAGATGAATTGCTTAAACAACACAGACCTGGAATTACAGGACTGAAAATTGAATTCCTAGCATATCTCATTGATGTAAGACTCTGTATAGCCACCTATATCCAACATTATATTAATGTCACACACACCATCAGGAATATGGAGACGGGTCTGTTTATCAGCCATGGAAACCCACATCACATCGCAGACTATCTCCAGGTGGCTCAGGGTGGTATTTGGTGCAGCAGGTAAGACACTAACATTTTAAATCTCATTCTACCAGGGCTGCATCCACATCAGCGGTGAGGACCATGAAGGTACCCATGGATCATGTCCTCGCAATAGCGGGCTGGGCCAGTGAAACTACATTTCAGCGTTTTTACAACAAACTGTTTGCGGAGTCCTGCTCCCCGATTCAGGGTTTATTGGTTTGTATTAACGTTTCAAGCGAAAATACGTTAACATACTTCCCTCCATCAGTACGGCAGTTTTGGTGCTGTTCACTCACGTGACTCCGAAGTAAAATTGTAAGAGTAAACGAGAACTTACCAGTTTGAAGTTTGATCTTTATTTTATGAGGCGTTGTGATGAGGGATTTCGTGCCCTCCGCGCCCAACCCTCTATCATAAGGTCAACTGGTATATTAGAGTCTCTTAAATCTTACTATGTTCAATCATTGTTGTTATCTGTGATTCCACACCGCTGCTTTGAAGAATGTCGCGCATGCGTGCTGGCGGGGTCTTCACGACATCCCTCATCGCAACTCCTCATAAAATAAAGAACAAACTTCAAACTGGTAAGTTCTCATTTAATCTTACTGTATCTGCCATGCATTTGCCCACTCACCCAACCTATCCAAGTCACCTTGCAGCCTCCTAGCATCCTCCTCACAGCTAACACTGCCCCCCAGCTTTGTGTCATCCACAAACTTGGAGATGTTGCATTCAATTCCCTCATCCAGATCATTAATATATATTGTAAATAGCTGGGGTCCCAGCACTGAGCCTTGCGGTACCCCACTAGTCACTGCCTGCCATTCTGAAAATGACCCGTTTACTCCTACACTTTGCTTCCTGTCTGTCAGCAAGTTCTCTATCCACATCAATACTGAACCCCCAATACCATGTGCTTTAAGTTTGTATACTAATCTCTTATGTGGGACCTTGTCAAAAGCCTTCTGAAAGTCCAGATATAACACATCCACTGGTTCTCCCTTATCCACTCTACTAGTTACATCCTCGAAAAATTCTATAAGATTCGTCAGACATAATTTACCTTTCATAAATCCATGCTGACTTTGTCCAATGCTTTCACCACTTTCCAAATGTGCTGCTATCCCATCTTTAATAACTGACTTTAGCAGTTTCCCCAGTACCGATGTTAGACTAACTGGTCTGTAATTCCCCCTTTTCTCTCACCCTCCTTTTTTAAAAAGTGGGGTTACATTAGCTACCCTCCAATCCTCAGGAACTACTCCAGAATCTAAAGAGTTTTGAAAAATTATCACTAATGTAGCCACTATTTCTGTGGCTACTTCCTTGAGTACTCTGGGATGCAGCCTGTCTGGCCCTGGGGATTTATCAGCCTTTAATCCATTCAATTTACCAAACAGCACTTCCCGGCTAACCTGGATTTCACTCAGTTCCTCCATCTTATTTGACCCCCGGTCCCCTGCTATTTCCGGCAGATCATTTATGTCTTCCTTAGCTTCTCAACTTGCAACTCACATCTTCATCTCTTGCCTTTGTCCACCATCTGCCTATCAAATAACCTTCCTCACTTGCATCAACTTGTTACATGTCATGCCGTGACCTGCCCCTCCTTTCTTGCCCCTCCTAAGATGCTGCCTGACCCGCTGAGTTACGGCAGGACTTTGTGTCTTTTTTTTGAGAAACCAACTGCAATATCTTCTTTTCTCTAGAAGTGTGGTGGAAACGCTATGATCTTTGATGGAAACTCCTACCCACAAGTGCCTTGCTTTTGCATTTTTTCAGAGCTAGACCTCCATATCAAAGTGCTTGGCTCCAAGATCAATCTTTCCCTGTCAGGCTTGCATTTGCAAGCTTTTTACCATTTCAAAGGCACGGAGCAATTGTTTAATTAGCCCGTGAGCATACAACCTAAAACTCCCCTTAAATGTGGAGGTGACCTGCGACAGAAACTGTGATTTATTTTGCTTCTTGCAGACAAAAGGGGTTTTAAGAATGCAGCTAATTCAAATAATCATTTTTAAATATTGTAACTGTGTACACTTAAAGTTTCAAGTGAAACAGCTTATTCATACTGTAACTGTGTGAAACAAAAAGGAAATTTACTATGATTGTAACATTAATTATGATTAAGGAAAATATTTGTTAAAAAAAACACATTTAATTAAATGTAATTGAACGATGCTGCATGGAAATAGGCCCTTCAGCCCATCGAGTCTACCATGACCATTGAATACCTGTCCGCGCCAGTTTTATCCCACTTTTCAAATCCATTCCCTACACACTAGCGGTGATTTACAGAGGCCAACAAAACTGCAAACCTGCACTTCTTTGGGAAAAGTTACTGATTATTTTTTTCTTGAATCATGCACAGTGTATGTTTTGGCTCTCTAAACAGGTAATAAAGATAAATAGAAACAAGGAACTGCAGATGCTGGTTTATACCATAGATAAACACAAGGTGCTGGAGTAACGTCACCATCCTTTTTCTCCAATAGAGATAAGGTGTTAAAAGCAGAAATTAGGAAATGTATTTCCTAATGAGTATAAATAATATACATTTTTCTCAGGAGCAATCAATGATATTTGTTTTTTCACAAACCCGAGGGGAGACTTGATAGAACTATATCAAATTATGAGAGACATTAGAAACTTTTTCTGCAGTGTGGAAATGTCAAAGACACAGTGGGTGGCACAGTTGGTGACACTGGGTGGCACAATGGCGCAGCGGTAGGGCTATTGCCTCACAACGGCAGAGGTTCGATCCTGACCCCGGGTGCTGTCTGTGTGGCGTTTGCACATTCTCCCTGTGCCTGCATGGGGTTTCCTCCAGGTGCTCCGGTTTCCTCTCATATCCCAAAGACGTTCAGATTTGTAGGTTAATTGGCCTCAGTAAAATTGTCCCTCGTGTATAGTGGGATAACTAGTGCGAATGGGTGATCAATGGTTTGCATGTACTTGGGGGGGACAAAGGGCCTGTTTCCATGCTGTATCTCTAAACTAAACTAGAAGGCTTGGTTAGAAGGGTGAAGGGGGACAAAATTCAAATTAGATGTGTGGGGCATGTTTTTTTTCCCCCCAGAAACTGGTGGAAATCTAGAACAGTGCTTCTTAAACTATTTCAGTCATTCACACTTGAGTGTTTATCACAACATTTCATTCACCCTCGACTACATTTTTTTGGTAATTTTCATCTAATTCTCCCTTGGGTATAATTTTATATATAATTAATTTTGTCACAAGAACAAAAAAAACATAAATTAACTCACTCACCCCTAAATCATTTCATTCACCCTTGGGTGAACCATTCACCAGTTTAAGAAGCACTGAAGAAGGTGCTGCCAGGGCTGTTGGAGGCTGATACAATAGTGGCCATTAAGAGGCTTTTGGATGAGCGCATGAATAAGGAGGGATATGGACCACATGTAGGTAAAAGAGGTTAGTTGAACCTGATAGCATGTTTGGCACAGACATTGTGTGCTGAAGGGCCTGTCCTATGTTTGTTTTTCACCCTTTTATTGATGTTTGCATGAGTGAAACGCCACTGGATGGTCTTACACTTTGGAGTCATGGCCAGCATCTTAGCAGTGCAATGAGTGAATGTGTGACCTCTGACATGTGCTTGTGCCTTCATCGGGCATAAATATGTTGTAAATCTTTTCACTGTACCAATCGTTACATGTGACAAATAAATGTATCTTGTATCTTGTAAATGTTGAGCTGACGTGATCAAGATTAATCTACATAGAACAGGCAGGAATTGTGATTTTTGACCTCAGAAATAATTGACCACAACTTTTCTATTTTGGTATACAATTTAAACAGTCAAATATGAACCCATTTACATGAAGCAGCTTTATCCTAAGTTCATTCAGATTTCCTTTGTAAGTTCATCTGCTCCCCTTTTATTCTGCTGCATATGTTTGATTTCAAGTTCCCACAGTGAATATATGCAAGCTCATTGCGTAAGAAAGGAGTGAGGTTTGTGCAGTTCGCATCTGCTGAATATTCTTTTTGTTACTATCAACACAGGCCCAGCTGGAGTCTTGCTGTATAAATACTTCAATCTTCAGTTTGCAAGGGGTTTGAGGCTTGGAATTGTGAATTTATGCCTGCTACACTCTGGCTTCTCCTTCCTCTACAATGTCAGCAGAACAGGTGCACACATTATATGGAGCCTTATTTTGTGACTGGCACTGAAGTTTCTGCCCTTGTGAACTTCTTTCTGCTTCTCCTTCCCCCTCATTTTCACTCAATGAATGATAGCTTTTCACTATCATGGGAACATTGTGAAGAAAGCACATGCAGTAGGCAAGACTCAACTCACTGTCAATGCTTTGAAAAATATTGCTTTTGTCGCAGGTACCAGATATATTAATGCCATTTCTTTCCTGAGCACTGCTACCTTTTTAATGTCATACCTTTCTCTAGTTGTCTTCATCAACACTAATGTTGTGTTCATAAGATTATTTATCATGACTTTATTTGTCTCTGCACATCTAACACACTTGCATTCGTCCAAAAATAATAATTTGTACAATGTTGACCAACATGCCCCATCTACCCTAGTCCCACCTGCCTGCATTTGGCCCATATCCCTCTAAACCTATCCCATCCATGTAGCTGTCTAAATGTTTCTTAAATGTTATGATAGTGTCAAGAAATCTGAGTAGACAAATATTAAAATATGTTTACCTCATTTCACTTAAACTTTGTTAAGAGTGAATTGGTATTCCATATTGAGATTTACGCAAATGTTGTCTGTGAGGGAATGGAACTGGATGGGAGCACCACAAGCCAGCATCAGTTTCATTGGTTTAACACTAAATTTGCGAGTTGCGAGGCTATTAGTTCTTGGGGGAGGGGGGGGAGTTGTTTCTTATACTTCCACATCCCTCACCTACCGGCCCTCAGTCTCTACTCTTCTCCCCCACTGGGTTCCATCTGCCATTGTCGAGCCCCTCACCTGATACACCCATCACTTACAAGTCTCCCCCTCACTCTCTCCCACTGGATTCCACCTGCCCATCATCTAGCCTTCATCTGATTCCACCTATCGCTCACCAGACCCTGTCTCTCTCTACCTTCCTCCCCCCATCTCACCTCTTTATCCTGGTTATCTTCCCTGTACACTCTCAGTCCCGATGCAGGGTATCAACCCAAAACGTTCACCACTCCTTTGCCTCCACAGACGTTGCTTGACTTGTTGAGTTCTTTCCCCATTTTGTTCCATGTTCCAGATACCAGCATCCGCAGTTTTATTTGCTTTCTATAAATATGGATTCTTTCAGAATGTTTTAAATAAAAGGATTTGTTGAACTGTCAAGAGGCAGGTTTGGATTAATATATTTACTCTAATGGTATCGGCTTAAAGGACGAGAAATATTGCCCTGTGTGTTGTAATAAAAAGTTGGTGTTGGATGATTAGACAAAGAATAGAAGATTGTTGCAGCCATCAATCTGCTTCACACTCTGAATTGACATGATCTGTACAATACCCTTCTCCCTGACTTGCCCGTCCAGTTTGTTCTGCAGCTGTGGTGAAATTTCAAAGTCTTCTGTCAATCGAGTCTCTGAATGTCAGGTCTATCTGGAGTCCAGCACATTGTTCAGCTCTTACCCTACACCTATTCATAATGGGACACAAATTATTCTCAATTACTTTCACAAGTAAACATATATTTTGTCAGCCTGAAGAAGGGTCCTGACCTGAAACATCACCTATCCATGATTGCCGGACCCGCTGAGTTACTCCAGCGGGTCCTTTTCTGTCCTTTTAAAATTCGGCTAATTTTGTTTTGTGCAGGAACAGTCCTTTAAAATTTCTTGCCCCAGCAACAGACTGGGGCAAGAACTCCCTTCAACATTTTATCCTTGAATTATTCCTGTGGCTTGTTGTTTTAATCCAGTCAATGATAATTCAGTCACTGAATGATTTGCTTCTTCATCTCAGAACGATGGGTAAATTTAGATTGGAAAATGGAATTTTCTAATCGCCTCGATTTCTGATTTCATCTACTTTTATTTATCCTTCAAACTTGCATCTCTCATTTTATGCAGTTGCGTAACCGTTCTCCAGAAAACAAGCTCAAGGGCAGCACAGTGGCGCAGCGATGGAGTTGCTGCCTCACAGCACCAGAGACCCGGCTTCCATCCTGATTACGGGTGTTGTCTGTACGGGGTTTGTACGTTCTCCCTGTGACCACGTGGATTTTCTCCCAGCGCCCCAGTTACCTCCCACATTCCAAAGGCGTGCAGGTTTGTACGTTAATTGGCTTCTGTAAATTGTCCCTGTGTGTGTAGGATAGAACTAGTGTACAGGGTGATCATGGTCAGCATGGGGTGGAAGATTGCAACCTTCACATGGTCCGCCCTGTTTCGACGAATGCAATCAACCCGGCGTGCACAATCAAATAAGATCAAATAGAATAAGTTGTCCTACAACTTTAGGCTGTGCACGCCATACGCAAGAAGAAGATGGTCAGCATGGGCTGAAGGACCTTGTTCCACACTGTATCTCTTAAACTAAAACTAAGCTTGTTATAGGGTAAAAAAAATGCATCTTATACCAGGCATTTTGACTTTTGCCTTTCACCCTGGTTGCAGGGAACAGCTTTTTGTTTTCAATGTGGCTCAGATGAGGTGGGAAGTGGAAAAGGAATCTTGTTTAGGTTGAGCTGCACTAAATGCAGTGCAAACAGGGACTTAAGTGTTCAGTTATTAGCCTGGATTAGACTAACCTTATTAGACTAACCTGATCAGACTAACAATTTAGTAAATGCTACACTGTATTAGAAAGTCCAGACACGTGAATGGCAAAGGAGAGTGTGTCACAAATTGAGCCCTATTGTAATTTAAATCTTCTGAACACTGAATGTGGAAATCTACATCAAAATTCCGCATCTAACAGTGAGAGTAATCAGGACTGGCACATGATGTTTCACTGGACACATTTCTTTTTTAAGCAGATTAAGTGGAACTTTACTCTTCATAATTCTCCCTTGAAATTTTGCTTCCACAGATTTGGAAGTTCCTAAGTACGAAAGGGTTGGGAAATAGGTTTTCTATTTTGGTAATGCCTGCTTTATTCTTTATTCCAGATTTTGCCACATTGCATTGATTTTCCCTTTCAAATCAAATGTAAGTTAAGTCAATGGCTAAGTGGTCAGGGGCTCTGCATGAGGTAATTTCACTGGTCATTCAGTGAGTGCCATGTTCTGACACCAACAAAACCAACTTCATTTTGAACTCATAGATAATGTTCAAGGGTGAGAATATTTCTGGACTGTGGAGGATTCAAAGATTATGGGGAAGTGGGGAAGTGGAGCTGAGGCCAAGATCAGATCAGCCATGCTCTTACTGAATGGTGAAGCAGACTGAGACCCCATCTGCCCTTTTATAGATTCGATATATTGTGCCATTTGTTCTCAAGGAGTGCCCTGCCTCAGTTGAAGTGACGAAATAGTGAGTTTGATACCCGTCTTCTTTCTGGTGCGAAAGATGGAAACCTAGTTTGCTTCAGCTTTTTGCCTTTAACCAACACTTATTGCAAATACAAAGAGTAGCAGTTATTCACATATTCCTTGAGTGCCGCAGGAATTACGACTGAGCCTCAGGTGTTCACAACAAACATAGAAACATAGAAACTGCCCTTCGAGGCAGTGATCATGTATCCCGTGACCCTCTGAGCCACAAGGGATAGCCAAAGTGCACTTTGTCCACGCCTGCTGATGACAAGTATAATTTTGAAATAAGAATAAGTGACACATTAAGTGGCAGAGAATGTTACTGAATTTACTCACGTTGCAAGTCACCACCATCTTCTTGAGTGCAATTAGAGATAAGCATGGAAATGTTGGCTTTGACTCCCACATGAAATAATTGAAATTGGGGGGGGGAAAAAATCATCTGATTTAGAGGGCAAACATCCTCCTTTCTCTTTGTGTATCCCAGCCGGGAACACACTGCCACATTCAGTCCATCACACTAGGACTTGAGACACCTTTTGGAGATAATGTAATAATCTAGCGCACAGCTAACAGCGGCCAGTTTCATTATCATCGTCCACGTCGCAGGGCTGGAAACTGGAAGTATCCTGAGCTAATTCTGCTGCCACCATCATCTATTGCAACAAGTGATGGCTCCCACTGAGTGTCACCGGAAGCTCGCGTCCTTTTCAGGACGGACGAGGTTAACATTTGGAACATGGAAGATGGACACGAAAGAAGAAGATCGTTAATTTTTTGCATATCTTTTGTTCATTTGTTCTATATCGCTCTACATCACCATCTGTATCTTTCATTTCCCTTTCCCCTGACTCCCTGTCTAAAGAAGGGTCTCGACCCGAAACGTCACTTATTCCTTTTCTCCAGAGATGCTGTCTGACCCACTGAGTTACTCCAGTTTTTTGTGTCTTTTCTTTATGTAGTTGTGCTTTTAAGTTAAAGGAGAAAATAAGAAACTAGACCAGTTAGCCTGATGTTACAAAAAGATAAAATACTGTAATCAATAATTAAAACAGTGGTAACGGGACACAGAAAATAGTGATATGTGGCAGAGTCAACATGAAAGGGAAATATTTTTTGTCAAATCAATTGGAATTCTTTGGGATTGTAAGGAATCAAGTTGATGTAAGCAGGTTTTGAGAATTCTAATTAATAATGAAGAAACACTTCAAGGTTGCAAGGAAACTATGTTCATTCAGGTATTGTGAAATACAGGATTGAACAAGTTGCAAGTCCCACACACTTCTGATCGATGGGTCTTCACTGATGTGAGCAGCAGCTGGTGGGTCTAAGTCTCGTGGCCTTCTGTCGAGAGTCCTAGCACCATTCTGGGTCCCAGTCTGAGGTGCAGCTCAGTGAGCTTGTTCACTGCAAGCACATATAAACCCAGGCTTCTTCCCCAATCTACAAACAACTGTCTTATTAAAACTGGGCATCCTCCTTACTGATGGGAACAGAGGTTATTTAGCATATCAGGGCTGAGTTAGTCTTGGCAGTCTCTTGGAAGAAAGGATTGTCTTGTCTTGTTGCTATATGACTTTGAGGCTGCGTGATCTGAAGCTCGTGATTCACTAGTTCTTCCAAGTGAGCCTGTTTAGTTTCCTAAGCACCTGATTGTTTTCCTAAGTGCGTCTGCTTGCCCGGCATAGGGATTGTTAGCAGACAACTCTGTTTTAGCTGAAAATCCTGTTTTAACTTTAAATTACACTTGATAAGGGACGATTAATTGGTGGTATATTTGGTCTTCCAGAAGCCCTTGGAGAAGACACCATTCAAGAGGTTATAAAAAAAAATTAGAGCACACGGGATTGAGGTCAGTGGACTAATGTGGACAGAGGATTGGTTAACAGGCAGAAAACAGACCAAAAGAAATGGATAATGTTCAGGTGGAAGGCAGTAACTAGAAAAATGGTGCTGAGACCATGGGTCATTTGCTGTCTCATTAGTGTAAGTGGGGAGACTTATTACTCTTGATTTTTTTTCTCCCATGTTAAAAAATTATGTAAATTAAAAATAAAATTAATATTTTTGATGTAAATAACATAGAAACATAGAAAATAGATGTGGTTATTGGATATATTCTAGATAATAAAATCAAGGTATTGTAATTGGATCTGCGTGCTCATTCTCTGAAAGGTATTTTGGTTGTAACATTTCTTTCTTGAGGTTTTCCCAGTCCAAGTCGAATCAGCATCCTCTGTCCCCTGGTTCACATCGGCTGAATAAGCTCAAGGGAAGTATTTAACGAGAAGGCAGTGAGTACATATTCAATAACTATTTAGAAATTCTATGAAAACTAGTTAAAATTTTATTACTTGAATAGTATGCAGAGGAACAAGCTAGATGTGGATTTATGTTAAACATTAATATTCAGTTAATCTGAGCGCTCTTGTTAGTTTGATATGATGGGAAAAGTGGAAACCGAGTTTGCGTCAGCTTTCTGTCTTTGACCAATACATTTTGCAAATATAAAGTGTAGCAGTTAAACCCATTTTTTCTCAGAGTGCCACAGGAATTGATGCTGAGCCCCAGGTCAGTAATCTGGATGAGGAAACCGTGTCCATGCCTGCTGATGTATCAGTGTAAAAGCAAGGAACTGCAGATGCTG
This sequence comes from Okamejei kenojei, assembly GCA_035221665.1. NCBI lineage: Eukaryota > Metazoa > Chordata > Chondrichthyes > Rajiformes > Rajidae > Okamejei > Okamejei kenojei. Next base: position 43,658,905 of record CM069149.1, on the reverse strand, counting down.
ATTTCACAAAAAAAGACACAAAGAGCTGGAGTAACTCAGCGGGTCAGGCAACATCTCTGGAGAACGTTGAGAGGTGACGTTATGGGTCAGACCCTTCTTGAGACTCATTGGTCAGTCTGAAGAAGGGTCCTGACCCAAAACATCACCTATCCATGTTCTCCTGGTATGCTGCCTGACCCACTGAGTTACTCCAGCACTAAGTATCAGCGTACCTTGTGTGAAAAATACAAACAGGCGTCAGAGGTGTTTAGACAAGCAAGTGAATGGAGAAGGATGGGACAAATGAAATATAAAGATGAAATATGTGTGGTCACCCACTTCTGTAGAATAAAGCAAATACTGGTTGGTTCTTTATAACGTGAAAGATTGGAAGTGGGTTGGTGATCCAAGTGCATTCCTTGTGCAGACATTATTCAAAGCTGATGTGTGCGTGCAATATGGAATTAGGAAGGTATGCCGACATGAGGAGGATATCCAGCATTTAGACCTTAGAGAAACAGCATGGAAACAGGTTAATTGGCTGCTTTAATATTGTCCTTTTCACTAAACAGTTCAGCACCACCAGAAAAAAATGTGAGATAACATAGAACTAGCGTGAACGGGTGATTGATGGTTAGTGTGGACTCGGTGGGCCGAAGGGCCTGTTTCCAAGCTGTATCCCTGACCTAAACTAAACTAAACTAAACTAAACTAAACTAAGAAAGTATTTTCTTTGTGCTCCTTTACTGGATTCCAGTTACTAAAATATTTCATGAGACTAGGCAGCTTTAATATTATTTTTACATGGTTATTTAATTCACAAATTAAGGTAACATGCAATGCTTGGTTACAGGTTTCCACATCTACGATCGAGATGAACTTGTATTGCCGGTTCTGGGAGTGGAATCTGCGACTCTAGCTGCTCGTGTGAAATCTTGGCTTCTCTCTCCAGAGGATTCAAGTCCAGCATTCGAATGGAAGGACAGGAGTCATGTAATGGGCGGAATTGTCATCATGAGGTGGGGAAGTAAGCATCACAAAAACATCCTTTTAACTCTAATGATATTGGATTTATGGAGAGCTTTGTCTTTCAAAGTTTTCAAACAATCTTGAGAACTCTATTATATGTTCCAGAGGTACCAAACCCCATCTTTTGCCGTTTTGTGCACCCTTTCATAATATGCAATCTTTATTTTTGTTCATAGCTGAACCTGTTAGCTAAACTGGCATCTATCTGTGTATTTATTTGTTTATTTATCTGTCTGTGTATTTACCACTTTGGTAAACACATACCCATATTTAAGGATAAGAAAGAACAAGGTAGTTGTTGAACAAAGGTTTGGGCAGCACAGCTGGTAGAGCTGTTGCTCTACAACACCGGAGACCCAAGTTTGATCCTGACCTCAGATGCTGCCTGTGTGGGGTTTGCATGTTCTCCCTGTGTTATATGTGTACACATGTACAAACAAGTGCACAAGTCCTTTATGTGTTTAATGATGATGAGAATGGGTTTCAAACCATGACCCTGCTGACCCTTTCTCTTGTCTGATTTCAAATTAACCCAAAATTAACCCAAAAATTTCCAACAGCTGGTAGAGCTGCTGTCTCGCAGCGCCAGAGAGGCAGGTTCGATCCTGACCTTGGGTGCCTTCTGTGTAGAGTTTGCATGTTCCTCCTGTGGCTCAGTTTCCTCTGAGTGCTCCAGTTTCCTCTCACATTCCAAAGCCGAGCAGGTTGTAGGTTGATTAGCCCTCTGTAAGCTGCCCCCAGTGTGAAGGGAAAAATATACGAATGGGTGATCGGTGGTTGGCGTGGATTTCGTGGGCTGTAGGACCTGTTTTCATGCTGTATCTTTTAATCAATAAATCTGGAGCTAACCAAGGTATTGCTTTGGTTATGGAGTGGAAATCTATTAATTAAATGATTCCACAGTTTTGGAAGCCAATGAGCATGTTTTTGAGTCATGTCATCACCAAACAGATTCTATCTGCAATCGGAGTCAGAGTCTTATTATTAAATCAATAAACCTTACATTCCTTTGTCCTTTCAGTTGGAGCGAACAATCATTCCTCTTTCTGAAGGTGTACAAGAGGACATTGCTGCAAGGACTGAGTGTGTTCCCAGAGTTGCTCCAGAGAGATGCCTTTGGAGAGGGCACACAGTAGCCATTGTATCTCAGTGGCACAGGGTGAACATGAGCCCATGATAGCATGGCAACAGATGCGCAGATAGCTAAGTGGTGAGGGGATTGACGAGGACATGGGGGGAATGAAAGGTTGTTACAGCGGCCTGGCTCCAGAGCGCAGTGGTCCTGGCTGTTTCACCAGGCCTGGCACTTTGAGCACTTTTTTTTTCCCCTCTCTTTCCAGTCTGTGTTTTATATTAGCAGCAGACATGTTGTCCCTATAGTGAATTAGATGAGAAACATTAGCTTGCAGAATATATGCCAATGAGCTAATGATTTTGACACATTGACAATACCAGCCTTACAGCAAAGTACCCACACAGCAAAGCCTGTTTTTGTATCTCATATTTTTTTTAATGGCGAAAGGTTTGTCAGAAAGAAACGGATTTATTTTCTGTCAATCCGGTCTACAATATCAGGAGTTATCTGGTTCCGGTCCTCAGGGCTTCAGACAGCTAACAATACACATCTTATTTCTGCTCCAATAGTTCCCCGTTATGCCTTTCAGATACAGGAAAAGTAGTGAAAGCATAAACCAGTTGAATGTGGCAGTATCGTCTGCCATTCATTGCTTATGAAGAGCCACGTGATCTCCCTTCATTTTCGAACAAAACTAAAGAGTACCTGCAAAAATGGGAATAACAATTTTTTTTTAAAAAGGTTACAAAAAGGTACGTGATTATTTGTAAGCACATAAAAATATCAAATAGAAAAATATTCGCTCTGAAAATATACACTCAGTTGGGCTTCTAAACAGAGGGGAGATGCCTTGTTTAAAAGCAAAGTAATTTTTATATATTGCGGATTAAACAAAGCTGCTATGAGTTAGCAGAACACTGGAGTCTCTCTTGGTTGGTCTATATGTGGTACTGAAAAATAGCATGTTAACAAATGTGTGAATGTCACCCTTTCAATATTTGATAGAAATGCATCTTTTCATAAAATTATCCAAAAGGAACAATTAAACCAGTAGAGTGGGTTTTGCACTTTATTCTCAAGGGTTTCAGCTTAGAATACAATGTTCCATCTTCAGTGGAAGACTATACACGCCCTTGGTTATTTTTTAATTGAGAATAACTGCTTGCAACGAGTGGTGTACTTAAAGCAGAATGTTTGTCCCAAATTCATTTGTAAAAATACCCAAGTATATTTATCAAAGTTTTCTTATACTACTTTTGTTGAGCTGATGAATGGGCCAACCTTATAACTGGTTGCCAAACCTCTGTGCACCACAAATACATCCTCTTTAGGATACCGCTGGGATGAGTTTTGCATGTTAATTTTTCGCTCCTGAATTTGCAGTGAAGTTCAATGCCACTTGCGCTTTCCAAGCTCGTGATGGAGATATTAACCAGATCTGGCAAATTGTAGTGTTTTGTATAAATAGGGAGGGAATGCATTAAATGATAATTAAATGTATTTTCTGCTAGGGTGGAAAGTTGCAGTGAGAGGAAGAGTGCTTTTGTTCGGCTGATATGTGAACACTTACATTACATGATCTATTACAGTCACGTGTACTGAGGTACAGTTTGCATGCTATCCAAAGTAGATAATACTACATGAATACTATGGGCAGCACGGTGGCGCAGCTGGTAGAGCCGCTGCCTCAGCGCCAAAGTCCTGGATTCAATCATGACCACAGATGTTGTCTGTGTGGAGTTTGCATGTTCTCCCCGTGACCGCATGGATTTCCTCCCATGTACTGAAGACGTGCGAGTCTGCAGGTTAATTGGCCTCTGTATATTGCTCCTAATGTGCAGGTGGAAGTGGCGTAACGTGTGAATGGGTGATCAATGATCTGCATGAACACAGTGGGCTGAAGGGCCTGTTTCCATGCTGTGTCTCTAAACTAAACTAAAAATACAATCAAGCCACACGCAAGTAAAACAGGCAGTGCAAAGAGAAAAATACCAGAGAGCAGAGACAAGCATCGTAGCGTAACAGTTCCAGAGAAAAGGTCCAATGCCTGTAATGAGGTAGGTTGGAAGATTGGGACTGTACACTAGCTAATGTGCAGCTTTGCCCAGAGTGGACCAGGCGCCCATCTACATGGTGCTAATGTCCATAACTCGCTGTGCTTATCTAGTAATCTACCTTTTATGGTATACAATATTTTTGAGTCTGAAGGCTGGGATGTATTTTATGTAGAAATCCAGTGGTGTAGAAAATACAAAATGTGATTTGATGGTGGTTGAGCTTGCGTTTGATACTTAATGTTCACTTTGCTGTGCTGTTACGAGGCATGGCGAACTTCCTAGCACCCTGCCAGAGGAGCACCACTCTTTACTCCTCATCTCCAGAGACACATTAGAAATCAGAGACACCCACAAAATGGTGGAGTAACTCAGCGGGTCTGACAGCATCGTTGGAGAACATGGATATGTGACAGTTTGGGTCGGGACCCTTCTTCAGAAAAAGTGTCTGACCCAACCCAAACGTTGCCTATCCATGTTCTCCAGTGATGCTGCCTGACCTGCTCATTTACTCCAGCACTTTGGATGCTTTTTTTGGTAAACCAGCATCTGCAGTTCCTAGTGTCCATGTCTTACAAATGAGAGTGCCCATTCTTACTTATGACCAGGCGGATCTTTTGAAAGTTCCACTAAGCTTCCCCACCATCCTCCAACTACAATGTCCTGTCCTTTAATAGATGAAGGTTGCTGCAGTCATCATTAGCCTACTTCAACTGATGCTAAGTCACAACATTGGGCTCTGTGGAAGTTAACTGAGACGGGAAGAAGTGCAGTTAATGCTAACTAGTCACCAAAATGATTGCGGCTCATTGTGTGAAACTGAGGGTGAGTTGTGTGCTGTAATCCTCTGGTACACTTCCCAGTGTTACTCAGTTTGGTCCCAAAGTGATAGAATTTAAAGCAGATGCACAATGTTGTCCCAATATCTTTTACTGCTTAATCTTAGCTGTCTGTAAATCCTACAGTAAGAGTTTTGCAGAGTTTTTGAATTCAGAGAAGTTCTCTAATGGAGCATCTATACTCCAATACATGAATGCACCATTTCTAAGTGACTTTGCAGCATCTGTCTTCAAAAGGACTTTTGTTGTCAGAACGGAAACTTGAGACTCTCGTACAACTGACAGACATTCAGTATTTGATGCTGTAGGTTCGTTGCCAGAGGATGAATACCAGAGAGTATTCTCTGCCGCCTTAGAGAAATACTAGCAGAGGCTTTGGAGTAGGTGCCATCAGCATTGTCCTGTCAACGTGAGAATAAGCTGTGTTACCTGATTTTTAAGAGAATGGGAAAAATACAAAGCTAGGAAAGATAATTTTGAGGTACATTTCTTTATATTTGTTGCAGTGTAGAGCATTATTGACGAGGTCAATTCGGGTCCGCTGAATGTTTCCTGCATGTGAGCAGTAGGAGTGGTCTTTTCTTTCCCAAATAAATTATATTAAAGCAACCATGATTGACAACTGAAAAGATATGATCAGTGGAATGAAAATTGTAAAATTATTTTTGGTTCATTTTTCCAAAATGAAGAGTAATCATACCAGTATTCTGACACACATCCCTAAGACATTTATGTATATTGTTACATAGACAACTCTCTCCTACTAAATATTTAAAGTGTACCATTTGTATTATGGAAGATGGACACACGTTGTAATGTGGATACAAAGAGCAAGCAGCTACTGGAATGCTCCATACATAACATTTAACTTAATGCACCATGCAGGGATACAAAGCTACATATAGACCAACCAATCAGAAAATTGCATTACTGATATTTAGTGAAATATAATACTTGTATTGCAAAAACCAACAGGGCATAATTTCGGTCAAAATCACCCTTTTCCAGCATATCCCCATTCTGCACATGGAAAATGTCACAACATAACAGAAGAAGCAATACTAATCACATTAAGTACTGATGTATTGTTCTGGGTCGTAGCATTTCCATAACTATAAAAAACATTGCTTTTATCAATAATTATTGTCAGCCATACCTGTAGTATTTTATGTCCCTTGGTCCCAGCATTCAGGAACTTCCTTTCAAAATAAATTAATATTTTTAAAGAGTATTCAAAACAATGAATAGCTTGATGTAAATTTTAGGATTTAAACTGTTTGTGTATCCCTCTGTGTCATTCTAGCCACACTTTCTGTTAAACTATCAATGTATAAGCAGATTAGTGTCATAGAAACATGTGGAGAAATATCAAAATTAATGCGTTATAAGTCAGGAAAGAATCTAACAGGTTTACATTAAAAATTTACAATATTACTACCCGTTAGTGCTTAGATTTGTTCGTTCTATAACATAAATAAACTTTTTTTTCTGATATCCAAATAGCTCCAGTGAGACTGAACAAGACACTTCTTTAGTCAGTCTTAAACAAGATAACAGCTGGATTTGCCCATCTTCCCTTCAGCTCTGGAGCTCAGCCCAACATGTCTGGGGCAGCTAAGTCATTTCCAGTCCTTAACAGCACTGAACAATAGTTTTCTTGCCTCGCCATTTGATGACTCCCTTAATGCCAGCTTTGTGTCTCACACACTTCTTATTTTGTGTTGGAAAACATATTGTTTGTGTGAGGGTAGTGCCACATTTGAGTGTAGTTTCGTGTGGAAATTGTGAACTCGAGGCGACATTGTCAAGTGCATGGCTTTCTGGGAGTTGTAGTTTGTTTACCCATCACTTGTCATACAGATGTCGATGATAATAATAATAATAATAATAATAATAATAATAATAATACTGCCCGTCAGAATGGACTGCAGCTCCCAGAGTGTACTGCAACTGCTGCAGGTTTGCACCGGCACCTGGTATATCGAATTGCAACCAACTCGTGTTTTATTGTGATCATGGTGTAGAAACGGAAGCCGGTCGACTCGCAACGTGTTTCACGCAAGGTGTGGGGTTGTACAACTAGATGTGCAAATCAACGATGTAGCGAGTTGATCTTCATTCCCACCCGATTTCACTTGTGTTGTCGTTGACTCCTCGTTTCTTCAATCTGGTTTTTTCCTTTTATTGTGGTTCTCCACCTCGAGGGGTGGAGTGTCCATCTGTTTTTGTTTTCTGTTTGGGTGGCAGCATTCTCACTTACAGGTGAAGACTTCGGTCCTCTCGCTGCATGTGTTGCACTTGACGAAGCAGCACCAGTGGAACTTGCAGTTGCACTGCCACACTTTGGTGTACTGGTGCGTGTTGTAACCCCGCCCGCAGCACATCAGGTCACAGCCGTCTCCGTGGTGGGAGGTGCGATTACATAACCGCCCCTGGGTGCCCACGCTGCCCGTCGAGCTGTCCTCCTCACAGTAGTTCGGCGACCGCTCGATGTAAACTAAATCCGTGTCCATTGGCTTTCGATAGGTCCTGGGCTTCTTGATTTTAAGGAAGGTGGGCTGGCGTAACCTGCTAGCTCTCACCGCTTCCACGTGAACAGCCTCACCGTACTTCTCCTTCAAGACATATCCAATTTCTCGGAATTTGGGCAGAGTTGTCCAACACGTCTTAGTTGTGCACGAGCCAGAGACTCCATGACACTTGCATTCCAACTTCATGCTTTCCTCCAGAATCTATTGGTCAAAGAATAACAAGTGTTACAAATTAATTTATTGCAATTTGTCCCTTTTCAATATTTTGACTTTAGTTTTTGGCTCCTTCAGATTGAAACTAACGTGGGGAGGACTCCAAATAGGTAATTGTTCCTCGACAAAGAGGAAACATTTATATCATTTTACTTTCATTTTATAGTGTTGGAGAAATAGGAAATATAAAGTGAGCAACTAGGGGGCAACTCTACTAGGCGTTTGACTGTAAAAGATCAGCTTCACCTGGGCTCTGTTGGAAGGGGCAGTTACAAGGTTAAACTACCTTTCTCATTTCCAAGGTAGACAAAAGTGCTGGAGAAACTCAGTGGGTGAGGCAGCATCTATGGAGCAAAGGAAATAGGCAACGTTTTGGGCCAAAACGTTTCTCATTTCCGATTCGGCCTGTCGTCCAGCATGGAAGCAGGCCCTTTGTTCCTAATAGTCCATGCCAACCAACATGCCCCATCTAAGCGAGTTCCATTTGCTGTGTTTGGCCCATATTCTTCTAAACCAGGGGTTCTCAACCAGGGGGGAATTCCCCCCAGGGGGGGGATTTCAAGATTTCAGGGAGGGAATTGGGACCACCGATTAACAAACTCAAACTGTTAGAATGTTGATCTGTTTATTGCCTTTGCATATTATTTGGAATGCACTTTTTGAGGCAGACAATCTTGGAAAGGAGGGGGGGAATGACATTCTGACATATGGTGAAAAGGGTGCATGGGGCAAACAAGGTTGAGAGCCAGTGTTCTAAGCCTTGCCTCCACGTACATCTTAAATGTTGTTATAGCACCAGCCTCGACCATCTCCTCTGGCAGCTCATCCCATACACCCACTACCCTCTGAGTGAAAAAGTTTCCTATTAAATTTTACCCCTCACACCCATGTCCTCTGGTTTTTGATTTCCTCACCTTGGGTATCAATTCCCCTCATGATTTTATACACTTTTATAAGATCACCCCTCAGTCTCCTGCACCCTAAAGGGCCTGTCCCACTTTCACGACCTAATTCACGACTTTTTTTACTCGTGGACATTTTTCATCATGCTAGAAAAAACGCCCCGACCTACTTGATGCCACGAGTACCTACGACTAGCATCACAACCTGCTACGACCTACTTACGACCTCGTGACAACCATGCTGCGGTTATGAGTCAAGGGCAAACTCGGCAGAGGTCGTGAATTAGGTCGTGAAAGTGGGACAGGCCCTTAAGGAATACAGTCCCAGATTGCCCAATCTCTTCATATAGCTCAGGCTCTCAGGTCTTGGCGACATCCTCGTAAATCTTCCCAGCACTCTTTTCAACTTAATTACATCCATCCTATAGCAAGGTCACCAAAACTGAACAGAGTTCTCAAAATGCAGCCTCTCTAATGTCTTATGAAGACTAAACATTGTATTCCAGGTATCAGCATGTTTTCCTTTACTCATTTGCCCTTTATGTTTGAGACAATTTTATGCTGGCTATTGCTAAGTTTGTATTCTAAAAACATAGAATCATAGAAAATAGGTGCAGGAATAGACCATTCGGCCGTTCGAGCCTGCACCGCCATTCAATATGATCATGGCTGATCATCCAACTCAGTATCCCTTACCTGCCTTTTCTCCATACCCCCTGATCCCTTTAGCCACAAGGGCCACATCTAACTCCCTCTTAAATATAGCCAATGAACTGGCCTCAACTACCTTCTGTGGCAGAGAATTCCAGAGATTCACCACTCTCGGTGAAAAATGTTTTTCTCATCTCGGCCCTAAATGATTTCCCCCTTATCCTAAACTGTGACCCCCTTGTCCTGGACTTCCCCAACATCGGGAACAATCTTCCTGCATCTAGCCTGTCCAACCCCTTAAGAATTATGTAAGTTTCTATAAGATCCCCCCTCACTCTTCAAAATTCTAGCGAGTACAAGCCAAGTCTATCCAGTCTTTCTTGGTATGAAAGTCCTGACATCCCAGGAATCAGTCTGGTGAACCTTCTCTGTACTCCCTCTATGGCAAGAATGTCTTTCCTCAGATTTGGAGACCAAAGCTGTACGCAATACTCCAGGTGCGGTCTCACCAAGACCCTGTACAACTGCAGTAGAACCTCCCTGCTCCTATACTCAAATCCTTTTGCTATGAATACTAACATACCATTCGCTTTCTTCACTGCCTGCTGCACCTGCATGCCTACTTTCAATGACTGGTGTACCATGACACCCAGGTCTCGTTGCATCTGCCCTTTTCCTAATCGGCCACCATTCAAATAATAGTCTACTTTCCTGTTTTTGCCACCAAAGTGGATAACCTCACATTTATCCACATTATACTGCATCTGCCATGCATTTGCCCACTCACCCAGCCTATCCAAGTCACCCAGCAGCCTCCTAGCCTCCTCCTCACAGCTAACACTGCCCCCCAGCTTCGTGTCATCCGCAAAGCTGGAGATGTTGCATTCAATTCCCTCGTCCAAATCATTAATATATATTGTAAATAGCTGGGGTCCCAGCACTGAGCCTTGCGGCACCCCACTAGTCACTGCCTGCCATCCTGAAAAGGACCCGTTCACTCCTACTCTTTGCTTCCTGTCTGCCAGCCAGTTCTCTATCCACATCAATACTGAACCACCAATTTAAGTTTGTATACTAATCTCTTGTGTGGGACCTTGTCGAAAGCCTTCTGAAAGTCCAGATATAACACATCCACTTGTTCTCCCTTATCCAATCTACTAGTTACAACCTCAAAAAATTCAATAAGATTCGTCAGACATGATTTACCTTTCATAAATCCATGCTGACTTTGTCCAATCATTTCACCACTTTCCAAATGTGCTGCTGTCCCATCTTTAATAACTAGCAGTTTCCCCACTACCGATGTTAGACTAACTGGTCTGTAATTCCCCATTTTCTCTCCCCCACCCTTTTAAAAAAGTGGGGTTACATTAGCTACCCTCCAATCCTCAGGAACTACTCCAGAATCTAAAGAGTTTTGAAAAATTATCACTAAGGCATCCACTTTTCTGGGGCTACTTCCTTAAGTACTCTGGGATGCAGCCTATCTGGCCCTGGGGATTTATCAGCCTTTAATCCATTCAATTTACCTAACACCACTTCCCGGCTAACCTGGTTATTCTGAATGAACAACATCTATAGACCCTCTGGTAAATTACATCCATCTATCCCTCAGCAGAACCAAGGATCTCTGGAAAAATCTTGATTTGAGACATTGCCCAAGGGAATTAAAGCGAGGATTGTGCCAATATCCCAGAATCTAAAGTAAACAAGCTCCACAAATCCACATCTGATGCTGGTACCAACCCTACAAAACACAGGTACGTTTGAGGTACTTTAAAAGCGAAAATCTTGTACGTATTTCATAAGTTCACAAATATTGAAAGTACTGTAAACTAACTAACTATAGGTGATACAAGGTAGACACAAAATGCTTGAGTAACTCAGCGGGTGAGGCAGCATCTCTGGAGAGAAGGAATGAGCGATGTTTCGGGTCGAGACCCTTCTTCAAACTGCATCTGCATCTGCAGTTCTTTCTTACACATAACTAAAGGTGATGGGTGTTTTAATAAGAGTAACTTCCTCCCAGGTTCCAAGTTGATACAAGGTTCAGCATGATTGTTTCCCAATTAATTCAGCCCGCATGTTTCCATTTGCTTTGCACCTCTATCCTGCTGACTGTTAGAGTTCCAGTCAGTATTCAGCTTGTTACATTTCTATTTCATATTTGTTCCTGTGGGCAGCACAGAATGTAAGATACATCGAGGGCAATACGAGGGCTCTTTCTGTTTCCCCTCGCTCCGACCTTTTAATGCTATGTTACAATCAGTTGGGTAGACAATCAGAACCTTTTACCCAGGGTGGAAATGTCAAAGGCTAGCAGGCATAGCTTTAAGGTGAGAGAGCCAAAGTATAAAGATGTGTGGGGCAGGTTTTTTTTTGCAACACAGAGAGTGGTGGCTGCCCAGAACGGTGGTAGAGGCAGATATACAGTGATATATAAGAGGCTTATGTATAGGCACATAGATATGCAGGGAATGGAAGGATATGGATCATCTGCAGGCATTAGTTTAACTTGCTATCATGGTTGTCGAAGGCACTGTACTGTTCTATGGAACTCTTCCATCCACATGATTCTTTGCCAGTAACTAATGGCACCCAATAAGACATCGTATCACTCTAATTGTAAAATGATTATGCCACCAATCAATTAGAAAACAGACAGGCTGCAGTGAATCATATTTAATCGCTTTATAAGCCAGTCTGCCCTTGATACAGCGCCATCCAAGTGAAATAAATCCCAACCCAAATAAATGCAGTGGTCATGTACCCACTACAAAATGATCCATGACTACTCTGCGATGGGTGTGTGAAAGCTGTATTTTTAGCCCTTTAAGTACTAGGTGGGATTATTCAAACTTGAATATGCTTAGCTGACAAGACAAAACTTAAACGGACATCTGTACTTCAGTAAATTGTAACAAAAAAATTATGTCACAGATCATTTCTCCTGCAACCAATATTGAAATTCTATAAGTTTGATTTGAAAAATATTGTAAGGTTTGGTTCTTTGTTCCCACATTAATTGTAGTCTGGCCATGACTCACTTTTTACATGAATCCTAATGCATATCCACTCACCAGCGAGCTGCCTACTGATTGATCAGCGAACCCAGGAGTGGACAAGCAAATGTCTTGCAGAATCAGTGGTACTAATCTCATCCCATCCTCTACCCCTCTAGCTAGTGGTGACTATATCCACAGCCACAGTGTAAGCTGCCAGCCAATGATAGGGTTGAGGCAAGCTGGTTGAGTTCGTGCCTCTTTTTTAACAAAGTACCATCAGACATGAATGAAATGCCTTTCATTGAAATTCTGTGCTGATAGGTATCTTTTTTACGTGCTTATAAGATGTACATCATCCTCTTCCATTTACATCCCATATCCCTTGTATTTCCACTTTCTCTTCCCTCACATAAGAAGCAGTAAGACAGGTACATGGATAGGACAGGTTTGGAGGGATATGGACCAAATGCTGGCAAATGGGACTACTGTAGCTGGGACATTTTGGCTGGTGTGGGCAAGTTGGGCCATAGGGTCTGTTTCCACATTGTATCACTCTATGACATACACTCCAACTCCAATGGTACATGGACTTCTCCACAGATACCATTCAGGAGGCTAGTGGAATGGGGGACTGATTTTTGTCTTCCCCACACTCCATCTATTCAGGGATGGAGCAGTGCGCAGACTTAAGGCAAATAACCAGGGCAGGATTTACACAGTAAATGGCAGGGCGCTGAGGAAAGATCAATGACTACATACTTTCCTGAAAGTGGCGACACATGTAGGTCTTGGATGGGGCTGTTCCTAAAGAGGCTGGGGCTAGTTTCCCTCGAGCGTAGGAGGCTAAAGGGAGACCTTATAGAGGTGTATAAAATCATAAGGGGTCTAGATAAAATGAATGGTCACCATGTTTTAACCAGGGTAGAGGAGTCTAAAGGGCCTGTCCCACCAGCATGCGACTGCATGCGTCTAGCGCGACCAAACGTGGTCGCTTGAGGCGTACGGCCTCGCGGGGCCGGTCCCACTTCCAACCGTGGAGCCGTATGGAGTTGTGCGGGGCTGGTCCTGACATCATACTCACCATTCAGCTGGACAGGAGGCGGGCCCACTGCATTTGGACGTCGCACGGTGTCGGGCGGTTACGTCATCATGCAACGGCACGCTGGGCAGTGGCGTAATCGCGCAACGCCACATGCTAGGCATACACCATCCAGACGCTGCGTATGGCCTCAATGCGGCTGCGGGCCGACAGGCCGTTGCCGCGTGGAATTTATGAACAGTGTCAGTTTTTCAGAGCCCCGCGTGATGTCAGGACCAGACCCGCACAACTCCATACGGTTCCGGCGATCGAAGTGGGACCGGCCCCGTGAGGCTGTACGGCTCAAGCGGCCACATTAGGTCGCGCTCGCCTCTTGCAGTTGCATGCTGGTGGGACAGGCCCTTAAGGCAGAGGACAGGGGTAAGGGTGATTTTTTTCCATGCACAGAGTGGTGGATATATGGAACAAGCTGCCATAGAAAGAGGGAAAGGCATGAACTATAGCAACATTTAAAATACATTTGGACAGGTACATAGATAAGAGCTTTAGAGGGTCAAATACAGTTAAATGTAACTGGCTTCGTAAGGCAAGTTGGTCGGCCAAAGGACCTGTTTCCATGCTGTGTAACTCTGACTGACTCAAAGTCCTCTGGTTAGGTTGCAAATGACAGTCAAATGCAGTCTCGGCTTAGTGGCAGCATTTTTACCTTTGCTTTTGGGGGTCACGGATTCAAGTTTAGCTCTCACTCAGGGCACCTAATTAATGCTGACAGATTTTTCTCAGGGTTTTTACATTCCTTCCTCGGGAAGTGCCAGACAAAGAAATGGGATTTTACTGTGCTGGAAATAGCTTCCAAATTCAACCATATATTAGTAAGACTTCAAAATTAATTTTACCATGTTTTGAAATGTTTTCAAAAGGCATGATACAGTGGTATATCAACATGCGTTATTTGAGATTCAGCCTTCAATCTTTGAGTAACTGTATTTAAACTCCCACTATGTGTGCATCGTGCTGAAAGCATCAGAATGCATTTAGTTTAAGCAGTTTCTAATCCCAGTGCAGCCTTACAAGCATGTCTATCGATCAACTGCCGCCTGATTACATTTACAAACTATGATGAGCTGCTGGTAAAGTTAAGGGGCAGAGATATTTGCCAAGATTTTCGTTGTCCCTGCTCCGGTTTCCTCCCACATCCCAAAGACGGGCGGGTTTGTAGGTTAATTGGCCCCTGTAAATTGCGAGTGTGTCGGATGCAAAACTGCGATAACATAGAACAAGCGTACGGGTGAGTGTTGGTCAGGACAGGCTGGGTGAGCCGAAGGGCTCGTTTCCACCCTGTATCCATAAACAAAACCAACTGCTAACCTCTTTGTTATGTGTCGCGTGGGCAGACACCGCTGAAAATGCCAATCTTGATTTATTTATGCTTTTCTGCAACAATCAGATTTGTGATTAGAGAAATCTAAAAATAAAATACTGCAGATGCTGGGAGTCTAAATTAAAACAGAACACACCGGAGATATACAATGTGTCAGAAAACATCTATGAAGGGAGAAACACTACGAAAACATTACAAAGTAACTGGTTCACTCTTCACAGGTTCTACCTGACGTACTGAGTACCTCCAACATTTACTCTCATTTGAGCGTCCAGGAGCAGAAAAGGCTGCAAAAAGTTGTAAACTCTGCCCAGTCCATCATCGGATCTGACCTCCCTACCATCGAGGGGATCTTTCGCAGTCGCTGCCTCAAAAAGGCTGCCAGACTCATCAAGGACCCTCACCATCCTGGCCACTCACTCATCTCTCTGCTGCCTTCAGGTAGAAGGTACAGGTGCATGAAATCTGCAACATCCAGGTTCAGGAATAACCACTTCCCCACAGCCAACAATGTTTTGTATCTGCAGAACAGATCAGTTTTGTATTTGCTATCGAGAGATGGAAGGTTACATTGAGAAGCTGTTTTCCTGTTGATGTACATATGAGGATATTTACAGCGTTGATGCTGGTCCAGCAGATCGAAAGACTGTTCATGTCGCCCAAATACACACAGTAAAACTAAGTGGAACTAATCTAGGTGTTCTTAAGTGTAATTCTGACCTCCAGATTTCTACGATTGTGACTGATATTGGCTCTGTAAGGCAGGGTGTAAATGTGGCCGGGATGTAGGACTTAAAGTTGCTGTCATCTGAACTTTATTTAACCCACATTGTAAGAACTGAAAGTGATTAAGATGCACATGGAGTGAAAAGAGAAAGAAGAAATCTGTTGTTTTGCAAATCCTTACGAGCACAAGCAGACACAAGAGAAGCAATCTACATATTCATCAAGTGGATTAGTACTGAACTCCCCACTTTCCAGGGTCTCTGATGCACAGATACCTTTCTCCCCGCCTCGTTGTTATGTAGATTCATCAGCCTCCTGGCATTTTTTTTAATCTCCCTCGCGTCGACGAATTTCCTTGAGAACTCGATGCCGTACTTGATGTCGGCCGAGCAGCCGCCCCACTTCCAGCCCTCCTCCTGGTTGTAGTAGCCCTGCTTCTCTCGGTCGCAGCCGCAGTTGCTCAGGTTCCCTTGGCTGCAGGCGGCAGTCACGGCGTGCGCCACTCCAGCCGCGGTGATGGCATAAGTGAATGCTGCTTCCCGGCTACCTGCAAGCACAGAGCGGCAACCATTATGTTAATGGATTTAGTTTAGTTTAGAGACGCAGCGCAGAAATAGGCCCTTCAGCCCACCCAGTCCGCGCCCACCAGCGACCCCCCCCCCCCCCCCGTACATTAACACTATCCTAGACGCACTAGGGAATATGTACATTTATACCAAGCCGATTAACCTACAAACCTGTACGTCTTTGGAGTGTGGGAGGAAACCGGAGATCCCGGAGAAATCCCCACACAAGTCACAGGGAGAACGTACAGACAGCAGCCGTAGTCAGGATCGATCCCGGGTCTCTACCGCTGTAAGGCAGCAACTCTACCGTGCAGTTCTTAGTAAATATAGAAACATAGAAATATATAGCCCAGCAACAGGCCCACAACATTGGTGCCGAACATAACGCCAAGATGAGCTAATCTCAACTGCCCGCACATGACCCACATCCATGTGCCTCGCTAAAAACCTCTTAAACACCACTATTGTATCTACCAGCACAGTTGTAGAGTTGCTGCCTCACAGAACCAGACACCTGGGTTTGATTCTGATCTCGGGTGCTGTCTGTACCGATTCTGTACATTCTCCCAGTGATTCTGTGGGTTTTCTCTGGGTGCTCCTGGGTTTCCTCTCACATTGCAAAGACATGTGGCTTTCCTTGCTATGCCCCTGCCTACCGAACTTGCTCTCGCTGACTTCTGTACTGACTTCCAGCCTCCATCGATTCCAGTTCTTCTGCCAATCTTGTTTAAACCCACCCGAGTAGCATGGACCAATCTGTCCGCCTAGATGTGGGTTCCCTTCCAGTTCACATGCATCCCCGTCTTTCGTGTCGTCAACTCTGTCCCAGAAGAGATACCAGAAGGTGGAAAAATCTGAATCCCTGTCCCCTACACATAGAAACATAGAAAACAAGTGCAGGAGTAGGCCATTTGGCCCTTCGAGTCAGCACCGCCATTCAAAATGATCATGGCTGACCATATAACAATTACAGCACGGAAACAGGCCCTCTCGGCCCGTCCAGTCCGTGCCGACCATTTCTTTTCCCCTAGTCCCATCTACCTGCACTCAGACCATACCCCTCCATTCCCTTCCCGTCCATATACCTATCCACTTTACTTTTAAATGTTAAAATCGATCCTGCCTCCACCACTTCTGCTGGAAGCTCATTCCACACAGCCACCACCCTCTGAGTAAAGAAATTCCCCCTCACGTTACCCCTAAACTTCTGTCCCTTAATTCTCATGTCATGCCCTCTTGTTTGAATCTTCCCTACCTCAATGGGAAAAGCTTATCCACGTCAATCTGTCTATCCCTTTCATCATTTTAAAGACCTCAATCAAGTCCCAGTTCCTCCCCTTAACCTTCTGCGCTCCAAAGAATAAAGACCTAACTTGTTCAACCTTTCTCTGTAACATAGTTGCTGGAACCCTGGCAACATTCTAGTAAATCTTCTCTGTACTCTCTCTATTTTGTTGACATCCTTCCTATAATTAGGCGACCAAAATTGTACACCATACTCCAGAATTGGTCTTACCAATGCCTTGTACAATTTTAACATTACTTCCCTACTCCTACCTGGTGCGGCAGCATCTATGGAGCGAAGGAAATAGGCAATGTTTCGGGACCCGAAACGTTGCCTTTCCTTCGCTCCATAGATGCTGCCGCACCCGCTGAGTTTCTCCAGCATTTTTGTCTACCTTCGATTTTCCAGCATCTGCAGTTCCTTCTTGATCCAAAATCAGTACCCGTTCCTGCTTTCTCCCCATATCCAAACACCTTTCTCCACACATTAATCTGTCCTATCTTCCTATTCCTGCCCTCACTAGCACATTGCACTGGGAGCAATCCCGAGATCACTCGAGGTGCTACTTTTTAACCTTCCGCCCAACTCCCTAGCCTCACTCTGCAGGACTTTATCCATTTTCACACCCATGTATTTTGTACCAACAAATTCTAACTGTTCACCTTGAGAACATTCTTCAGCTGCTGCAAAACATCCTGGATCCTGGCATCAGGGAAGCAACACAACATTCCAAAGTCATGTTTGAAGCCACAGTATCTCCTGTCTGTCCCCCTAACTACCGAGACTCATATCACTATATCATGTTAGACATAGACATAGAAAATAGGTGCAGGAGGAGGCCATTCGGCCCTTTGAGCTAGCACCGCCATTCATTGTGATCATGGCTGATCGTCCCCTATCAATAACCCGTGTCTGCCTTCTCCCCATATCTCTTGACTCCACTAGCCCCTAGAGTTCTATCTAACTCTCTCTTAAATCCATCCAGTGACTTGGCCTCCACTGCCCTCTGTGGCAGGGAATTCCGTAAATTCACAACTCTCTGGGTGAAAAAGTTTTTTCTCACTTTAGTCTTAAATGACCTGCCCATTATTCTAAGACTGTGGCCCCTGGTTCTGGACTCACCCAACATTGGGAACTGTTGTGCCTAAGACCCAGACCTGGTGCTATGGACCTGACTGTTGCTCCTCTCCTCTCAGCATCACCTCTAACCCCAACAGTGTCCATATGTGTCTACTCGTTTTGGAGAGGAATAGCCACTGGTGATTCCTGCACTCTCCGCCTATTCCATTTTCTGATAATCACCCCTCCACCTTCTGCCTGCACCTTAGGAGTGACCACCTCACTCCAACACCTATCTGTGATGCTCCCATTTTCATCCAGCCCCAGCTCCAGGAGATGTAGCTGGATGCACTTCCCACAGGTGTAGCCCTCAGGGGCACTGGAAACATTCCTGACTTCCTACATCCTGCAGGAGGAGCGCACAGCTACCCTAACTGTTTTTTCCACAGCACTGTCAAAAGGAAGAGTTAGAAAATAAAAGCAGAACTTATCTTATATTGCGATCAGCCTCCTGGCCAAAACCTCAGAGGCCCCTCAGCACACAGCCACTCCCAACACAGCCACTCCCAACAAACTGATGTGCACTAATGCCTGCCTTTTATATACAAACAGGAGTAGCCACTTCGGGATGCAATCAATCCCTCTCAGGTCAGCACAGTGGCCAGCGGTAGAGTTGCTGCCTTACAGCGCCAGAGACCCGGGTTCGATCCTGACTACGAGTGCTGTCTGGACTGAGTTTGCACGTTCTCCCTGTGACAGCGTGGGTTTTCTCCGGGTGCTCCGGTCTCCACCCACATTCCAAAGATGTGCAGGTTTGCAGGTTGATTGGCCTCAGTAAATTGTGAATTAGTGTGTAGGATGGTGCTAGTATATGGGGTTATCGCTGGTCAGTGTGGACTCCCGAGGGTTTTCTAAAGTTTAACTAACTGCTGTTAAATCTACCATGCTGCTCCTCCTCTCAGCTGCTCATTCAACAGTGAAAATAACCTCAGCTTTTAATATTGAATATTAATATTGAATCTAATCATTTCTGGTGACCATGCAATGTTTTTATCACCCACCCCTACCCTCCAAAATTGAGGCTCTACCTATCTGATTAAAAAAAAAAAATTCTGTTTCCAACTGCTGAATGTTAAAATAATTGTCACCGTGACTAACTTTGATCTGTATCCTATCATAGAACATGGAACAATAGTGCAGAACAGGGACAGGCCCTGTGGCCCGCAATGTCTGTGCCAAACATAATGCCAAAATAAACTAATAAACTAATCTCCTCTGCCTGCACATAATCATATCTCTCCATTCCCTACATATTCATGTGCCTATCTAAAAGCCTCTAAAATGCCACCATAATTCCTGCCTCTCACATTCCAAGGCACCCACTACCCTCTGTGTGAATAAAACGTGCCCATACGTCTCCTTTATACTTTTCCCCTCTCGACTTAATGCCATGTCCTCTCGTCTTTGACACTTCTGTCCTGGAGTTTTGCTTTATTCGTCCGCACAGGTGTAGCGCTCAGAGACATTCGACCTGACTTTGCACGTCCTGCAGGAGGAGCATAAGGTCATAAGGGATAGGAATAGAATCAGGCCATTTGGCCCATCAGGTGTACTCCACCATTCAATCTCTCCCTCCTAACCTCATTCTCCTGACTTCTCCCCATAACCTCTGATACCTGTACCACTACCCTAACTGCAGTTTCGACTGCACTAAGACCAGGGAAGAGTTGCAAAATAAAAGCAGACCTTATCTTATCATATATTGCTATCACCTGCCGCTCAGCCTCCTGGCCAAATCCATTTACTGCAACTTAATTCTCACTTTTCTGGATTTGCAGAAGGGGCCTTAAGGGGCTGTCCCACTTGGGCGACCTAATTGGCGAGTTTAGAAGGGGTTTGAAAAAAATGATATGTTGAAGACCTCCTTCGACTATGTTGAAGGCATCCTTCGATTAGCTACGACTAGCTTCAGGAAATTGGACACCGAATAGTGGAGAGTGAAGACGACCTCTTTCGATCTCATTCGACCTCCCTTCGACTATGATGAAGACTAACTACGACTACCTTCGACTACCCTCGATTACCTACGACTAACATGCCGACCTACTACGACCTACTACAGCTAAACCTACAAGTAAAAAAAGTATCAATTTTTTCCATGCCAACATTTTCTTACTCACGGGCATTTTTTAACATATTGAAAAAAACGCCGCGACCTAGCTGAGGCCTCGAGTACGCGGCGACCACTCTCGAGCATGAAGGAGAGTTACAAAGACCTCCTACGACCTCGTGTCGACCATGCTGCGAGTATGAGTCAAGGGCAAACTCGCCAGAACTCGCGGATTAGGTCGCCCAAGTGGGACAGGCCCTTTAAACTATAATGTCAGATCTTTCTCCTCCCGATGATGCTGCTTGCCCTGCATACTGCTTCCTGTACACTGTTTTTGATCACATTAAAGATTATCTACTTCTCGCTCCGTTGCCACTGAACACCACGGAAAATCACAATGATTTTGTAATCTCCTGGTCAATTGAAATGTTGCCGAACACTGCATGGTGCAGGGGCTTTCAAAGCACACAATGCACTGACAAAGCTCTGTGAATGACAGAGAGAGATTGTACTGCAGTATGTCTCTGGACACCATAATCATTTCAAAGCCTCCTAAGAGATCCATTTAATGCACCCTGACTTCTGAACAATTTACAGTAGTTTAGCTTATTTATTGTCACGTGTACAGAGGTACAGTGAAAAGCTTTTGTTGCGTGCTAACCAGTCAGTGGAAAGACAATACACGATTACAATCGAGCCATTTACAGTGTACAGGTACCTGATAAAGGGAATAACATTTAGTGCAGCAAGTCAAAAAACAAGCAAATAACGTAACATTTTGACATTTTCCACCCGTTTCATGGCTTGACTGGTACAGCGAGAACAAAACTGGATTTGCAAAAGATAATCCTAACTGCATCATCACCTGGAGGCACCAATTCAAAGAAACCTTTCAACATGTCTGAAGTTACACAAGATCTGTACAATGGGAGAATTCTCACAAGAACAGACGAATGCAGGCTATGACATAATGTTTTCTATCCTGCTGACTCCCAGCCTTCATTGTGAGAATACTAATTACTTTCAAAAGTTGGGAAGGCTTGGGCAGGCTGCAGGGAAAACTAGTCACCATTAAACGTGTGGCACTGTGTGTGCCAGAGAGTGGGAGTCACAGAATGTAACGCTGCTGGAAAGAAAACTTCCTCCTCTACGCTGAGCAAATAATTCCAGCATAGTAATCAAATATCCCGAACTCCGCAGACTAATTCTGAATTGCATATTGTCAGGCAAACGTCATTCAGGTTTGGACTTTAACACACTTTCTCGTTATTAGTTTCTGCATATTGAAATGTGTAGAAATATGCTGCCTTGCTGGGTTGAAGTCACCCAGAGCAGTTCAAGAAAATACAATTCTAAAACTATCTTTAATGAAATGCTACCTTTATTGTCATTCAGACCTTTTGGTCTGAATGAAATTTCCTGCCTGCAGTCATACATATAATAAAAAACAAAACACACAATAAACACATATTTAACATCCACCACAGTGAGTTCACCAGGCATCTCCTCACTGTGATGGAAGGCAAAAGTCTTAAAATCTTTGTCTTCTTCCCTCCTTGTTCTCTCTCTGTGCTGAGGCGATCCAGGCCTCCGATGTTGTCGTCCATTGGGCCCGCGGCCGAGCCTCCAAACCGGGCTGCCACCACCTCCGCCGCCGGAATGCCGGAACACTGCCACAGCTCTGGAGCCGGGTCCGCCGCCGGAACGCTGTAACGCCGGAACACCGCCACAGCTCTGAAGCCGGGTCCGCCGCTGGAACGCTGTAACGCCGGAACACCGCCACAGCTCTGAAGCTGAGCCCGCCGCTGGAACGCTGGAACACCACCACAGCTCTGAAGCCGGGTCCGCCGCCGGAACTCTGTAACGCCGGAACACCGCCACAGCTCTGAAGCTGAGCCCGCCGCTGGAACGCTGTAACACCGGAACACCGCCACAGCTCTGAAGCCGGGTCCGCCGCTGGAACGCTGTAACGCCGGAACACCGCCACAGCTCTGAAGCCGAGCCCGCCACTGGAACGCTGTAACACCGGAACACCGCCACAGCTCTGAAGCTGAGCCCGCCGCCGGAACGCTGTAATGCCGGAACACCGCCACAGCTCTGAAGCTGAGCCCGCCGCCGGAACGCTGTAACACCGGAACACCGCCACAGCTCTGAAGCTGGGTCCGTCGCCAGAACGCTGTAACGCTGGACCACCGCCACAGCTCCGAGGCCGCCAGCTCTGCCATTAGGCCTCAGCACAGACAGTGACGGAGACAGGGGACCACAACAAGAAAAAGTCGCATCCCCGAAGGGAGAGACTAAAACCCTGTTTATCCCACCCCCCCACCCCCCACACAATACACAGCCTAATAAACTAAATTTAACTAAAACAGACAAAACAAAACAACGACAAAAAGAAAAAACAGACGGACTGCAGG
Organism: Okamejei kenojei; assembly: GCA_035221665.1. NCBI lineage: Eukaryota > Metazoa > Chordata > Chondrichthyes > Rajiformes > Rajidae > Okamejei > Okamejei kenojei. The sequence goes on along the minus strand of CM069149.1, from coordinate 43,636,044 downwards.
CGAGCCGCAGCTGTCAGACAGCGCCGCCACTTCCGGAAGTGGACTTAATTGGACTTTACTGATCTTTATCTCGCACTAAACGTTATTCCCTTTATCATGTATCTGTACACTGTTTGATGGCTCAACTACAATCATGTATATAGTCTTTCCACCGACTGGTTAGCGCACAACAAAAGTTTCCCATTGTACCTGGACAATGAACTAATCGAAAACTAGTTGGAGGTATCTTTTCAAGAGTCAAGAGGTTTTATGTGCCGAAACAGAACAATAAAATCCTTACTTGTAGTAGAACAACATAAATAATAAACAAACTTAAAAAAAGTTAAATACATTTAAAAAACAATATAGTGCAAAAAAACCCAACAAAGCCCAGAGTCCATAGAGCAACCCAAGCAGTTCATAGTTTAGAATTTACTTGGTGTTTGTTGTGTTCAATAGCCTGATAATTGTGGGGAAGAACCTAGACCAGAATCAAATGTTAGAGTTTTCAGGCTCCTATAATTTTGTCCTGATAGCTGGAGTGAAATGAGACCATGGTCAGGGTGATGGTTCACAATAAACAAAATCATCAACAAAAATCAAAGGAGAGACGAAGAACTGCACATACTGGAATCTTGAGTAAAACACAAAGTGCTGGAGTAACTCAGCGGGTCAGGCAGCATCTGTGGAGGACATAGACAGGTGACGTTTTAAATCGGGACTCAACAAAAAAACAAATGCTGGAACATTTTGGTCAGCACAGTGACACAGCAGTAGAATTGCTGCCTCACAGGGCCAGAAACCCAATTTTCATCCTGGCTACGGGTGCTGTCTGTCTGGAGTTTGTATGTTCTCCCTGTGACCATGTGGGTTTCATCCCACATTCCAAAGGCGTGCAGGTTTGTGAGTTAATTCGCTTCTGCAAACCATCCCCTGTGTGTAGGATGCGAAACTGGGATAACATAGAACTGGAAGTATATGGGCGCACTGGTCAGCACGTTCTCAGCCAGCCAAAGTGCGAGTTTCCACAGCTGTATCTCTAAACTAAACATCCAGCAGCTCAGAGCGCATCGATGGAAGGCAATGGGAAATTGCTAGTATCGCCATCACGTCTTATTGAATGGCCTTCAATGTCTTCTTCACAGATACTTGCAACGTCTGGCATTTTTGGCATTTTCCATTTTGATTCTGCACCATTTGCACTATTTCAAATGTTGTATATAAAATTGGAATTTATTAATGAATAAGCCAGTAATCCTGTTTTAATTTTCTCTTTGTGAATGGTGCTGAAATAATCACCAATGGGTTTGTAAAATATATTTTACATTCAACATGTCCAGTCCACGCACAGCAACCAACAACCATGTCACTGATGTGCAGTCAAAACAATCGGATACAGTTCAGAGGAAATCAGGGTCAGACCACACAATGAGCAAACTGCAATCAGGCCACACGTAGAAATATGTACGAAGGAACTGCAGACGCTGGTTTCAACCGATGATAGACACAATATATATATTAGATAGATAGATGGATAGATAGATAGATAGATAGATAGATAGATAGATAGAAGTTTATGAAATAGAAAATAAAATAGAATGAAATGAAAATGAAATAAAAAATTGATAAAATAAATTATAAGGATGATACAAGGAAAAATAAGTATTGGCCATGACAGTAATATTAAAACAGATATTATTTGAATGCTCTTTCGCACAAAAAGTGATTGAGGATTGAAAAGACTCCTCTGGTAAAGATGAAAGTCTGGTATTATTGGATGTTGGAATGATTGCTCTGAAAGGACTGGTATTTTGGGTGGATTGATGCATTTGGATGGTTTGTATACCTTCCCTGTTTTATTTTGATTTTGAATATTGCTTCAAAGGTGGATTCAGTAACTTCAGTTGACAAATTTCTTGTAAAATACACCAGTCTCAATAGAATGAAGAAACTGAAATGTTACAAAAAGTTAAGGACGTTAATGCAGAGAATCAACGAGCAAACCTCTCCTTCAGAACCACTGACAACAGCCACAAGATGCACTGCGACCACCGTGTTCATGAATAGCTTCTCACCAACAAACATCAGGTTCTTGAACACTGCACAACACTAACCTCTGAACTGCTTGTGTTGGACTAAGGATTTGGGGCTTCTTTGTTGCACTAGTATTGGGCATATTTATTTATTAATTTAGTTTTTTTTTTTATTACATATTATGTATGTGTATAGTGTTACAGGCCTGTTATGCTGTTGCAAGTAAGACTTTCATCGTTCTGTTGTTGGTACATGTGACAATTCAACACTCTAGACCCATTGTTTCTGGCCTTTCCGATGTTTAGTTTAGATGTCAGACTTTACTTTAGACATTAGAGATACAGCAGGGAAGCAGGTCCTTTGGCCCACCGAATCCACACCGACCAGCGATCCCCGTACACTAGCACTACCCCCACACACTAGGGACAATTTACAATTTTACCAAAGCCAATTAACCTACAAATTTGCACATCTTTGGAATGCAGGAGGTAACCGGAGCACCCAGAGAAAGCCCACGCGGTCACAGGGAGAACGTACAAACTCCGTACAGACAGCACCTGTAGTCAGGATCAAACCCGGCTCTCCGGCACTGCACCACTCTGCCGCCCTGAAGAGAAGAGAATTTTGAAGAGAATTTCCACTTATTGATCTGAAACACTAACTTTGGCTTCATCTCGCCAGATGCTACCTGACCTAAATATTTCTCCCACTTTTTGTTTTATATCTGTTTATTCAGCATTGGACACTGGAGAAACAATCTGCCCATACTCTCTGACCTTTCTTCAATGTCACAATGCTCCCTTGTTTCTTGGTGACGTGAACCAGAAACGGGAGTGAAAATGTGTTCTGATCAAAATCAGAGGAAGTTTGATCGCCGCCTCCACTAACACTGGCCTTCTGAACAAGTGCTAAGTACGATTGGGAATTCACGTTTTAACATATACGCCAGTATATAGCATCAGCCGGTGAGAAATGGTTCCTTTACTGCAGCTTGTCCCTTTGTTTCATGTGACAAATGGCGGCCTAATGTCGCAACAGGTTTTAGGGGCAAAGGTTCCGGTATGAGACTGTTTGAAAGAAGGCATCTGTAAAGATGCCAGCTGGCTCCGTCAGCTATTTCACAGTGAGCTGCGCGATTCAACTGAGAGAATACACAATGGAACAAGTTATGCTGCCTGAGTCTCTGGATTTCCATGTGGGTTAGTGGTCTAGGGAGTGTAAGCTGGTATCTAGCTCAGTGCTCAGGATGCATACCCAGAAACAGGACCACAAATGGAACCAGCATTAAACAGCGAGACCAGACGTCTTTTATTAAAATACTTACCTGTGAATGTTTGGACTGAAGTATCAAGTGCACTAAGCAGGATACCCGCTGCAGAGAGCTGAAAGAATATAGAACAGTACAGCACAAGAACAGGTCCTTTGGCCCACAATGTCTATGCTGAACATGTTGCCAAAACAAACTCTTATCCATCGCATATGATCCATATCCCTCCATTGCCCACATAACCATGTGCCTGTCCAAACATCTCCTAAATGCCTCTATCGTATCCGCCTTGACCACCATCCCCGACAGCATGATCCAAGCCCTCATCACCCTCTGTGTGAAACAAACATGCCCTCTCATTTAACTCTGCCTCTCTCACCCTAAAGCTATGCCCTCTAGTATTTGATTTTTGCATTGTGGGAAAAAGGTTCTGACTGTCTACCTTATCATTGCCTCTCGTAATTTTATACAGTTCTATCAGATCGCACCGCAACCGCCGGTGTTTCAGAGAAAACAATCCAACCTCTCCCCTTAGTTAATACTGCCTAATCCAGGCATCATTCTGATAATCCACCTTTGCTCCCTTTCCAAAGCCTCCACATCCTAACTATAATGGGGTGACCAGAACTGCATACGCTATTCCAAATGTGCAGGAAGGAACTGCGGATGCTGGTTTAAAGTGAAGATAGTTACAAAATACTGGAGTAACTCAGCGAGTCAGGCAGCATCTCTGGAGAGAAGGAATGGGTGACCTTTCAGGTCGAGACCTTTCTTCAGATATATAATTCTGAAGTCCGAAGAAAAGTCTCGACCCTAAACGTCACCCATTCCTTTTCTCCAAAGATGCTGCCTGTCCCGCTGAGTTACTCCAGCATTTTGTGTATCTGCGGTATTCCAAATGTGGCCTACCCAAAGTCCTATGGGCTGAAGGGCCTTTTCCTCACTCTATGACTGAATGGCTGAGAAAGGATGAGCTCCAATTGGGACTGGTTTACATTTGAACAAACAGTACATAGTGAAGAGAACAGCACAGATCCATTAGAGATGTACAAGGACAGAGAGCTACATTCAGAGCACCAGTTAAAATTATGTACCTGGTGCCAAAGCCAACCCTGTGGATGGAGCTTCCACTGACACCAATGGCATTTCAACTCATTTATGGAAGAAATATATTGCCCTCCTAAAGCAGTGCATTACAGTCACATGTTATTCATGTACAAAAAGACTGCTGAACCCTGCTGTGGAGACTGTCCCTTTGCCCCACCCCTCCCCCCAGGTCCACATTGAACCATTTGCCCATCTATGCCAATCTAGTTGGAATTATCAGGTCCTGTGCACTGATGGCAAGTTCTGGTCATCGAGGGTGAAGGTGACCCATTTTCCCAAACAGCAGCAATTCTCAACAAATTGACTTTGCTGGAAATGCCAGCATTTGTTGTCAATGTCTCTCACTCTGCGCAGAGGTGACAGTTAGGAATGAATCACATTCACGGGATGAGTCAATAAAGATGGAAGAGACCTTCTCTGAAGGACATGAGTGAACCAGGTAACAATCTAGTTATACAATTAGCATCACTGCAACCAGCTCTAATTCCCAATGTATTTATCACAGTACTCTGTGGTGGGATTAGAGTGTAATATTTTGGATAATGGTCCGGAATTCCGGCTGTTAGTCCTGGTACGTAACGGCTCTTGCAGAGCACCCTGGATTTCAATGTGGCGACCAGATACACTGGGAAGCAGCGCAGTACAGCAGGGGGCCGGTTGAGGAAGTCCAACACAAGAAGATCGATTCATGGAAGCTATCACTTCAGTCACTCAACTAATAAATTCTTGAAACTTGAAAACTAGAAGGTAAATACTGTCCACACCTCACTGGAAGCAGTCAGAAGTCCACCAAAACATATTGCAGAGGCTCAATAGGGAATGTAAAGCCAAGTTGAAGATACTGACTGAGGCAGCAATAATAGAGCGAGTAGGTATGCTTGTTCCCAGCTATCCAGTTTGGTGTGTGGCAAAATGAGAACACCTGACTGGAGCTCTGATGGGATGCAGATGGAACATGTTTTACAAGGTCTTAGTCTGCTAGATGCAAAGAATGGGTTCTGGCATGTAGAGTCTGATGAGGAGAGGTCATCCCTGAACAGACCATTCAAGAGATGCTATTTAGAATCAGTGCAGCATTGAAGGCTGAATGCTGCACTTGAAGGTCTCAGTGGGTTAAAGATTGGTCTTCAGAGAAGGCGAAACGGTGGAGGAAGCACAGAATCGTGGCCGGAAGCTGACAGCCCTGACGATCAGTTGTGGTTCTCTTGTTTCACGCTCACCTCCCACAAACCCACACCCTGAACTTGCAGCTGAATGTGAAATCTTCACTATTTTGCCGACATGTCAATGCTGAGGCTTTATACAAGACACTCTCTATATGATGGAATAATGCAGCATTTCTAAGATCAGATTGTATAGATGCATGCTTAAAGAATCACCCTTCAGTAGCACTACACCTAAGTGCTGACAGTTTTCATGAACTTTATTTGGGATCTGTTTCCTGGGCCAAATGTGGGCAGGTGGGAATAGCGTTGGGCTGAAGGGCCTGTTCCCGTGGTATATGACTCTATGACTCTGCTTGAAAGATGGATAAACGTGGCTCATAGTCATACAGCACGGAAACAGGCCATTCAACCCAACTTATCCATGCTGACCAAGATGCGTCATCGACACTCGTCCCACCTGCCATGCTCAGCCATGTTTCATTCTCCTGCCAACGTGACATTTCCGGGTCTGGGGGTTAGTGAGTGCTGCTTCTCCTCGTTCTCAGGACATGGTTCCTGGTGAGTCTGTGACAGTGGCTGGAATAACTGAAGAAAGGTAGCAGATTCCAACAGACACTTTGTACTCACCAACCTAATTTGATATTGAATTTGAAATCCAGGATTGTTAATTGAGAATATCACAAAAATAAACTCACATGTATGTTTGCCTCAAATTTCAGAAATCATTAGCAATACTTTGCTTCTGCATTTTTTAATGCCCAAATCCTTCAGTCAAATTGCCTCTTGTGTAAATATTTTTTCCATGCATGCACTGTTTCCGCTTTTTCTTATACCATATCCATCTAGATATTGTAGTCGGAGGTTGAATGAAATAAAACTTTTTCCCCCCCCCAATGTGTTGCCTATCTGTTCTTTATCAAACGAAGAATGTGTACATTTTTGTAACACTGGTGGAATGCTGCTTATCCGCCCTTCCCTAGTATGGTCCAATTGCACAGACACACACTCACACTCTCTCTCTCTCACACTCTCTCTCTCGCACTCTTTCTCTCACACACTCTCTCTCTCTCACACTCTCTCACACTCACACTCTCACTCACACACTCACACACTCTCACACTCTCTCTCTCACTCTCTCTCACACACACTCTCTCTCTCTCTCACTCTCTCCCACACTCTCTCCCACACTCACTCTCTCACTCACTCTCACACACACATACACTCTCACACACTCTCATGTGAACACTGGTGTACTGCAACATTCATTACTTGAATCAAGGCAGAGACATGAATTTCTGCCTCAAAACTTTGGTGGTCGGGAATAATGGGAAAAGATAGTTTCAGAGCTAAATGTAATTTGATAAACACCACTTTACAGTCAGAGGAAAATGTCTTCAGCATTCACCACTGTAAATATTCCAATGTATTTTCTATCAACCATCTGGCCACTTCAACTGATGTGGTTTACCATTTTTGTTTATTCCTCACATAGAGAAATATTGTCAAGAAAATAGAATATTGTAAAAAGACCTATGGTTAATTTGCCCTGCTCCTGATTCTAATTTCCATATTGACTTGGGAAAGGCTGTTTTCCTTATTCTGTATCAGATATAGCAAAGTAATAGGCCCTTTGGCCCACCAGGTCCACACTGATCATAGATTAGGGTGAGAGGGGAAAGATTTAATAGGAACCTGAAGTGCAAATTTTTCTACGGGTATATAGAACGAGCTGCCTGAGGAGGTAGTTGAGACAAGTACTATCACAATGTTTAATAGACATATGTACATGGATAAGAAAGGTTTAAAAAGTTATGGGCTAAATGCAGTCAGGTGGGACTAGTGTAGATGGGGAACCTTGGGCGGCAGGAGCAAGTTGGGTCAGGGACCCTGTTTCCATGCTGGATGACTATGGTGTCACAGGTTCTATGTTATTTCCACTTTTGCATCCACTCCCTACACACAAGAGATCATTTACAGTAAATTAACCGACTAACCAGCACGCCTTTGGGATGTGGGAGGAAACTGAGCACCCAGAGGAAACCCACGGAGTCACAGGGACAATGTGAAAACTCCACACACAGCCAGCATCCGAGGTCAGGTTTGAACTCTGGTCTCTGGTGCTGTGAGGCAGCAGCTCTACCTGCTGCACCACTAAGGAGTTTCTCTAGAAACCTCTATTGGATTTAATGGGAACTATTTCATAATTGTAAGTGGACACATGGAAACAGCACAGCATAGGAACAGGCCCTTCGGCCCACGATGTCTGTGCTGAACTAGATTCTAAATATTAATGAAAATATATGTAACATTTGAATCCTGCCAAAGAGGTGAACAAGATTATGGTTTAACATCTAATCCAAAATAATGGCATTTTCAATAATGTAATACTGAGTCTTAACACCTGGGTTATGTGAGATTGTGCAAACAAATTGAACTCACAATCTCTTGACTCCAACAAGACACTCCAAAGCTGACAATTAACTTGTTCTGAAATGCAAGGCAGGCGATGTTTTTGATCCGATTTCAAAAAGCGATAAATCAAGACTGCATACCTTATTTTGAGAGATCACCTTACAAAATGGGGCCTTCTGCACCACAACCTTCCTCGGAAGGAAGGTTTTGAAAATTATGATGTTATTGAAGGACTTGTGTCTTCAGGTATTGAGTGAAGTCAGTCAGTCCAGTGAAACAGCATTCCCTGACAGCAGAGTACCTTGTGGCTGTCATGGTAACATGTTTAGCATTAGACAGGAATGACAGCAGGGAGATCAAATCTGATGTGACTGAGTAGACTAGACAATAGGATCTTACATTAATTCCGTGGAGCTTGAGACAGTTCTCAGCAGAATTCTTGTAAACTCAACTAAATATGAGCCAATCCTATATTATGATTGGCCCTCCTTTGAATGCTCATTCACATGCAATTAAAATTACCACAATGCCCTAAGGGATTAGGCTGCCACTATAATGTATTCAGCTGAACCCGAATCCACCATTTATTAAAGTCAACAGAGATACAGTTTTTGTTGTAGTTTAGTTTTTAGTTAAGAGATACATCAGGGAAACAGGCCCTTCGGCCCACCGAGTCTACACTGACCATCGTTCACCCATTCACACGCGTTCTATGTTATCCCACATTATCATCCACTCCTTACACATTAACCTCCAAACCAGCATGTCTTTGGAATGTGGGAGGAAACCACACGAGGTTACAGGGAAAACGTGCAAACTCCACACAGACAGCACCCAAGGCGAGGATTGAACCCGGGCCTCTGGCGCTGTGAGGCAGCGGCTCTCTACCAACAGCGCCACTGTGGCGGCCCGTTTATTGAAGGTGCTACAGTCTTTAATGCTGGAAAGGCATGATCATAGCAAAAATACATTCTATATTTGAATTTTAAATTATTCAGATGATTTGACTTCTGATTTTATAATCTAATCAAGCAACTATTACACAAACCTATCCGGATCATGGAGAACCTGATCTGTCCCCATTGCTGGGAGTGTAGTTGTTGATCACAATGAGATTTGCTCTGTCCTACAGCCCCAGGGTGCAATCTGATGGATTACTTAGGTCATAGTCTGGGTGTATTTTTAAATCATAATGGACTCAGTCTGTCTATCACCATTCCGATGGATAATAGGCACGATCTACCAAACGCAAGTCAATTTTACTTAATTTTCTTGCGGTAAATCATCTTTTCATCAAATGACAGTAATGTGTGGTTACGTTCATCCTTCTATTTTCGTAGTGGATGCTTGAAAATGGGGAGGTGGAAAATCCCCGAGGGGCGATGAGACTCGTCTTGTCTCCTCTTCTCCATGCAATTTCATTCGGGACAAAACAATGAATAGATCTTAACAACGGGGAGAGAGGGAGTGGAACTCCAGAGGTAAGTGGAGAGACAGAAACCATAACCACATTTAAAAAAACATTTGGACAGGTGCGTGGATAGGAAAGGTTCAGAGGGATATGAGGCAAACTTGGGCAGGTGGGACTAGTGAAGGTGGGGCACCTTGGTTGGCATGGGCAAGTTGGGCCAAAGGACTAGTTTACGTGCTGCATGACCCCATAACTATGATAAATCAGACTCACAGATGTAGGTTTTCGGAGCAATGTTGGGATCGTTGAGACTCAGAGGTGATGAATTGCTGTGATAATAATTGTGATCAGGTTCTGTGTTTAATGACAAATAACAGCCATTGATCTTTGGCTTGCAACCCCTGTGCCAATTGATAGCCGCTAATGCACAGATGTAGTCAGAGGGCAGGAGTCCGGAGTCGGTAACGTCAACCTGATGTACTGAAACAGCTATTTCCATTTACATAGCACCTTATTTTTTAAAGCATGCGAGACATCATGGGCACAGGACCACTTACAGAATTTGAAGGCATATAATAAAAAGTCATTTATAAAGGGTGGTATTGAGTAGCAAAAAAAACCCACAAAGTGTTGGAGTAACTGAATCTGTGGGTTAGGTAGCATCTTTGGAGAAAACATGCATTGGTGACGTTTCGGGTCAGGATCCTTCAGACTGATGGTAGTAGGCTGGGGGGGGGGGGGGGGGTGGGTGGAGAAAGCTAGTGGGGGGAGGGGTTGTTGGGATAAAGCCTGATATAGGTGAGTGGGGGGCTGTGATTGGCAGATGGCTGCATAAAGGCCAGAGATGGAAAGACAAAAAGTGTGAGATAATGAGATTGAAGGGGCGTGAAATGTGAACCCAGAGGAAGGAAGATAGGTGGAAGGGGAAGGGAAAAGGGAGAAATGGGTGCGCATCCAAGGGATGGGGCACAGGGAAGAGTGGGGAGTAGAAAAGATGGGGGGTGGTGTTAGGTTAGTTACCTAAAATTGGAGAATTCAGTGTTCATACCATTGGGTTAAATTAGTGAGGTGGACAGATTTGAAGAGTTTATTCAGTATCGTAGGACCTTGGGAGCAGACTGGGTAAGCACTTGCATGTAGAATGAAAAATAAGGACGAGAACTTTAAATAGAAGGCATAGGCTGGCTGAGGAGTGTAATACATCAACCAACACAGGATGATTGGATTCAGTGAGATAGATTTGGGGGCTGGTTAGCAGAGTTTCTGATGAAAGCAACTTATCGAGAGAGCCTAATGAAGAATGCAGCAAACTATCACAATGATTAAGAAACATTTAGACAGGTACATGGATTGGGTAGGTTTAGAGCAATATGGCCCAAATGCAAGCAGGTGTAGATGGGGCATGTTGGTCCAAGGACCACGCTGCCTGACTATGCCTTCATGACTCTAAGGAAGCCAGCCAGCACTAGGCTGGAGTAGCCATGTCCAGAGATATGAATGGTAAATAAATATATTTTATGCTCGATTATTGCCTCTTAAATTCCCGTGGTGTGTAATATTTTACTGGGACAGGAGGGATCTGATCAGGAAATTATCATTCACATAAATGATTATAGCTTGTAGATATCCAGTCTGGGACGTGGAAGAGTGCATAGCAACTGCAAACAATGAGCTAACAGTAGCTGTAACCTCAATGCCAGTCATTACATTACAGTCAAGGATTCAAGCACTGACCTCATCTATTACCTTGGTTTTCTTGAATTTCTTCATATTTGCTTCTTTAACAGAAGTACTCTCTCCTCAGCCTATGCTTCTTACTTAGAGTCTAACAGAGTGGAAACAGACTCTTCGGCTCAACTTGCCCACACCGACCAATATGTCCCATCTTCACCAGCCCCACCTGCCTGCGTTTGGTCCATATCCCTGCAAACTTTCCCTACCCATGCACCCTGTCTAATTGTTTCTTAAACGTTGTACTAGTCCCTACCTCAACTTCCTCTTCTGGCAGCTCATTCCATGCACCCACCCTTTGTACGAAAAAGTTACCCGTCAGATTCCTATTAAATCTTTCCCCCTTCACCTTGAACCTATGTCCTCTGATTCTCGATTCCCCTACTCTGGGCAAGAGACTCTGCGCGTCTACCTGATCACGATTTTATATACCTCTATAAGATCCCCCTCATCATCCTGGGCTCCAAGGAATAGTGTCTTATTCGACTGACGAGATTTGTGTGAAGATAGCTATTATTATGTTAATTTGCTAAAATTAAGCTTTGGGCTATTCTTACATATTAATGCATTAGAAACAAAATCCATGCATGTGGCCTGCACAAGTGAGCAGTGGGCAAACCACATCAAACTGGTTATTGTACTCTAATGTTAAAGAAGTGTATTAATGAAACCCAACGCCTGGCACCACAACCAAAAAATGACACAACTAACTTTATGTTGCAAGTGGCCGACTTGCACGCTGGAAGTAATTTCTGATATAGAATTTAATAAAATTATGAGAGGCATAGATAGGGTAGACAGTCAGAACCACTTTCGCAGGATAGAAAAGCCAATACAAGACGACATAACTTTAAAGTGAAAGTGGCAAAGTTTAAAGGCCTGTTCCTATGCTGCACTGTTCCATGATCCAAATGCTGTTTACATGCACTGCAATATCTATTCATTCCAAATGGGGATACGAGCAGCTTCTAAATGGGACAGAATTAAAGATCTACAGATTGTTCACTGTGAAATCTAATAATTGTGGAATGCAAACACAAGCAACAGATTACAATCACACTGACACCCTCGCCCCTGGGCATTATACGGAGTGCAAATCTACAGATTATTTAACTGCTTGAAAAGCATGTTGGATTTTTAATTTTAAAAGTTATCCTAAATGTTCAAAATCTTTAATACTTCATATTACTTTTTAGCCCGCAGGTTTTTGATGAAGCAGGCAGGAGTTGACAGAGATTTGACATCCGTTAAAAGTAACACAGGAGTCACAGATTATCAATGACACATCAACCTCCCAGGGTAGTGCTGGTTGAGAGAAGGGCACGAAAGAAACTCCCATTTTCCCACAAACCTTTGGCAGTTCACCCAGGTATGCTGCTGGCATGACATTTTCTATTAATGACTTCCATTTGTCTTCAAAAACTGGCTGCCTTTTAGTCGTAGTCTGAAGAAGGGTCTAGGCCCGAAATGTCACCCTACTCCTTCTCTCTAGAGATGCTGCCTGTCCCTGCTGAGTTACTCCAGTATTTTGTGTCTGTCCCTTTTGTGGATGGCAGGCCTGTGTTCGATTATTACTGGCCGGCTACAACAGGAGTGGGCATGAAAAGAAATTTGGAAAGTCACCAATATTAAGATCTCCACATTATGGTCAATGTCATTAGTCGGTCCGATTATGATGACGGGATCTCAGCACAAACCTCCTGTGCAACCCACTGGTTAAAAAAAAAAGCAGGCTAATTGCACATTGCAAAACTTGCACTGATCTTGGTTCTTGGCTCTTGGTTCTTGGTCCTCCAAAAATATTCCAAATGGAATTTAAACTGGAGGTGGCAGAGAGTGGACAAGCAAAAAAAGATTCTTGGAGAAAAAGTGCTACCTTAAATTTAGTTGCATCTGGTTGGGTAACTATGGTAGGGTGAAGACTATTCCATGCTTTAATTGTGCGGGGGAAGAATGAATTGCTGTACACATCTGTCTTGGTAGCTGGTATCTCAAATTGGATTGAATGCCCTTGTCTGCTCCTAATAGGTTTGGGTTTGGTGTAGGTTTGGTAATCTATGTCGAGCTGACCATTTAACATTTTGTAAAAACAGGTCAAATGGTGAGCTTCACCTCTGTCTTGGAGAGATCAATGTTCTCCAATGAATCTCATGGATACCTAAAAGAGTTAGAGGCTGGAATGTGAAAGTGGAATGCAGATGGTTTATTCCTGAAATAGTGGATTGCTGAATTTATATTTCAGATTCACTTCCAGAATAAATGTCGGCATCCAAGCTGTTTTGGGATCAAAGGGCACTATTAGTATATTCATAACATAATAGACTTCTGGCAGGGAGCAGCGAGCTGGAATGTGACCAAATAAATCAAATGTATTTTTATATTTATGTATTGTATATCATCATAACAGATACCGGAATGTTGTTGGTGGAGTTAATTAAGGTATTCTGACACATTTAATTTAAAATCATGATATGTGTCAGCGGGAATTGGCATTATAATTACAACAGCCTTGATTCGAGTTGCAAGATTGTCCAAATTACAGCGCAAAGTCTATTTAATCTATCGCATCTGTGCTGGTGCGTGCTTTAAAACTGCCGGTTGCCTTAAATATAGAGCTATTTTCTGTAAACCCATTGCCCTCCCCTATGCGCATTTTCTCAGGGATTCTTTCTTTTGAAATACCTTGTTCAATTTCACTTGAATTATATCTGCATCCATGCCTCAGTAGCAAAAGTAATTGTTGTTCTAATACCTATGCATGTGAAAAAGGATCTTATAATGTTCCCCTTAATTTAATGATAATTCTATGTCTTCGGCACTTGTTGGTGATTTACCAACTGTTTCTACTTACTCATTCTGACCCTTTCAAAGATTTGAAATCTGCAATTGCAACCTCTTAACAACCAGCATTTATATGCTGCCTTTATTGTAGCGAGGCATTTCACTTAAGTATAATTGGGGAAAAATTGACATCTAACCACATGAAGAGACATTAGAGCAATAAAACTTAACATTTGGAGAACAATCAGCAGTTCAGTTTTAAGGTGAGAGGGGCAAAGTTTAAAGAAGATGTGCAGGGCAAATTCTTTTGGACAGAAGGCAGTGAGTGCATGGAACGAGCTGCTGGGGTGGTGGAGGCAGATATGCCATTTAAGTGGCATTTAAGAGACTTTTGGATATGCAGGGAATGAAGGGACATAGATTATGTACAGGCAGATAAGAGTTGGTCCTGGCATCATGTTCAGCACAGACATTGTGGGCCGAAGGGCCTGTTTCTGTGCTGTTCTATATCCAGGGATGTGGAAAAATAGAGATAAAAGAATAGATCAATATCAGAACATTAGAACATCAGAAAGAGAAACAGCAGTAGCCATTCATCCTGCTTATTTAGGAACATATCCAGAACATGGGCTGAGGTGCTACTGTACATAGAAACTAAAATAATACCTGTATTCAAGAGGAATTATTTGTGAAGCATGAAAGCCAGTTATGATGAATCATGCTTTGTTAATTTTAATTCTGAAAGATATGTGAACAGGATAGCCGCTTATGTTGGAAAGGTAGGAAATAAAGTTATAGTATAACTTGCAAGTGCCTGGTGTGACATTGCAAAAAAAAAGATAGAAATTAAATGTAATAGATCCACCCGTAATAAAGAGGTGAAAAAACAGATCCATCTAATAAACTGTGTAGGAAGGAACTACAAATGCTAATTTACACCAAAGATAGACACAAACTGCTGGAGTAACTCAGCGGGTCCGGCAGTATCACTGGAGAAAAGGAATAGGTGACATTTCAGGTCGAGGTCTGAAGAAGGGTCTTGACCCGTAACATCACCTATTCCTTTTCTCCAGAGATGCTGCCTGATCCGCTGAGTTACTCCAGCATTTTATGTTTATCTTTGGTGTAAAACAGCATCTGCAGTTCCTTCCTACACAGTTTATTAGATGGGTCTGTTTTTTTTCACCTCTTTGTTACAGGTAAAGCTATTACATTTAATTTTATTTTTTTCTGCAAATGTCATACCAGGCACTTTTGCAAGTTATACATTAACTTTATTTCCTACCTTTCCCAACACATCCAGCATTTTGTGTCCACCTAATAAACTTCCAGGATTAGTAATGTAATTAAATTGGTATATCTGGGTAAGGTCCAAGTAAGCACCTTCCATTTCACTTAAAGATAAAGATTTTTAATGACAAGCAAACACAACCAACAGATATATTTAAGATTAACTATAGAAGTTACTGACAGCACAGTAGTGCAGTGGTAGAGTTGCTGCCTTACAGCACCGGAGATCCTAACTGCAGGTGCTGTTGTACGAAGTTTGCTCATTCTCCCTGTGATCACATGCGTTTTCTCTGGGTCCTCCACTTTCCTCCCACATTCCAAGGATGTGCAGGTTTGTAGCTTAATTGGCTTCTGTAAATTGTCCCTGGTGTCTGGGATAGAACTGGTGTATGGGTGATTGCTGGTTGTCACAGACTCGTTGGGCAGAAGGTTGTACCTGTTTCCACGCTGTATCTCTATATTAAACTAACGTAAGTATATACAAACAGAGGTTTATTAAAAGTGTGGATTTATTTGAGAAAGAAACTGGGTTAACCATAGACTATCATCAATCTGACATCAAAACCAGGTACAATTATGGAATCAATAGTCAAAGGCAAGGCACTGGTAAGTTTATTTTTAAAACAACAATATGAATGTGTCGGCATTTGCAAAAGCAAAGTCAAGTGAAAGCAACTGAAGATTTTTTCTTGATAAAATAAAAAGAGATGTGGATGTGAGCAAGCATGTAAATATTTGGAGTTTAGTAATGCTTACCTGACTGAATGCGTACCTGACTGAAAACTGGAGAAAATAACTGCATGTGGAAGTATACAAGGTGATTGAGCATAGTCTAAGGAAAAGGGAACAGTGTATCTTTGTGAATGGGAAGTCATCTGGACAGAGAGATGCAACAAGCAGCGTCCCACAGTGCTCAGTGCTACAACTTGTATCTGTAATTTATTAACAACCTGCCTGGAACTATATCTTAGAATTTACAGATAGCTAAAACAGCAAATGTAGTCACCACAAAGAAATATTGTTTGTTTAAAGAAATGGGCAGACATTTGGAAGTATAACTTTGAACTGGAACATGCACTAAGATGTTATGATAATGGACTAAGATATTAGGAATAAGCAAAATGGTTATTGCACCAGTGGAGAAATACAAATTAAGGCAATCAAATAATCATAATAAACCTCTGAATATATTAAATTAATATTCGGCAGTTGACAAAATAACATAACGGATGTTGGGTTGCAAAAGTAAATGAATGTAAATCAAAATAAGGCACGTAGAATTATAAAGGAGGTTCAGTCAGACCCCACCACGAGAAATGTTGAGAGAAGAAACTGCAGACACTGGAATTCTGAGCAAAAAATGAAGTGCTGGAGGAACTCAGTGAGTCAGGCAGTGTCTGTGGAGGGAATGGGCAGAGAGAAGCGTGTGCAGTTTTGGGACCCACACCACAGACAAGATATAGCTGGGCTACAAAACAAAGCTGCAAATATAATAAAGGGGTTGAGTAATAAAATGTAGACTAGGTGATACACAATAATTTTAGCCCCAAAGGAAAAAACTGAAGGATATTATATACATCTTTGGCATTCAAAAAGCCAAGGATTGCAAGCATAATTGAACAGTCGGTGCCATTTGTATTAGGAGAGCAGCTAAACTAATAGATGAGATAGAACCCAGCATCATTAACTACAGCTGGTAGGCAGTGGAGCATTGAATATTGACAGGACTGGTGCTTTTTCGAAAAGCTGAGTGAGATTGTTAAGGAGAGGAGGTTATTCTCCAGGGTCAAGTGTGAAGAGCAAAGAAGAGGAATACATCACAGCAGCTAGGTGAAGCTCTGTCTTTCACCCTCGAGCTGTCTCTAATTTTACAGCAGGAAGAAAACATTGGAAGCAGGGCCGACCTTAAGCCAATTGGACCAATTGCTCCATAAGGGGGCCCCGCGCTAGAGTCATCTACTCTCTATGTACTTTTCAGAGGTGATCTACACATTTTGTTTGTTACTTGTAGGCTTACATGTATGCAATTTTATATTAAAATGTAGCTTACATCTGTTTGGTCCATTAACTCACATGCACCTTTTAAGCGCACATTTTGATTACTTTCCATTCTACCATAGAGATATAAAGTCTATAATAGACTTTATTTGTATTTCTATGATTCTCCAGACCTTGGCTGGGACCCTGGGGCTCACCAAAATTGTTCCCAATTGGGCCCCACACCTCCTAAGGCCGGCCCCGATTGGAAGACCGACAACAGAATACTGAGACTGTGTAGTATGGAAGTTATGGAAGAGTAAACAAGGTTTTTACATTGTGTGGAAGGCAATGCTGGTTGAGGGGGATAGTCCATCAAAGATAATGGAAAGTTAGTGCTAGAGTAACACAGCATGTCAGGATGCATCTCTGGAGAACATGGATAGGTGACATTTCAGGCTGACACCCTTCTTCAGACGTCTGAAGAAAGGTCGGGACCCGAAATGTCACCCATCCTTGTTCTTCAGAGTTGCTGCCTGACCCACTGCGTTACTGCAGCACTTTGTGTCATTTTTTTGTAAATCAGCATCTGCAATTCCTTGTTATTACATGGAAAGATTGAGGTTCATCATACAGCTAAGAAAGCTGTAAGCCCACGAGTCAGAGGCATTGGAAAAATAGGATTGCAACCCTTGGAATCTCATAAATGCATGATTTGAGGAGTCTTCAAAATAGAGCATAGAAGAAAGACCAAAGAGGGTCACACTATCACAAAGACTCTGTAATGCATTGGGCAAAACACGATAAACTGAGAGGTAAAGAAAGAGTGAATGCGACTTCTCTGGAGCCAGCAGGAATGTGATGGGCCAAATGGCTTCATTCTGTGTTGTTAGAAATAAAAAATAATAAATAGGAAGTGTGTTACATTGAGGGTAACCAAATCCAATAAAGGGTAACAGAAAGGTAGTGTGAGTTACACTAGGTCGAGGCAGAGGTGTTCACAACACACGTAAAGCTGACAAGGTAAAGGTGTTAAAGAAGGAACTGCAGGTGCTGGAGAATCGAGGGTACACAAAAAGCTGGAGAAACTCAGCGGGTGCAGCAGCATCTAAGGAGCGAAGGAGATAGGTGACCTTCTTCAGACTGGTCAGGGATCAGGGAAACGAGAGATATAGACGGTGATGTGGAGAGATATAGAACAATGAATGAAAGATATGCAAAAAAGTATCAATGATAAAGGGAACAAGCCATTGTAAGCTGTTTGTGGTGTGAAAATGAGAAGCTGATGCGACTAGGGTGGGTGAGGGAGATAGAGAGAGAGGGAATGCCAGGACCCGAGGGCTGAGGGAGAGGTGGGAAGGGGAGGAGACAGCAAGGGTTAACAGAATTGAGAAAATTCAATGTTCAAGCCCAAAGGATGCAGACTCCCCAAGCGGAATATATAAAAGTGTTAGTTGTTTTCTGCTTCATTTAGATGCTTTCCCATTTCCCAGTGAGCTATTCAAACAATCTGGTCATTCCTTCATATCATGGTGATCTTACATGTATCAGCTTTATGATAATCACCAGAGAAATAAAATTAAAGGGTTTCCTCATGAACAACTGTGCCACATGATTCCACTAAAGCTATATTGTACCCCACAACTTAGTGCAGCAAAGAAACATAGAAATTAGGAAGAGGCCAATCGACCCTTCCTACCTGTACTAGTCAATATGAAAATGGCCAGCAATCCACATTCAGTACATTGTTCTTGCATGTTCTCTATATTCGTTGATTCCACAAGCCCCAAGATTAAAATCTGACTACATTTTAATGATTTGGCTTCAATTTATTTCAGCAATGTGGAAGTCCAGAGAATATTACGAGGAAGATCCTGCCTTCTACAGTAATAGCATCAACCGTGGTGTGTTTAATTGCCCATCGTGTAGGTCATAAGGAAAGGGAAAAGTATTTCAACGATTGTAAGAAGCTGTTGGCTGCTTCAGCGACGAGCTGGCAGAGTGTAGCATGGCTGCAGGTGTCAGGTATCACTCAATGGTACTGATACTGCAATGACAACAGCTGGTGGCTCCAAACTGATCATCAAGGTCAATGAACCTCCTGATACCATGGCACAGAAACAGGTCATTCCCTCAACAGCCCTGTCAAGCTGTGCCAATGATTTCTCCACCTTAGCGGCCCTTGTCTCGCACTAGATTATACAAAAACAGTTTCAAATGCTTCTACTGAACGAGGCACCTTGCATTAAAACATGTTTAGCAGAGATATTTTGCTGAGAAGAAAGTCATAGTGACTTTATCACACTTGTTCCCAACAGGCGACTTCTCCAAGGTCCCGGTCAAATTGGATACTGTCTTACTCCATGTACATTTATCCTTGCGTCCGTAAATATATCTTAACCAGTTACTTATTCATACCTTTATTGGCATGCTAAATTAGTTTCATTATAATTGTATTTTAAGTATTAAATACTTTTAGTAAAACGTAGAACAGCACATCACAAGAACAGACCCTTCAGCCCACAAGGTCAGTGTTGAACATGCTGCCAAAACTATCACTTATCTACCTGCACATAACCCGTTCCCTTCATCAAGCCTAGCCAAAAGACTTTTTCAAATGCCACTAATGTATCTTCAACATCACCCCCAGCAGCACGTTCCACGCACTCACCACCCTCCATGTAAAAGACTTGTCCAGCACATCTCCTTTAAACATTGCCCCTCTCACTTTAATGCTATACCCTCTAGTATTTGATATTTCCACCCTGGGACAAGGCATCTGACTACCTATCATATATATGCTTCTCATAATTTTATAAATTTCTATCAAGTCTCCCCTCAGCTTCCGACACTCCAGAGAAAATAATCCGAGGTTGAACTTCAAAGCATCCGAGACTCCACCAACAAAACAGCCGCAAACTATGCAACAGAGAAGTCCTTCTACCGAGTGTGCTGTCAACATCGACAACCTGCAAAGTCACATCCTCAGCCTTCTGAGATTCAAAAATTATTACACATGAAATAACTTAATTTTAAAAATCCATTGAACACTTTAAATCGACCTTAAACAAAACAACTAATTATCCCTTTCCTATCTTCTCCATAGCACTATAATTTCCTAAATCAATGAGATCTGGAGGTTTAGACCAGGGGTTCCCAACCTTTTTCATCCCGTTTACCGCTGGCAACTTTAATAGCACGTAACAATGTTATTTCACTTATTTATGAACTAATGATGAACAGATACTGGTGTACCAGAACCAAACACACACAGTCAGTCAATGAGAAAAAATATATACAAATCCAGAATCTACAAATTTATCCCCTGGGTAGGCAAAATTTACCCCCTGGAGTAAGTTTACCCCAGGTTGGGAACCCTTGGTTTAGAGGAATATGGGCCAAATACGGGCAGATGGAACTAGTATACATGGGGCATCTTGGTCAACATGGGCAAGTTGGGCCGAGGGGTCTGTTTCCATGCTGTATGACTATCAACATGGCACAGGGCCCAAAGACCAATTCCCCCAAATTAGTCACGTGGAATATCAGAGATTGCAGCTCTGTCATTTTAATTCCACTGAGAGTTCAGCAGCGGAACCCATTGTAACATAAAACGCCAACCAACAACAGGCAAGTCTGAAATTTCCGTGTTTGACTGTGCACACAGAAGTCGTAAGCTCATTGCTTTTTAAATAGGGAAATGTCAGCTGTTCAGAGCTGGCAACCACCATCAAAGTCCAGGTCTTATTTACGCCAGAATGCAAACATTTCAACACATCAGAAAAAACCCAGGGTTGGAATACTGGACAATTTCAGAAGCACGATCAAAGCCCAGCACAATTCTACTTGTTCACACCAGAGTATCTCTCAAACTGATCAAATAAAATTCAATGGGAATTTGATGACCAGCACTTCCTCCTGAACCAAAAGTAAACCTTAGAATTTCAAATCAAACCACTACTTATAGGACAAAAATTGGCGATAATGATTATACAATTGCCATTTATTCTTAATCTGCCTGACCCGCTGAGTTCCTCCAGCACTTTGTGTTTTGCTCAAGATTCCTGCAACTGCAGCTCCTTGCGTTTTCAGAGTTAAACTTGCCAGGTTGGTTTTGAGTCACACTTCAGGATAGCATTTGGTGAAACAGATGGGTTTTACATCAATGCTGCAGTTTCCAAGGTTCGTATTACAAAGAATATTTGATCTTCTTCCAAAATCCAGATTATGTCCTGAATTTATTCCGTGACTGCTCTGCTAAGAAGTGAGCTCAGATCTTTGACCATGTCTCTGATTTATTAGTTCAGTAACTCAGCACCATCATAACCCCAAGTATGAAGAATGTGAAGCAAGCGATACAGTGATCTCTCTCAATGTGGGAGTTTATTGTATATATTAGTTTAGTTTAGCTTATACAGCATGGAAAAAGGCTTTTCGGCCCGACAGGTTCACAACGACCATCAATCACCCGTTCACACTAGTTCTCTGTTAACCTACTTTCGCATCCACTCCCTACAGTGGCCAATTAACCTACAAACTGGCACGTCTTTGGGATCTGAGTGCAAACCGGAGCACCCGGAGGTGACCCACGCTGTCACAGGGAGCACGGGCAAACTCCACACCGACAGCACCCGACGTCACGATTGAATCCAGGTCTCAGGCGCCGTGTGGCTCCACCAGCTGAGCCACAGTGCCGCCCCTAGAAAGGAGCCATCTCCTGTCCCCGATTACAACAGTGACTACATCAAAAATATCTCAGTGATTGTGTAGCGTCGAGGCAGACTATTGATGTAATGGGCTTTATATAAATGAAAGTTGTTTCTTTATCCCAATATAAGCTTCTCAAAATCGTCTGCTATAATTAAGATTCAGAAACCTCCATTATCTTTGTCGATGGTGTTGACTTGTCACTCACCCCATTACAACAATCAGCACCTCCAATGCATGTGAATCCCAAGGATATTTCAGAAAGTTAACCAATTGACATGGCCCTTTTGTTAACCCATGGGAATGGAAGAAAATTGCAAAAGATGATTGCTTTCACCCACTAGATGTCACTGGTTCCCTTGATGAGCAAACTTGACCCTCAGGATAAGACACAAATTGCTGGGGTAACTCAACAGATCAGGCAGCATTTCTGGAGAACATGGAGAGGTGATGTTTAGGGTCAGAACTGAAGAAGGATCCCAACCCGAAACGTCACCCATCCATGTTCTCCGATGATGCTGCCTGATCCGCTGAGTTACTCCTGCATTTTGTGCGTTTTTTTTGTAAAACAACCTCGGCAGTTCCTTGTGCCTCCATTTCAGCGATCCTTCAGCATATGGTTATGTTTGGTAATATTGAGGGATGTGGACCAGAGACCAGAATACATGGTCTGCCACCACTATTGAAGAGTCGCAGTGTGTTTTGTATGATACTAAAATGTACGCACGTGTGAAAGAATGGGTGAAGCCGTTTGATTTCTCTGTTGGTAAGGAATCAGAACAAATGTCAGCTCTAGTTGAAAACGTTTGGTTTCTTTATCAAAGCTTTTGATGGAATCTTTGTGATTGGGCCATTCAACACACTTCACAAATTCAGTGGCAGCCACAATTGTTTTGTTTGCCAGGGGATAGCAACCCAGGC
The DNA here is from genome assembly GCA_035221665.1 of Okamejei kenojei. NCBI lineage: Eukaryota > Metazoa > Chordata > Chondrichthyes > Rajiformes > Rajidae > Okamejei > Okamejei kenojei. The sequence continues at coordinate 43,613,261 of CM069149.1, read as the reverse complement.
AGCTTTTAGTACAAGGACCTGCCTCTGTACTTTTCTTCAATGCTACATTATACAGTGGTGGCACCCAGGTCTGTGTCTGCAATTTCCAATGTGCTAAGTCATTCAACTCACTCTCCAAGTGGACACACCAAGCCGTTGTCCCCAGTAACGGAACGCGGAAAATATAAAAAAACGGATGTTGAAATGGTACGATTTTCTTTTAAGTTGCAATGGGAGTCTTTCACTTGCTCTCCGAGTGTTTTTATTCCTTTGTTTCCACTGCACAAGAGCAAGAGGGGAAAGAGCAGCACTGATTTCACTTCTGGCCACAAGCAACAGGCTCATTACATGAGTCCCAACGGCGAACCCTGCAGAAGACCAAGGCCGGGATGAGGTGGCAGTGGAGCTGCAGCTGGAGGCGAGTCATATAGCACGGAAACAGGCCCTTCGGCCCAACTAGCCCATGCTGGCCATGATGCCCCATCTATACTAGTCCCACCTGCCCGCATTTAATCCATATCCCTCTAAACTTTTCTTATCCATTCCAGAGAAACAAAGAACTGCAGATGCTGGTTAATACACAAAAGGACACAAAGTGCTGGAGTAACTCAGGCAGAATCTCTGGAGAACATGAATATGTGATGTTTCGGCTCGAGATCCCTCTTTGACTGAAGAAGGGACTTGACCAGAAATGTCACCTATTCATGTTCTCCAGAGATGCTGCCTGACCTGCTGAGTTACTCTAGCACTTTGTGTCCTCTTGTGTATTCCGTGGTCTGGGACTCACGGAAACCATCATGAACGCGACAATAATAATTATTTAACTCCTCTGATAATCAGCACACACACTCACGTCCTCACTCTCCCCCTCTCCCACAGACATACAAATCCTCCCATGATGAGCAATGACTTGTTTGGTTCATTATCATCACATGTACTGAGGTAAAGTGAGAAGCTTTAAAGCTATCCAATCTGATCGGATAATATTATACACCAATACAATCAAACTCAAGTACAATAGGTGTTGAAGAGATTTAAAAGGGGAGACCGATGGTATTGGATGATACAATCTGTAATCTTGAGCAAAACACAAAGTACTGGAGGAACTCAGTGGGTCAGGCAGCAGCTGAGGAGGGAATTGGCAGATGACGTTTCGGGTCAGGACCCATCTTCCCTGTGACCATGTGGGTTTCCTCCGGCTGTTCCGGTTTTATCCCACATCGTCATAGACATGTAGGTTTGTGGGTTAGACACAAAGTACTGGAGTTACTCATGGTCAGCGACAGGCAGCACCCATTCCTTCTCCCCAGAGATGCTGCCCATCCCGCAGTGTTATTCCTGCATTTTGTGTCTATCTTCTGTTTAAACCAGCATCTGCAGTTCCTTCCTACACAAGAGTATGTGGGTTAATTGGCCTTCTGTAAAATTGCCTTTAGTGTGAGGGAGTGGATGAGAAACTTGTGCGAGCAGATGATTGACGGTTGGCATTGGCTCAATGGGCTGAAGGGCCTGTATCCATGGGTTTATTTGAAATAAGCAGCAACTAAGTCAGCACACACCAATGCACAGAGCAGAAAGGTCCAGGATGCATATTACTCAATGCAATATTGTACAATGCTACAAATGGCCAAATGGGATTAGACATCCTCTCTGTTTTTCTGCACTTCGATCAGTTAATGTACAATGGGGATTGGTCACAGATATCTGGCTCCAGATTGCATCATCTGGAACAATGCTATAAACCAATTTGGATAAAAGAACTAGAAATCAGTTCTGCTTTTAATTTACAGCACATTGAACATTCAGGCTACAAATAATGTTGGGGCATGAAATAATTAAGTAAATGACTCACTTATTATTGCTATTGTTCAAATGGATAACATTGTTTTATTATTATTTCTGCATATTGTTGGGATACTAACTGTTGACCATTCAGGGTGTCTCTTAATAAAAAGGTGCCAAGACAGCAATAAACAAAGATAGACAGAAAATGCTCGAGTAAATCAGCGGGTCAAGCAGCATCTCTGGAGAAAAGGAATAGGTGACGCTTCAGGTTCGAACCCTTCTTCAGACTCGAAACGTCACCTATTCTTTTTATCCTGAGATGCTGCCTGACCGCTGAGTTACTCCAGCATTTTTTGTCTATTTTCGGTATAAACCAGCATCTTCAGTTCCTTCCTTCAGCAATAAACCAAACACTAACAAAGCATTGGGATTTCTGGAGAACAAGAATCACTAGAAGAGGAGGACAATATTAGCACAATATCAAATCTTGGTGGGACTATGACTGGGATAATCCACATGCTGGCAATATTATAAAATGAATAGAGGTAAAGTTGAAAAGATTCAAACTCGGTCTTTAATATTCTGAAGCAGTTGGATGAGATTAATATGCCACGTTTTTGCTCGTGGTGGAAGCCAACAGCAGTGTTGATAAATGTAAGGCATTCATTAATAAAACGGTAATGATTTCATGAGCGATCTCTTTTACTGCAGGAATGTTAAGTGCAAGACTCACTATGGCAAAGGGTAATTGAGCCGAATCATATTACAGGAAAAAGAAACCATAGAGACACAAGGAACTGCAGATGCTGCAACTTTGAGCAAAAGTACCAGAGTAGCAGCGGGTCAGGCAGCATCCTTGAAGGGAAAATGGAGAGGTGATGTTTCAGTTCGGGACCCTTCTTCAGCGTGATCTGACCAGACCCGAAATGTCACATCCATTCCCTCCACAGATGCTGCCTGATCCTTTGAGTTACTCCAGTACTTTGTGTTTTGCTCCAGAAGAAACAATATTCTGACTGTGTGAAATAGAGAGGCAGGAGGGAACTGTGGGGCATAAAACTGAATGGCCAGTTTCTCTGCATTTCTTCCTAATACTGCAGATAAAATGTTTAAAGATATTGCCAAGACTCGAGGGTGTGAGCTATAGGCAGAGGTTGAGCAGGCTATTCCCTGGAGCGCGGGAGGATAAGGGGTGATCTTATAGAGGTGTATAAAATCCTCAGAGGAATAGATCGGCTAGATGCACAGTCTCTTATCCAGAGTCGGGGAAATCAAGAGCCAGAGGGCATAGGTTTAAGGTGAAGTGGGAAAGCTTTTATAAGAATCTGAGGGGTAACTTTTTCACACAAAGGGTAGTGGGTGTATGGAACAAGCTGCCGCAGGAGGAAGTTGAGGCAGGGACTATCCCAACATTTAAGAAACAATTAGACAGATGCATGTATAGGATAGGTTTAGAGGGATATGGGCCAAATGCAGGCAAATGGTACTAGTGTAGGTGGGACATGTTGGTCGTTGTGGGCAAGTTGGGCTGAAGGGCCTGTTTCTGTACTCTATGACTGCAATATATGATTTAGATTTTCCAATGCTATGTGCATTAAATGAAGTCTGTCACTGTGCCTTTAAGAAAGCACAGGTTTGCACCATGAGAATTTGCAGTTGAGTTCTTAAAGCATAGTTGGAGATTAGTCCCTGCTCTCCAGCCAATTGGACCACTGGAATAAATTATCTACACCTATGGGAAAATACCATGGCAGCCCTGAACAAACCAATGAACCGATGGATGTGAAAGGTCTGAAGTGTTTAAAACCGGTTTTGCCACATTTATTTCAAACAAGATTACCTCAACTTACTTTAAATCGAACAAGGAAATAGAAATTTGCAACAATGCCTCACAATCTGCGACCAGGCTGCTCATGTCATCCCGGACAACGTTGATCTCCTTCAGGCTTCACTGCTCCAGACCAAAGGGACCACATCAGTGGTGCACCTTAATTGGTCATTTTTCAAAATGTTTTAGCCACCGCTCCTCCTTCTCTGACATTCTTGCACTAGATGTCTTGCTCGGGATGAATGAATGAAGGCAACCCCCCCCCCCCCTCCCCTCCAGGCCTTCTATCATAACAGTTAACCATGGATCTCATGGCTGCCTTGCGATTAAGCCTTGTGTTGAAACTGGGTTAGAAAATAGAGTCCTAATAAGGAACCCACTCCTCGCTGGCCCAACACCTTTTAGCTTTTGGAGACACAAGGAACTGCAGTTGCCATTTTGCAAACAAAAAGGACACAAGTGCTGGAGTGACTCATGGGTCAGGGAGCATCTCTGGAGAACATGGATAGGTGACGTTTCAGGTCAAGACACTTTTTTAGTCTTAAGACCTGCCCTAAAAGGCTACCTATCCATGTTCTCCAGAGATGCTGCCTGATCCGCTGAGTTACTCCAGCACCTTTTAACCTTTCCTGGACAACAAGGATTGGATCAGCAGCTTGAACCCAGTCACTGGTTCTCCTCCTTCTTTCCTTCCCAATCCAGCTCCAATCATCAGCTGCCAATGATGTTGGTCTGGTTTCATGGAGGGGTTGGAGTAAACATTGTTAACATTAATACTCAAACCGAGACACAGCTCTGGGTGAAGCTCAGTTTTAAGAATACAATTGAAAAGGGTTCAACCGGAAACAAAATGTTTCAGAAAGAACTGCAGATGCTGGAAAAATCAAAGGTAGACAAAAAAGCTGGAGAAATTCAGTGGGTGAAGCAGCATCTATGGAGCGAAGGAATGGGCGACGTTTTGGGTCATCAGTCTGAAGAAGGGTCTTGACCCGAAACGTCACCTATTCCTTCGCTCCATAGATGGTGCCTCACCCGCTGAGTTTCACCAGCTTTGTTGTCAACCTGAAACAAACGTCCTGTTTAACAAACTGCACAAAAGTGCCCTTTTTAAGATACTGATTCATTGATTCAAAGTCACAGTTTACTTGCAGAGCATATCAAGGAGATTTTTCCAGGAGCCCTTTCACTGCGACTTTAGAGACTTTAGAGATACAGCGCGGAAACAGGCCCTTTGGCCCAACGGGTCCGTGCCGACCAGCGATCACCAGCGATTACACTAGCACGATGCTACATACTAGGGACAATTTATAACTTTACCAAAGCTAATTAACCTACAAACCTGTTCATCTTTGGAGTGTGGGAGGAAACCGACTGCACCCTGAGAAAACCCATGTGGTCACGGAGACAGCGTTCAAACTCCGTACAGACAGCGCCCATAGTCAGGACCGAATCCGGGTGTCTGCTACTATAAGGCCGCAACTCCACCGCTGCGCCACTGTGCCGCCTATCCTCAGTTCATTCTTTTTTTTCCCCCAAGAAAGTGTTTCCAGTTTGAGAGGACAAAGGTATCCTGAGGTTTTCGTGCCAGGGCAAACTATGCCAACATATTCAAATTAACCACAAATTAGAGAGTGCACCTGTGCAAAGCTTCCTTGATTGGCACTGTGGGGTAAAACAGGCACCAGGAATGAATGTGGTGTGGAGGCTAGGCTTTAAAACTAAGAGAGCTGCCAGCCATCTTAATCAGTTGTAGCGCGAATAGTGAAGGTGGGACTTTATTTAAAGGAACAACATAACATTTGGGCCATATGCAAAGAGAGTTAACCGTGTTAAACTTGAGACAATACAAAAAAGGTCCTGGAAGAACTTAGTGGGTCAGGCAGCATCTGTGAAAGGATATGTTTGGTCAGGACCCTACAGACTGATTGACCCGAAATGTCATGTGTCCATCAGTCTAAAGTGAAGGTTCGACCTGAAACGTCATCTGGTTAAAAATGTTTTCATTGTTCAGGAGACAGGGGATGCGTCAGGTGTCTGACTGGCACAGGATGACTTGAGCAGCAACAGGAAAGGACGTGGGAGTGAAGAGAATGCCAAATATTTAAAGAGGACCTGCCCACAAGAGAGTGACACAGATTCGCCAGCAGCGGACTTTGTATGACCCATCCTCTTTATACAACACAGAAGCACTCTCAATGCTTCAGTGCAAGTGATGTCTGCTGTTTATGAGCCATGAATGGTCAAGACATGCGTGGTACACCACTTAACATCCGTGTGCGTGTTCCATATGCAGAGAGGACCAAGAAGAAACCTCCGCAAGTCTGCAGTGTGGACATGATACGATACAATAGAACTTTATTTATCCCAGGAGGGAAATTGTTCTGCCATACAGTCATAAAACACAACAACAAGATACATGAAATAAGAAGTGATCCCGTTTAGCAGCAAGGTAAAATTACTTTATAATGTGCATAAAGGCATACTCACCATACAAAAGAATTTCTAGATCAACTATTTTATTATAATAATTATTATATGCATCATCATGGTATTTATTACAATATTGCAATTCTCTGCCAGGTATCATATGCTCAGTATACCATTACAGTATTTGACACAATACTGTATTGAACATAAAAATGTTATTTGTTAGTGCATAAAAAACACCATTGGATATGAAATGTAACAAGGCACAATCCTGCACAAAGGCACAAAAGGAAGAAATATATAGTATAGTAGCCTATGATATGCTGTAGTGTTTCACTGTATTTATTTCCAGCATTATAGTACATGGAACTGTATTAAAGTTTTCCTCAATGTTTATTTAACAGAACATCCAGACAATCCTGTCATGGACAAGTACACGGATAGGAACGGTTCAGAGGGATAGGGGTTAAATGTGGGACTAGCGTGGATGTGGCATCCTGGTCAGCATGGGAAAGCTGGGCAGTAGGGCCTGTTTCCACATTGTATGTCTATGACAGTATTTGCCAACTTCATTTTAAAATATATAGCACCATCTTCTACATATTCAGTGACCACGAACATCTGCACATCACTAAAACCCTGTTTAACCTCCACCACCATCTCTAAATTGCTAAACAAATCATCCTACATCTAAAAACAGACGAGCAGATATCTTAAGCTGAACATATTAGAAAGATTGGAAAGACGGAAATGTTGAAAATGTGTCACCTTGCACCGTGTCCAGATTGTAGTGTCATGTCTGCAGGAATGAAATTTCGTTCAAACCTTGTCTGTTTGAATGACAATAAAAGGCATTCTATTCTTCTATTCTATTCTAAAGTCCGTCTGCCAATGCTCAGTCCAATTTTAGATTTGATCTACATCCTGCTGCAATCTTAGAAAACTTTCCTCGCTAAACACAACACAACCACTTTTGAGTCATCCACAAATTTGCTCATCCTTCCTCCACATTCGCAGTTTGTGGTACAGCTGCCTTGCAACGCCAGAGAGCCAGTTTCGATCCTGACAACGGGTGCCGTGGGTTTCCTTCGGGTGCTCCGGTTCCTTCCCACATTCCAAAGGCGTGCAGGGTTACAGGTTAATTGGCTTCTGTAAACTATCCCTAGTGTGAGGGATAGCACTAGTGTTTGGGTGATCATTGGTCGCCGTGGGCTGAAGGGCCTGTTTCCACACAGTATCTCTAATCTCACAGCACCAATCCATGTGGTACACTACTGGTCACAGACTTACAATTAGACAAGCAACCTTCTACCAATACCCTTGATCACCTATCACCCAGCCCATACAGGATCCAATTTGCCAGCTAGCTCTACTTCTCTGTCATTTAACTTTTAGGACCAGCCTACCATGTGCGACCTGTCACTTTTGTGCTAACTTGTACCTCTCCTTCCCATGTTTTTAACTCTCAAAGATCAATCACCATCACCCCTGGGCACACCGACCTACTTCGATTCTCGATTAAGCAATATCTCGGTTTAAAAATCTCACATCCACCTTGAGGCAATGGCCAAGAAAGCTCACCAACGCCTCTACTTCCTTAGAAGGCTTAGGAAGTTCGACATGTCCCCAACAACTCTCACCAGCTTCTACAGATGCGTCTCATGCTTTGGGATCAAGAACGCAAGAAATTGCGGAGAGCAGTGAACATAACGCAACAAGACCATCATGCAACCCAATCTCCCTTCCATTGACTTCAACTCTCTCTCCTCAGGCAAGAGGTACAGACATTTGAAAATGCACACCTCCAGATTCAAGGACAGTTACATCCAAGCTATTACCAGACAACTGAACCGTCCTCTCACCAGCTAGTGTGCGGTCCTGACCTACCATCTAGCTCAGTGGAGACCTTTGAACTGTCTTTAATCAGACTTTGTCCTGCACTAAATATTTTACCCTTTATCCTTTAACTGTACGCTGTCAACGGCTTGAATGTAATGATGTATAGTCTTGACCGGATAGTTGCAACAAAAAAGCTTTTCGCTGTACCTCGATACATGTGACAATAATAAATTAAACCAAACATCCTTTTCAAGTAATTTCTTGACCTTGCCCATGCACTGCCCCTGGACATCATTCCAGCCTTACAAATCTCCAAGATATCTATGATTTTTCATTACACATCTCGATTTAATTTCTCAACGAAAAAGGTGACCGTGACCTCAGCCCCTTCGACCCTAAACTCTTGAAATTCCCTTCATAATGTCACACTTCGCCCCCAGTTTTCTCTCTTTTAAAGCATTCCGTAAAATCTGCTTTGGTGACCAGTCACCATCTCTTTGGATGAATATATCAACTTTCTTTTGATAATGCTAGTCAAGTTGTTAACTTCACATATAAATGTGATTTCTTCGTATATTGAACAATGTTTCTTTATACTTAATAATTTGGGGAATTTCTAATTAATTCTAGCAATGCTGGTAAAACTAAACCCTGAACAATGGGAAGATAGAATGCAATGATCTTGCATGCAAAATGTTAAAAATATATATTGTTGATCTCCTGTTAATCTGTAACTTTGAAGCACTAATGAGGTTAAGGAACAGGAATTCTCTTTGTGTTCTGCTCTTTACTGACAGAATACTTCTTAATCTGGAAACTGTATGGGCTAGGGTGTTGAATAATCGGGAAACATGTCCTACACCAGAGTTCTGACTTTAATATTGCATTTCTTTCACTGGTGCTGGGATAAAACTTTACACAGATGCTATTTTCTGAGCTGCAACATTAACATGGTGTCTAAGACTTTAAAATGCTGTTGATGCATTAGTTGGGGGGGGGGGGGGGGTGTGGGGGAGGGCGGGGGCAAATGCCCTGCAAATTAAACTGCAGGGCAATTGTTATCCAGTTCACCCCTGTTAACCCACCATGAAGTGCTATCCTTCACTCACACAATAAGCAATCCAACATAATGACATGCCTTTACCACAGTCTGCCATAATTAAATGTTTTTTTTGCGTTAGGCCATTCAAACCCTCAGACTAACTGCTATTTGTGTTTGATCTTTTACCTCAACACCAAACACCTATACTTATCTCACATCCCTTCATTCCTTTAATATCCAAACTCCCCACCTTGTATAGACCCAGCTACAGAATATATAGACAGCTCTCTTGTTTAGAGCACTCAAGAGATTGATGACCCTCGGAGTGAAGTCAAGAGTCAAGGTCAAGAGTGTTTAATTGTCATATGTACCAAGACCGGAACAATGACATTCTTATTTGTCGCAGCTTCACAGGACAGACACACAAGACACACAAATAATAATCAAAATGTTTTTTAAAAATCTTAATACTAATGCAAAAACCAAAGTCCTTAGTGCAACCAGAGACAGTCTATAGAAGTTAATAATTGAGGTTGGTGTTGTGTAGTGTTCAAGAGCCTGGTAGTGTTGGGAAGAAGCTGTTCTTGAACTGGGTGGTCACGGTTTTTAGGCATCGCTGCCTTTCTATCGAAGCTAAGAGTGAAATGAGAGTGTAGTCAGGGTGGTAGGGGTCTTTGATGATGCTGGCTGCCTTTTTGAGGCAGGGTCTCCTATCGATGGTGGGAAGGCCAGTACCCGTGATGGACTGGGCAATATGAGTTTGGAATGGCTAACCCCTATCTGGAGAGCTGGTTCCCTATGTCTGGGCACCCTAGACTGGGGAATCTCCCTCCATCCTTGCTACATTTACCCGGTCAAGCTCTGTAAAAAATGTTTTCTTTGTGTGTGGTTCAATGAGTTTGCCTCGCACTGTTCAACACTCGTGTGAATGTAGGCCCAGTCTGTTCACACAAATGGACAATCACCCATCCCAGGAATTTAAGCAGGTATTTGATTGAAAAAAATCCAACAAACAGGAGTTGTAAGTATGTAACACAAGTTCAACACTGTCGATAAAATCCTCTTCCTCTAAAGCATAGACTCCAACAAGCCTGGCAAGTTGTTCACTAAGAAGATAAATATCAGGTGTGATATAGATACAACTTGAAAGAGGAAGCTGAACCAAAGGCAATCAAATACTGGGAAACGAAAGCCATTGATTTTGATCCCAGGCATAAAGAAGAACATAGGAAACACAAGCAGGGATAGGCCAGTCTTCCATTGAGACCGCGCTGTCATTTGCTAACACAGGAGCTGATCTTGACTTGCACTCTCCCACTCTCTCCTCCATACTGTTCCTTCACCACTAACTCCATCCTGCTGCCCAGCAACAGTCTGAACTGAGACTTACTTTTCACCTTGGTATCATTATTTGCCCGAAGATGAACTTCCAACAACATTACACAAGCTGGAAAGAGTGCTGAGAAGATTAACGAGGTTGTTGCCAGGATTCAAGTGCCTGAGCTATGGGCAGGCCAGGGTGATCTTATAGAGATGTATAAATCTTGAAGAGAATAGACAAGTTGAATATACAAGAGTCTTTAACCCAGAGTTGGGGAATCAAAAACCAGGGGCCATAGTTTTAAGTTGAGAGGGGAAAGATTCAATAGAAACCTGAGGGGTAACTTTTTCAATCCGAGGGTGGTGAGCATATGGAACAAGTTGCCTGAGTAGGTAGTAGTGGCAGGTACTATAATAACATTTAAAAGACACTTGGACAGTGTACGGATAAAAAAGGTTCAGAGGGATATGAGCCAAAGATGGGCAGGTGGGACAAGCGTAGATGGGGCATCTTGGTCAGCATGGACAAGTTGGGATGAAGGGCCTGTTTCCATGCTGTAAGACTATAACTATTAACCTGCCATCAAAATGGCTGTCTCTTTCCTCTCTACAGCATCACCTACCACTGTCTCTGCCTCGGTTCAAGTGCTGAAACCTTTAGCCGTGCCTTTGTTATTTTCTGTTTGACTACAAAATGCACATCTAGTTGATCTTTTATTTCCATGAACTCGCGTGCATGCAACATGCTGGTATCCTAACTCACAACAGGTTCTGTTCCGTCCTAACTCCTCCTGCTTGCTGAAAGACATTGGCTCCCAATGTTTGCCCTTGTTATTTTTGTGCCGGGGTAATGATAAATTGCAACTTATACACCTAGTAAATTCTCAGGTTGAAGACTACCGTACGTAACACGATAATTCGTAAACCATCTTTTGCTAAGCTGTTCTGAGAATTGATAGAAACATTCTATGCAGTTCTGTTATGAAAGAAACCCGTTGAATGCAAATCATTCACGACATAATCTAAAACACAGACAAAACATCAGCTGCAACCTAACTCCACCCATGGTAATCCAGAATCTTGAGGCTGAACACAAAAAGTAACTCTAACCCAAACCGGTATATGGAGACTGCAAGGAACTGCAGATGCTGGAATTTTAAGGAAAACACAAAGTGCTGGAGTAATTCAGCACCTGTGGAGGGAATGAACTGACGACATTTTAGTTCTGAGGAAAGGTCCCAACCCAAAATGTCACCTGTTCCCTCTGCAGATGCCGAGTTCCTCCAGCACTTTGTGTTTTGCAGTAGTATGATATATGTTGATTTAACATTAGGCAGGATGGTCTGGAGAATGACCAGAGTCATTTATATTTTTCATCCTGCCGGTCCAATTCTTAACTACTTGCAATACGTTAGGGAGCATTGACGTTCCACGCAGTGTCATACTATGTTAGGATAGTAGTAAGATGATTCTTCAGTCATATTTTAGTAACAGAATAATAAACTACTATAGTTTAGGGTGGCACAGTGCACAGCTGGTAGAGCTGCCGTCTCACAGCGGCAGAGACCCAGGTTCGATCCTGACCTCGGCTGCCATCTGTGTGGAATTTGCATGTTCTCCCCGTGACAACATGGGTTTCCTCATGGTGCTCTAAAGATGTGGGGGGTTGGTACGATAGAATCGTACATGAATTGGCCTCTGTAAAATTGTCCCTAATGTGTGCAGAGTGGATGTGAAAGTAGGATATTATAGAACTAGTGTGAACGGGTGATCAATGCTCGGCGTGAATCAGTGTACCAAAGGCCCTGTCTCCATGTTGTAGCTCTAAATACTAAACTGAAATGCTAAAATTATGTTACAATATACCAAAATCTTACTTTGCTCTATGAGCATTTCAAATTTGTATTTAAAATTAACATTATTGATCTGTTGGTCCAGAAAAACAGATAATCCAGCTCAACTCTGGACCCAAAGATGCCGGAAAAGCGGTGGTGGACGTGTATCATAAAGATATACATTTATGATGAATTTCCTCACCTTTTAAAATCTTGAGTCATGGATTGTTACACCGCAGTGTAGTCAGGTGTAGTCAGGTTTCTCCTTGGCATCTTGTTTATTTTGTCATTTATTCAACTCAGGTTCTGCTCAGCCACAAAACAACAATGTTCTAAAAATCCATACTCAGATGACACACATTATTATTAAAGGTAGACAAAAATGCTGGAGAAACTCAGCAGGTGAGGCAACATCTATGCTGCCTCCCCGGCTGAGTTTCTCCAGCATTTTTGTCTACCTTTGATTTTTCCAGCATCTGCAGTTCTTTCTTAAACACACTATTGTTAATGTATTTATGATGTTACAAGGCTTTACCTAAAATTGTTTGATTCTGAGCATCAGGCATTAGGTTAGACATTACAGTACTTTGTGCAGTAAAAATTCTTGATGTTATACAGTTTTGTACAGAATTGTAGTGTTGTATACAGTGCAGCATCATATAGCACACTCACTTGAGTTCTGCAATGAAATTAATTTTAAAAAACTATTAAATGAAAAAAGTAAAATCGTTATTAAATGCAGAAGCAAAATATAATTAATCTGACATAAAGATAAAACCAGAAAATGTTGAAAGTAGTTGAAGAAACAATTAGCATTTCAATTGGATGTATTTGTTTTACATAATGGATTTATAAGGACTTCTGTATAATTTTTAATGGTTTTGTTTGACGTTTCACATGGGTTACAGTGCTGCACAGTTTACTGGTAGCAGTTATGCTGGTCATCCCCTTGTTACAGCAGGAATGGCAGGAGTGAAAAAGAATGGTGCTTCTGCAAATGTTTGTTACCAAAGGTTTGTGGATCAATTGCATGCTTCAAAGGCGTTTAAGTTTTAGGTTTAATGACTGATAAGTAGTTTTTGCCCAAAACAAAAGCACTTGTCATCTTGTCATATTGATTACTAAAAGTATTTGGTCACTGGCACTGATAGATTAAATAAGACTCTGAAAAATCACTAAATTGTTTACCAGATTAATTTCATGCCTTGACAAAATCACTTATAAAGAGAATGTCTTTCAAAAGATACATGTGTTTATAGTGAAAAAAAGCTAATTTGATTTCCATTCACTGGGAGCCAAAAGGCCACCTAATAAGTTTAACTGGCATCAAAATGATCCTTGATACTGCATAGTTACAGAAACTAGACCTTGTGGCTTTGAAGGTGCTGAAGAGGTTAAACACATTGCAGCATTGGGAGGAAGAGTAGTCCAGGTAGCCGTGGGAGTCAGTTGGTTTGTAGTGGATGTCGGTCAGGAGTATAGACCTGTAGGTCATGAAGCGTGTAGGTCATGAAGACCTTATGTTTGTTTTATATTACCAAGTTTGTATATTTCCTTCTGTAGTGTTGCTATAATTGTGTTATCTCATGCATCTTCAGCCCATGAGTTAAAGCTTGTTCTTTAACTATTAGATATAGCTAGTGGCTACCAAGTAGTTCAATTTACTAAGTGCTAATTATCACAAGCAGTAAGGTGGTATGGACATTTAAAAGCCTTGAGGGATCCACTTGGGTTTTGGTTAGGACAGTGGAATTGCTGGATTGATTTAACCTGCTTCTGAACAATAGCTAGAAGGCAAGGCAAAAGATGCAATATAAATTCTAAGCAACCAAAACGCTAACAATGATAGAATATGGTACAGCAATGCTGCTCAAATAACCGGGTGGCAAGGTGGCGGAGTGGTAGGGTGTTGAGATCAAGGCATTGATGACGCCACATCCCCCACAATCAAAATGTGGACTGTGGAAATGTCGGAGACGTTGCATTTGGAGAGAATTAGGTTTGTCCTAATGGACAAATACGAACTTTTTGAACAAATATGGTCACCATTCATTGATTATTTAAAGGGGCAGCTGAGCTCAGCATCGTAACTCAATAAGTACCCTGGTGTAGGATTAGATGAAAAGATGTACTCTGGGATCTATATACACGTCTCTATAGATATTGTTATGTGAAATTGCTCCATTCATTGTTAAGATGTATTCCTTATTTTTTTATTATATAATAACTTTGTTTTTTTTAAATTTTGTTTTTTTTAATTTTTAATTTTTTTGTATTTTTATTCTCTTTTTTTTTAATATAATCATTATTATTTAATCACCATCTTTTGATTACTGATCTATGCTTTTACTTTTTTACCAACCCTTTACTTAAAAAAAACCAGAAGCATACATAAATTATTCCGTAACATCTGTACAATTTTTGTGATAAGTCTAATTTGTATTTGAAGAACTGTTGTACCTTAGATAATATGCATTGCTTCTAATAAAAATATTATTTAAAAAAAAAGAAAAAAATACCCCTCAGGTTCCTCTTAATTCTTTCCATCTCAGTAGTACGTGTGGTCAAGGAAAGAGCGTTCACGTCGCGGCCCTGTTTCCACCAATCTTTCCACCACCACGCACAAAAAGCACAAGAAGCAAGAAGACAGACACCGTTGTGCAGATGCCGAGAAGTGTGTTCAGCTCTGGCTGAACAACTTCTAATCTTGTATGTGGACTCGATAAGAAGAATAAGTTGTACAAGTATGGTCTCTGACATTATTAAAGCAAAAGACAATACTCAGGAATTTACATGTTAATTTCCACATGGTAAATATTTGTTTAATTAAAAAAGAATTAAAAACCAGTACTGAGGGAAATTCAGAAAATGACATCCAATGATAGGGTGATGAAAGGAATTGAAGATGCTGCAATCTGGAGCAAAACACAAAGTGATGGAGTAACTCAATAGCTGAGGCAGCCTTTGGATAAGCGATGTTTCAGGTTGGAACCCTTCTTCAGACCAAATATATGGTGTCTCAAACAAGCTGCCACAAATTTGATAATTATCAGATATTTTCTATCCATAATATCTTTGAAAGCTACATATTGCTTTGACTAATGGCAATAATTCCCCGACTTTCAAAAACAAGTCACGGGAGTCCACATGATAGAGCAAATGTGTCAAAGTTTAACGTCACATCCCAACAAAACGATCTCAAAGTATACTGTGTGCATGTCAGATTTGTTTTGTATGTGCAAACGTACAAAGCTAACATACAGACCAGACTCCCCATCATTCACTGCATTTATACCTCACGTTGCCTCAGGTAAGCAGCCAATATAATCACCTTGTCATTCCTTCTTCTCCTTATTCCCATCGGGCAAAAGATACAAAAGCTTGAAAGCACGTACCACCAGACTCAGGAACAGTTGCTTCCCCTCTGCTATCAGACATCTGAACAGTCCTCCCATATGCTAGGGTATAGTCTCGATCTTCCAACCTACATCATTGCATACATTGGATATTTTCTCTGGGACTGAAATGCTACAATGGTGAAAACTATATTCTGCACTCTTGTACTTTCCCCTTTATTCTACCTGTTTGTTTGTGTACAGCTTGGTTGTATTTATGTAGAGTTTTATCTGATTTAATTGGCTAACATACAAAGATAAGCTTTTCATTGCATCCAGTACACGTGACAATAATAAACCGATACGTTCCTACACTTCCCATCCTGTCACTGGGATGTTCCCAGAGCTGAGGTGCTGGCTCAGTGAAACTTGTAAACTATTTACCTTTGAAAAGGTAATAAGCAAACATTTATACAGCATGTCTGTCTTGTCTTGACATCACTAAATTTCTATTCAAGAAAATGAGTAGAAAGTTTTGTAAAAGTAATTCTGTTACAATGCTCAGTAGGTAGCAATAATTTTAAATTGATTGCAGGAGGTACCATTGCAGCAAATACTGAAATGTAAACTATTAGAAAGATAGAAACATTGAAAATAGGTGCAGGAGTAGGCCATTCGGCCCTTCGAGCCTGCACCACCATTCAATATGATCATGGCTGATCATCCAACTCAGTATCCGGTACCTGCCTTCTCTCCATACCCCCCTGATCCTTTTAGCCACAAGGGCCACATCTAACTCCCTCTTAAATATAGCCAATGAACTGGCCTCAACTACCTTCTGTGGCAGAGAATTCCACAGATTCACCACTCTCTGTGTGAAAAATGTTTTTCTCATCTCGATCCTAAAATACTTTCCCCTTATCCTTAAACTGTGACCCCTTTTTTTGGACTTCCCCAACATCGGGAACAATCTTCCTGCATCTAGCCTGTCCAACCCCTTAAGAATTTTGTTAGTTTCTATAAGATCCCCCCTCAATCCTCTAAATTCTATCGAGTACAAGCAGAGTCTATCCAGTCTTTCTGCATATGAAAGTACGGACATACCAGGAATCAGTCTGGTGAACCTTCTCTGTACTCCCTCTATGGCAAGAATGTATTTCCTCAGATTAGGAGACCAAAACTGTACGCAATACTCCAGGTGTGGTCTCACCAAGATCCTGTACAACTGCAGTAGAACCTTCCTGCTCCTATACGCAAATCCTTTTGCTATGAATGCTAACATACCATTCGCTTTCTTCACTGCCTGCTGCACCTGCATGCCTACTTTCAATGACTGGTGTACAGTGACACCCAGGTCTCGTTGCATCTCCCCTTTTCTTAATCGGCCACCATTCAGATAATAAACTGTTGTCTGGTTTTATTACACATCTTTTCCTTTTAAAGACATTAAGCTACTATTTCTCAATGATTAACACATCTTATGATTCAAAACCATTGAGCCCGACTAATCCATTATTTGGAACAGTCATTTTCTTTTGGGTTGCCTAATAAGTAGTATCGGATACCTCACTTTTATTCTGAATTTTATCATACAATGTTTGTAAATGGTTACGCATCTGAAAGCCATGTTCTGCAGACATAGCAAACACAGATTTAATCCGTTCTCTCTGCTGGCATGAGTCAGAGTTACGTATTGTGAAATGAAAGTAGGAAACAACAAGCAACAAGTTCCCAATCTGCCTGTTGCTGGAATTTTCATGCAGCTGACGTTAGTGGCCTTTGGTAACAGACAGTGCCCAAAAGGGAAGACATTTCATGAGAACGTAGATTTGGAGGACACACATTGACAGAGAATGTCAATTATTCATCTTCTCAGACTTTAATCACCTTCATGTTGCCATTGTTCAACCTTCAAAGTAACACCAAGGAAATAATGGATACAGTAACAACAAGGCATTAACCAAACAAAACTGTCATCACAAATCCGAAGAGGAAGCAAATCATCTTCCATCTCTCACTCAGTCCAAAATTAGTGTGGAGTGTGTCAGTTATTCCAGTTTTTCAATATTTTAATAATTACATTCTTTGAGTTGAGTTTGAGTTTAGTTTGTCACGGGTACCAAGGTACACCTGCTAACCATTTTCATACGTGCTAACCAGTCAGCGGAAAAACAATACATGTTTACAATTGATCCATGCACAGTGTACAGATACATGAAGGGAATACCGTTTAGTGCACGATAAAGCCAGTAAAGTCCGAGCATCCAAGATCATAATTCAATTAAAACTTTAAAAGATGTCCCCAAGGAACTGGTAATATGTGTTAAAACAAATATGATTGGTCCAAAATCTGTTGGATCCACCTCACCAAGCAGAATCAACACTCCTGCACCTATCTGGGCCACGTGCACAGGTCCTTCCTTACTGTCTGCCCCCAGTACTGAGATGGCCATGAGGTCCGTGCAGTGTTGTGTGTTGATCCAACCCCTGTATATTAAGTGTTTGTATGTGGAGTATTATTTGTAATAAACATTCTTGAATTGCTGTCTAAAACACATTTTCCATCATTGATCCATTATGATATATTTTTAACACAAATCTGTTAATGCAGCTCAGGTCCCAGGATTAAAATATACGATGAATTATCTGCCAGATCTTGTGAAGTATTTTGGCTGATCAATTGAAAGATACAGCATGGAAACAGGCTCTCTGGTTGACACCACACTGACCATTGATCACTCCTTCACACTAGTTCTGTGTTATTCTTCTTTTGCATCCACTCCCTTAACAGTAGGGGCTATTTAAAAAAAGACAAATTAACCTGCAAACCTGCACGTCTTTGTGATGTGGGAGGAAACCAGAGCCACCCGGAGATAAGCAACAGAGTCACAGGAAGAACGGGGTGGGAGATTGCAACCTTCACATGGTCCGCCCTGTTTCAACGAATGTAATCAACCCGGTGTGCACAATCAAATAGAACAAGTTGTTCTCCAACTTTAGGCTGTGCACGCCATACACAAGAAGAAGACAGGGAGAACGTGGAAACTCCACAGAGACAGCACCCGAGGTCAGGATCGAACCCGGCTCTCTGGAGCTGTGAGGAAGCAGCTCTACCAGTTGAGTAACTGTACCACCCCCTGTGCAGCATGCCTGTGCAGCATGCAGTCTGTGATTTTTCAAGTGCTGGCTCCAGGTAAAGAAAATTAACCAATTTGATATCCTTTAGCGTTACCATAAAAATTCTTCATGATTAACATCCAGGGGAGGTGGATGGGAAGGATCACTCGCAGCAGGAATGTAATTAGAATAACCAGATAAAAAATGTGTGTTATATATAGAAACAATGCTAAGTATTGCAATAACAGGCAACAACAGCAGGCCAGAGGACACAACAAGTAACTCACCCACCAACTCCCTGAAGCTATCTAATGGGACAAGGCTGGAGAGTAGTGGACTACCATCCACTGCCCTGGATGATTCCAGCTGAAACGACTCAGAAGAAGCATGATGCAGCCCCATACACAGTAGCCGCTTGGTCCCCTCCCATCCATGGTGTTGTGCTCCGCCAGTGTATATTCTCTGCATGATGCAACACAACTTGGCAAACCTTCTTCAACTGCAGCCTACAAATCCACAACCTTCACCACCGAAAATCTGAGACTATTTTTTCCACCCCTGCTCACAACGGTAAGAGGTACAGAAGCTTGGAGCATCCACAGTGAGCGGCAGGCCCCTGGGCAATGTAACTGGTACCTGAGGGGCAACTTTTTCACACGGAGGGCGGTGGGTATATGAAACACGGAGGTAGTTGAGGCAGGTGCTAGTACATTTAAAAGAAATTTGAACAGGTAAATGGATAGGAAAGGTTTGGAGGAATTTGGGACAAACACAGGTAGTTGGGACTAGTGTACATAGGCCATCTGTGGGCAGGTTGGGCCGGGGAGGGCCTGTTTCCGTGCTGTGTGCTGCAAGTTTTAAAGCAGGCACCACCACATTCAGGAACCGCTTCTTCCCCTCTGTTATCAGGCTTTTGAAAATGGGGGACATTTGTCTGATTCACCTCTAACGCATTGCGGACTTTGGATTTTGTCTCTGGAACTGAACTTCCGAAGAAGGATCTCGATCCGAAACGTCACCCATTCCTTCTCTCCAGAGATGCTGCCTGTCCCGCTGAGTTACAGCTTTTTGTGTCTATCTTTGTCTCTGGAACTGATGTGCTACAACGCTGAGAACTTTATTCTGCACTCCGTGTCTTCTCCTTTGTTCTACCTTTTGTTTTGGAGTTTGACTGGATTGTATCTGCGTATTACATATATATCGGATCGGTTTGGATAGCATGCGAAAACACAGCTTTCCGCTGTAGAGTACCCCGGTACAGGTGACAATCACAAAGCCAGAGTTAGAGCGAGCCAACATGTGAACACCACCCAGACATCTTGCCCTTCAGACAGCGGCTGAATGGGAATCCCGGAGCTGCTAAACTGCTCGAAGGGCCGAATGGCCTACTCCTGCACCTATTGTCTATTGTCTAACAACCTCTGGAACGGTTGAGGGAGGGCTGCTCGCCGACAACTTCTCAAGGGCAGGCAGGGATGGGCAACGGAGTACTGGCTTAGCCAGTGACGCACACAGGCCATGCGAGAATAAAAGACAATTGTATTTTTCTCGTGAATAAGGCGATTGGTAGACCGCCTTGAAAAAAAATATATACACGCAGAAACAAACCCGCGTTGCGTAATCCGGTGCAGTGCTGATGTACATTCAGCTGCAGCGAATCCCTCGGGCAGGTGCTTTCTATTTTATGAAAGCACCGCAAGTAGCTGGGCAGACTCTAGCAGCGAGCAATATTACCCGCGCCGTAAGTCATCTATCTGTCCGCACCTATCCTTTGAACTTGGTTTAGCAACAGTCTGTGCGCTGGGTTCACGTCAGGCACGCCGGATAGTCGATATTTTGTGCCTTTGGACTGGCGGGGGACGGAAGCTGGGGAATATCAATCACATCTATCACACACTCCGCCAGACATTCCTGCTGCACCTGAGCTGAAACAATGTCCCCTTTGTTGTGGAAGGTGTGTGCTGCGATTGCAGGAGCGGTCGGAGCGATACTCGCGTTGATATTGTCAGCACACTCTGTGGGTCATCCAAGTTCTAGTGCGCGGCGTTCAGAGGTAACAACGAGAAACGTGCAGAGTATTCACAACTACTGCCGAGTCAAAGGCTTAGAATAGTCAGTGTGTGTGAGATAAAATAGAGCGGGGAGTGTGTGAAACACCTGCTCCCTGCAAAGTGAGTAAGAGTTTAAGAAGGAACTGCAGATGCTGGAAAATCGAAGGTAGACAAAAAGTGCCTGAGAAACTCAGCGGGTTGCTGCAAGTTTCGTTTCGGCAACGTTTCGGGCAGAAACCCGAGGGGAGGGGAGGGGGGAAATAGGCAACGTTTCGGGTCGAAACCCAAGGGGAGGGGAGGCACGAAACGTTGCCTATTTCCTATGTCCTTTGCTCCATAGATGCTGCTGCACCGGCTGAGTTTCTCCGGCACTTTTTGTCTCCCCTGCAAAGTGACAACAGCAGGGTACACAAAACTGAAGAAGGGTTTCGGCCCGAAACGTTGCCCATCTCCTCCGCTCCATAGATGCTGCTGCACCCGCTGAGTTTCTCCAGCATTGTGTACCCTCGATTTTCCAGCATCTGCAGTTCCTTATTTAACACAAGTGACAACAGCAGTTTGACTGGAGACCCCCCCCCCCCCCCCCCCCCCCCCCCCCCCCCCCCCCCCCCCCCCCCCCCCCCCCCCCCCCCCCACATTGCTTTGAGTTCTGGTGACTTGACATCACCATTCAGGGGTTGCTTGCATCTGTGCGTTACTCACCCACTCGAAGCTCCTGTCCGAAGACGGTTTTCTCCCCGAGGGCCGAGCAATTCCAGCGGCCGTACCTGAACTGATACTGACACTCGTTGATACCCATCTGTGCCCCTTCGCCGATCACGATGATGGCATCCGGGCGGCTCTGACAGATGGCCCGCTGCCGGGGCGCCAGTCCGGGGATCTTGTTGCAAATGATATTCGCTCCCAAGGCGACAACTGAGGACAGCGCTCTGAAACACAACAAGAAAATCAAATCAAACCGGTGGCCGGGTCCGGGTCCGGGGAGCGACTGGCGGGCTCCCTCGGCAAGAAATCGCATTTGCGAGTCTTTCCAAAAAATCTAACAACTTGGTGGGTTGGGTTGGCAAGCGTCCGCTCTCAGCCCAGATGTGACCACATTGAACTGGGCGACTGGACGCCAGTCGGTCTGCATGGTGTAATTCTTGCCCGGTTAAACACGGAAGTGCAAGGCCAAGCGGTTAGACGAGGAACACGTTCTACAGAGCAGAGATTTCCATTCTCTCCCCACTCGCCAAACTCCTGTCCTTTCCGCCCCCCCCCCCCCTCTCCCTCCCCAACCCACAACAGATTCACGGGAAGCACCCCCCGACTCAATAATGTAAGAATAGGCGGCCGGGGGGAAGAGGAGAGGGAGAGAATTTGTACATGCGGATTAATTTTAAACCGATGAAATTCGGAATGAGATTTCAAACGCAGGGGAGGACGAGAGGGAATTAGTATCAGCGGGAGCCAAGCGACGCGCACTTTGCCCTACCTAGCAAGGCTGAGCGAAACCCTCCCCTGATAACGAGCGCAATGTGCTTTTCTCCTTTCCTCCCTATTCTGGCGGAAAGTGAACGCCAGATTTGACAGATTATATTGAAACATTTCAGGGGAGGGGAAACTTGAGGCTGACTAACTGGCGGCGTGAGTTGGCGAGTGTCAGCTCCTGTAAAACGACCAAAGAGCAGGAGAGAGAAACGCGCTAAGGTATGATGACCCCAGCGTCTAATGATCACAAGAAAACATAGAGGGGGGTGGGGGGGGGGGGGGAGGCAAGCGTTCTTTCTTACAAGTATCAGAATGCACAGGCGGAGCGGCAAACTAAGGCGCAAATTGCCTTCAAGATTTGCGAGGATGTTCATATATATTTTAAAATCTTTGTTCTGACTTACAGGTAGCTTCCGCTGGTGAGGATAAGGAACATCTGCGGGTAATAAACTGAGAGGAGCACACTGCGGGATAAAAAGATGATCATAGTCGATCCCTTCGTCAGTCGCCGCGGGTGCCGTGGGGTTTAAAGCAAAGGCAATGCTGGATGTTTCGGGGCAGCTTCTTCTTTCCGAAATTCCTCGGCTCTCAGTCTTGTCCAGTGTCTTGCCGCTAGATTGGCGTTTTTGCCTCTCTTTCATGACGGAGCAGTGGTTTGCAGTTGTTGGGAGTTGCTGTTCGAATGGTTGAGTGTTTTGTGAGAGTACAACCGCTCTCGGGAGATCGCCTGTTGCAATTGGGCAGACGGGATAATCCCAGCCGCCGCAATCCGCCCACTCCCTTTTCAAACCACAATGGGGCAAAGATGACAATGAAACTCGCCCTGATCCGCTGGCAGACAGCTAGAGAAATCCCACACAACCACCGCACTCGCTTTCTAAAGGGGGGCGAAATGGCGAGTGGACTCTGCGATGCAGTGCAGCAGATTGGTATTGGTCACATTTAAATGGTCGGTTAGGAAGGGGGCAGCGGAGAGAGGGCGAGGGGAGGGAAGGAGGGCGAGGGGAGGGAGAAGGAGGGGAGAGGGGGGCGAGGGGAGGGAAGGGGGGCGAGGGGAGGGAAGGGGGGGGGAGGGAGGGAAGGGGGGCGAGGGGAGGGAAGGGGGGGCGCGGCGAGGGGAGGGAATGAATGGGAGGGGGGGTAGAGGGAGGGAAGTGGGTGCGGAGAGGGAGGGAGGGAAGGGGGTGCGGAGAGGGGGGGGGGTCCGCCGGTTTGGCAGTAAAGTGATCATTTTGTATCCATGTGGTTAGCAACACTAAGAGAGGGAGAGGTGATTCAAGAGTAGATGTACAACTTTAATTATGTCCCAGAAGCAAATGGCGTTATATGTTTATACTTCACCCGAGAGCTGACCACGTATCTTGTTATTTGGGGTCTTGCATTTGACACGCCGTGTGTGTGTGTGTGTGTGTGTGTATGTGAGACAGAGAGCGAGAGAGACAGAGAGAGGAAGAATGTAAATCGTGAAAGTTGACCCTCCGCACATACTTACTGCCAGTCATCGGGGTGTACATGACATAACATTGGCATTCAGCGGAGTGGGAGACGGGCAATGTCGTGACATTTAACAAATGTCGGGTGGGGTTAGTAATCAAGGCCCCACGTGGAAAATCAAACGAAAGATCTGACCGTGGGAAGAGTCTTTGAGACACAAACCCCGTTTGGTTATTTGGTCTAAGAAGATTTAGTCTCATTTGGTTTAAAGCAGAGATAGACGGATTATTGAAGGTAGACAAAAGTGCTGGAGGAACTCAGCGGGTGAGGCAGCATCTACGGAGCGAAGGAAACAGGCAACGTTTCGGGCCGAAACCCTTCTTCAGACTGATGTGTGTTTCGAAGAAGAAGGGTTTCGGCCCGATAGATGCTGCCTCGCCCGCTGAGGTTCTCCAGCACTTTTGTCTACCTTCGATTTTCCAGCATCTGCAGTTCCTTCTTAAAAACAGACAGATTATTGATTAGTACAGGTGTCAGGGGTTATGGGGAGAAGGCAGGATGATGGGGTTAGGAGGGAGAGATAGATCAGCCATGATTGAATGAATGGCGGAGTAGATTTGATGGGCCGAATGGCCTAATGCTACTCCTGTCACTTATAACTTCGAGAACGTATTTGGGCCATTTTGACTGGTCGCTTGCAGGGAAGCGAGTAGATGGGTGCCCGTGGTGTTCCGTAGCTAAAGAGCAACAGTTGACTGTACATATAATGCCAGTGGTGTGGCGGCACACACCAGGTGTTGTGGGAGACGTTCTCCCAGGTAATTATTGCGATGGGGGGGGGGTGAATGAGTCTAGGTTGCAGCAGGTCCCTGTTCCAAACAGACAGTGTGTCTTTCTGGGCGAATGGGAGCCTAATTTGGAGTGGGGAGAGGACATTTGAAGCGTTATGGATTTTTAGAAGTCATTTAATATCGCGATTTGAAATCAATTGTTGAGTAAAGGGTGGAGTCTTAAGATAATGAGAAGTAGGGTCAGAAATAAGTTCGTTCGTTCCATTGAGACATAGCTAAGCTAACTCTGGCCACGCACTGCCCGTCCCCCCGACGACACGCACTCAGCAAAACTTAAACCCAACGGTGTTTAAGCGGCTTTTTAGATAGGCATGAGGATATAGAAACATAGAAACATAGAAAATAGGTGCAGGAGCAGGCCATTCGGCCCTTCGAGCCTGCACCGCCATTCAATATGATCATGGCTGATCATCCAACTCAGTATCCTGTACCTGCCTTCTCTCCATACCCCCTGGTCCCTTTAGCCGCAAGGGCCACATCTAACTCCCTCTTAAATATAGCCAATGAACTATGCAGCGGATAGAGGGGCATGAATCACCTGCAGGTAAATGAGATTGGTGTAACTTGGCATCGTGTTTGGGCTGAAGGACATTGTGGGCTGAAGGGTCTATTCCTGTGTCCCATAAATATATTCAATTACTCGGCTTCCACCATCCCCCATTTGAAGAAGGGTCTCGACCCGAAACGTCTGCCATCCATTCATTCATTCATTCATTCATGCTGCCTCACCCACCTCTGTGTCTATCTTCGGCTCTCAGGATCCTCTGGGGACAAGGTGGACAATCCCAGATAAACATTGACAAGCTTTCATTCTGTGGCAAGGGACGGTGTAAACCTGTATTGAACGGTTAAAAAATCTTTTCATACCAAGAGTTGTGTCAATTTGGTTTCACGGGCAAGGTAAGCTTTCATTCAGCGAGGAAATCAAACGTTGATATCTGAAGAAACAAAGATATGCAGTTGCTGCTTTATACCAAAGATGGACACGAAGTGTTGGAGTAACTCAGTGGATCAGGCAGCATCTCTGAAGAAAAACGATGGGTCGAGTCTGAAGAAGGGTACCGACCCGAAACATCACCTTTCCACTTTATCCAGAGATGCTGCCCGAGCCGCTGAGTTACTCCAGCACTTTGTGTCAGATGTGAAGTGGTGTCGCCCCCAGAGGCCTCGCTGAGACGGCAACACGACCCTGTAGGTGAAGTTGACATCAGTCTGGTCAGCCTCACATTGAACCGGGCAGACCGGCTATGGCCATGTAAATGGCGGATCAAAGATGGAGGGAGAAGGAGATGGGGAATAGGGAAACTCAGGGACAGAATCAACACACCCGTTTAAGCGCATATGCGGACAGCTCTTAAACCACCAACTGAAGACTTGAACCCCTTCGGCCTCAGAGTCAAACTGCCCCTCACCTGTATCCACCTGTCACCGAGTCTGAAGGAGGGTCCCGACCTGAAACGTCATTTATCCATTTCCCTCCACAGATGCTGTCTGACCCGCTGAGTTCCTCCAGCACTTTGTGTTTTGCTCAAAGTTCCAGCATCTGCAGTTCCCTGTGTATCCACCTATCACTTGCCATGCTTTGACCCTCATAACCTATTTTCTACCCATCTCCCCTCCTCTGCTCCATCAGTCTGAAAAAGAGTCTTGAGCCGAAACGTCGACTGTCCATTTCCCTCCACAGATGCTGCCTGACCGCTGAGTTCCTCCAGCACTTTGCGTTTTGATCAAGGTTCCGGCACCTGCAGTTCCTTGCGCGTCCCCTACCAGTGCGCCGGCACCTGTGACGCCGGGACATTCCCGGCAGAGGATCTAACGGGCTAACATGGATCAAGTTCTATCCTAACACGTGAATTGAAACTGTAATTTATGGAGAGCGAAGTTGCCAGTGGTAACAGTACACCTGCGAATTGCGATTAGATTCCCGAGTTTAATCTCCAAACCAATGTTACAAGTGGCTGCCGAGCTACCACGTGTTGCCTGCATCGATTCAGTGCACAAACCACGTTTGCAACGAGGCGGCTGGGATCGGCTGATCAAAGACAAATAAAGACTGTGGCTAGAATTATGAGATCACAAGACCTGGTGGTCTCACCACATATATCGCATAACAAGAAGCCAACTTTATGATTGTGGATTTTTTCCCCGCAAAAGAATATCCTTTTATACCGTTATCGGGCTTTTTTTGGCTGTAGGGACGTTTTGCTTTTTGATCAGCGTTTGGGGCCGGCATTAATCAAAACGTGTTTACATACCTCTCCAGCCCGGCTCCACCTTGAATGTAGAGCGCTGGCAAGCGGCTGTATTCTTGAACCGAAGTACTTGAACGCAAAGACAATATTGCCAAAGGAAAATGTGTGTGTGCAAAGTCTGATTCCAAACACATGCAATGTTTACATTTTTACAATCGGCACTTTCATACAATACAGTGAAACTTTCAACAGCCCCTTTTATTATGAAACGCCACGCGCTGTATACTTTGCAACAATGCATGAAAGGGAGGTTAGGTGGCATTGTATCATGCAATAACCTTCCGCCACAAGCCCTTATACGTTAGCCTGCTCGAGTGCATGCCACGACTTGTAGCCCTGCACCTTAGCGTGTTCCAGGAGGCAGCGCTTGGTGGGGGAAGATGAGAAGACTGTCTGTCATCGTGGGTTTCAGGTAAGGATAAGAGTCATAGAGTGTGATACAGCGTGGACACAGGCCGCTCGGCCCAACTTGCCCACACCCACCAACATGTCCCAGCAGCACTAGTCCCACCTGCCCGCGTTTGGTCCATATCCATCCAAACCTGTCCTATCCTGTCATTCGTAACTGTCACTGTATGTCATGTTGTTACTTGTGGGCGGAGCACCAATGCAAATTCCTTGTATGTGAATACTTGGCCAATAAACTTACTATCCATGTACCCGTCTAACTATTTCTTAAATGTTGGGATAGTCCCTGCCTCAACTACCTCCTCTGGCAGCTTGTTCCATACACGCACCACCCTCTGTGTGAAAAAGTTACTCCTCAGATTTCTATAAATATTTTCCCCTTCGCCTTAAACCTATGTCCTCTGGTCCTCGATTCACCTACTCTGGACAAGAGACTCTGTGCATCTATCCAATCTATCCCTCTCATTGTTTTAGAGGTGCAGAGGGGAGACATTAAGTACTGGAGTCACTCAGCAGATCAGGCAGCATCTCAGGAGAACATGAACACATGATGTATGGGAAGGAATTGCAGATGCTGGTTTACACCGAAGATAGACACAAAATGCTGGAGTAAGTCAGCGGGTCAGGCAGAATCTCTGGAGAAAGGGAATGGGTGACGTATCATGTCAAGACCCTTCTTCAGACTGATTAGCGGGGGGGGGGATTTGGAGGGGGAGGAGGTGCAGCATGTCAGGTAATAGGTAACAGGCGGGGCAGGGGTTGGAACAAAGGCCATAGATTAAAATAATAAGAGGGCGATACGAATAAGATTTCTTTCCACTGGACTGGCGTTTTGAATACACTGAGCATGGTGGTTGGAACCAGAGATGGTCACAATGTTTAAGTAACATCCAGACCAGCATTTGAATGGCAGTGGAGGCAACTGAGCAAGCGCTGGTGAATGGGGTTAGTACACATGGGTACTTGCAATAAGTACATACACAGAGGACCCAGAGATCTGTTGCTATGTTGTGCAGTTCTGTAACTCTATGTACCAGGCAGGCACAATGGCATTTTTATCAAATGAACAATGTACAAAATCATGAGGGGAATAGATTGGGTAAACGCACAGTCTCTTGCCCAGAGTAAGGGAATCGAGAACCAGAAAACATAGATTTAAGGCGAGGGGGGAAAAG
This sequence comes from Okamejei kenojei, assembly GCA_035221665.1. NCBI lineage: Eukaryota > Metazoa > Chordata > Chondrichthyes > Rajiformes > Rajidae > Okamejei > Okamejei kenojei. Next base: position 43,585,113 of record CM069149.1, on the reverse strand, counting down.
ATAGGAACCTGATGGATAACATTTTCCCACAAATGGTGGTGGGTGTATGGAATTAAGCCCCGGGAGGAGGTAGTTGCAGGCAGGGACTATCACAACCTTTAAAAAAACATTTAGACAGGTACATGTTCAGGACATATCTCGAGGAACATGGGCCAAACACAGGCAGGTGGGACTAGTGTAGATGGGACATGTTGGTCAGTGTGGGAAAGTTGGATGAAGGGCCTGTCTGCACACTGTATGACTATCTAAATGGATGGCTCTCCAATAATATGGTGCCTGCATGTCTCGCTGGGAACAGTTGGTACATAAGCGAGTCGATGAGTGCTAGGGAGCGGTTGGTGATGTACTGGGGTAGAGGCCAACACAAGGTGAGCAAGAGTCTCTTCCCCAAACATTACCTCAAAAACACTCCCCTGGCCTGGAGGTTTGGTGCATATCAGAAGATTCTCACTTGGTTGGCCTTCCTCAACATTACATTGGCGACCCTGTTGGACAGTTCCAGGGATGGAAACAAAATCAGAAACTGATGACCAATCTCTTTGCTAGACATTGATGACAAGTTTGCATCCAAGGCTGCAGCCAACAGGTTCAAGCCTCTCTGGAGCAAGTGGTCCACTTTGTGCCGTACTCTGCCCTTACAGGAAGATCTCCAAGGTCCATGTGCTATTTGAGGTTCTGATCATTAACGAGGTCAAGTGAGTAAATGCCTTTCTCATGAGCGTAGACCAAGAGAGCCTTTGAAGGATTATTCCTCACGTATAGATATGTTCTCCAAAGCGGGGCTCAGAAATGGAATCCATCATTAAACCCAGAAGCTCTAAATCATCATAACCAAGGCAGTCATAGTGTCATACAGTGTGGAAACAGGCCCTTCAGCCCAACATGCCCACACCGACCAACATGTCCCATCTACACTAGTCCCACTCACCTGCATTTGGCACATAGCCTTTGAACCTATCCTAACCATGTACCTATCTAAATGTTTTTTAAAACATTGCGATAATAGCTGCGTCAACTACCTCATCCAGCACCTCATTCCATTACATCCACCACCCTTTGTGTGGTAAAGGTTACCCCTCATGTTCCTACTGGGATTGAAAGCTTTCAAATTAGGCCTGGACTGGGGGTGGATCTCCTCTATCTCTCTCTTCTCACCTCTCACAGTGGCCCCTCTCTATTACAAGATTTAAAACCACCTATTCTATCCCACAATTACTCGGACAAACGGGTGCCTGACATGATCCATATTCCAGTTCATGTGCCTACCTAAAATCTCTGAAATACCACCATCATATCTGCATCCTGGCTGGCAGTGACTTGACAATTCAGAGGACAGAATCAAACACACTGCTGTGCAACTGGAGTCACACAGATTTAGCTGGGTGAAGGCAACAGATTCAAATTGTCTACGCAGAACCACATAGGTAAACCAATGGACTATTATAACAATCTGATCATTTTATGGTCACCATTATTGAATCTAGTTTTTTTTTAATTTTCAGATTGCTGAATTAATCTTTTCTTAAATTCCACAGCTACTATTGGCAGCATCTGAACTCACGACTCTGGATTGTTAGCCTTGACCTCTGGGCTGCCTGTCTGGTAATTTAATAGCTGCACCAGCCACTGACTAGTATTCAAACCGTAAGCTCACAGGCATTTATGACCATTTCAAACTGATGCTGGGAGCTGGAGTCGACACAAGAGTGAAGCTATGTTCCTGGAGAGGCACATGAAACAACAATTTGTTCTTATCATCATTGTCTGACAGCCTAATGGTGTTGGATATATAGTTTGAGACGCAAAGCCTGAAACAAAAATTGGGAAGACCGACTCAAAATAGGTGGAAGCAAGTGTGTGGAATCTTCTCTCACCATTACTGGTGATAAGATGCAAGATAATTGCAATGTTGCTCTAAGGTGGCCCAGGTTTGGCCCATTCCCCATAACACCATTGCCACCAATCATTCGAACCATGTTCCATTATATCTGGAGATCCACAGGGTCGCCATGCAAATAGAGAAGAACACTCTCAATGCCATGACAATCCTGAAGGCCAGCGTTGTTTCCCCGCCTGCCTCAGCTCATGTGTAAGCCTGGTATGCAAACTCAATGTGTTCATGCATGCCAAGGTTTTACATGCCCTCCACTCTGAGAAAGCTGGTCTAATCTCACCAACCAATGGACGGAAATATCCCAGCATGCTGGATCTTCTCACACTACCAACTCCTCCAAATGGTCCCCCACTCCCCCTTGCCTGCAGCAGACAGCCCTTTCAGCCATCAAGCTGTTGGGCAATGGTCATCTCAGTATACGCAGAGTCCTGTAAGGAGGCAAGGATGTGAATGCGGGTGGCCATCTATACAATCAGATGGTCTCATATACAATCAGATAGGCTTGTGCCATTGCTAGTGAACAGCACTATCAGTCACAATTCCAATACAGAATGGCACCCATATCATACAGGTGCCATTAAATTAAGCTCTTAAGAATGAATTGAACTTGTGGTTCTGTTCTGCTGGGTCAAGTGCTATTGTAAGGTGTTATAGCAATTTATATTGGTAACTAAATAAACACCAAACACCGGAGATACCTGGAACGACAGATGTTGGTTTACAAAAGGTGATGGAGTAACTCAGCGTGCCAGGCAGCATCTCTGGAGAACATGGTTAGGTAACGTTTCAGTGGGGACCCAACAGCCACTGTTTGTCACTGTTGAAGCCTGTTGATCCAAGGGTGCACCTTGGCATGGTTGCATCCTACACGTTTGCTGAATATTGGACATTAAATTAATGAGCATTTCACTCAAAAATACTAATTGCTGAGGTGGTTGACGGACCTTTGAGACTGGGATGCATGATTCCACTTGCTGGGTTTCAGAACCATGTATGTAAATAAATAAATGTTCCGAGGCTGAAGGCGGCTCCCAGTCGGAAAGGTTAACTATCTGTTCCCCCCACAGATGCTGCCTGACCCGCTGAGTTCCTCCAGCATTTGTTTTCATCAATATTCCAGCATCTGCAGTTTCTTGTATCTGCATTGTACTGCTCCATTGCAGAATCTCTTCACGGTATGCTTACTTTGAAGAAGTTATCTTTCTCTCTCCGCCAAGAGTTCTGTGTGACCCTCTCTCATTGCCCCCACTCTGCTTCCCGCTGCTATTCGACCATGTTCTGACTCAGACTCAAATTATTCGACCATGTTTTGACCCAGACTCACTTGTCTTTCTCCAGCCACGTGTCTTTCCTTCGCGCGAAGAGGGGTTCCGACCCAATCTGTCACCGTCCACGTTCTCCACAGATGCTGCCCGACCCACTGAGTTCCCCCAGCACGTTGAATTTTACTCAAGATTCCAGCGCCTGTATTTTCTTTAGTCTCCATGTAAACTGTTCGTTAGTCTTAATTCACGGCTGCCACATTATATGCCGTTAAAATTGTAAAAGTCCGATAAAGCACAACTGGATAATAATCCTTACCCAACCATCCTATAATCTATGCACAGACATCATCCTTTAAGAAAGAATGACAGAATAACCCGTAAACTATTTTACAGGGCAATTTTTAGAGAAACTTGGGTAAGATGCAAGTTCTACAATGGACCAGAGCACCCCCAAAAAATCTAAATTTGGCAGTGAAATTTTGAAGGAGGTTCCCTGGTAGAATGTATTCAGTCGCTACTATAGCCTGACACAAGGAACTGCAGATGCTGGAATCCTGGGCAAAACAGAAAGTGCTGGAGGAACTCAGCGGGCCGGGCAGCATCTGTGGAGGGAATGGTCAGGTGACATTTCAGGTCGGGATCCTTCTTCAGACTGGCGATATGTCTCTGACGTGTATCATAGGTCGGGGGTCTTGACATAAGCATTGATCCCGTTTGTGGGACCAGCGAAACATACACTTGCCACCAAACACCTTTCTGCAATAATATCGATGCTGAAAGAGATGGGTTTACCATTTGCTGCGAATTGCGGAGAATCCCGCATAGAAACATAGAAACATAGAAAATAGGTGCAGGAGTAGGCCATTCGGCCCTTTGAGCCTGCACCGCCATTCAATATGATCATGGCTGATCATCCAACTCAGTATCCTGTACCTGCCTTCTCTCCATACCCCTGATCCCTTTAACCACAAGAGCCACATCCAACTCCCTCTTAAATATAGCCAACGAACTGGCCTCAACTACCTTCTGTGGCAGAGAATTCCACAGATTCACCACTCTCTGTGTGAAAAATCTCATCTCGGTCCTAAAAGACTTCCCCCTTATCCTTAAACCATGGCCCCTTGTCCTGGACTTCCCACAATACAGGCGAGATTACTCACTCAATCGACCTGTAGTGGGATATATGATGAACTCGCGTCTTACACTTTGGGTTTTGCGGTTGCCAGGCTTAGTTTCTAGAATCGCTTGTTCTCACCGAAGAAATGCGTCAAAATCTAACAAATATACGAACGAGACACAAGAAACTGCAGATGCTGGAATCTTGAACAAACGAAAATGGTGCAGGAGCTCAGCGAGGCAGCCGGCATCCGTGGAGGGAATGGACTGGCGAGGTCTCGGGTTGGGACCCTTCTTCAGGCTGGTATCTGAACAATATAATTCGCAGCATCCGTGGAGAAGATTTTTTTTTTGGAATCACATGCAAACAATCTCAGCGACGATGTTCTTTTAATTATGGGTACACAAAAAGCTGGAGAAACTCAGCGGGTGCAGCAGCATCTAAGGAGCGAAGGAGATGGGCGACGTTTCGGGTCGAGACCCTTCTTCAGTTCTTTTAATTATTGTGTGTGTGTGGGGGGGGTGTGGGGGGTGGGGGGGGGGGGGGTCGGAAATGGCTAGCATTGTCACCAGTATTTCGCCCTCTCAGTTTCAAAACTCAACGTTCTATTAAATTATCTTGTAGATCTTCAAATTATTTAATATGTTGAGCGGCGCGGGTAATGAATGGACAAGGATGATCGTCTCAGGTGAGGGACAGCAGACTTTGACCACTTTGAAACTCATCTATCTGGTGGTCGTAATATTAAGCCTGGTCGGTCTGAAGAAGGGTCCGGACCCGAATTGTCGCCTGTTATCCATACCTTCCAACGCGTTGTCTTTTACTCAAGATCCCAGGATCTGCAATTTCTTGTGCCTCCGTTATACATCGCCAATCCGTTTGTCGGTTTAATCAATCTGCTGTGAAGAAGGGTCTCGACCCGAAACCTCGCCCGTTCCTTCTCTCCAGAGATGCAGCCTCACCGGCTGAGTTCCTCCAGCGATTTGTGCCATGCTGGTTCAATCTGCTACATTCAGAAAATCTCAATGTTCTGGGGCACGTTATTGCCAATTAGTATGTTTCAAACCACGTTTTATTTATTTAAACCAATTAAGGACTTTCTTTTTAGCAATTTCGAACAAACCTGGCTGTTTTAGTGTAACGAACCCGTCCCTCTTTGCAAGGTCAAATAGAAACCTGGCTCGCTAATATATATTTATATTAATGAAGCCGAAATGTGCAAGGGTGCAGCATTTGAGACTGTATGCAGCTCGTCATAAATCGACCTTGTAAAACTGGCAGATGCAGTGTACTATCTAACACAGCCAAGATCACATCACCTGTGTGAATTTACTCTGGTGGGAGAAGAGAGGTTTCCTTTGGTGTCAGTAGATTGAATGTAAATGAATAGTAAATTGCAATGAAATGTTAAATAATTCTCTTCGCTCGACCTGTTGTGTTTGAGTCTGTCTGGGTTGTACTGATTACAGTATTATCTGATTTGATTGGACAGCACGCAAACTAAAACTTTCGCTGTAGCTCGGAACGCGTGACAATAATAAACCTGAAAAAGACGTCGTTTTAAACATCAAAAATCTACCGCAATATCTAGAAATTTGAATTGAAATTGGAATACTCCGATGGTTCAGACTCCATCCCGTCTTCTTATTTTCGTGTAAGACCTGATCACTTTCTCATTGTTGAACGCATATTGTAAACTAATCGAGGGTACACAAAAGGCTGGAGAAACTCAGCGGGTGCAGCAGCATCTAAGGAGCGAAGGAGATAGGCGACGTTTCGGGTCGAGACCCTTCTTCAGACTAAACGTACACCTTATGATAGTTATTAAGGCAGCAAATTGTTTTCTGATTGGAATAGAGATGTTGATTTGATCTTATTTCATAATCAGCATGTGCTATGTAGCAGCTTCTTGTTGGCGGAGTCTTGGGACAGGAAGATGTTGAGCTAGCAGGTGGTAAATACTAATTTTATAAACAGAAAACTGCTGTTTTAATGCAGTTCGTCCTTGTGAAGGAAAAGCTGCAATTGATGAGCGTCGGGTAAACTGAACTACCTCGATTTAAGGTGAGGGGGGAAAGATTTAACTGGAACTTGAGAGGCAACTCTTTTTTACACAACGGGTACTGGGTGTATGGGACGAGTTGCCGGAGGAGGCAGTTGGGGCAAGTCCTATCGCAACGTTAAATAAAGGTTTAGACCGGCACATGGATAGAAACATAGAAACATGGAAAATAGGTGCAGGAGGAGGTCATTCGGCCCTTCGAGCCAGCACCGCCATTCAATATGATCATGGCTGATCGTCCGCTATCAATAACCCGTGCCTGCCTTCTCCCCATATCCCTTGACTCCAGTAGCCCCTAGAGCACAATCCAACTCTCTCTTAAATCCATGGATAGGATAGGTTTAGAGGGATACGGGCCAAACGCGGGCAGGTGGGACTAGTGTAGATGGGGCACGTTAGTCGGCCTCGGCGAGTTGGGCCGAAGGGCCTGTTCCCATGCTGTAAGACTCTATGAATCCAAACGTGAGATACCGATACTGATATTGTTCAGGTGTTATCATCCATTGGGATGTGGCAACGAGAAAGGCAAAGTTGACTATAGATTATATTCTGTATACACGAACACTTGACTTTCAACTCCGGATACCATCCCAACTATTTTATAATAAATCGCCAGGCCATGAAGAAACATTCGGGAGGCGAATCTGAACAATTCCGCTGAACGGGAAGGCGGTTCTTCCTGTCCCTGACCTTTCTATCCACTGGGAAAATACAGTCACATTATCCGGCCAGGATTAAACCTGGTAAATGTATATGAGACAGATCGAAAAAGCTTAAACGTCACAGTTTATACCAAAACGCGGCCTGATCAACTCACAGATTCCAAGGACGAAATGAAAAGATTCATTGCGCACTAACTCCACCACTGAACCCCGTCAGACACAACACAAGGTGCTGGAGGACCTCAGCGGGTCGGGCAGCACCTGGGGAGGGGGAAGGACTGAAACTTCTCACGCGGATAGCTTTCAAATATCCCACGCCGGTCAGGATCGGCTTTGAGGCACAAAGCACGCAACCGGCAGTTGCCAACCCTCCCTCACAAACGTTCAAGTTAATGATACTCGCCTCCGCGCTAAACACAAACAACGTGCGAACTTGCCAGCTTCCCCCCGCACACATACAAACGCCGCCTAAACCGCGACGCCCATCCCGAAACGCCGACGTTCCGCTTGTCATGGTGCTTAGTGTCTCGTTGACCAACTTCCCATCGGCTCGGATCGAGCGGAACGGACGGGGCGAAGGCGAGAGACTGTTCCCTTTACGCCAAGGGGTTGCTTCGGCAAGGATTGGTTTTGGTAACAAGATGGTAGTTGTAATTTCTAGATCAGGGGAGACAAATAACTCAGTGGACCAGAGCGAACATGATCTTGCATAATTTGGCGGAAAGTTCCCTTTTAAAAAAATGTCAATCATTCTTTGATAATTTTAAGCTAGGATTTCAGTTGAAAGTTGGCACGGTTCAGTCCTGAGCTTGAATCGGTGTTATTAAACCGACGCCCCAGGGATGAGGGGAGGTGGGGGGTTCTATCTGGCACGCTGCTATTCTGATCTCTATGTTGCCAACAGATCTTTGTTTGTCCATTCGATCCTTGAAGTTAGGATCCACTATCGGATGCATCGCCTGGCCTTTTTTTTTAAGAGATGGAGATTTAGCCGACTCTCAAAAAAAAATTTGCGCATTCTTTATACAAAATCCCACAACTATGCAGCAGCCAAAAGTATTTGAGTTCAGAGAGGATAACAGGTAGCAGCGCATTCTAACAAATCGGGACTGTTGGGTTAGTGCTGAGGAATGTGGAAATACAACTTAGCTTTGCAACTAATAAGGGCATAGAGGGAAAGAAGTTGCCAAATATTCATAAAAGCGCAACCTGTCTATTGTGAGGGGAAGCCACGCACTGAGTCGATAAAGCCAAGACCCCGATGTGTCGAACAGCAGGTGTTGTCCGCGTACACAATCGCACAACTTCCACTGCTTAATGTCCGTTCTGCTCTTTCTTCTCCGGCGGTCCCTGCCCGCGCTAAACGCGACTTTGCTCCAATCTATTGCATCAGAGAAGGGTAGGCAAACCAGTTGTCAGTTCATTTCAACACATATGTATGATGAATAGCATCGGTGATTCTGCCCGGGCCTGCAAGCTCGCTATGCTATGGCAGTGGCTGCAAGAGATCTCACGTCAACTCAATAATAGTTTAAATTATGGTTTTTTTTGGAAGATTCAATACAAAATTCCACACGTTGACCAACCCCATATATAGAATTGCTTCCCGTTGTTGCCCCATACAGAATGCACCTAGACAAAAAAAATCCAAAATACACATTAATAGATATATTTCTATAACAGCTTCCCTTTGCCATTCATAGCCAAGCAATCATTTGCCTGTAGCGTGATGTTCTAATACAACTAGGAGATTAATTCACCCCCCGCTACCCCCAAGGCTGGTCGCTCCCTATCCCCACAAAGAGTTTGTTTCTCCACTTACCCTAACTTGACGTAGATGAGACCCAGGCAGAGAAAGACAAACAGAATCCACCTTCGGAAGTTCCTGTGCATGTTCTAGAATCGGGGATTCGCCGAAAAGCCTAAATTCTGCGATTTTTATCGATTAAAAAAAAACCCAAGCAGATTCACAAATCCACAAGCGGGCTGAAGGAATTAGCAATCCTGTTTCATCGGCCGGGCGAGTCTCAGACCGCTGTTGAATATGTTCCCTTGCGCAGTATCGAAGATGGGACACTCATATCCTTCCAGTTCCATGTGGGTCCCTTCCCCATTTGCATTCAGCTCACATAAAGATTGGGGAGCGAACCGACTGCACTGTGCAACCAAAGGAGGACAACAGAGATTTACTCCGGGTCTGCTCAGACATGACATTGCATTGCTAACTTGTCCAGAACTCATTAGTGTTCAGCTCCCTTTGTTGAACGTGTTGGGTCGTCGTAGACGATCGCCCGTTGGAGGTGCTTTTGAAATGTCTCGTAAGTCCTTCAGCACGACCTCCGTCCGATGACATCCATTTACCTGCTGGTGTGGTTTTACTGCGGAGCGACACGGTCGTCACACAAGAGGGAGATGCAGACAGAGAGATACGCCTCCAATAAATCAAGATAGCAAAACGATGTCTGAGCAAGCTGCTGCTCATAGCTCACGAAAACACGTGTTACTTTTGTTCGAAAAGCTCTCGCTGCCAACTAAAAAAAGATAGAACGCGACAGGTTGTGCGGGATGAACGCGGCGCTTACAGAAAAGAGGCTTTTCGTTAACACTCTCTTTCGCGTCTCTGCTTTATCTGATACGTTCACTTGGACATCCACGAGTTTAAACAGAATGCAACGCTTTTTCTTTCGCGTCCTTTTATCCTGAACAACAAAATATCCTGACATTGATATTCTGGAGGAGTCTATATACATATGTGTCAGATATAGAGACATACAAAGGAGCATGTTTCATTCTGGATTGGGATATTTTAAAATTATTTCATTTGGAAAGGAGAATCTTTCTACGGGGCATAACGATTTCCACAAATGAACAATTGCTCAGTGGGCAAACAATGTTCTGTTTGTTGTATATATACGAGTTGCTCATTCTTAGATCATTGCTTGCGTCCTTCAACAGTTTCAGCAAGATAGCGTGTTCTCAGCACGCCTCCTCCTGCAACTCTACACATCAAGTGGCCAGGAAATTCTGCAAGAAATTTCCACCGGCAGCAAATCCCACAGTTGCATTTTAAAATTCTTTAATTCTACAATGTATTTATATTGAATGTATTCCGGGACGGTGAGGATATTTGTTCAGCAAATGTACCCAAAATTGCCATTGTCCCAATCGAATCATTATTTAAACTTTAACTTCACTGTATTTCGCCCCACATCACACAGAACCACCCCCCCCCCCCCCCAAATAAATCTTAATCTTGAAGAAAGGTTGAGATTTAAGTTTAGGTGAGGTTTGGGTTGAATATTGTCACGTGTACCGAGGTGCAGTGAAAAGTTTGGTTTTGCATGCTATCCAATCAAATCATTTAAGAATAAAGGGTAAGCCATTTAGAACGGAGACGAGGAAACATTTTTTCTCAAAGAGAGTGGCGAGTCTGTGGAATTCTCTGCCTCAGAGGGCGGTGGAGGCAGGTTCTCTGGATGCTTTCAAGAGAGAGCTAAATAGGGCTCTTAAAAATAGCGGAGTCAGGGGACATGGGGAGAAGGCAGCAACGGGGCACTGATTGGGGATGATCAGCCATGATCACATTGAATGGCGGTGCTGGTTCGAAGGGCCGAATGGCCTACTCCTGCACCTATTGTCTATTGTCTATAAACCAGGTAATACTATACATGAAGACCATCAAGCGAAACTCAAGTACAGTAGGTAGAGCAAAGGGGAATGTGCAGAGTGCAAAATATTGTCCTCGGCATTGTAGCGCACCGGTTCCAGAGACAAAGTCCAATGTCCGCAATGGTGAATGGGCAGGAGCAGTACCATCATTTATGGAAGCATTGCTCATAAGTCTAATATCAGGGGGGAAGAAGCTGTTCTTGAGAAGAGCGAAAGGATGAATTACTTTGCAGGGAAATAGTATTCGTATAGCACTATAGCAACATCTGCGTTAGGTACACGAGAGTGAGGTGATTCGGTCAACAATAAATGATGATGGTTCTGTGAGGCAGCCTTTCCTTCTTAGGTACACATAAAATGCTGGAGAAACTCAGCGGGTTCAGCAGCACCTATGGAGCGAAGGAGATAGGCGACGTTTCGGGCCGAGACGTTGCCTCTCTCCTTCGTTCCATAGATGCTGCTGCACCCGCTGAGTTTCTCCAGCATTTTTGTGTACCTTCGATTTTCCAGCATCTGCAGTTCCTTCTTAAGCCTGTCCTTCTTGCCAGCGACGCGGCCGCTCTTCCTGCTATCTGTGGTGGCGGGGGATTGTGTGTGCAATGCTCACGCCTCCGCAGAAGGGCCGGCTCACGAGTGGCTTCCGCAAAAGAGAGTGTCGAATACTAGGCGGCCCGTTACTGTGCATCGTCTCGTTAGTCTAATGGAACATGTCAGTCTGAAGACGATCTCCAACCCTTGCAGTTCGCACTCACACACAACATCATCTGTAGTTAATCGCGAGCGTTGACATACAAGTTGCTTCTTCACACGAGTAACGTATAATTTCTACCTGCGAGTAAACTCTGCTGGTGACCCGAGGAAGATTTATACGGCAATTCATTGCAGTAGATTGAACTTTGCAAGAAGACGTAGATTTAGGGAGCGCGGCATATCTTGCAAGAGAGGCTTTATGTATCGGGAGTGTCAGTGTGAGTGGGAATGGACTGAGCAAGTGATGTTAATCCAATCTGCTTCCCGCGTGCCAATTCCCGGATTGTGCCACATTCCCATTCAATCTTTCATATGATTTGCATCTGATCTTGTCAAATATCTGCCATCTTCTACCAACGTGGCGTTTAAGAGGCTTTTACGCAACTTTCAACAAACATTTAGACAGTTACATGGATAGGACAGGTTTAGAGGGGTATGGAGCAAACGCAAGCAGATGGGACTTGTGTGTAGACGGGACATGTTGGTTGGTCAGGATTAGTTGGGCCGAAGGAGCTGTTTCCACGCTGTGTGACTCTATGACCCGGTGACACTTGGATATGCAGGGATGCTGGAATATGGACCACATGCAGGCAGGTGAGACTAGTTCATCTTGACATCATGTTCAACACGGACATTGCGGGCCGAAGCGCCAGTTCTATTGCTGCACTGTTTTATGGTCTATGTTCTAACATCTGTCTGTTATCGTAAATTGTTTATCAGCTTGAACCTGTAACTGTTACATGTTATGTCGGGAGCAACAGATATAAACCAGCATCTGCACTTCCTTCCTACACAGTTAGGCCGGAACCACATTTGGCCGTTTCGCATGCGCACATTTTCCCCTTTTGCCCCGGTTATATTATTTGTCCAGTCGCTTCGGCCATGCTCTACCTCTCCACCCAGTGTGTCTCCTTTCCTCTTATCTCTTCTTTGCTCAGTTCAATCTCCGCGCCTATTCCATCGTCACCGCTATATTTTCTTTGCTCTCGCCTACGGTTTTCATCTCAGAGCACCTTCTCCATCTCTGCCTCTCCCCGCTACTGAGCAAGTTTCGTTTGCTATTCCTCGCCTATCAGTTGTAGATATTCCGGATTTACATCCACGCAGGCTTCAAATGTGGTTCTATCTGACCATAAAGTAGTGGAGTCGCAAAGCGTGGAAACAGGCCCTTCAGCCCAACTTGCCCACACCGACCAACATATCCCCTCTACACTAGTCCCACCTGCCTGCTTTTGGTCCATATCCTTCAACACCTATCCTATCCATGTACCTGTCTAAATGTTACTTAAAAGTTGCGATAGACCCTGCCTCAACTACCGCCTTCCGCAGCTCGTTCCATCTCACCCTCCGTGTAAAAATAGTTTTAAAAATAGTGGAACCCCTCAGGTTCCAACTAAATCTTTCCCCCTCATCTTAAACCTACATCGTGTGGTTCTCGGTTCCCCTATTCTGGGCAAGAGACTCTATGGTCTACCCCATGTATTGATCGCATGATTTTGATCATTGAGTTTCCAGAATCAGTTCTTCAGGATCGCCATATTCTCTTTCCTTTCACTCTAACCTGGTTTCTGCCCCACGGTCTTCGCACAGGTGACCAATCCTGCAGTTCATACGGATTGGTTACTACACGACCCCAGCTTGTCCCCTAAACCGTTCGAAAGAAACAGGCCACTTTCTTTTCTGTTTCGACCCATCACTCGCGACGAATCCCACCTGCAAAGTCTCCAGCGAAGTCAACATACGACAGGGGCAAATAATACGCGTTTTTTTTAAAAGAAGGAACTGCAGATGCTGGAAAATCGAAGGTAGACAAAAGTGATGGAGAAACTCAGCGGGTGCGGCAGCATCTATGGAGCGAAGGAAACAGGCAACGTTTCGGCCCGAAACCCTTCTTCAGACTGGAAGAATACACGTTTATTTAATATCAAAATATTCGAGAGGTATTCCAGACGGTGAAACGGGCTATGGTGGATATTGTGATACTTGGACAAGAACGCGTTAATTCCCCACGCAAGCCAGGCTTCAGTGGCGGTGTTTGGAAGGGTGTTTTTGCGGAGTGGACATCGGGACATGACTCACTGTCCGCGGCGCCCACCAGTGCCCGGTGAAGACTGTTGCAGCAACCCCACCGTCAGAACCCAGGTTTCAGGACAGAGCCGATTGTAGACCAACACTGCCATCTAGCTGGGGGTTACACAAAAAGCTGGAGAAACTCAGCGGGTGCAGCAGCATCTAAGGAGCGAAGGAGATAGACGACGTTTCGGGTCGAGACCCTTCTTCAGACTGGTCAGGGATCAGGGAAACGAGAGATATAGACGGTGATGTGGAGAGATAAAGAACAATGAATGAAAGATATGCAAAAAAGTATCGATGATAAAGGGAACAAGCCATTGTCAGCTGTTTGTGGTGTGAAAATGAGAAGCTAGTGCGACTAGGGTGGGGGAAGCAGATAGAGAGAGAGGGAATGCCAGGACCTGAGGGCTGAGGGAGAGGTGGGGAGGGGGAGGAGACAGCAAGGGTTAACAGAATTGAGAAAATTCAATGTTCAAGCCCAAAGGATGCAGACTCCCCAAGCGGAATATGAGGTGCTGTTCCTCCAACTTGCGGTGTTGCTCACTCTGGCCGTGGAGGAGGCCCAGGACCGAGAGGTCGGATACGGAATGGGAGGGGGAGTTGAAGTGCTGAGCCACCGGGAGGTCGGGTTGGTTTTTGCGGACCGAGCGGAGGTGTTCGGCGAAACGATCGCCAAGCCTCCGCTTCTAGCTATTCGTTTCCATTTGCAATTTGTAATCGGACGCTTTTCAAGTAGATGATTTAAATCTTGTGAAAGAGTTACTGCAAGATTTACAGCTTTGCCCGACGCTCTGTCCGAGAGGTTGTGAAGCCAGTGTGCTCCCTCACAGCCGGTTAAGATCAAACAGACACCTATTTGGGGTGGGCGATTGCAACCTTCACGTGGTCCGCCCTGTTTCGACAAATGCAATCAACCCGGCGTGCACAATCAAATAAGATCAAATAGAACAAGTTGTCCTACAACTTTAGGGGGTGCACGCCATACGCAAGATGAAGAAGACACCTATTCCTCCTCGTCAATTTACCAATAATAACAGTGACCTACAAATCCTCGCGTTATAATTATTTTTTGTGAATACGTTTGCCGCCTTCCTCGCGATTTCCCACTGTATCTCGGTACAGGGGTTCAGAAGTAACGGGCAGAATTAGGCCATTCGGCCCAATCAAATCTAGTCCGCCATTCAATCACCTTTCCCTCTCAACCCCATTCTCCTGCCTTTCCCCTATAACCCTGACACACTTACTAATCAATAATCTATCAATCTCGGCCTTCAACATATCCATTGACTGCCTCCACAGCATTCTGTGGCAATGAATTCCACAGATTCATCACCCTCTGAAGAAATTCCTTCTCACCTCCTTTCTAAAGGTAAATTGTTTTATTCTGAGACTATGGCCACTGGTCCTAGACTCTCCCATTAGTGGAAACATCCTCTCCACATCCACTCTATCCAGGCCTTTCATGCAGCAATAATAAACCAACACCATTGTCAGAAATGTTTCCAAAGAATGAAAGACTATTTGTTCCTACTACACATCTACTCCCTTTGAAGATTGAGGAGTTCAGTGTGTGGACAAAAACTCTCTTGAACTTCTATAGGGTAAGCATAGAAACATAGAAAATAGGTACAGGAGTAGGTCGTTCAGCCCTTCAGGGCAGCACCGCCATTCAATATGATCGCGGCTGATCATCCAAAATCAGTACCCAGTTCCTGCTTTTTCCCCATATCGCTTGATTCTGTTAACCCTAAGACCTATATCTAACTCTCTCTTGAATAGTGAGTAAGGTAAGGTAGAGAGCATCATCTGGTTGCATCATCTCCTGGTTCAGCAACTCCAATGCCCCGGGCGCCAAGGAGATCACAAAGTGTGGCGGACACTGCCCGGTCTGTTGCGGGTACTGCCCTCCCAACGATCAAAGGCACGATGTTTGGAGAGGCAGCCAGTATCATCACAGACCAGCACCACCCAGACCACGCTCTCAGTTCACCTACCACTGGGAAGGTGGGAGAGGTGTCTGAAAACTGTGACCACCAGCTTCAAGAATAGCTTCTTCCCAACAACCATCATGCTCTTGAACACATGACAACACCGACCTCAACTATGAATCAGAGGATGACTTTGCTTGCACTAAGGACTTTGGATTTTGTTTTGCACTAACATTGAGGTTTTTAATTTATTAATTGTTACTTTATTACATAATTTCTATGTGTATTGTGCTTAGTGGTCTGTTAAGCTGCTGCAAGTAGGAATTTCATTGGTCTGTTGTCAGTACATGTGACAATTAAACACGCTTGGCTTTTGACTACAAACTTAATCTTCTTCAGGATAGGATAAGGGGGAGGTCTTTTAGGACCGAAATGAGAAAATCGTTTTTCACACAGAGAGTGGTGAATCTGTGGAATTCTCTGCCACAGAAGGTAGTTGAGGCCAGTTCGTTGGCCATATTTAAGAGGGAGTTGGATGTGGCCCTTGTGGCTGAAGGGATCAGGGGGTATGGAGAGAAGGCAGGTACAGGATACTGAGTTGGATGATCAGCCATGATCATATTGAATGGCGGTGCAGGCTCGAAGGGCCGAATGGCCTGCTCCTGCACCTAATTTCTATGTTTCTATGTTTCAGTTCTTAAAAGCAAGTTTTCACATCCACACAATACTTCTACACATCCGTATATAAACACCAATATAGCTCTCACTGTATTAGTTTTATGATTACTTGCATATTTCCTCTATTTTATCAAATGACTGCTTTGCAGTGTTTACACTCATTTTATTTATTTTAGAGATCCAGCATAGAAGCAGGCCCTTCGGCCCCTTGAGTCCATACCAACTATCAACCACCCTATATTATGCCACTGCCCACACATGAGGGGGAATAAACACTAGGGGCAATTTACAGAGGTCAATTAACCTACAAACCCGCATGTCTGTGGGATGCGGGAGACAACCGGAGCACCCGGAGGAAATCCATGCGGTCACAGGGAGAACGTGCAAACTGCACACAGACAGCATCCAATGAAAGGATTTTTCTTTCCACAGATGCTGCCTGACCTGGAGACTTGGATTCAGTCCCAAGAGAGGCTGCAATTGGCAAGCCTCAGAAGAGATAGCCTAGGAATGTAATGTAATTACAAGCAATATTAACAGTTACTTTAGAGTTTCATGCAGGGTGCACAGTTTGTTTAACTTTTTAGAACACTCCTGAAAAATCAAGGGAAAAGCACAGTGGTACAGGTGCGTCTCAAGACAACCACAGAAATGACAGATTTACTCATCACAAAGCCCTTCTCTTCATTAATCTTCAGTTGATCTCGAAGCGCATAAAGATGCTTCTACAGGAGTACACAAGATTCTTGGGCCGTTGCCAAGGATTTGTTCACTTGTCCCTTGGCATTCTGCCATTATTCTCATATCTTTGCACACATAGGGACAGGACATAGGCGACCCCAGTGAGGAATGCAGAACCAACAAGGCACATTTTAACCTAAGGCAACCTGTGCTCCATAAACACCATTCAGCAAGCCATGGTCAATCTGAACATGTGCCAAGCCTTACTGTGTGTGGAGGTACCCAGATTTGACACCTCCTTCGGAAGGTCCTGTGCTCCTGCACACTCCACAACAGTATGGTTTGGTGACACATGGCAAAGTTGACAAAACATCTTTGGATTGAGAGCAGGAAGTGGAGGATAATGCAGGCAGCACTAGAGGCTGATGAAGGGTCCCGATCTGAAACGTCAACTCTCTATGTTCTCCAGGGATGCTGCCTGACCTGCTGGGTCATTGACTTTGTATTTTTTTTGTAAACCAGCATCTGCAGTCCCTTGTTTCAGCACCAGAGGCTGCACATCCAATAATTCCTGCATTTCCATCAGTTCAAATCACGAGAGGGGATAGATAGGGTGAATGCACACAGAGTCTTTTCCCCAGGGTAGGAGAATTAAAAACAAGGGGATATATGTTTAAGGTGAGAGGGACAAGATTTAATATGAACCTGAGGGGCAACCTTTCTCTTCGAGGGTGGTGGGTATATGGAACGAGCTGCCTGAGGAGAAAGTTGAGGCTGATACTATAACAGAATTTAAAAGACAATTGGACAGCTATATGGATAAGAAAGGTTTAGAGGGACATTGGCCTAATGCGGCAGGTGGAACTAACTTAGATGGGACATCTTGGTAAGCATGGAGAAATTGGGCTGAAGGGCCTGTTTCCATACTGTATGACTTCATGACTCCAGCTATCCTCCAGCAGTTCAGACATATGATAGATAACCACCCCTTTTTGCTTCACCTTGCGCCAGGTTTGTCTAACATTCCATTTTTTAAAACTGATAACTTCCAGGTACTCAGCCTAGTTTTTGTTGCAACATTTATGTTGAACATAAATCATACAGGCCTGAAATTTATTTACATAACTGACAAAAACTGTGCAGTTGGACATCAGTTTATTCTGGAGCAGACTTCAACCCCTAACTCTAATTGGCATTTTCATTGTGGTGGAGCTGTATGTCCAGCCTCAAATTCCTTCATGTGACAGCAACAATGATCCAATGCTAAACATGTGTCTTCTGGGTTGTTTTCAAACCTCACAGGTCTGAAAGACAGTTCTTACTTATTGGGAGGCCAACCAAATTCTACTAAATCAATTTTCCTTGAAACCAAGCTATTTAAAGGGTCAAACTGCATTCTTTGTGGTCATTGCAATCTGCATCTCTTTCTATCTCATACTTGCAATCAGACATCTTTGCCAGCAGGGGGCAGGACATGGTCAGCGTCCTGGCCGCAGGATCATGTCAGTCTATCACTGCTGCTGATCTCTTCCAGTCCTTTTAGTTTTCTGCCTACTGGAAATTACTGGAAAGTTCCACCACAAAAGGAGAGACTTAACTTCATCCACTTTTCCTTCAGGCAGAAGAGCTGGAGAATAGACATGGGGATTTGCCTGCACTGTAGGCTTTCCTGAAGCACAGACATTCATCAACTACACTCATGTAGTATTACGCCTAGAGTGATTCCTGGCTGCCTTGAGTCTGGAGTGTCTGATCATCGCCTATAGGGGCATCTATGTCCCTTGGCACAAAGAAGCATGTTTCCTGTAACCGCTGCTCACCATCAGTTTTGTGAATCCTTGCCAGAGTGAGGCCACATGCAAACCTGAAGGACAACACCTCATGCTTGGTAGACAGCCCATGGTAAGAACATTGAATTCTCCAATTTTAGGTAACTACTTCACCATCCCCTTTCCTCTTCTTTCCCTCCCTCACTCTATCCTCTGTCCCACCTGGACGCGCACCTCTTCCTCCCCTCCCCTTCCACTTACATTCCTTCCTCTAGCTTCACAATTCGCAACTCTTCAATTGTTTTGGCTCTCACCTTCTGCCTTTTTATCTCCTCCTTTGTCCAACCATCTGCTTATCAAATAACCTCTTCACCTGTGTTGGCCGTTTACCTGCCAGGCTTTGCCTTACCCCTCCTCTCTTCCAATTTTCTCCCCCACCCACAATCAGACTGAAGAAGGGTCCTGACCTGAAACTTCACTTATCCATGCTCTCCTGAGGCTGCCTAATTCGCTGTGCTGCTCCAGCACTGTGTCAGCTAAATTACCTGTGCCTTATTTTGAGATTACTACTGATAACTCGAGACTCCTCAGCCAAGGGAATTATCCTCCCTATAACTACCCCACTGAGCCCACTAAACCATTTGATGTGTTTCAAAAAGCTCACCTCATGCCTCCGAACTCGAAAGAATAGAGGCATTGTCTACTCATTCTCTCCTCGTAAGATGGACCCACCTTGCCAGGAACAGTGCAGCAAACCGCTGCACTCCTCAATAGAAAGTGTGTCCTTTCATTAGTTTTCGAGTGACATAATGGTTCGGCTAGTGGATCTGATATTTCGTGGTTCCATTGACCCGAGTTCAGTCTTAACCTCCAGTGCAGCCTATGTGAAATTTGCATGTTCCCCGTGACCACGTGAGTTTTTCCGGTTTCCTTCCACAATATTGAAGACACGTGGGTCGGTAGGTTAATTAGCCATTGAAATTAACCTCTAATGTGTAGGTGAGTGGTGATACCTGGGGGTAACGGGGCAGAGAGGTTCACAGCAATGTGGAGAGCATAAATGTCAGGGAGCGGGTATAGGGGTCAGAGTGTCAGGGAGGAGGTGCAAGGGTCAGAGTGTCAGGGAGAGAGAGGGTGTAGGGTCAGTTTGGGAGGAGGTGTCGGGGTCACAGTGTCAGGTTGCTTGAGGGTTGTTATGAATTTGGTGGACCGAACAGACTGTACCATGCTGTGTTACTCGATTACATATTGAGATGTAACATTACATTAAAGCAGCTTAATAAATACAAATTGCTGTTTTTGCAGCAAGTATATTATCTGTCACACTCTGTAATGCAATGTGTATGTCATGCAATTTAACCAGATCCAGGTGCCATATCTGATGGTGATGTCTCGAACTTTCCATAAAATGTGCTTACTTTTCAGTCCCGGTGCTTGAGACTTCAGATGCTGGTGTCAAAAAATGAAGTGCTGGTGCTCCTGAAGTGACCTCCTTTATATCGGTGACACCACTCGTGGACTTGGCAGCCATTTTGACAGTCACTTGCGCTCATCCGCCAAGACGTGTATACCTCCCGATTGCAAACCATGTTAACTCCCCTTCCCTTTCCCACACCCGGCCTTTCTGTCCCGGGCCTCCTCCATTGCAAGAGTGAGGGCACATGGAAACTGGAAGAACAGCACCTCATATTCTGTTTGGGTCATTGACAACCCAATGGTATGAACATTAAATTCTCAATTTTCAAGTAAAACCTCCCTTGGTACACATCCATTTCTCCTTCCAACATGTCACCTTGCTCCTTTTCCTGCTCTTCTCCCATCCCTGTCCCATATCTCCTTTTATCCTCTCTTCCCCCTCCCACCTGTCTCCTCTCACCCATATCCCTCCCCCGGGGATTTACATTTTACTCCACCTCTTCTTTCAATAACTGACACCCATTTGTCTCCTTTTCATCTCACCCTTGTCACTGACACCACTCTTCTGCTAATCAACCCCTTCACCTGTATCCACCTATCACTTCCTAGGCTTTACCCTACCCACATCTTTCTTTTCCAACTTTCTGTCTCCTAATTCAACAGCCTGAAGGGTTCTGACCCAAAATGTCATCTGTCCATTCCCTCCACAGATGCTGCCTGATACACTGAGACCCGACACCAGCACTTTGTGTTTAAGAAGGAACTGCAGATGCTGGAAAATCAAAGGTAGACAAAAGTGCTGGCGAAACTCAGCGGATGCAGAAGCATCTATGGAGCGAAGGAAATAGGCAACGTTTCGGGCCAAAACCCTTCTTCAAACTGATGTAGGGTGGAGTGGGGGGGGGGGGGGGGGAGGAGAAGAGAGGAGAAAGGAGAAGTCAATGTTTATGCCGCTAGGGTGCAAACTGCCCAAGCGGAATATGAGGTGCTGCTCCTCCAATTTCCGGTGGTGCTCACTCTGGCCGTGGAGGAGGACCAGGACAGGAAGGTCGGATTCAGAATGGGAGGAGAGTTGAAGCGCTATGCCACCGGGAGATCAGGTTGGGAAATGCGGACAGAGCGGAGGATTTCGGCGAAACAATCGCCAAGCCTACGCTTGGTCTCACCGATGTAGATCAGCTGACATCTAGAGCAGCGGATGCAATAGATGAGGTTGGAGGAGATGCAGGGGGTGGTGCGGGAGGGAAGGGAAGAATTGACCAGGGAGTTACAGAGTTACGGAGGGAGCGGTCTTTACGGAAAGCAGACAGGGGGGGAGATGGGAAGATGTGGCGAGTGGTGACGATTGCATTGGTGCTACCTCCTGCACCCACACACAACTGACTGACTTCATCCGCTTCACCACTAACTTCCATCCGGCACTCAAATACACCTGGACCATTTCCGGACACTTCTTGACCTCACTATCTCCATCGCAGGTGATAGACCTCTGACCGACATCCACTATAAACCCACTGACTCCCATGGCTATCTAGACTACACTTCTTCCCAACCCTGCTGCCTGTAAGGACTCCATCCCCTACTTCATCCCAATTTTCCGTCTACGCCGCATCAGCTCCCAGGATGAGGTGTTCCACACCAGGGCATCGGAAATGTCCTCATTCTTCAGGGAACGGGGGTTCCCCTCCCCTACAATAGATGAGGCTCTCACCAGGGTCTCTTCAATACCACGTAACACTGCTCTCTCTCCCCATCCCCCTACTCGTAACAGGGGCAGAGTCCCCCTAGTCCTCACCTTTCACCCCACTAGCCGTCACATACAACAAATAGACTTCCGCCATTTTCGCCACCTCCAACGTGACCCCACCACTCGCCACATCTTCCCATCTCCCCCCCGTCTGCTTTCCGCAAAGACCGCTCCCTCCGTAACTCCCTGGTGAATTCTTCCCTTCCCTCCCGCACCACCCCCTCCCCGGGCACTTTCCCTTGCAACCGCAAGAGATGCTACACTTGTCGCTTTACCTCCCCCCTCGACTCCAAGGACCCAAGCAGTCATTCCCGGTGCGGCAGAGATTCACCTGCATCTCCTCCAACCTCATCTATTACATCCGCTGCTCTAGATGTCAGCTGATCTACATCGGTGAGACCAAGTGTAGGCTTGGCGACCATTTCGCCGAACACCTCCGCTCGGTCCGTAATAACCAACCTGATCTCCCTGTGGCTCAGCACTTCAACTCCTCCTCCCATTCCGAATCCGACCTTTCTGTCCTGCGCCTCCTCCATGGCCAGAGTGAGCACCACCGGAAATTGGAGGAGCAGCACCTCATATTCTGCTTGGGCAGTCTGCACCCCAGCAGCATGACCATTGACTTCTCCAATTTCCGGTAGCCCTTGTTGTCTCCTCCCCTTCTCAGTTCCTCAGCCCTCTGGCTCCTCCTCTTCCATTCTCCTTTCTTCCCCCCCCCCCCCCCCCACCCTACATCAGTCTGAAGAAGGGTTTCGGCCCGAAACGTTCCTTTGCTCCACAGATGCTGCTGCACCCGCTGAGTTTCTCCGCCACTTTTGTCTGCCATCACTTTGTGTTTTGCTTGAAATGCTGTTACGCACTTGTTCTTTTTTATCTTACCTCCAGGTGGCAGTGTGGGTAAGTTTTATGTGTATCTTCATCTTCCACCTTTAGGTTTTGTGAAGCTAAATTTAACAGGTTGTCCCCAGGAAAGGAATAGGTTCTGCTTTTATAGACATCTATAAATTGATTCTGTCCGCGTCGGAAATTACACAAAAAACGAACTAAATAGTATCCATATGTCCACAGTATTGGAATGAATGGCATCAAAAGTACATAAGACTGATTAGAAAGAGCAATCACTAATTGTGAATGGATAAAGGAAATAGTTTTTCCATTGGTAGGAACAAACACAAGTATGTCAAACTTTGCAATGTAATAATATTATGGCGGTGTGTTCATGTAGAGGGGGTGTCCATAAGTTGGGTGTTAGTAACCCATGGCAGTCTCTATTTAAAAATAGTTAATTGTTTGAACTGCTGTATTTTTCCCTCTTAATATAAATGACAACCCACACTTATCCCCCATACCTCTGGCCCTTCCCTTAGGTTTATTTTAAAGCAGAGCAGCTGCAGGTCAGAGTACTAATTTCCTAGCAGGGAGCAGAGAGCGAATCACACTGTGTTGGTGATAAAGGAAATTTGGGGGCAAGGAAAGGGAAGGGGGTACAGAAATACTGATAATCCACTTTTGCAAGATAGGGCAGTGACATGGGTGTGGGAAGCAAGGTTTAATCAGGGGGCAAGGGGAGAAATGAGAACAAAAGGGACCAAGACAGTTGAGGGGGAGGAATGGGATTGTTTCAGGGACTTCTTCTTCTTTAATATGGTGTGCACAGCCTAAAGTTGTAGGACAACTTGTTCTATTTGATCTTCCGTTTGTGCACGCCGGGTTGATTGCATTCGTCGAAACAGGGCGGACCACGTGAAGGTTGCAATCTTCCACCCCTTTCAGGGACTGAAGAGATAAGGGAGAAGATTCAGCATAGACCTGAATTTGCAGGATGACAATTCATCAAGACAATTAAACCTCCACCACCACCCAGTGTAACTGCACCCCACATTCATCTTATTCATCTCACTTGTCTACAGCATCTCTCCTCTGAGAGGTACCCCTGCAAACTTGCATGTTGATCTTCATAACAAGAGGAGTTGAATATAGGAGCAAAAAGATCCTTCTGCAGTTGTATAGGGTCCTATAGGGACCACACCTGGAGTATTGTGTGCAGTTTTGATCCCCTAATTTGAGGAAGGACATTTTTGTTATTGAGGGAATGCACCGTAGGTTTACAAGATTAATTCCCAGGATGGCGGGACTGTCATACGTTAAGAGAATGGAGCTGCTGGGCTTGTATACTCTGGAGTTTAGGATGAGAGGGGGTCTTATTGAAAAATATAAGATTATGAAGGGTTTGGACACGCTAGAGGCAAGAAACATGTTCCCGATGTTGGGGGAGTCTGAACCAGGGGCCACAGTTTAAGAATAAGGGGTAAGCCATTTAGAACTGAGACGAGAAAAAAAATTTTCACACAGAGAGTTTTGAGTCTGTGGAATTCTCTGCCTCGGAAGGCGAAGGAGGCGGGTTCTCTGGATACTTTCAAGAAATAACTAGATAGGGCTCTTAAAGATAGTGGAGTCAGGAGATATGGGGAGAAGGCAGGAACGGGGTACTGATTGGGGATGATCAGCCATGATCACATTGAATGCCGGTGCTGGCTCGAAGGGCCAAATGGCCTACTCCTGCACCTATTGTCTATTGGTGTCCTTTAAGGACCTTTCTCCATGCTTGTGAACTACCACCAGTGCCCCAAATGATATAGAACATAGAACAGTACAGCACAGGAATGGGCTCTTTGGGCCACACCGTTTCTGCCAAACATGATGCCAAGTTAAACGGATCTAATCTGCGTGCACATGATCCATATCCCTCTTTTCCCTGCACTTCCATGTGTCTATCTAAAAGCCATTTAAATGCCACTATTGTATCTGCCTCCACGACCACCCCTGGCAATGTGTTCCAGGGCCCCACTACTCTCTATGTTAACTTGCCCCCTCTATGCCCTCTGGAGATGGACATTCCCACCTTGGGGAAAAAGGTTGTTTGTTTATCCTATTTGTGCCTCTCAATGTTCCCTATATTTCTTTCAAGTCTTCCCTTAGTCTCTGACATTCCAGATAAAAATGTTGCATTTCTTATCCTAAACCAACCCCGGGACCATTTTTCTACCTCAGATGCTCAATCCTATTTCTGCAACCTATTGCTTTGTGAGATTGTTCTTATGAAAGCTTAGGTTGATGTAGCTCCCTTCCCACCCAATAGGCAACTTCAACCATCTGCTGAATTATCCACCAATAACTCAAACTGATTTCCACTCATCACACCTACTCCTAGCTAAGAAAATACAAATAGAGAACATCAGAAGAATTGTCCATCTATTTTTCTACAGTCATTAAAACTAGACTTCCTGTTGTTTTCAACATTTGTGTGGTTAGATTGGAAAAACAGTAACTGACTAAAAAAGATGAGGAAAACCAATCAGTAACATAAAATTGGGGAAGTGCAAATGGCCAATACATCTTTAAAAATATATTTGTTCAAAATAGATCACATTTTCTCCTGAACTAGTGTAGATGGGGCAGTGTACACTAGTTCCGGATAAAATGTTATCTATTGGTCGACATGGGCAAGTTAGGCCGAAGGGCATGTTTCCATGTCATATGACTTTCAAGGATCATGGATCTTTTGTTAGGAAAGGAGATACTGTATAAAATTTAACCTTCACCTCTAAATTGTATGAACAGAATGAAATCAAATCCTGCCAAAGATTTTTTGAAGTGGCTTGACTATTCTCAAAATCAGAAATAAGGCAAATAACCATGCACTGCACACTTAAATAAATTCATACTGACCTTGATATTTCTACATTGATTAATTTTACTTTCTAACCTTCAGATGACCATAACCTTGTCCT
The DNA here is from genome assembly GCA_035221665.1 of Okamejei kenojei. Lineage (NCBI taxonomy): Eukaryota > Metazoa > Chordata > Chondrichthyes > Rajiformes > Rajidae > Okamejei > Okamejei kenojei. The sequence goes on along the minus strand of CM069149.1, from coordinate 43,559,611 downwards.
TGACTTGATATTTGACTGTTGTTTATAGACAAATCCTTAAATCTGAGGGCATCTAATTTTTAAGAAGCAAAAAATAGAATAATATTATTGTTGTAGTCTGGAAGGTACCTATTCAGCTAAAAAAATCCATTCCGACAGTTTAGTCGTTCTCATAACCCTGCAAATTATATTTCCTCAAGTGTCTATCATTTCCCTATTACAAGCCCTCATTGACTCCCTTGTGAGGAAGGAATTCCAGATCAACACCACTCTTATAATAGTTATAAAATAGATTTTCATCACATCTTCATTGCTTTCATCTCCATGCCCTATGGTATCACCTTGACTCTGTAACCTTTGTTCATTAAATCATCTGTGGTCAGCTTCCAATAATTAAAGGCCTGGATAGAGAGGATGTGGAGAGGATGTTTCTGCTACTGGGAGAATCTAAGGAACAGATTCTGAATGAAAGGATGTACCTTCACAAAATGAGGAATTTATTTGCCATTCATTGCCAAGAAGGCTGTGGGAGTCAAGCCATCGGATATTTGTAAGCAAGAGATAGTTAGATTCTTGATTAGTATGGGTGTCAGGGTTATGGGGAGATGGCAGGGGAATGGGGTTGAGAGGGAAAGATAGGTCAGCGTAGACTTGGCAGAGTAGACTTGCCAAATGGCTTATTTCTGCTCCCATAATTTACGAGTTTATGAACTTGTTTCTAAGCCCAGAAAGATTTTATACAGTTCTTTCGATCTGGTTCTCAACTTTTTTGCTTCCCCAGTCTGACAAAATCTAGAAGCTGAATTTGTGCCAGGATAGACTCAATGGCGAGGGATAAGTGGATGGTAATTTATAATGTTTCGCTTTTCGTTAAGAAATTGTATATACTTTTAAGAGCTTCTTTTTGCTTTTATTTATTTTTTAACATGTAAAGGATTTTCATATCATCTTTATTTTCTTAATAGTTTAAACGTTTGCAAAGACCAAGCTATTTGTGTGAGGTTTGACCTGGGGACGCCGCTGAATGAGCTGTCAAAGTATTAAGCGTGGTCACGTGCAATTTGACATTGATACATTAGGTTGTCTTCAAGGTTGCCCGGGGTGGGGTTTGTACAAACCTCCGACTGCTAAGGCTAAAATACTGTTTATTTTATTTTTAACCATTAGAACAAATGTTTAATACGTCTCCCAAATCTCCTCACTGTTATTCAAAAAATCGTGACACGTTTGAATCCATTTTACGATGTTGCTTTTTAGCTGAAATCTCACGAGTAATGAGTATAAGCGTCGGCTTGGCTTATAGTACGAGTCTTGCCTCTGAACAGAAATTAATGAGAACAAGCCCAACCTACAATCTGACCCGATACTTCAATGCAATAAGGTAGCTCTGCATGCTGGAACACTCGCCCTTCCTTAAAATTTTAAAGCCTGACAATTTTAAAGAAAATGAATCGGTTCTTTCTCAGACTTTGGTTGCACTGAGGACGTCGGTTTTTGTTTTGCACTAGTTTTATGGCTTTTGATTTATTGCATTTAAAATATATATTATCTGTGTGTGTGTGTGTGTGTGTGTGTGTGGCATTTACGGGCCTGTTGATCTGCTACAAGTAAGAATGTAATTGTTCGTGTGACAATTGAACACTCATGACTCTTGAACTACCAGATAATTGAACAAAGAGTTCGCTTCAACTCGCTCGCAATGTCAGCAATGTGTACCAGGAGGTGCCAGCAGAGGACACTCGTTCTCTTTTACAGAGACTGGGACATGAACTTGGGCAAAACCGCGACGCTGCAACCAAACGGGATTTTTTTTTAAATATAAATGAGGACTTTTCTTGTGGAATTTGCACGTGTTGGGAGCGCCCCTTGAATGACGAGCGCGGGCCCACGTGACCCCAAGTGTAGCAACCCGGTTGTTTCCTGCTACATCCCGGCACCACGTGACCCCCCCCCCCCCGGTTGTTAGTTTCTGCTGATCAGGAAGTGGGAGCCACAGGGTGGGATCGGCGGCGGCGGCGGCGGCGGCTCTCTCAACCCCCCCACCCCTTGCACGGCTGTTCACCGCCTAATTACTCTCTCCCCGTATTCGCCAAGGACACTTCTTGCAAGAATTTCAGCAGCGTTACCCTAAATATAAAATTATCACCTCCTCGTCCTTCCGCAATCGCAGTGTCTGGATTAAACCACTAAATACTTTTGTCGGCAGAACCAAATCAGGTTTCAGAATAATCCAAAGTGTTACATTCGAAATAATAGTATGATGGATTTCATTTATTGTATTTAAAATTAGATAAATTAATACTTGAGTTTTAACAGTCGCAATGATATTTTTCTCGGCTACGGCTTTCTTTCGTGTGTTTTTCTAATTTCATTTTCGCTTCCTCATCTTCACAATTCAAATATGTACATTTTTAACTGTCACATTCTGACCCGACCTAAGCTCCCAACAATTTTAAAGTGATAACGCATTTGAACAATTATTTTTTATCTGCTGGCCATACAAAAAAAATCACAATTTTAATTTGTGCAGAGGAGGAAATTGATCTTAACCGAAGTGTTAATCTGTGTTTTTCCAAAAATATTTACATTTTAGCAAAATAAATGACACGTTCAGATCCCGCGTGTTATAAATGAAATATGTTTAATACATTATTTAGTTCGAACAAAATATTAAAATAAAACTGAGCTGTATTTATTTCAATTTTACAGCAGGCAATTATACCAGTGTGGACCGAATGTGAGACAAAAATGAATAATACTTTATTTTAATATACTGTACGTTAAATATAATAACCGAAACACAATTTTAAATCTTAAGAATAAACATCAGAAACTAAGCGGTGGCGTTATTTTAGTGAATGGGTAATTCGCTCGATATAAAAGCGTTCTAAGGTTAATACAGACTTCTTTTAAATGCATGGTTGAAGAGTTCTCCCATTGCGCTGCACTGTAGACGGCTTGAGAAGATTGCGCCTGATAGATATCGTACAAATTGATCAAGAGTGCGCCTTTGTATCTGGATAAGAAAAATAGCTTGAAACGTTATTTACGGCTGTAACATTTTGCAGAGCACATTTGAATATAGTAGTAATTTAGATTCGTCATTTGGAAAGGAGTATTTTCCACACACATTTGGCCACCCGTCACCTAATAAGGTCTAGCGTTTTCCTGCATGTTCATTTATGCAGCTTGGTGTTCAAGTGATCTGTTGATCAGATATTAGTGCAATTTTAATTTTGTCAGCTAATTTGTGTTAATCGAATATTAAATAACTATAGCAAAGAGGCGAAGTATTCAGACAAAGCATAGTGACGGAAGACTGATGTGATAAACTCTGTACTGTGATACACGATGTACACACTTCTCAAGCCGACAGAAATTTACTTTTAAGTCGTGTCGGCAGTTCTTCATTAATTTGCAGAGAATCTGTTACTGGCACTCCTTCCTTTTGTCTTCGTTTTCTATGAGAGAAGGCATTCGTTTCAAACAAATAACATGTTAGAAACGATTTGATATCTGAAAAGGATTATGCAATAAGTGTGTATTTCCTGTGTCATTCCAGGTCATTGTGGGCGAGTCAGCAACAGCTCGTATCTCTTTCCAACGGATTTTTAAAAAAGCTTATTGCCACATCACACAGGTTCAGTTCCACGTCCGTGTATCCAAGGCCTATTTGTTCACGGAAAATTGCCCGTTCTCGTTTCCCGCTCCCCAGCAATCCCGTCCCTACCCCCGCCGCCGCAATGACACAAAACAGTCATATATATCTAGACTGTTTCAACGCGTATTTTCTTGGCGTTCAGTTCTGTGGAAGAACTTATCCACTATTGCAAATTAAATGAGGGATCTGACCGTTTCGAGGATTGGTGCAATGTTATTATTTAAACATTTCATCTGACCTTTTAAGGTGTCTGCATTTGGTGCGATTCCAAATATCCAACTGCAGGAGGAAAAAAAAGATAATGCAATCTCGAGGTTATTGAAACAAAATACAACGTACATTATCATTTAAACTGCTTTAACTCCTGGTATGCAGCAATGGGAACAAATATAAAATATCATTTTTGATTTTTTAATGCAAAATATTTGTCCTGAATCACTTTAACATGAATATTTGATGAAGTATGAAACATAATAAAGCTTCCTTATACCACCCTCTTCCACCCAGCCCCAACTCATCTAAACTCAAACTAATTTTGTAATTAATGAACAGGGTGTCTTAATATATCCCGGAGGAAAAAAAATCCAGCCCTGAACTCATGGCATGTGCAAGTTGAAGATTCAGAATGGAATCACACTAGGAGGATGCTGCAGGGGTTAACTTTTCCTACCAACAAGGAATGAGATTTAAACAACCAGTTTTTCACTAAGACTGCAGCTTTCCGTACAGCCGCCTGATAGCATCCTCCTAGTGTGATTCCATTCCCTTTACACTTCCATTGCCCATTAGGTAGGCCTCAGTTCCCCACAACAAACGCCGCCCTTTACCGGCAGAACTTGCCCTGTCCCTCAATAACTTTTGATTCACTTTACTTTCTTCAAGTCAAAGGTGCAGTCAAGTGCAGCAGCTCTGCCTGCCATTTTATTGACTACGATGAATAATCCTTGTCTCAAAGGTACCATGGCGACACTCCCCTACCCATTGTGTGGCAAGGAACTGCTGAGGGGGAGATGCACACTACTGGTTTATACCGAACATAGACACAAAATGCTGGAGTAACTCAGCAGATCAGTTCTGAAGAAGGGTGCCGACCTGAAAAGCCATCTATTTATTTTCTCCAGTAATGCTGCCTGACCTGTTGAGTTACTCCAGGAATTTTGTGTGTAACCCCCCTACCCTTTCTCTAATACATTAACACCTGCATCAGTGCTGCCACCTGCACCCTTGCAGAACTCGACAAGTACATCAACTTCACCACCAACTTCAGCCCTGCCTTCATATTCATTGTGACCATCTCTGACACCTTTCTCCCCTTTTTTAATCTCGGTCTCCATCTCAGGAAAGAGACCATCCAATGACATCTGCTACAAACCCACCCACTCCCATAGCTAATGATACACTTCTCACTGCCTCATGAAAGGACACAAATTACTTTAGCTGTGTATTTCCATGTCTACAGCCACACCTGCCCTCAAGATGAGGCTTTCCACTCAAGGACATATGACATGTCCTCTTTCTTCAGGGAATGCTTCTCTCCCACCCTAGTTGTGATGGAGCCCTCACTCTTGTCTCCTCCATATCCTGCAATCTCCTCCCTCCAGACTCCCAGACAGAACAGGGATGGAGTTCCCCTGGACCTTTCACCCCGCCATGGCCAACATCCAACCCATCATTCTCCAATACCTCCACCAGCTCAACGCGATTCCACCACTTCCCCTCTCCACCCCTTTCTGCTCTCTACAGAGACCATTCTCTCCATAAATCCTTCACTCATCACTCCCTGCCCACTCCTTCCCTTCTTCAAGTACTTTCCCTGGAACCACAGGAGGTACAACACCTGTCACCACACTTCCTCCCTCACCTCCGTTCAGGAACCCCAACGGGCCTTCTATGTGAGACAGGGTTTTATCTGAACCTCCTCCAACCACATTCATTCCACTTGGTGCTCTAGATCCACATCAATGAGGCCAAGTGTAGACGAGGTGACTGCTCCGTCAAGCACTTGTTCTATGTCTGCCAGGGCCAGATGGAGCTCCCTGTTGCTAGCTACTGCCCTTGCCCACAGTCTGTCCTCAGTCCCCTCCACAGCCACAGTGAGGCCACACGCAAATTGTATTCCGCTTGGGTAGTCTCCAACCCACATCCTTCTCATCACCGCAGCTCCCCCCTACACACCTTTCTTTCCTCTCCCTTGGCCTCATCACCAAGTTATTTTACACACCTCCATATCCTCCAGCTGTCCATTACTCCCCAGGCCACCCTGAACCAAACTGCAAAACCTCCCGATTCTGATCAATTTCTACGGATGCAAAATAGAAAGCGTTCCCTCCCAACTGCACCAGCCGAGACTGCAAACTAGTCCCCACCCCCAATCTATTCCATCTATCGGTCACTCTGCATCGGGGAAGCAACCAACATGTTCAAGGACCTCTCACACCCTGGCCATTCCCTCTTCTGTCCACTCCCACCAGACAGAATATACTAAACCTTGAAAAAATATACCACCAGATTCCAGAAGTTTCCTCTCTATATGCTCCTTTGCCAGGGACGAACTCCCTATCTTCCAATCCGCCAAGTTACTGCCTTTGCACTTTCTTGATCTGCATTTACCCTGTAGCTGTATTCTGCACCTTATTTAAATTTTATTTTGCACTACCCGATGATCTCACGTGTGTTATGGTTTGTCAGAATAGCATGCAAAACAACGTTTTCCCTGCATCTCGGTACGCGTGACACTAATAAACCAGTTACTGATATCAGATATACCCGTGTATTCCTGTGGACTCGGCTGTTGCTGTCGGGTGTCGGCAGGTTAGGGCAAGAAAGCAGCAACACTCTTCCCTCCGGAAATACTTCGAACACTAACTTATCTCGTATGGAATGACTTTCCGGATTAACCCCAAATAAAACAGGACCAATATATTTTTTACTGCGAGGCTCGAATATCGCGGATACTAAAATGTTGATAAAACTTTGAGGGCCACTTTATAACATTAAACACGTTACAATTCCTTCGGATGAAACTAGAGAGGCTAAGAGAGAGGTCTTGATTTAAAAAAATCTGTACAGAACAAAACAAGGGACCAGAGGGCCCAGAGGAAGCATTTTAAAATGTTCTCTTTATTCTCCTCCACACGTCGATATCTCTCGCCAAATCGAAGCAATTATCGACGGCTCCGATTCATTTTTCATCCTAAATGTTACCATCAATGAAAAAAAATTGAAATACTCAGCGTCTGAACAGACGTTTTCACAAGTTATACGGAAAAGATTCTAAGTAGATAATGATTGAGATCTGCTGATTATATATTTTTGTTACTTGTCACGCCACGTTTAGGCTTATAGCAATGTTACAAACTGACCAACAAGAGAAGAGTAGGGTTTTGTACATATCCAACTCGCCCGGTATTAGATTTGTGACTATTTAAAATATTGATCTTAAACCCGAATCGCCTAAGAACTCTTCAGTAAATACGATGGTATCAATTAGTAAGAGAGAACCATAAACGGGACAGTGGTGTGATACTGCCAAAATACTTTTCCAAATATATATTTCCTGATTAATATACCCAGGATCAAATAATGTAGACTTCATAAAAAGCTTAACCACATGGGTATTTCTCAAAACAAATGGACAAACCTCATTCCTTTCTATGGCGAACGGGTGATCTATTTGCTGCAATGCAGAACTGTGACGCATTCTTAAAGTATAATCCCGAATGGGAGAGGGAACCTGTGGAAAATCTCTCTTTGTTGTCTATTTTTGGTCTTTATTTTTGTCACCTAGTACGGCCGGGAAGACAACATTTATCTCCAGATATAAACAAAAGGCTGACTGTTTTATTTGTCATTTATCCCCAAATAACCTTGGTCATATCAAATTCAGGTTTTTTTTGAAGAGCTGGTATTTCCCTTTAATATTGCAGCTTGCTTAAAATATGTTCATCAAAGTAACAATTTCTCTTTGTTGATATATGGAACCGCATCATTTTGAGCTGATCTGAGATTATTTGTGTTTCAAGTTTAATGTCCTAACATTTTCTTTGCTTACTTCCACATTGAAAGAGAAAAAAAATAAAAGGTATATAAAATGTTTTGATAGTGCGACAAATGGCTTTATTTCAACTTTAAGAACAAAAGAAAGTTGTTTGGAAGTTTCAAGTTGAAATCTCACGGGAGTTAAAATAAACCATAAAAACCCTGGCCGTCTTGTTTTGTAAAAGGCGGCCTAAATAAAATAGTGACATGGGGCTGTTCGGAGACAAAATGTACAACCTCTACGCTCGTTTGATGGAAAAGTACTCATTCAAAAACTTATCAGTCAAAATGTTGCTTCAGTCTATTTCAAAGTTACATCTACGGTTATTGCTTTTAGATTAGTGAACTGCAACTGTGTTGCATTTCGCCTGTTACCGTTTTGAAAGGCACATGAAGCTAGATTCAGATGGCCACATAAAATCCTGCATGGGCTGGCTTATAAACGTTGTTTTTGCAGCCGAATGTGTTCATTTTTATTGATTTAAAAAATAAAATGTCTTGTGCAAACAGATTTTTGAAAATAAAATGTCATGTGCAAACACAGTTTAACGAGTTTAATCATTAAACAGGCGAGCGAAACAAAGGAAAATAAAGGGTTCAAATATTATACTTCCTCCACATAAATGAAAGTTTATCCGTATATAAGCGCCAATGCGGTTAATCCACGGATGAAAATTATTCTGCAATATTACAAGAACAAGAGTTTTCAGTTTTACCACTGCTGTGTTTCTTCGTTGAAATATTTTTTCAATTGATCATTTTAATGGAAATTTTGCAGCATGTTTAAAAAGTAAATCTTGGTAAAATGATAGGAAATTAATGTTTTCTTTTGCAGTGAAAGGAGGAAATTAACGCAATACTTTCTGGAGCAGGATAGAACGTTACATTTTCAAATAGGAAAAGCAGGAAATTAATTTTATTTTATTTTAGATGGAAATATGGGAATTAACTGTTACGGGAAATTAAATAAATCATTTGCTGGTGAATAGGTAAATTAATCGAATAGTTTCTGATAAAGGAACGTTGGCATTTTTTTGCTGAATGTTTTGACTACATGTTGCTCTCCCGATTTAAAACAACCTCATATTTTCGAATTAAATTGAACTTTGGCTAAGAATCGGGGATTGTAACACTCATAGCTGCGAACGGTAGATCCAAGATTATATTTTCTACACCAGACTTGTATTAATTGTAAAATTAGGAAATTCATAATTCGTTTGAGAATGTGGAATGAATATCATACTTTGGAATAATTACTGAATAATTACGATTTTTCATATATAGGAATGTGTTCAATTTTCTGGTTGAGAACGGGGAAGTTCACGTTATTTCACAACAAAATCAAAGTAAATTCTTGTCAAACTCTCTGTTAAAATTAATTAAGTTAAATTAATTAAAGGAATTAATGTTGCACAAAAGTTAATGTTACATTTTTAGATGACAATTGTGGAATTAATGAATGAAGGATTGGAGTAATTATTAACAGTTATTTACGAAGTTTAATGTTATATATTCCAATTTGGAATAGATAAATTAATTACTTCTATTTTCGGGCATGTAAGGAAAAATGAAATGCTGTATTATATTTGCTGCGTGAGAACAATAAGATATACATTTTTCCAAATGAAATTCGGAGAAAATGCTGTTACATTTTTGGGTAAGAAAAAGTGAATTAATGCTACACTTTCAATAAAAATGTGCAACATTTATTACATGTATTGGTGCTTATTGGAATAATTATATTTCCTAGTGACAATTTTCAACATACAAAAAATGAGAATCTAATTATATATAAAATATTATTGTTATACTATATACTGGAAATCTAATTTATATACAAATAATGGGAATCCAATATATATACATCAAATTATATATATTGCAATTCTTGGTTTACATTGTATTTTTTATAAAATTGATCCTCATTATTTGTACATTGCAAATTGTCACAAGAAAATATATTAATTCTTCCTATAGTTATACATTATATTGCTCTAGTTATTTTTCTGCAGAAGAATGTGAGAATCAATGTTCTATTTTCTGAATGAGAGTAATATTACTTTTCTTAGCAAACTATTTTCTAGTAAAGATTATAAAGATGGTAAATATTATGTTCAGTTGACTCTTTGGTAGTTACTTTATTGATAGATTAAACAGTTTTCATCGAGGAAATATGCAAAGTTATTGAAAACTATTCCAAACAGTCTTTCAAAAACTGTCTGAACAGTAAAGCCCCAGTCAGGTTTCAATGTATCTCTGTGTTATTCAAACACTGAAAGTGGAAGTCTGCTATACAAAAGGACAGTAAAAACTGGAAGACGTGAAAAAAAATGAAAAAAATAAGGAGAAACCAGAAATTTTAATTCAACGTCATATTTTCGAATCAAGTGCAACATGTTTTTAAATCTTGTAAAGAATTCCCGACTAAATTAGTGGGTTTTCTTTTACACAGTGCAGTGGAGAGAAAAGTAGAGTAAACAATTTTACCTCTATACGGAGAAGGGAAAATTCCTCAAGATTATAATCAGATATGATTCTCAAATCATATTGATCATGAGAAATTGCAAATTGAAAAAAATATCATTACTGGTTTTTAAAAATAGTTGTAAATACTAGGTAAAAAATACTTTTAAAGTAACATAAGAATGTTGGTAATTGAATACTTGAGAAATTCATGATATCACATTTACTTCTCTCTTCTCTTACATAAGTGTTCGGAGAAAGCAATTGTTAAGGGACCAATTGTCGGGGCCAAGTGTGGTTTGGCACCTCCCTTGAGGTTCTGCTCGGAATCGGGTTAGATCTGGTCATTCAGTCTCCACAAGTTAGACTTTTAAAAAAAAATAAAAGCCTTTTTGGTGTCAGTCTCTTGCATCTGCTTAAGGTCTGCTGGTTAAGACATGTAAAGTCATGTTTATCCTGACATGCCCAGCAGTCTCGCCCAGCAGATCCAGTATGAGCCACATGTGGGGACACTCATCAGTGCGAGTGGGGGAGCAGTAAAATAGGCTTAGAGCCGCATTCAGGAAAAGGAGATTGATTCAGGACCAGGTACTGGATGCTACCCTACCAAAGTGACCAGTGACACTTGACACAGAACACAGATGGACACATACTGTATCACAAAATGCTGGATTAACTCAGCGGGTCAGGCAGCATCTCTGGAGGAAAGGAATAGGTGATGTTTGGTGACGGTAGAAGGGACACCTTTCCCTCAGAGGTGCTGCCTGACATGCTGTTACTCCAGCATTTTGATTCTATTTTCAGTATAAATCAGAATCTGCAGTACCTTCCAACACATACATGGACATATGGCCCGTTATGTGCATTTCTAAAACAGGAAAAATGTATTGAGTATTTTTTACATAATTATTTTCTCATATTTCATTGGCGAGGCTCTCCTGTGTTTTGGTGTGTCTGTTGTACATAGCACACAGGGAATCAGGGATGCATGGATCATTGTCACCCAGTAGACTAATAGCTGTTGCCGGTTTTCATAAGATTTTAAGACATAGGAGCAGAATTAGGCCATTTGACCATCAAGTCTGCTCCACCGTTCGAGCACGGCTGATCTTTATTTCCCTCTCAACCCCATTATCATATCCTCCCCAGGAACCTTTGATGCCTCTGCTAATCAAGAATCTATCAATCTCTGCTTTAAAAATACCCAAGAACTTAGCCGCCACAGTTGTCTGGGGCAATGTATTCTATAGATTCACCACACTCTGTCCAAAGAAATTCCTCCTCATCTTCACCCTAAAGATATGTTCTTTTATTCTGAGGCCGAGCCCTCTGGTCCTGGACTCTCCCATTACTGGATACATCCAGTCCATATCTTCTCTATTTAGGCTCTGCATTATTTGTTAGATTTCAATGAGATCCTCCCATATCCTCCTAAACTCCAACAAGTACAGACCCAGAGCTATCAAACGCTCCTCATGTTAACACAATCATTCCTGGGATCAATCTTGTACTCCACTTTGGACCCTCTCCAACACCAGCACATCTTTCCTCAGATATGGGGCCCAAAACTGCTCACAATATTCCAAATGTGGTCTAACAAGCACCTTGTAAACTTTAGCATTACATCCATGCTTGAGATCTTGACCTTCAAACATTCTTCCTCTGACACCAAAAGGCAATGCTGACCCACATGAAGTGATGGTGAATTCCATAATTAATGTATGCCTTCATTGAGAAATGGCTCCTAGGAAATGATCATCCATTTCCAGGGCTTATTGTGCATCTTTATGCCATTAATGCTGCTTAGAAACATAGAAAATAGGCGCAGGAGTAGGCCATTCGACCCTTCGAGCTAGCACCACCATTCACTATGATTATGGCTGATCATCCAAAATCAGTACCCCGATTCTGTTTTCTCCCCATATCCCTTGATTCTGTTAGCCCTAAGAGCTATGTCTAACTCTTCTTGAATACATCTGCTTGTGCAGAGGGTGTAGGTTTGTCAGTTCAATGTCCTTTGTTTAGTGTATGGCCCATTCTCACAATCTCTTCAGTGTGTATAACGTCATGCGGCAGGCATAGAATAACATGGGTTTCTGAGGATGGACAATTTTTTCTTAGGTCATGTTATTTGTTATAAGGGACCGGAATCAACAGCTATTGCGAGGTCAAAAATAGTAGTCGGTTCTGATTCATGCAGCTTTTGTTGAGGCTTTTGTTTACAGTAACAAAGATCAGCTTTAGAGATCAGCTTTTCTAGATGGACCACCTTGGTGATGAATTCCTCTGTGGTAAATAGCAGGGAGAATCCTCTGTTGTGACTATAATTGGATCCATCTCCTTTGCTAAACCAGTTACAGCATCTCTGGTACCTCCTATGTTCGTCGTTCTCAATCAGAGGTCCCTTGGACTTTTGCGGTGCTGATGGTCTTGACATCATGGTGTTGAAGGATTCATGCATGTCCTGGTTATAGCTGAACTTCACATCTCATGCTCTTTCTATCCACCATTTATGTCTTAGGTCACAGGATTCCTGTTGGACCCCGGTCTTCACGTGCTTGCAGAACTATTTTCATTCCCTTGAGGGGTTGTCATGTTTCCAATCCAAGAATTCCAGGCTTTTGAGCAGAATTTCCTTCTGGGTTGCCCATGCTTCCTTATCAAATGAGTCTTGATATTTTTTGGTAGAGGAACTAATTGTGGTGGACCTAAGGGCAGTTCAGATGATGTGGTCACTTCTTGGATTGGTTGAAGTAAGCTGTCTTAGAAGAGCTTTCTTTCCAATATCCTTGAGCCATTTCGCATTGATCTTCTCATGGCAATATTTTTGTCAGGGCTGTTATTTAGTAGATAGGCTGATGAGATAACAGAATGTTTTAGGTGGCTGCCAGTCCAAGTCATTGGTATCTGTCTTGATGAGGGCAATGTGCACATTCATGAGGTCAATCACTTGGATAAGTGGTGTTGCCATGAGGTCTTGGATTGATAAGCAGGATTGAACCATCTTCCCCATGGAAGAGCCACTACCTTCTTCTCTGCCTTGGGCATCTCCAACTAATTATTATTCACTCAGGACAGCAATGTGACAGTAGAACATCTTTGTTTGTCCAAACATCATATCGGAACAAGATCAGATATGCTGCTGTTGAGGATGAACATAAGGGCTCTGAGGTTTCAGATCTCAAACTTTTATAGCACGAAATGAACGTTGCTTGCACATGATCTCTTTCACCATGGGACAGCCATTGAACATTACGAACCACGTGGCTTAACAGTGTTTAATTTAGTTTGGAGATATAGCATGGAAACAGGCTCTTCCGCCACATTGTGTCCATACCGATCATCAATCAGCCATCCACACTAGTTCTATGTTATGCTACTTTCCCATCCACTCCCTACATACTACGGACAATTTACAAAGGGCAAGTCCACAAATCTGCACTTTTTGGGGATATGAGAGGAAACCGGACACCCAGAGGAAACCCATGCGGTTATAGGGAGAATGTGCCAACTCCCCAGAGACAGCACCCTAGGTCAGGATCGAACCAGGTCTCTGGTGCTGTGTGGCAGCAGCTCTACCAGCTGCGCCACTATTCTGCCTGAAGTGTGAGGCCTCGGCTCAGGGATGGGGTTATTGGGTGACTGGAGACCAAGCGCTGCAGCACAAACGTTTGCACAAAGATGGAGATTCACACGTCAGAGACAGCTGACCACTTGCATGCACTCACTCACTCAGACATGGAAATGGGCTAAGGCACAGATGCCCTTGACCACTGGTTCTTTCCCACAGCTTCCACACACCTAAATTTTCTCTGACTTTTGTCAGTCACAATACTGAACCTCCCGTTTGCCAGTGACTCCCTTCCTTCCATCAGAGTTGCCCCCTTCTTTCCAGCATCTTGCCACCAAAGATTCTCCTTTCTTCCTTCCTCCCTCCACGCATCTTCCCCTTCTTTCCTCTGACTTCACTCTCACATCTCTGCAACTTGTCTTCCCATCCACTATCCCCAAACTATGAACTTTCATCAGAAAAGTAATCAGCCTGATTGGGGGACACTGTTTCTCTTTCCACAAATGGTGTCAGCATTTTCTATTTTTATTTCAGATTTACAGTGTCTGCTTTTTTTCTGCTTTTCAAACATCTTCAGAATGTTGTGCTGGGCTGCTAATTTACTACCGCTTTTGTTTCACAGTATAACTTCTTTGTTAAATCTGTCACTTCACTCCGCAATACATTATTGCCACAACCTATGCTGTTTGAAAACTGCAGTCTAACTTAAACATACTTGAGTTCAGTTGAAAAGTCTAGTGCTTTTGCTGCAATCTAATTTTATCCACTCTATTTAGCAAGTTGATGCTGTGCCAGGACAATTACGTGAATTGGCTAATTAAATGTATAACTCCAAAAAGACAGCAATGGTTTTCTTGTGTAGTAAATATACCCGAGCAGAGAGCTGTTATAAATATTTCCATTTCCCAACGTTTTCTGCTCAGTGTACCTAATATAATTTTAACTTTGCTATTAAATGGAATTAATAGTGATTGTTATATAATGGGAAATGATGCAAAAAAGTTTAAACTATGTTTTTACTTCAATTCTCTTCAAAACGCTTTCTTAATGATCCCTTCCTCAACATATTCGTTTTGTACTGGATTCCAGTTTCGTGGCTGCTGCGACATCAACTAATAATCAACCTTGAATGACTTTTCATAGACTAATCAACATGAAGGGATTTGCAGCTGAACTAGATCCTGTCCTCATCTGACTCCACAAATACACAGCTGGGATTTCTATAAAGAGCAAATACCACAGTCAAAATTTTCCTTTAGTCCAAGGTCAGTGAGGCCTCCGCACAAGCTGGGATTAGTTAACTCAGTGCAAACCACAACTGGAACTTTCTTGGCCCGTATACCCTTCTGTTTCTGGACCGGGTTGTTTAAAAAATGCTCAAGTTTAAATGAAAACTTTATCTTGAATAACGCCAGAGACTTGTTCTATTGTTTCACTGCCAGAATTCAAATTCAGTCATCTCTCAGGCTAGTGGAATCTTGAACTAACTCCATCAGAATACAATGGATGCTAGATCAATATTCATTATCGAAGCAAAGATTTTAGTTCATTAAGGATTTTAGTTCATTGAAGATGGTTAAACCTGTTAGCAAGTTAGATAATTCATAATTTAAATGAATGACAGGATTTACACGAGAGTCTGAATGACTTACTCCTGTTCCTATGTTTCCGTGATTCTAAATAGGTATCAGTGGATGGCATGAGTCCAAGCATCCATACATTGAGTTATTTTCCCTTCAGCGGGAAATGTCAGCATTTCAAGCAACTCGGACTGTCATTCTGCATTGCATTCTGGACGTTCCAGTAATGACATGGAGAATAACAAGCTGATTGGAATTATAACTCCTTTCCCCTGTGTTCTGTAACATGTACAAACAATATAAATCTTATTTAAACCTTTTTTGTCCTCTCTGATGAGAAAAAGAAGGCAATATTGAACTCTAAGAGCAAACTCAATGACTATTTTTGTTGGATAACCACACTAATATTTGTGCTGAGCTTTAACTTTGTCTTATGACACCTAATCAACTGCAATGATTAGTCCTGTTACTGTATTTCCAGGATGTTGGAACAGAATACAAATATTGTAATGTTTATTTTCCTTTTTATATATCAGTTTTGCAAGTCTTAAGTTTACACTTTTTCTCAAGTTAAAAGATATATGCTGTGAGAAATGTGTATAGAATTAAGTATATTGAACAATAATTGATAAAACTATTCCCAATACAAAATGAAGTAGGAAAGCAATCTTCCAGTTGCTGCTGTTGAAAGTTAGATCGCTCGTGAAACAATCCTTTAAGTTGTGCTGAACTTACTCGGTACAAGGTTATCAGAAAATATATTGATTTAGCTCAAATGTATGTTTCAAGGTCATTTTCCTTGAGAATAACCACTGAACCTCTTTATTTCTGGCCAAGATATATTTCAGTTGCAGTCTTTCAGTTATTAAAATATGTTACTATAACTGCAGCATAAAATACCCTTTAGACTATTAATCTGATTTGCCAACAACCAACCCGACTAGCACCTATATCTTTAACACTTTCCACCATGTGTTTCAGGTTATG
Source organism: Okamejei kenojei (assembly GCA_035221665.1). Taxonomy (NCBI): domain Eukaryota; kingdom Metazoa; phylum Chordata; class Chondrichthyes; order Rajiformes; family Rajidae; genus Okamejei; species Okamejei kenojei. Next base: position 43,543,332 of record CM069149.1, on the reverse strand, counting down.
AACCTGAGCTGGTTCTGTGATATTCTAACCCTATGGGAAGTGATACTGAATGCCACACAGCAGTGTTAATTAGATGTTCACATTACATTATCGTCAGTTGAGCAGTGTAACTACTGCTTAATACTATCACAATTGTGTCAATCAGAGACTCTCCAGAAGTGAAGGACAGGTTGGGGAGCTAATAATAGCATTATGGGTCAAATATCCCTGTTCTATCCTGTACAATTATTCGTCATTTCATTTTCCTTCAGCTTTGCACCTGTTGCAGTTTTGCAATACAGGAGCTGAGTTTTTTCATTTTGATGCTAAGGATAATTCAGGATACACCGTCTAAAGTTAAGACCCTGAAAATACATGGCAATACATTCATGTATAACAGTTAAATTCACTAATTTGAAGCACTTTTCATTAAATTAAATTAAAGAACTTGTTGAAGAATTCTGCCTACACCAGCGGTAAGAATTTGAAACAAATACCATAAGCATAGTGACCTCAGAGCCCAAGTTTTACATGGTGAAGTATTGACAGTGCTGTCGGGGAGGATTTAAACTAATGTGGCAGGGGGATGGGTACAAGAGCAGAGAGGCAGGTGGGTGTAAAATGAGGGTAGAAGCAATATGTAGCAAGGTGAAAAGTAAAAGTGGCAGGCAGACAAAACCAGGGCAAAAATCAAAAAGGGCCACTTTTCAGCAAAATTGTATAAGGGGTAAGTGCGTTGTAAAGACAAGCCTGAAGGCTTTGTGTCTCAATGCAAGGAGTATTCGTAATAAGGTGGACGAGTTGAACGTGCAGATAGATATTAATGATTATGATATAGTTGGGATCACGGAGACATGGCTCCAGGGTGACGTAGGCTGGGAGCTGAACATCCAGGGATATTCAATATTCAGGAGGGATAGAGAGAAAGGAAAAGGAGGTGGGGTAGCGTTGCTGGTTAGAGAGGAGATTAACGCAATGGAAAGGAAGGACATTAGCTTGGAGGATGTGGAATCGGTATGGGTAGAGCTACAAAACACTAAGGGGCAGAAAACGCTGGTGGGTGTTGTGTACAGGCCACCTAACAGTAGCAGAGAAGTTGGGGATGGTATCAAACAGGAAATTAGAAATGCGTGCGACAAAGGCAAAACAGTTATAATGGGTGACTTCAATCTACATATAGATTGGGTTAATCAAATTGGCAGGGGTGCTGAGGAAGAGGATTTTTTGGAATGTATGCGGGATAGTTATCTAAATCAACATGTAGAGGAACCAACGAGACAGCAGGCTATTTTAGACTGGGTTTTGAGTAATGAGGAAGGGGTAGTTAGCCGTCTTGTTGTACGTGCCCCCTTGGGCAAGAGTGACCATAATATGGTTGAGTTCTTCATTAGGATGGAGAGTGACATTGTTAATGAGGGTATGAGACGTGAATTGGCCAAGATTGACTGGCAATTAATTCTAAAAGGGTTGACGGTGGATATACAATGGAAGACATTTAAAGACTGCATGGATGAACTACAAAAATTGTTCATCCCAGTTTGGCAAAAGAATAAATCGGGGAAGGTAGTGCATCCGTGGATAACAAGGGAAATCAGGGATAGTATCAAAGCAAAGGATGATGCGTACAAAGTAGCCAGAAAAAGCAGCATACCAGAGGACTGGGAGAAATTCAGAGACCAGCAGAGGAGGACAAAGGGCTTAATTAGGAAAGGAAAAATAGATTATGAAAGAAAACTGGCAGGGAACATAAAAACTGACTGCAAAAGTTTTTATAGATATGTGAAGAGAAAGAGGTTAGTTAAAACAAATGTAGGTCCCTTGCAGTCAGAAACAGGTGAGTTGATCATGGGGAACAAGGATATGGCGGACCAATTGAATAACTACTTTGGTTCCATCTTCACTAAGGAAGACATAAATAATCTGCCGGAAATAGCAGGGTCAAAGGAGGAATTGAGTGAAATCCAGGTCAGTCGGGAAGTGGTGTTGGGTAAATTGAATAGATTAAAGGCCGATAAATCCCCAGGGCCAGATAGGCTGCATCCCAGAGTACTTAAGGAAGTAGCTCAGGAAATAGTGGATGCATTAGTGATAATCTTTCAAAACTCTTTAGATTCTGGAGTAGTTCCTGAGGATTGGCAGGTAGCAAATGTAACCCCTCTTTTTAAGAAGGGAGGGAGAGAGAAAACGGGGAATTACAGACCAGTTAGTCTAACATCGGTAGTGGGGAAACTGCTAGAGTCAGTTATTAAAGATGGGATAGCAGCACATTTGGAAAGTGGTGAAATCATTGGACAAAGTCAGCATGGATTTACGAAAGGTAAATCATGTCTGACGAATCTTGTGGAATTTTTCGAGGATGTAACTAGTAGCGTGGATAAGGGAGAACCAGTGGATGTGGTATATCTGGACTTCCAGAAGGCTTTCGACAAGTCCCACATAAGAGATTAGTATACAAACTTAAAGCATATGGTATTAGGGGTTCAGTATTGATGTGGATAGAGAACTGGCTGGCAAACAGGAAGCAAAGAGTAGGAGTAAACGGGTCCTTTTCACAATGGCAGGCAGTGACTAGTGGGGTACCGCAGGGCTCAGTGCTGGGACCCCAGCTATTTACAATATATATTAATGATCTGGATGAGGGAATTGAAGGCAATATCTCCAAGTTTGCGGATGACACTAAGCTGGGGGGCAGTGTTAGCGGTGAGGAGGATGCTAGGAGACTGCAAGGTGACTTGGATAGGCTGGGTGAGTGGGCAAATGTTTGGCAGATGCAGTATAATGTGGATAAATGTGAGGTTATCCACTTTGGTGGCAAAAACAGGAAAGCAGACTATTATTTAAATGGTGGCCGATTAGGAAAAGGGGAGATGCAGCGAGACCTGGGTGTCATGGTACACCAGTCATTGAAAGTAGGCATGCAGGTGCAGCAGGCAGTGAAAAAAGCGAATGGTATGTTAGCTTTCATAGCAAAAGGATTTGAGTACAGGAGCAGGGAGGTTCTACTTCAGTTGTACAGGGTCTTGGTGAGACCACACCTGGAGTATTGCGTACAGTTTTGGTCTCCAAATCTGAGGAAGGACATTATTGCCATAGAGGGAGTGCAGAGAAGGTTCACCAGACTGATTCCTGGGATGTCAGGACTGTCTTATGAAGAAAGACTGGATAGACTCGGTTTATACTCTCTGGAATTTAGGAGATTGAGAGGGGATCTTATAGAAACTTACAAAATTCTTAAGGGGTTGGACAGGCTAGATGCAGGAAGATTGTTCCCGATGTTGGGGAAGTCCAGGACAAGGGGTCACAGCTTAAGGATAAGGGGGAAATCCTTTAAGACCGAGATGAGAAAGACTTTTTTCACACAGAGAGTGGTGAGTCTCTGGAACTCTCTGCCACAGAGGGTAGTTGAGGCCAGTTCATTGGCTATATTTAAGAGTGAGTTGGATGTGGCCCTTGTGGCTAAGGGGATCAGAGGGTATGGAGAGAAGGCAGGTACGGGATACTGAGTTGGATGATCAGCCATGATCATATTGAATGGCGGTGCAGGCTCGAAGGGCTGAATGGCCTACTCCTGCACCTAATTTCTATGTTTCTATGTTTCTATATATTACCAAGACGATTTAACCAGCAATTGGAAACTACCAAACGAAGCTTGGTCACGGATACTTGAATATACACACCAAATTTTGTTCTCACACCATAAACACTGTTCAGGATCATGGGAGCAATATAAATGAACATTTTATACAACTTATAACCTCCTCGTTAATATGATTTGTTCTGCTTTGTTTGATACCAACACCAAATTAATGTTGCAATCTCACTCCATTCATGATGGAAACATAGAAAATAGGTGCAGGATTAGGTCATTCGGCCCCTTCGAGCCAGCACCGCCATTCAATATGATCATGGCCGATCATCTAAAATCAGTACCCCGTTCCTGCGTTTTCCCCATATCCCTTGATTCTTTTAGTCCCAAAAGCTAAATCTAACTCTTTCGTGAAAACATCAAATTAATTGGCTTCCACCACCCTCTGTGGCAGAGAATTGCACTGATTCACAACTCTCTGGGTGATAACGCTTTTCCTCATCTCAGTCCAAAATGGCCTACCCTTATTCTTAAACTGTGTCCCCTGGTTCAGGACTCACCCAAAATCGGGAACATTTTTCCTGCATCTAGCCTGTCCAATCCTTTAAGAATGTTATGTTTCTATAAAATCCCCTCATCCTTCTAAATTCCAGTGAATACAAGCCCAGTCGACCCATTCTTTCATCATATGTCAGTCCCACCATCCTGGGAATTAACCTGGTGAACCTACGCTGCACTCCCTCAATAGCAATAATGTCCTTCCTCAATTTAGGAGACCAAAACTGCACACAATACTCCAGGTGCAGTCTAACTAGTGCCCTGTACAACTGCAGTAGGACCTCCTTGCTCCCAAACTCAAATCCTCTCTCAATGAAGGCCAACATGCCTGCTGTTTCTGCATGCTTACTTTCAGTGACTGATGTACAAGGACACCTAGGTCTCATTGCACCTCCCCTTTTCCTAATCTGACATCATTCAGATAATAATCTGCCTTCCTGTTCTTGCCACGAAAGTGGATAACATCTCATTTATGCTGCATCTGCCACGCATCTGCCCACTCACTCAACCTGTCCAAGTCACCCTGCAGCCTCATAGCATCCTCCTCACAGCTCACACTGCCACCTAGCTTTGTGTCATCCGCAAACTTGGAGATTCCTTCACCTAAATCGTTTATATTGTAAATTACTGGGGTCTCAGCACTGAGCCTTGCAGCACCCCACTAGTCACTGTGAGAGTACATCATCTTGGAAGAGTTCCAGTAGATAAAACCAGGACCACTCCAAAGACATGACCAGCAACTTAGGTTGCGCTAGAGGAGAGAGAACAACAAAGTTCAACAAAAAGAACAACTGTTTTGATACAGATATCCACCCCCCTGCCTTTCTGTATTGGTCCTTTTGCAACTCCCCAGTTCGTTCTTCTGCTCCATCCAACCACTCCACTACTTTTCGCACCTTCCCTTGCTACAAAAAGAGATGCAATTCTTCCCCTTTCATCATCCAGAGACCCAAATATTCCTCCAAGTGAAGCAGTGATTCACTTGAACTTCTTCCAATCTAATGTTCTGCATTCAGTGATCAGAAATGTGGGCATCTCTATGTTGATTGGGTGCCTGCATTGTGGAGCCATTGGTGGAACGAATAACTACTCCTTGTTGACTGCTACTTCAATTCTCCAAACCAATCCCACCTTGACATTCCACAACTTGTATTTCACCTGTATTTCACTACTTTTTTGTTCCTTTAATTTGTGATCTCACTAACTTCCCTTATTTCAAAGCCTTTGTGTACTTTCCGCCCCTTTCTTTCTTTCTCTTAATCTAATGTCTAGGTGATATCTCCAACATATTTCCGCAGCAACTCTGGCCTCATCCTATTGGAAACATTTCCTTTGTCCCTCCTTCCCCCACCCTGTCTCTAACACTCACTCTCTCTTTTCCAGTTCAGATCCAGGGTCATTGATCTGAAGTGTTAGCTCTGTTCCTCTTTCCACAAATGCTGCTTAATCTGCTGAGTGTTTCCAGTGCTTTCTGTTTTTATAACCGGATTAATGTGATTGCTCTGAGAGCCCGCACAGACTTAATGAGTCTGGTGATCTCTTTCTTTGTCACAAAATAATTTGAAAAATAAATATAAAAATTGGTTAGAGTTCATTGATAGTTTGGGCACAAAGTGTGAATTCTCAGAATTCCAGCGAAGATTGGCCATGAGTTTACCCTTGTGCAACCTCTTCTATAATGTTCTTAGACAGAGGTTCTGCTCATTACTAGTGACATGTGCAGACTATCAGTACCATCTCTAAGATTAGGGGCGGCACTATTGCGCAGGGGTAGAGCTCTGCTTCATAGCACCAGAGACTCGGGTTCGATCCTGACTATGGGTGCTGTCTGTGCGGAGTTTGTACGTTTTCTGTGTGACTGCGTGGGTTTTCTCTGGGTGCTCCAGTTTCCTCTCACATTCCAAAGATGTCCTGTCCCTTAATCAATTCTTTAACGACACTGTTGTTGGCTCTTTTAATCTATGGGCTTCAACCTTGCAGACAAGCCTATCAATTGGCACTACTAAATGCTTCTATGAAGTCTGTATATACCACATCATTTATAGTTCCCTTAATCATTTTCTCCGTAATCTCAAAAACATCCAAGCAGATTAGTTAAAGACAAGTTTCTTATTACAAATCCATGCTAGCTTCCATTGATTAATCAAGGCTTGTTCAATTAACTTCTGGATGTGTCTGGGGTTATAGTTTCCAAAAGCTTCCCTTTTGCCAAGCTTAAATGGACATCCATAGCTACTGGGTTTATCCAATTCCCCTTTTGAATAAGGGCATAATTTTTGCTTTTATCCTGTGAGACCAAGTCTGTATCGAAGGATTAAAAGATTATGGCCAGTAAATCCATAATTTCCATTCTTAATTTCCTTTAAGAAAATGTGAAATGATTTCAATAATTATTTTATTTGAATAGCTGTGGCTGATTCTTTTACTAATTTTGGGGGAGTTGATAAGAATTTGGTGTGAATAACGCTAATGGCCACAACAAAGGATTAGTTTACGTGCGTGGTTGCTGATCAGCTTGGACTCGCTCAGTGTGAAGGTCTGTTGCTGTACTGTATTTCTCTTTAAAGTTATATTAATCTGGATTGGGAGCAGGGAAAAATGGAAAACATGAGTTCCAGTGCATGTGGGAAACCGAGGAGCCAATTTTTTCCCTGCATGTAGTTAGCAAGGTTCATTAATTCCAGCAATACAGCTCCACAGTAACTATCTGTGTTTGTATTTTAAATTTGATAGAATATGTTCCCAGATTAACTTTTACATATTGTGATATAGTGATCTCAATTGTTTATTTAATATTTGCTTCAGCATCAATAACAATGGGATCAGTGGATTAATTTAAATTCTACAGCTGGGTACAAAATATGTGCTGTGGGATTTGCTGTTCCTCTTTCTGCCCTCTGTTTCATTCACCCCTAAATATCCTATGTAGGTAATTGAAAGATTTTACTTGACATTACACATGGTATCTATCCTGTTGCAAAATTCTACAAAACTTTCTTAGATTGTTTAAAATAAAACATCTCTAAAGCATATTTTATAATTAACTGAAATTGTTTATTCTTGCAAGCTTCTCTTTTGCTGTTCTTTAACGATGGCTTTCAAATTATTTTTTGGAGGCCTCTTAATCTGAGTTTTGCAGGAAATAGTTTAACCTCTTCAGTACCACCCCCGAGTATGGCCAATAGTGAAAAAAAACTTGGCAGTGAACAGGTTAAGAAGACTGTATCCAAATTAGGAAGTTCAAAAATATAGGACAGGTTTTGTTCTTGTTACACGCTGAGCTCAGCATAATACAGCTTGTACAACTTTCACATCTGTTCATTTTATTATGATTCCCACTCTTTACTTAGATAAGTTTGACTAAAATTATTCTGGGTGTAGTTTGTCAGTATTGCTCATCATTATCATGCAATTGAAAGGTAAGCAACATGACTACTCAATTTCTGAATGATTAAGTTGGTTGTCAGTAGTGATTCATCTCTTCACTTTCTGTAATAATTCGCTTTATTTCGTGATCACTTGCAAATGATTTACATTTTATGCCAAAATCACTGGATAGTGGGTTCTGATCAACAATTGCTGTGTAGTTTTCTTTATGCAATTAAGTATCCATGATTTTGCTGTATAGATAATTTTGCATCTGTGAATATAGATTGTTATGTCGAATATGTATAATTTTCATGTCGCTGTGTAGTTGTGGAAATATGAACTTCAGTAAATTTATGTGCATATGAATAATTTTGCCTGCACTTTAATGTGTTTAATTAATTAACAGTACAATATATGTATGACATCAATGTAGTGTTGTATGTTCATACTTTTTGCTTGTGAAATCAGGAGTGTGAATATTATTTCTATACAGCATGAAAGCCTTTAGACAACTTATCGATTACTCAATGCATTGTAAAGTGACAAAAAGCATGCTTGCATTAACTCAAGATTAGTGTGTTCTCACACTATCTAACAGTCAACCTACTTTCAAAATACAGTCAGTGCTTTATCAACAGCAAATAATTTGAAGGGCAACGTCACACATGTACTAAACTATCTATAAACTTTTAGACAAAGCATCGAGCAATCAATTAATTATCTCAGTACTTTCATGTAATATTGAAAATATATAAATGAATAATTGATAACTTAATTAAAAAGTATAAAACATTTTTCCTTTTCCCCCACACATTGACAGTATCTTCTTTCCCTAAATTGTCCTCTGTGGAGTGGAATTATTTTTCCAGTGATATATATTACATTGTTGTATGGAAACATCTGCATAATGTGCTGATTTTAGTTAACTCTGTGCAGAGTACATAAACTATTTACTCAAAAATGCATTTTATGCATAAAATTGTATTTCAGAACTTCACAGTTCCAGATCAGAAGAGCTCAACTTTCTTTATTATTAATCGTATTACAGCTATGAGGGAATAGTTGGGAGAATGATGGACATATACTGAAAACAGGACTGTATAATATATTTAAGTTTCATAACTGAAAAGGAAATGATTGCTGTTGTTGGAAATCTTAAACAAAAGCAGAAACAGTAGGGATACTCAGCATCTATGGAGAGAGAAGCAGAGACAATATGCAGCAGAGATTTGCCTATTCATCGGTCATGTCATTCTCTGCATGGCTTGGAGGTACCACTCTATCTGAAGTTTTAATATTACTTTTTATTACATAGATCACTGTTACATTAGTCTACTGTATTAACACATGTACTATAATAGCATTTAAAATATACTTGGATAGGTACAGCTTAGACAAATGCAAACAAATGGAACAAGCTTAGATGGGGCATCTTGGTCGACTTGGACAAGTTGGGTTGTGTCCATGCTATATGACTCTATAACATATTTTACAGCCACACAGTTGGAAGCATAAGTTAAATTATCTTTAATATTTGAGTTCAGAACGGTACCTAACTTCATAAAATTCATCCACATTGTTTAGTGAGGGGATTTGCTAGAATATCCTTCTTTGCCCAATAGCAAACTATGTTTAGATAGGTAATTAATTTTTTTAAAGATTTATTCAGGGAAAGTTTGATTTGAAATGTTTATAATTTAGCATCTAAATTATGTGAAATGGAGAAAGTTGTTGATTTGTGTGTGACATGGACATTGCTGGCAGTCCTGACACTTATTGACTAACCCAGAATTTAAGTGGTAGTTAAGAGTCAACCATAGCGATGGATCTGGATTCACATAAAGGCCAAGATGGCCGATTTCCCTCACTAAAAGGCATTAGTACACCATATGATTCAGTTTATGACAGTCTGGTAGTTTTATGGTTTCCATTCCTGGTTACCTGTTATTAAAAACAAGTCTAGATGTATTTACCTTTTGAATTTACATTATGCAATCTGCCTATCTGGATTAATGGCTTAAAATCTGGCTACTGGTCCGACAGCCAGGCCTCTGTACATCTATGCAAGAAGAGAAATTGTGCAATGACTCTAGGATGAATATTCAACCAACAGCACAGGAAGAGAACTTGTTGCTTGTCAGAAGTGTAGTTAAAGGCCTGCAACACGGCGTGACTGACTAATAGAGGGCTGTATTGAAGCTGTCACAACGACACAGAATATAACACAGACAGAAGATGTGGGACTTAAGGGATGTGTCATAGAAGCATTATTAGAACAGTTTCATATGGAGTGCAATATGAAGTACGAAAATTTGATGAACCAACTGCAATTTACTGAATGCTGTTTAGCATCTTAAAAGAAAATGTGAAAAATATGATATGGTTACCAAGGGTATTGAACTATAAGCTTAGAACAATGTTGGTACAGTATAGCAAAGGGATAAAGTTACTAGAACTGTTCCTTATGGAGTATGAAAATTTGATGATCTAACTGTAATTTAATAAATTCAGTTTAGCATCTTATAAGGAAATTGTGATAATATGATAGGGCTACCCAGGGTATTGAAGTATAAGTTTAGAGAAACGTTGGTGCACTATACCAAAGGCATATTACCATACGTTTTCCATATGAAGTATGAAAATATGAAGAAGCAACTGTAATTAAATACATTATGTGCAGCATCTTAAAAGCAAATGAAAATATGAAGGAGCTATAAAGGGCATTATAAAATGTTCACTTAAAGTAATGTTGGTACCATATAGCAAATAGATAACATTACTAAAACTGTTCAATGTGAAAGTATGAACATTTGATGAACTGACTAATTTAATAAATTATGTACAGTTTGCATCTGAAAAGAAAATGTGACAGGGCTACAGGGCTACCATGGGCGGAGAGAATGAGAATGTAGAAAAAGTGCCACTTTTTTTGTAAATGTAGGACAGCAATCTTTTATGCAGGAGTCAAACAATGGCTACAGTAATTTAGTAAAAAAATATCCACTACATTCCTGCAAGTAAATTAGTATAAAAAAATACTATAGAACACATCTGCATTCCTGCAAGTAAATTAGTATAAAATACATGTGCACTACAAAACACATCTGCATTCCTGCAAGTTAATTTGTAAATATACATGCTCTACCACACATTTGCATTCCTGCAAGTAAATTAGTAAAAAATATATATGCACTACAAAGCACATCTGCATTCCAGTGTTCCATAGAAATATAGAAAACATAGAAAAATGGGTGCAGGAGTAGGCCATTTGGCCCTCGAGCCAGCACCGCCATTCAATTTTCACCAATCACCAATTTTCTATCCTTGTCAGCACTCTACCCCCAATACCATGTGCCCTAATTTTGCACACTAATCTTCTATGTGGGACCTTATCAAATGCTTTCTGAAAGTCCGGGTACACTACATCCAAGGGAGAGGCAGTGGATGTAGTATACCTGGACTTTCAGAAAGCATTTGATAAGGTCCCACATAGGAGATTAGTGGGCAAAATTAGGGCACATGGTATTGGGGGTAGAGTGCTGACATGGATAGAAAATTGGTTGGCAGACAGGAAACAGAGATTAGGGATTAACGGGTCCCTTTCAGAATGGCAGGAAGTGACTAGTGGAGTACCGCAAGGCTCGGTGCTGGGACCGCAGCTATTTGACAATATACATCAATGATTTGGATGAAGGAATTCAAAGTAACATTAGCAAATTTGCAGATGACACAAAGCAGGGTGACAGTGTGATCTGTGAGGAGGATGCTATGAGAATGCAGGGTGACTTGGACAGGTGGGGGGAGTGGGCAGATGCATGGCAGATGAGGTTTAATGCGGATAAATGTAAGGTTATCCACTTTGGTAGCAAAAACAGTAAGGCAGATTACTATCTAAATGGCGTCAAGTTGGGAAAAGGGGAAGTACAAGGGGATCCGGGGGTCCTTGTACATCAGTCTATGAAAGTAAGCATGCAGGGCCAGAAGGCAGTGAAGAAAGCGAATAGCATGTTGGCCTTTATAACAAGAAGAATCGAATAGAGGAGCAAAGAGGTCCTTCTGCAGTTGTACAGAGCCCTAGTGAGACCACACCTGGAGTATTGTGTGCAGTTTTGGTCCCCTAATTTGAGGAAGGACATTCTTGCTATTGCGGGAGCGCAGAGTAGATTTACAAGGTTAATTCCCGGGATGGCGGGACTGTCATATGCTGAGAGAATGGAGCAGCTGGGCTTATACACTCTGGAGTTTAGAAGGCTTGGGATCTCATTGAAACATATAAGATTGTTAAGGGTTTGGATACGCTAGAGGCAGGAAACATGTTCCCGATGTTGGGGGAGTCCAGAACCAGGGGGCACAGTTTAAGAATAAGGAGTACGCCATTTAGAACGGAGACAAGGAAACACTTTTTCTCACAGAGAGTGGTGAGTCTGTGGAATTCTCTGCCTCAGAGGGCGGTAGAGCAGGTTCTCTGGATGCTTTCAAGAGAGAGCTAGATAGGGCTCTTAAATATAGCGGAGACAGGGGATATGGGGAGAAGGCAGGAAAGGGGTACTGATTGGGGATGATCAGCCATGATCACATTGAATGGCGGTGCTGGCTCGAAGGGCCGAATGGCCTACTCCTGCACCTATTGTCTATTGTCAATATGATCATGGCTGATCATCTAAAATCAGTACCCTGTTCCTGCCTCCCCCCATATTCCTTGATTCCTTTAGCCTTAAGAGCTAAATCTAACTCTCTCTTGAAAACATCCAGTGAATTGGCTTCCACCACCATCAGTGGCAGAGAATTCCACAGATTCACAACTCTCTGGGTGAAAACGATTTTTCTCATCTCAGTCCTAAATGGCCTACCCCATATTCTTGAACTGTGACCCCTGGTTCTGGACTCCCCCAAAATCGAGAACATTTTCCCTGCATCTACCCTGTCCAATCCTTTAAGAATTGTATATGTTTCTATAAGATATCCTCTCATCCTTCTAAATTCCAGTGAAAACAAGCCCAGTCAATCAATTTCTTTCTTCATATGTCAGCCCCCCCTATCCTGGGAATTAATCTGTGGAACCTACATTGCACTACCTCAATAGCAGTAATGTCCTTCCTCAAAATAGGCCACCAAAACTGCACACAATACTCCAGGTGCGATCTCACCAGGTCCCTGTACAACTGCAGTAGGAACTCCTTGTTCCTAAACTCAAATCCTCTTGCAATGAAGGCCAATTTGCCATTAGCTTTCTTCACTCATTGCCTGCTGTACCTGCATGCTTACTTTTAGTGACTGGTGTACAAGCACACCCAGGTCTGTTGCACCTCTTTTTCCTAATCTGACCCCATTCAGATAATAATCTTCCTTCCTGTTCTTGCCACCAGTGGGTAACATCACATTTATCCACATATAACCTCACATTGATCCACAACTAACCTCACATTTAACCATATATAACCTCACATTTATCCACATATTAAGTATGAAAAATTGATGAAGCAACTATAAATAAATATGTGCAGCGCCTTAAAAGCAAATGAAAATATCAAGGAGCTACCAGTGGAATTATAATATTGTTTACTTGCAGGAATGCAGATGTGCATTGTAAAGCACATCTGCATTCGTGCAACCAGTAAGCTTGAGTCCAGGGTGTGTGTGTGTGCTTGCACGGCCACTCGGTCCGCTAGTAAAAGGCGCGCGTTCTGTCACGCCGCCCTTTCCATCTTTGCTTTCTTTTCCAACTGCCGTGCGCGCGCGACGTTCCACCCACTTCCGCTTCCTCCACCCAGGTGAGCGGAGAAGGGCATAAAGAAGCAGCGCCCGGAGACAAAATGGCGTCATGTCCACCCACCCTCTCCCGAGGAGAACAAAACACAACCCCCCCCCCGCAATTCTCGCTGCAGCTTGTTTTTAAACAAGCAGAAAACATCTGTTTCGGGGTTTTCGGATCGGCCCTAGTTGCCTCATAACTTTACTGCCCTTCAAGCAAAGTCCACAGTAAAAGTCAAGTTCAAGTTCGGCGTTAGATTTAAATAAATTAACATAAACGTCCCGACCTTTCTTTTAAATTTGTCCCTGGTACAAGGGGGGAGAAATTAACTTTTAATATTGTAAATGACACGGCCGTTCTTGAAGATGGGTGGAGAATTTATTTCTGCGACGACCGAGAATTTAAAAGGAGAATCTAGCCATTCAAATATTCGGAAGTTTTATATTTTATGCACTTATTCCTTGCGCGCCATTTTGATGGAGGATAAATGAGAAAAGTCAAGTTGAAGTCCGTCAGTTCCTGCAGCTGGGAAAGAAAACCATTAACACTGAATTAAATCCAACAAACGAATTGAGTGTAACTTACGTTTACGTGACATGAACTTCTGAAGAAAAATTGCCGTTTAATGTGGTAACTCTGAGGCAACTTTTTTTCTCACTTTCCCTTTCAGAACTAAATAGACTTATTTGCAGTTAAACGTGCAAGATTTTTAAAAAACTATTTTTTCATTGTTCCTCATTCTCCTTCTCGCCGCCATTTTCAACAGTTAAGGGTTTTTTTTAAGTTCAAGACAGTGCGTCGCCGGTAATTCTTCCAAAAAACCGAGTCAAACTTCCAGCTTTTCGTTCTGAATACGAGAGACTTCAACACTCGCAAACAACGATTCCGTACACCGAAAAAACTTTCCAACGATTTCTATTTTCCGCTATAACTCGACTGCAATTTGTTAATAAATGAATTTTCTGCTGATGCCGATAATAATTGAGGCAAAAGAGCGAAATATGTATCGATTTTTTTTAAAACGAACTCCGGAGTGTTCGTCTTTCCCTCATTCTGTCACAAGCACAGGTATATGAGTGAGAACTATCTGAACTCTAAAGAAGGACAGAGAAAAGTTATTGGAAAGGGGAAGGCGTAGATCGTGATTTAATGTTATTACTTAATAATTAAACTTAAAATCTCATTGTCGGTGACGGAAGCGGAGATGAACTGTAGTTTGAAGTGCCGAGAAGCTGACAGCGCTCCGGCTTCTTTTTGCTTTTATTTGTGATCCCAAGCAAAACATAAACACTGCATCCAAAGGTACAACACCGAGGGAGTGCGTGGACTTGCTTTAGAAGCAAATCTCGAGTTTGTATTGTTGATTTCTACAAACGGTAAGGCGATATCATCCAAGTGTGGTTTTGTATCTTAAGTTCCCCCCCCCCCCCCCAAACCATTGCCACTTTTTTTTGTCAGTAAACAAGCCCATACTTTGATCTTTGTTATTACTTTTTACCGAGAGATACGGAATTTATCGGTAATGGTTCCTGTTTATACCACATTCATTTGCATCATTTGGAGAAGTCATTTTTTTAAAAACGGTACCGAGATGAACATAGTCGTAATTATTTAAAATTTGATTCGTATATGAATCTAACTACAATGGCATAAAATATTAATTGCTGAGTATGTTGCAGAATGCAATTGGGGGATTATACTAACGTTTTGAAATATTAAAAAAAATTACTGTCATGCGATAAATGTAGCTACAATGTGTAATTTCCGTTTTGTAAAGCGAGGAAGCGCAAAGACCATTTTTGCTTTGGTGATTTTTCAAATAAAGTTTATATATTTGTAGAGAAACTAGTAACTTTAGAATATAGTAAATTAATAAAAATTGTGAACCAATTTCCTCATGTCCACAAATATAAAACTCCGTGAGTTTACAATAATAGTTAATTGTTGTTCTTAATGAAAAGCTTTGTCTCTGTCTCTTCTGAACCTTCTTCCCCCCCCCCCCCCCCCCCACCAGAACCCTGCCCCCAACTTTTGAAATTTTGCTCGCTTTCATCCTTTTCTCCCACATTTGCTTTTGAAAAAGTGTAACTATTTAGGACTATAAAGTTCACTGTAACCAGTACTTCCATTGAAGGGCATCCCTTTTAATCGGTAGTGTAAGTTAGCACTTCATTTTTTCAGGTTTTGTGTCTTTTAGATCGACTGTTCATCCACTAGGAGTTCCAACGGAAACCCAAATTTGCTGAACCATGTTTATTAAAATTGAAACTATACTCAAATGTCAGTTGAGCTCAGATGGGAGTAAACATAACATAACTTTAACAGGAGGCCAATGTTTCTAAAACTAAATCCAGGCAATGCTGTTCTGCTCACACAAAGTCTCACCATGCAAGTTGACATGTTCTTATTTGTTGTGTGTTGTACTGGAAGTGGTAATTACAGGTTTTGCACATCAAATAATGGCTCCATACACACTTCAGTAGAATTTAGTTTAAAAATCTGTGCCAGCCTGTAATTCAAATTAAATTTGGTTGAACAGATTGAAAGAATCCACCATAAACAAAACGTACATTGTCAGAATTTTGACCTGGAGATTCTTGAGGTTTATACTTCCTTGCAAGTCTCATTACTCAAGTCTCATTACTCTATTGGATGATACAAATTACATCATTTTCTTTTTCAAAATACCAGAATCGTTATTTATTTTACTAAGCTTTTAATTATCTTGCCATCTCTGAAATATTTTAGAAATCAATTAAATTCATTTTTATGAGTCCTGAAAAAAATGCGAACAGTTTTAGAGGCTACCACATACATTTTCACACATTCAAGTAATTAACCTTTTTCTAGTCAACAATAATAAAAATGCTTTTAAATTGACGAACAGCAACTCCTCAAAAAGTTGTTGGATTTTTTTGTCACAATATTAATACTTTTACTCAATGTCCATACTGTTTTGGTTGTAAGCTACCCAAGCAGAATATGAGGAGCTGTTCCTCCAGTTTGGTAGTGATTGGACATTGAATTTTCCAAGTTTAGGCAACTAACCAACAAACAAATCCTTTCCATACTTGTTACCCTCTCTCTTTATGCCCCACCTGATGCACACCCATTTCTCCCACAATCCCGTCCCCTTTTATCCGCATCCCCTTCCACTTGTATACTTTCCTTTGTTTTCATACTTCAAGCGTCTTCACTCTCATTCCCACTACCTTTTGTCTTTTCATTTCTGGCCTTTGTCCAACAATCTGCCAATCTAATGCACCCATCACTTGCCGTTTTTTCTCCTCCCACCCCCAACTATTCCAACTCCCCCCCCCCCCCCCAACCAATCAGTCTGAAGAAGGGTCTGAAACATCACCCACTCTAAAGATGCTGCCCGTCCTGCTGAGTTACTTTAGCACTTTTATTTGTAAACCACCATCTACAGTTCTTAGTGTCATTAAGTGATCCAAGCTGGCTGTAATTCTTAATGTAAACACAAGGAACTGCAGATACTGGTTTACAAAAAAAAAGACACAGAGTGCTGGAATAGCCCAGCGGATCAAGCAGCATCTGGAGAATGTGGATAGGGGATATTTTGCATCAGAAACTTCTTCATACTGATTGTAGTAGGGAGGAAGAAAGCTGAAAGGGAGGTGGGGGTGGAACAAAGTCTGGCAAGTGATATGCGGATGCAGGTCGGATGGGGGGATTGGCAGATGGTTGGGCAATGGTCAGAGATGAAAAGACAAAAGCCATGAGATCAGGCTAGAAGATGTGCAACATGTGCAATCAGATAAAGGAATATAGGAGGAAGGAGAAGGGGCAAAAAAAAAGGGGGGGATTGCTTTGTAGGTGAGTTACTGTCAATTGGAGAATTTGTTCATACCTTTAGGCTATAAGCTATCCAAAGGGAATATGAGGTATGATTACTCCAGGTTGCCTGTTGCATCACTCTGGCAAGGAGGGGGCCCAGGACAAAACGGTCAGTACGGGAAGGGGAGTTAAATGGTTAACCCGTAAGATACATTTCAAATATTTTTCCTCTCAACTTAAACCTATGTCCCCAGTTTTTTACTCCCCTACTCAGGGAAAAAGACTATGGTTGTTCACCTTATCTACGCTGCTCGTGATTTTATATACTTGTATATCCTTGTATGAGGTAACCTTTCAGCCTCCGCTGATCCACGGAAAAAAGACCTGGCCTATCCAGCCTCTCCTTAAATCCAAACCCTCCGGACCTGGTAACATTCTTGTCAATTTATTTTGTATAACTATTGTTAAACATGTGTAACTTTGTAAAAATATCCACATTGTATAAGTATTTTTAATTTAGGCCTGTCCAAGAACCTTTTCAGTGCCATTGGTTACTGCTGCTAATGATCTGAAAGTTCTATTTTTATTAGAGTTGGCATAAAAGTCTATATCAATTTACATAATGATTTGGGGGAAGTATCAATAGGATTTCCTTATCAGAATTTGATTTCTATGTGCCTCACACTAATGCTTCCTCGATATCGCTGATGTCAAACCAAGCAAATACTAAGTGAATCTTGGCCAAGCATAAATTGATAAAGCATAAACAACATTTTTTTTAAATGGTTCCTGTTCTCTTGTCCTTTTGCTGATGATTCTCTCAATATTTCATTACTAAAGCTTTTCCTTTATTGGCTGTCTCAGTGTGTTTCATCTCTACTTGAAAATGGAAAGAATGCTGGACCACCCGACAAGTGCCTAACCAAGTAACTCCTCTTATGAATGGCGACTTATTTATTGATAAATTAATATGTTATTTCAAATATATAAATTTAAAGTTAACATATATTTTGTGGGGGGAAAAAGTCATCAAAAGTCTCCAAAATGTAAAAATAACATTTACTGAAGGTACATATTATCTTGCTATTCACCACAGATAATACAATGGTTTATATTTACAACCTTCTTTGCCGCATTGTTAGAACATCATGGAACTTAGCAAAAAGATTTAAGGAATGTAAAACTTTTAATACATTTTTTTAAATGTTTTAAATTTAATTGCATGGCAATTCATTCCAAAGGATTTCAAAATAAAGTCTTGTTGTAACACCTGTAGTTTACCCTTCCAGTTAAATAATCAATTATTAAATTTGCACACACATTCATGTTGACTTTACAATTTAAAATGAAAATAACCTTGATAAGAAGGTTCTTCCCAGTGCAATAAGAATGCAGTATTAGGGCTGCTTAAGTAATCCTGAATAATGTTTGCCAGAACTAGACGGTTGAGAGTCTGCATTTGTTTGATTTTATATTATGTCAGTACCAATACTGCTCTTCAGCTTTTCTGTTAATGCAGAAAACTTAATTGGGTAAAGTTCTGTATTGGATTTGTTTCAAATTCACCTCATGTGAATGGGATAAAAATTTCACCAATCTGTTTGTCGGGAGGTCTCTATGAAATTTGTTTGAACATTCTTAGTGTACTTGTCATGGACATGAAGCATACATTAGACATGTCTCAGATGCCCTGTCTTAGTCAGAGTAGGGACAGGTGGGTAGCAAGAGAAATAGGAGGAAATGTCACAGTGATTAATTAGTGTGTACTTTATTGAGATTAGAGTATAACATGTGTCATCCCATCCTTAGTATATTTGATCTGAGTGTACTGATGCTGAGATGCAGTCCAGAAAATTGGAGGAATCTGATCTTCACTGCTATTATCAATTTGTTTTAAATGAGTTTTATAAATCTTATGAGATTCTTGAAGAATCGGTTTGCATTGCAACCTGGATGCAAAGGCCTTTTAGAGATATACAGTGGCCCAAATAAAATTAGCAATGTGACTAACGTGTGTGAAACAGATCTCTCAAAGTTTTTGAAGCTGCAATCTTTCAGATGCCTGATAGATTATCGGTAGTCACCATGCCAAGTGAAATAAAATTGGCTTTGGAAGCACTCTAGGCTTAAGTAACACAACCTCCAACTGACCCCTGAAAGGCTGCTTTTATCACCTTCTCAGAATGCCGGTGGTTACACTGTATGTGTTGCCATTGATTCTAAGAAGTGGTCACTACAGGTTTTTGGTTCTGTTTAGTGAAAACGTTCTCATATCTCTATGTTGCTCAATGCTACCTCTAAATTGGTAATGAATCCCTAATAGAGATGGTCCTGTAAATCTTGCCGGTAATTTAGTTTGATGGGAGAAGTTGAATCAATTATGGATTTTATTGTCTCCTGAGGTAAGGATCCAAATCCTGAGCAAGTAAATAGTAAGATTAAATGAGAACTTACCAGTTCAAAGTTTGATCCTTATTTTATGAGGAGTGATGTTGAGGGATTACGTGAAGAAGCCCCGCCAGGCGCATGCGCGTCATACTTCAAAGCAGCGGCGTGAAAACACAGAAAACAAATAGCCGAAGTAACATAGTAAGGCTCGTAGAAGACTAGAACTACCAGATGATCTCTTAGATTATGAGGGTGGGAGCGGAGGGGATGTAATCCCTCAACGTCACTCCTCGTAAAATAAGGATCAAACTTTGAACTGGTAAGTTCTCGTTTAATCTTACTATTTTACTTCGGAGTCACGTGAGTGACTACGTGAAGATTTCAAAGCTCTGTATTTTCATGCTGTAGATGCACACCATATGACAATTTGCTTCGGTTGACACAGTAGGGAATAAATAATATATTGAACATTGCTTCGAATTATTCAATAACTATTGTTAACAATAATAAACACAGGAATAACCCCTCTGTCTCAGGGAAAATTACAAACAATGATAGAAAACAAAGCAAATGAATTAAATGTGACCCAAAACAGCATGCCCAAACCGTGGCACGGTCTGTACAGGTTTGTCAGAAAATTGAGAAAATGTTGCTTCTCGAGACCATCCTGCGGCCTCGAAGATTTGGTCTAACGGCACGTCCTGAGCCTTCGCCGCGGAGATCAATGCCGCCCTGGTGGAGTGAGAGTTAAAGACAGGAATGTCGACTCCAGCATAAATGAGAACCTGTTTCAACCATGTAGAAATAGTTTGTGCTGACACTCTTTTATATGTCTTTTTGTGACTAATGAGCAGTCCTGTCTCAGAACCTATGAGACTCCTTGTAACCTTAATATATTGGCTTAAGTTATATGGCGTAACTACATATAACATTTGGTCAACAAGATAGGCTTTAAACGTCACCTTGATTCCAGCCAGGCTGGGCCTGCTTTGTTTGATTAAATCATAGACATAGAAGTTAATGTCATTGACAGACAAATGCATACAAGGTATTCGTAAGAATTGTAATGTTTGTACACGTTGTGCTGAAACCAGCGCTATTAGCATAACCACAGCAAGAGTTAATCTCTGCGTAAATAATGAAGTAATTGGAACCCATTGCCGAAGCATTGTGAGAACAGAAGTGATGTCCCAGATTTCTGTATAGCGAGGTTTCAGAGGGTTTTTATTAAAAATTCCTCATAAATCGGGATACTAATGGATGAGACCCGATAGGATGTTGTTCTGAAGACTGCCCGCAATAAGAGGACAACACACTCAGAGCGCTGGTAATGTCACTATATACGCAGGTGCTCATCAAAATGCAACTTAGCAAGGAACTCCAACACATCACATATGCTTGCATTATAATAAGACATATAGGATTGTACACAGAAACAGTTCCCATTTCTTTATGTGAACCATATATTGTTTTTTGAGTGCTATTTCGACAGCCTGCTGTGAGAACCACCATGGCCCTGTTCGACAATCCAAGTCCTTGGAAATGTCTGGTCAGAACCTGCAGACCAACAATTAATACGGTCATGTAAAGGGTGACTTTCTCATGTAACCGGATGCACCAAGAAATTACTGCAGCTGGGAATCATGAATGACTGAACCATCATTGAAAACACTAAGGGGAACCCTGGTTGTGTTAGCCAATCTGGGACCACCAAAACACCTGTGGCGGAGTCTCACTCTATTGTGGTGAGACAGTTCAGGATGAAAACATGGAGGAATTGCATAAAATTTTAGTGCCCCCAATGTAACGAGACTGCATCCACGGCAACTGCACCTGGATCTGGTTCCCATGAAACATATTTAGGCAACTGGTGATGTAATCTGGATGGAACAAATCAATGGCTGGCAACCCAAATCGAGTGACAATTGTGTGACAAAGTTTAGAATTCAACATCCACTCTATATTGGCATGAAATGTACGCGACCTATGGTCGGCCACCACATTAGCTATAGGTGGTGAATGAATGGCTGAAACGCAGATATGCCTTGACATGCACCAATGCCACATGACGGTACCCAGTTAACACATGATACTGATCATGCTCCTCCCATATGATTAATATATGCCACTGCTGTGGTGTTATCAATCAGGAGTTGAATGTGTAAATCCTTCATTGAGGAGCAATATGCCTTTACCCATAAAATGCCCCCAATAATGCGAAATAATTGATCCCGTGTGTGTGGCGAATCAACCCTTCGTGTTCATGCCAGCTACCCCCACAGCTAGACTCGGTGTCCGTAGCCCCCCATCCGAGAGCGCTGACATCAGTCTGGAAGATTAGGGAAGAATCTAGTACCCAAAATGTTATTGGTAGGTAGATTAACATTAACAATGCACCACTGCAATTCTGCGAGAGCTGTGGTTGGTAACTGAATAACCCGATGAAAATGGCCGGCATTCGATTTTAGTACTAGTTCTCATGATCTCTGCAAATGTTGATAATACAAAGGCCCGAATGTACTGCAGGAACCTGCTCACCATTTACCAATGACCGTAGCGTCTTCTCGGATAGAGGGATAAGGTTTTGTGGGAGGCAAATACAGACATCATCATCATTGACAACCTTGGCTGTTGGTAATGTTACTGTTATAGCAACGGAATTAATAAGAAACCCCAAATACTCAATATTTTGGGTTGGCTGTAACTTGGACTTAGTTGGATGGAACAACCCCTAATGACTCAAGCACCGATTCTTCAGCTGACTCATTAGTGTTGCTGATAATTAAGATATCAGCTAAATAAGCAATTACAATGTGATGATGGGCTGAATAGCACCAGCACAGGTTTTAACAAATTAATAAATAGCCTGGGTGCTGAACTTAATCCATGAGTCAATGCTTTGTATTGCCACAGCTGTGCCATCCAATTAAATATCAAGTACCTGCGATAATGAGCATGAATTGGCAGTGAATAATACACATCGTGCAAACCAATAGTTGCCACATAACAGCCCAGTGATAGCAGGTGTTTAGCAGTAACGAATCTAAGTGATTGAGGACGAGAATTTTACTTCGGAGTCACGTGAGTGACTACGTGAAGAACCCCGCCTGGCGCTGGAACGGCATTACGTCGACGCTGACGGCAGAAGGAAGAGCTGCAGAGGCTAGCTCGTCGACAGCGGTAGGTACGGAACCGGCAGGTAAGTGCAGTTGAAAAACTTTTTAGGGTCTGGAAAACTCCGTGCCTGGTGTATTGAACCAGGATTTGAAATGAATTTAAAAACAAAAATAAAATAAAAGAGTAAAATAGAACAAAAATACTCTATAATACAACGGAGTTTTAAAAAAGAACGTCCCGGGGGAATACCCAGCGATCGGGACGGGAGATTAATTACGGAGCCGGTTCCGATACTGGTGACCGTTAAAAATACGTTAGGGAGGTTAGATGCTCCACAAACTTTTTGGCAGGGGGGGGAAATTTTAAATAAGTCAGAAAGGCCATATTTTAAAAAGTTAATAAAGGCCTTCAGACGGAAAATAATAGGAATATTCCCTAACCTACCCTAAGGGGGTTTCACATATAAAAAGGAAATAATATGATGAAATATGGTGGGAATATCTACCTCAGATATTTCTGAAGGTAGTCTCCTTGAGGGGAAAAAACTCAGGAGAAACAAGGGCAGTGAAAAATAAAATGGAAAAACTGACCCTAAAAATGCACTGATAGTGGTGGCTGGTCATGAAGTACCCACCACAGCACCAAAATATATGTGTATATATATGTGTGTGTGTGTGTGTGTGTGTGTGTGTGTGTATATATATACACACACACACACACACACACACACACACACACACACACACACACACACACACACACACACACACACACACACAGGTATATGCACAACACCTGAATAAGAAGTGAGACCATGGAAAATTACCATGGAAACCAAAATTAGTTGGTCTCTCACTAAAAGCTGTTATGGTTAAAACAGCAGAACTAATGATGAGTGAGGCCATGAAAAGTAAACATGGAAACTAAAAACTCACCAAAGCTGTAATGATTGAAACAGCAGAATATGATAAAACTTTTATGTTTTATAAAGATATCAACGGTGAATCCGTTTATGATATCCATGTCTCAAATTATATGAGATATAAAGAAATACAATTTCAAAGTATTTCAAACTGGTGCATAGCATTACTATTTAAAAAGGAAAATAAAATAAAATAAAACGTTGTGCAAATAACTAATACTTTTAAAATAAAATAAATTGCCATCAGTTTGTGGAGCTCAATGGGAGGAAATATATATAATTTACCAAATCTGCACTCTAGATTCGCAGATCAATATAAATCAGGTTGTGTTAAACTCCTGATTATTATGGAATAAACCTGCCTTATGATAAATCAAAGATATTGATTACAAAAGAACAGACTACTGATCTTTAAACTTTGGGGGAAAAAACTATGATCCAATGAAAGATTTGATAATGGATCAAAACAAAGGCAAAGATCTTTAAACTTGGGGGAAAAACTATGATCCAATGAAAGATTTGGTAATGGATCAAAACAAAGGCAGAAGTGGTATAATCCAACATAGCCTTATCCAAACCCATATAATTGGGAAAAGAAGGCTTGAAGTACGTTGAAGAGGTGCAAACATCTTGTTACAAAATAAGTTCATGAAATCTCCAATTGTGGGGGATTACAGGTGTATTATGATCATTAATTTAATATAACTAAGGAAGGATTGGTTCACCTGTATAAGAAAACCTTAAAAATTGATTTTAGGTTTGCACTCAAAAGTAACTCCAATAAAGAAGGGGTATGTACATATATATTATAAAATTACCTCAGTGTAAAGATTTGATGGTATAAACCATACAAAACATCATTTTATATACACTTTCACAGTGTAAGAACATTTATTAAAATGGAAACATCTAGAACATGGAAATACAGTTGCTATTAACAAATTGTTAATCAATATTACAGGTGCTTGAAATTAATTAAAGTGGGTCAAGCTGTGCAAGTTAAAACATTGTCCAAAGGATTAAACCAGTTCAAGGCTGTTAAACAGAATACTGGAGGAACAATTATGCTGATAAAAGATCAGCACTTGCACTAATGAGGTCATGGTCATGGGTTATCTTGATTACATTTAAATTGGAAGGTTATAAGAGTCAGCTGCAAATTAGTGCTGCAATTACAAACCTGGTGGAAGGCAAGGACCTGACCCATTACATAAAGCGTATGCTTAGGCATTAATAAAATATTCATAAATTATTCTGAATTTAGAAGTAATTCAGCACCATAAGAGGGGGAAAATTGTTCCATGATACAAATATGTCTCATTGTTGTTGACATACTTTGTCCCTCCATTAGGTTAGGTAAAAAGTAAATAAAGCTCCAAAAGAAGGAATACAGAAGCTTATAAGAAAATGTATGCCTTTGTGAGAGGCTTATACAAATATCAAATGATAAGTTATCATTATTAAAGTAATGTAAAAAAGGTTCACAAGCTGCTTCAACTATAAGCTTAACAGCTGTTGTAAACTGAAGCAAGTGTTACAGATGATGTACAGCTTCTGTGAATGTTTGGGTAAAGATAAGAATATTATCTATTCTTATAAGAATAATTGATACGTCTCTTGTTGCGACTGCGGACAATAATACCAGGTGAGCATAAATGGATTGTCCTAAGAAATTTTCCAAACATTTGTATTAATTATTGAAGTATAAGAAGTTATGGATTAAATATCGATTGTTTTATTATGGAAGTGTCCATGTCATATCAAGGTGAACAATACCACGGCTGTGGCATATGTTAAAACACACAAGATAAGTCAAATAACAATCATGGGATTATCTGAGTAAATAGATGTGGCATATTCTAAAAGTTTAGTCCAGCTGTTTATCTCTAAGGAAGAGACAATGGTATCGGAGACAACAAATTTGGGAGGAAAACACATTGTCATTAATATGGATTACTTACGATTAATCTGGTTGCATACAGATTAAATCACCAATCTTTCAAATGTTTCTTGTGGGTAAACCAAGAACAGGAAAGGTGGATGCTTTTCTCTCAATTACATGAGGAAAAGATGTTCTTTTTCATAGTTGCAGTAATTTATTGAAGTCTGAGGAAGGGTCTCGACCCAAGGCGTTGCCTATCTTCTTTCGCTCTTTGGATGCTGCTGCACCCGCTGGGTTCTCCAGTTTTGTGTAACCCTGCAGTAATTTATTGTTGTACAAAGGCATCCATAACATGAAAATATGAATTTGACTATCTGCAGGTTGACCAGGCCATTACAACAGCTGATGGTCAAAGAAGTCTATGAATGTTTAACTAAAATAACAACATAACAATAAAATAATTATGTATAAAAGAAGTGTTATACCTGCAATTTGCAGAAATAAGTTTAAAAAACAATATTTTGTTATAAGAAATTGGAAGTCTGTGTATACAGTAAAGTTATTTTATCATATTAGATATATGTGAGTTCCTTGTGGATTGCATTTTTCTGAGTATCTAATTGATAGAGCCAATAATAGGGCTCAGAGTGTTACCGTCCTATTAACGGACAATATACTAACCAAGAAGTTATCAGGTGCATTCATAATATCCCGATATGGAAAGGGATATATATGTATGGTATATATATATATATATATATATATATATATATATATATATATATATATATATATATATATATATATATATATATATATATATATAAAAATAAAATCTGTCCAAAATTGTAATATAAATGCTGAATTCTTTAGGCAAAATACCTGAAATTTGTTATATATAACATCTGAAATGCTGATGACTTTAGTATCAATATAAACATTGCAAATGTTACGTTATAATTGCATGTGGATACAGATTACATTATCATATATGTTTATGTACTTACCAAACAAAGCACACCAAGAGGAGCTGAAACCAAGGTAAACCTATAAGCATATCCTGTCGGCCTTAAGTTGTGTGTGTGTGTGTGTGTGTGAACATTGATGAAATATGTTGAAGTAGGTAAGAGTCTCTGTGGTAATGAGACAGCACTACTTATTACACACAAAAACCACATTAGGTTCAGTAAAAACTGATGGTTCTAGAGGAATGTATTCTAGATGGTTAGAAATTGGATACACTCAGTGGAACTAGACACTGAAAGGTGGAAAATCACTCTGTTAATGAGGTAGATACATTCACAGGAATGGCACAGGATGAGCCGCTCGAGCAAAGATGCAAGGCCGCAGGAGGGTGTAAATTAATGTTAAAGTAAAAAGGAACCAATCATGGTGTCAGGTTTGGACACGGAGTGTTGGGTTCTCTATAATTGTTGCTTTGTCATACCATCAAAATATATATATCAATTGATATTTTGTGATAAACTTGCCTTTCAATGGAAAGGGCATTACTTTATTCTTTATAATGTGAAATAATTTATCACATAATTTGAGGCAATGTTTGGGGAAAAATGTGTTATTCGCTCGTCACTGTGTTGAATGAGCCGGACTGTCGTATGGAATAAATTCTACGACATGAAAAACACAGAAAGCTTCAAAATCTTCACGTAGTCACTCACGTGACTCCGAAGTAAAATAGCAAGATTAAACGAGAACTTACCAGTTTGAAGTTTGATCTTTATTTTATGAGGAGTAACGATGAGGGATTACGTGCCCTCCACTCCCCACCCTCATAAAATAAATGATCATCTGGTAGTTCTAAATCTATGAGAAGCCTTACTATCTTACTCCGGCTATTATGTTCTGTGTTTTTCATGCCGCTGCTTTGCAGTATGCCGTTCCAGCGCCAGGCGGGGTTCTTCACATAATCTCTCATCGTTACTCCTCATAAAATAAAGATCAAACTTCAAACTGGTAAGTTCTCGTTTAATCTTACTATTACTCTACAACACCCATCTTTTTGAGATCTGGGGATATATTAGACACAATTGTGGCGGATGATTAATGGCTTTATCAATCACCATTATCTATCTGTTCAGGCTCTTGAGCAGAAAACACCCACATTTTATTAGGCTTGTGCTGTTGAGGTGGATCTATCCCTGAGATAAACTCAATGGAAGACGTGAGACAGTATTTAGTATAAACATATCATACATTATACAACACCATTCATTAGAAAACATTTGTAATCAACCTCCAATAGCAAATTGGCCACCAGAACTTTATCATTAAGAAAAGTCCCTGTACCTCTACAGTTGACCTGTAAAGCTGTTGTCTGCTCATATTGGGATTGCAGCCAGTCTGTCTCGGTGGGTACCCTCGTTGCCTCACTGGCCTACCCCTGCTGAGCCAAGCACCTGGACCTGACCTTCAGTATTAACCCAGGGTTGCGAATAGGTGGCCTCGAAATGCTTGACTGCATTAAGCCAATTGCTTTGGCCTCATCATGAATTTCACGAATTTTCATGACACGGTCCGTTCCAAACAATATTTCAGGCGTTTGTACATTAGTCGCCCTACATAGAGCAGCATATTTTTGGGTTAGTGTTGGCCTGATGGCGATATTCCCTGACGCAATTTCCTGAAAAATGCATTGCATAAAATACCCAACATATTTGTTGTGAGTTTGAGGAATGATTGTCCCTTGGACCTTAGTGCCAAATGCAGTAATTGCTGCAGCCACCAGTTGGAGGACGTGTTAACGCCGAACCTCCTGTCCCGTCAAAGAAGGACTCGTGGATGCCCAGAACCTGGGTCACCATAGGCACTTTCAGTATTGCACATTAAACAGGTGTCTCATATTTGTTTGCAGTCACTTGCATCATATCTTGCTGGAGCTGGTGAGGTACTACATAATTGATACCGCTGGCAAGGGATTGTTCCATTGACTCACCAGTCCCCTCCGGAATAGCAACTCAGTGCCATTTCCGAGACACCCGGAGCGTAGCTCTTGTGCGCGCTGGTGTTTGCACATTAGCAGGGACACCAACATCACTGTCAGCTACAATCTGTCCGCTTCTCCCAAATCATATAGTAGGGAGGCATCCTCCAGACCTAAACAAGGCGCTGGAAGGAACCCCAATATGTGGACCCTCCATATGTTGGTCTTGGTATGGCCCTCGTGGACATTACTGGCCCTTTGACCCTTATGTAATGAAGGTTGGAGCATCACCTGCATGTTCCCAACCTCCCCCACAGTCTTGTATGATCAGGGGAAGAGTCACCATTGTTGTCAGAGAACCCAGGTCTGTGACTTTATATTTGCCTTTTCATGGCTAGGAGCAGCCTCGGTCCGCTAGCACCCTTGGAAATAAACAGATGGACCAGCCTCATTCTGAAGCAAATTCCAGTTGGCCTGCCTTTTGTAAATGGAGCTAGTGGGGAAAATTAGCGCGCTATTTTAACTGCAGCCGGTAAAACGGCACCCAGCATCGGAACCGGCGTTGCCGCGCTTATCTCCCGACCCAATCAAATTGGTGAATCCCTGGACCCACGCTAAGACGGATCTTCGGAAGTGACAGTTCCAACTTCCCACTCCTACTGACTGCACGAGCCAGCTTTACGGAGTGGAAAGTTTTTAAAACACTTACCTTAGAAGTTCCTACTTACCGCTGGTGGAGCTGTGCCCTCCAGCCCATTCAGTGCGACATGCGTGGACATAATGACGCACATGCGCCTGGCGGGGCTTCTTCACGTAGTCACTCACGTGACTTCGAAGTAAAATTTGACAGATAATTCAATGTTGTATGTCCGATAGTCCATTAGTTTAGAGACCATTTCTTTGAATAACACGTCAAACTAAAGCCTTCTCTG
Organism: Okamejei kenojei; assembly: GCA_035221665.1. Lineage (NCBI taxonomy): Eukaryota > Metazoa > Chordata > Chondrichthyes > Rajiformes > Rajidae > Okamejei > Okamejei kenojei. The sequence goes on along the minus strand of CM069149.1, from coordinate 43,514,108 downwards.
TTCAGAGGCTGCTAAAAATGTTATACAATCATAAGATGAAATATTCTTCTGGTATTGTTCTCAATATTTAACTCTACAGAGAGCACTACAAAGTTAAATTGTCTAGTAATTTATCTTATTGTCATTTCTGAGGTTATGTAAATTATGCAAATTTGATGTCTGCAGAAATGTTTGTATAGTCTGAGAGTGATTAATTGATGGTGAAGTGTTTTGATTCATTTTGAGGGTATCAAAGATCTAATATGCATTAAATTTCTTGCGTTTGGGGGAGTGTGATGAAGCAGAGTGTTCTGTGAACTTAGTCTCTTCTCCAGATTATCACCCGAAACGGCACATCAGAAATTCTGAACCACAGAAATGCAATGGGAAAGATGTCAGAATTAATCTACAACCTGCTGGGATATCCTGTGGGACCTCGCTATGCCAACATGTTACTCCAAATATTTGCAAGTGGACAAATGCTGTAATTGAATTTGGAGTAGTTATGAGTTTGTACCTAACAATTTAATGCTGAAAATAACTTTAAATTTAGCAAGCAAGTTATACATAAAAGAAAAAGAATGAACAAAATTAATAATATCAGAAGAAGGGAAGGGTATCCTGAATGTTTAGTGCAATGTAGCACATGTGAATGCTTCGTGTGAGTGATTCCTAGTGCTTCCAGTCAGGCACTGACATTTGAGGAACTCAAACAAGGATCAACAATCTCTGCAAGATCAAAGAGTTGTACCAGAATCTTTTCCAGTTTTCCAACAGTTGATTAATAAAACCATTGGGAGTGGTAGAGCTGAGTCATCTTATTCTCTCAAGAAAATTATGTGGAAGATCCAAAACAAACTCAAGACTGAAAGAAGTATAATTTTGTTTTAGAAATTAAACTAATATTGCCACAGACAGTTCTTTAATTGCCACATTCTAGACATGAAATAATTGGTTTAATGTGATTTACTATATTATTCTGGCTACAGTGACCTTGGATTAATATCTGCCTGCGGCATTGTGTCCTTGACGCTAACCCTCATTTAGTTTAACATGTAATATAAATTATAGCTTTTCCAGTCTATTTGTACAATGATTATACACTTACATAATGTATCGTTTCTTCCTTTTCCTCATTATATTTGTAATAGATGATGCATACTTGTGTAGTTAGTACATCGTGCATAGTGGAGAGGTTAATAAAATCAATAGCAACATAACATTTATGATTACATATGAATGGTTAGCATAGTTATTTTTTCTTGTTCCAAATTGCTGAAATGTATATCTAATTACAAATATGCATCGGAGCATTTTCACAAATCTTAACTTCTACAGTTGAGATAATTTGTTAGATTTCTGTCAACATTTTCCTACTGTAAATTTCTATGTCAATCTTTTTCATCCAGCTTTGTAATCATTTATTGCATTAAACTTTTGACTGAACTTAACTTAAAATTTGCTCCAATATGCATCAGGAATGAAATGGAAGAACTTACCTCTCTATTGTTGATGAACTTTGAGGAAGTAAATAGCAGGAAAGACAAAGGAGCGTCAGTGGATGTTGTTTACCTGGATTTTCAGGATGCTTAGGAGTATCTTGAGGTGGAAAGCCAAAGTTCTCTGAAATTAGCAACATGTGGATTGAGTAGTAAAGACAGCGCATGGTATGCCTGTCTTCTGGCAGAACATTCAATATAAAAGTCAGGAAGTCATGTTGCAGCTGTATAAAACTTTATTAGACCATATTGTAGCATGCAGTTCTGTTTGCACATTATAGGAATGATGTGGAGGCTTTGAAGAAGGAGCATAAGTGTTGTACCAGGTTTTGCTTGCATTAGCGTCCATTAGGTGTAAGGAGTGGTTGGATAAACTTGGATTGTTTTTGCTGAAATCTTCTTCTTCTTGCATATGGCATGCACAGCCTAAAGTTGTAGGACAACTTGTTCCATTTGATCTTATTTGATTGTGCACACTGGGTTGATTGCATTTGTCGAAACAGGGCGGACCACGTGAAGGTTGCAATCTTCCATCCCTTTGCTGGAATGACAGAAGCTGAAGGGCGACCTGAAGAGTTGTGAATTTATGGAATTCCCTGCCACAGAGGGCAGTGGAGGCCAAATCACTGAATGGATTTAAGAGAGAGTTGGATAGAGCTCTAGGGGCTAGTAGAGTCAAGGGATATGGGGAGAAGGCAGGCACGGGTTATTGATACCAGACGATCACAATGAATGGCGGTGCTGGCTCGAAGGGCCGAATGGCCTCCTTCTGCACCTATTTTCTATGATAGAAGTTCATAAAACTATGAGAGGCATAGATGGGTTAGATAATCAGGGTCTTTGTCCCAGGTTGGAAAGGTCAAATATAAGAGGCATAGTGTAGTTTAGTTTAGTTTAGAGAAATAGCATGACGATACAACTCGGCCTCCTGATTCCACAGTGATCATTGATCTAGTTCTACGTGATCCCATTTTCTTATCCACTCCCTGCACATCAGAGGCATTTTTTAGAGACCAATTAACCTACAAACCTGCATGTCTTTGGGATGTGGGACGAAACTGGAGCAACCAGAGGAAACACATATTGTCACAGGGAGAATGTGTAAACTCCAGGTGCAACCAGTCAGCACTTGAGGTCAGAATCAAACCTGGCGCTGAGGCAGCAGCTCTACCAGAAGCATCATTGTGTTTATATGTTGAAAGGGTGGGGGGTTGTCCATACCAATTTTAGTAAGTTTAAAGAAGTGTGTGACGCAACTTTTTTTAAGCAGCGACTGGAAAGTGTCTGAAGTGTGATGCTAAGAGAGGTGGTAGGAGCAGATATGATAGTGACATTTAAGAGGCATTCAGACAGACACATGAATAGGAAGGGAATAGACAGATACGGACCACGTGCAGGCCGATGGGATTAATTTAGATTGGCATCATGGTCGGTGCAGGCATGGTGTGCTGAAGACATAAATATAGTAGTTTGAAGAATTAAGTAAATGTACTGTAGATTGTTATTCATGAGCTCTTTGAAGTATCATCTCTGTGGCTGCTATTTGTTGACAAATTTTTTTAAAAATGCCCTGAAACACCAGACACATTAAAATAGATAGAAAAGTAATATCCTCCTACTCCATGTTGTCACGCAGACCTTGTAGCAGGCTAGAGCAGTGCAGGAGCATTCTTACTCATGCCACTTTTCTTCCTCAAGTAAATGAAAATTTCTTCTGAAATCATCCATGTTTCCCTTTTTTTTAGTTTTCAGTAGACTTATAGTCTTGTGAGACTATTTTTCATTTTGTTTTGATTTTTTGCATAGGTCTTTACCATAATCAGTGGTATAATACTCCACAGATTTGTTATCAGCTTTTGAGATTAGTATTCTTCCAACTGAATCATATGAGATGTACAATAGTCAGAATGGAATAGTGAAATAGCGGCAGTTAAGACGAGGTGGTACCTTTGGTTAAGTTACCAAAGCATGGATATAAATCATAAATTTTGCAGAGTTGTAACTTCTTGCAAAATTGCCAGTATTTATATGTTGAAAGTGTAGGGGGTTGTACATGACAATTTATGATAGAAGGACAGATTTTGGACTATTGGGTATCAGGGACAATTAGAAAGAGGCAGAAAAGTAGAATTAAGGCCAAGATCATATCAGCGTATTCAATGAGATGATTTGCTTGATGCTGAGTTTGCCTATGCCAATTTCTTTGAGCCATACAGTACAGAAAGAGGACAATTGTGTCAATGCTGATTACCAAGCATCTATCTACACCTACAGGCCACTCATTCCATTTCTTTCTTACATCCACATCACATCACAGTGCAACAGCCAAGAAGGCACACCAACGCCTCTACTTCCCGAGGAGTTTGAGGATATTCAGCTTGTCTCCAGTGACTCTTACATACTCTACAGATGCACCATAGAAAGCATACCGTCGGGTTAAATCACAGCTTGTTTTGGGAACAGCTGTTACCAAGAACACAAGAAATTGCAGAGAGTTGTAGATCTAGCCCAATCCATCACACAGACCAGATTTCCCACCATTGACTCCATCTACACTTCACATTCTCTCGGAAAAGACATAATCAAAGACATAATCAAAGACCTGTATCATTGCTTCTTTTCCGTGCTCCCATCTGGCAGAAAGTATAGAAGCTAGAACGCATGCATTATCAGATGTGGGAACAGCTTCTTCCCCTCTGTTAACAGGCTTCTGAACAGTTCTTTGATAAGCTAGCGTACTGTTTGATTCACCTCTAGCCCATTGATGACATTGGACTTTGTCCAAGAAACTGATGTGCTATAATGCTGAGAACGGCACTGTATCTTCCCCTTTGAATGCTCCTGCACTGCTCTTTCTATTGTACTTGAGTTGGAACTGATTGTATCTATGTATGGTATATCTGGTCTGTTTGAATAACGAAGCTTTTCACTGTAGCTCGATACATGTGACAATGATAAACCTAAATCTAATTTCCCCTCCACCCAATTCCCCTGCTACCCACTAACACGAAAGGCAATTTACCACTCACATTCATCAATTCACCAACTAACCAACATGTCATGGGAAGTGGAAGGAAACTGGACAAAGCCTATATGATCACAGAATGATGGTGCTGTCCTCACATCACTCAAGATTATAATTGAACCCAAATCTCTGGGCCTGAGGCAGCAGGCTAATCAGCCCATTTTACTGTTTGTATGCCTTATTGTCACATTATCTTCAAGCCAACAACAAACCATTCTCTATTACCTTGACCAACGTCTACTTTGATCTGTCCTTTTCCATAATCTTACCCTTCCATAATCTCTGGTTTTCCTCTTCTCTGACCCTCAGTCAACCCAAAATGTCACCCATTCCTTCGCTCCAGAGATGCTGCCTGATTCTCTGACTTACTGCCTTTTGTGTCTAGCTTCCGTCTATTAGGCAATTGGATAACTCTTAATCCTAGCTAATAAAGCTCTTGACAATGCAAATTAGGAACTTTTTAATTAGTGAGAAAAGATTATATTAATATCTAATATTACAAAAGATTATCTGGTGATATGATGTTGTTGATGGAAGTATCCGATATGCAAATTGACTTCTGGGTTTCTTCAATTTCAGCAAGTGAATGCACTTCAAAAATATTTAAATTGTTTCAAGTATTTAAGTATTTCTAGAGGTGTTGAAAGGTATAATATGAAGGCCTCCTTTTGCGGCAATAAACTAAATTATCTGAAGAATGGTTTTATAAAACAAAATCTAAGCAATTACAATGCACAAATTACCCCATGTAATTTCCTTGCAATTTGTCTTGAACAATGCGATTCTCTCTGTGTTATGCTCTTCCCCTTACGTTCTGCCTATTATAGAACAACTACACTATTCATCTAGTTTCAAAGACAGTTGTTTGTCGCGCTGCATCTATTTTGTCAGCTCTTTCTAATAGTTTTGATGGTTTGTGAACATTCATAAAGTCACAGTGGGAGAAATGCCTTTATACCAGTTTGAAATACTACAGCATTGACCTCTCACTGGAAAATATATGATGAACAGTCAGATTTGTTTGCTTCTTGTATAACCTGTTTCCTGGTATACAATTTTCCTTCCTGTTAGACTCATTTTAAATACCTTTTCAGAGGATAAACTCCACAAAAGCAATTTTTTTTCTGATCATTGATTGCAGTCAGGTTTTTAGGCGCAAGCCTTTCTCTGTCTCCACCACGTATCATCGTTGAGTGGATTTGTAGGATTTGTTTATTATTTCTGCTTTACCATATCTTGAGAATTATGTTCAGCATTTTTCATGAATATAAAACAACAATAGTTTTTGCCACTCACAAGTTTTTGTATTCCCAATTCAGTTTGATTAGTATGTGTGTGACATAATGAAATTAATTTACTATATTTTTGGCGAATTGGCAATTGGCGAATTGTGCATTTGTAACCTATGGAAACATAATTTCACTGTGCAGTGCATAAGTGACAATAAAGAACCTTTGAACCGTATTGAGAGGGTCTAGATGAGGTTTACAAGAATGATCCCAGGAATGAGTGGGTTAACATGATGAGCGTTTGACAGCACAGGGCCTGTACTCGCTAGTGATTAGAAGGATCATGGGGGGACCTCATTGAAACTTACCAAATGTTTGGATAGAGGGGATGTGGAGAGGATGTTTCCACCAGTGGGAGAGTCTAGGACCAGAAATCATAGCCTCAGAATTAAAGGACGCTCTTTAGGAAGGAGTTAAGGAGGAATTTCTTTCGTCAGAGGGTGGTGAATCTGTGGAATTCTTTGGCACAGAAGGCTGTAGAGGCTGTAAATGGATATTATTAAGGCAGAGATAGATAGATTCTTGATTAGTACGGGTGTCAAGGGTTATGGGGAGAAGGCATGAGAATGGAATTAGGAGGGAGAGATAGATCTGCCATGATTGAATGGAGGAGTATATTTGATGGGCCGAATGGCCTAATTCTGCTCCTATCACTTCTAACCAGATGACTTTCTGACTGGAATTCTGTTCCTGGTGTTGCACCACAGGGATCATTGTTGTTGTCACATATATGAGTGACTTTGATGAGAATGTAGGTGCACTGTGATAATTGTGTCCACTTCTTTCACTTTCTCTGGCAGCTCGTTCCAGATGTAGTCTACCCTCAGAGTGAAAAAGTTGCCCCTGAGGGCCCTCTTAAATCTCTCCCTTCTCACCTTGTGTCCACGCCTTCCAGTTTCAGTACTCTACCCTGGGGAAAAATGACTGCTGGTGTTCACTTTATCCATGCGCCTCATAATTTTGTATACTTCAATAAAGTCATGCCCTAGACTCCTATAGTGCTCGGGGAAGGGTCCCAGCTTTTCCAGCCACTCCTTCTAACACGAGGAACCGAACTGAGATACTTGTATCTATTTGTTTGCCATCTTTTCACCATTTGAAGGAGATATTTGTATCCCAACTGTCTGGGCGGATTTCAATTGAGGGTTACATACTTTTCCACAACAGTTCCCACCATACTCAATGATTCTGCATTTTGCAGATCGAACTGTTTTAGAAACCTAAACTGGGTGCAGTTTGACTGGACACAACTAATGCTGTTGTATATTTCATGGTTTTATACTCGAATAAAGCAAGAGGGTATGACACTGCTATAAAGCTGAAACTACATATATTAAAGCACTTTGTATGCAAAAGCAAACAAAACTGGAGAAATTCAGGATAACTAATTGTGTAACACAGGAAAGAAGAAATGGGAAACTTTGCAAAATACAGCTTTCCTGCTAGAAACTAAGAGGTTACGATTGTGATATGAATATTTGAATTACTTGTAAATTAAAAATACAATGACGTCCACCCTAGAAAGTCTCAAAATCTTGAAATTTGAACTCACTCTTCACTATATAATGTAAACATAGTTTTGAAATGGTTGTGAAAGTATCTAAACAGTTACATTACTTTGTGGTCTGACAAATGCAGGTTTTCAACCCAACGAGCACAAAGGCACTCTCCCAGCTCTTTCCTCCTTTTTACTTTCGTGACCAAGTACAACTGTGACTAATTTTGCATCATATCATACAATAATGCTCAAATGATCCTTTAATTCAAATTATTTATTTCAATCCATACCAGTGGCTGTCTTTTACTGGTTAAATGGTTGTCCATTAGTGGAAACAAATTGTTCTAAGATGTTGGTTTTGTCTTGCCTCCCAATGAAAATTATATTCCGAGGAACCATACCTTTGTTGTGAAAGGATTGGTAGTGAATTATTGATTGTCAGAGTATGATGTCTTTGGATGCACTGCATTTTTAAAAGTGTAAATGAAAATCCAGACTTTACGGTTTCCCAAAAGGAAATGATGACTTCATATCTTGTATGTAATTTTAAAGCTTAAATTATAAAATCTTACAAAATAAAAATCAGTGCAAACTTTGGAGTGTGGGAGGAAACTAGAGAAAACCCATGCAGGTAACGAGGAGAACACATAGACTCTGTACAGACAGAAACCACAGTCAGGATTTTAGTTGCCTAACTTAAGTGGAATTTTTATACCTATATATTGTCATATTAAGAATGAAAATTGACTAAACAAACCTGTTGTGATTTAATAACACTCTCCTCCTGTTGAATTTTGACTAGATTTACGTTCTAAGTTTCAAAAATGAAACGTGATGTTAGAACTAATAAAGAGCATAACATTTGCTGTTACATGTGACCTATTTTTTTATAACTATTATATTGTAGAAATCACTAATTCTTTGACACAGACTACCTTAGTTCACTGTTAACATCTATAAAAGCAGCTCACAGGACTAATTGTTTTGCTTCTTGAATGTGGATGATCAGCTATGATCACATTGAATGGCGATGGTGGCTCGAAGGGCCGAATGGCCAACTCCTGCACCTATTGTCTATTGCCTCCGTTCTTTATCTTGTATATTACTAAAAGTCTGATCTTGATCGCTTTTGGCTCACTGTGCTGTGATTTCCGAGGGAACGCTGCCACTTACGGCCGTCATTTTTGGCCACCTCGCTCAGAGCTCCCTCCAGGACCAGAGGATTTTTCCCATCGATGAAAAATCAGAGAGACATTACTGTTTTTAAAATATTCCCCATTCTCTCTGCTGCCCCTGCTGGAGGGAGGGGGAGGGACTATAAAACCAGGAAGTGGCGTGCCTCACTCAGTCTCTGCAAGATGGAGGAAGCCAGTGGTGTGCCTCTTGGTTCTAAAATGCTTGCATAAAGTGTCTTGGTTCTAAAATGGTTGCAAATTGTGTCTTGGTTCTAAAATGGTTGCAAAAAATGTCTACTGGTTCTAAAATGGTTGCAAAAAGTGTCTATTGGTTCTAAAATGGTTGCAAAAAGTGTCTATTGGGTCTAACATGCTTGCTGGAAGAGAATCTCTATTGGTTCTAAAATGCTTGCTGAAAGAGTCTCTATTGGTTCTAAAATGCTTGCTGAAAGAGTGTCTCTATCGTTTCTAAAATGCTTGCTGAAAGAGTATCTCTATTAGTTCTAAAATGCTTGCTGAAAGAGTGTCTATTGGTTCTAAAATGCTTGCTGAAAGAGTGTCTCTATTGGTTCTAAAATGCTTGCAAAAGGTGTCTCTATTGGTTCTAAAATGCTTGCAAAAAGTGTCTCTATTGGTTCTAAAATGCTTGCAAAAAGTGTCTCTATTGGTTCTAAAGTGCTTGCAAAAAGTGTCTCTGTTGGTTCTAAAATGCTGCCTGGCGAGAGTGACTGAGCTGCCTGGCCAGAGTGACTTAGCTGCCAGCACAAGAATCCATTCGGCCCACAATGTCCAAACTAGCCCTCTGGAAACCAGTCCCTTTGACCTACAACACACATACTAGCGCTCCAGAAACCCCCCCAACTGGCCAGCAATATTGGAACTGGTGGAGAGTTGGAATATTGCATTGTGGGACCAGCCCTCCCGTGTGAACTTAGTCTAGTTATCTATATAAATGGTGAGCATTGCCCGATGTGTCAATTGACAATTGTGGCCACACCTGCCATTACGTAATGGTGTTATGGATCACAGATTGGCTGGCTCAACAGGGGCAACCATCGAGCACCAAAATGCCATTTCCATGCCACGGTTTTGAACTCCAGTGGAGTTCAGAATCTCCTGCCATTTGTAACAGTGGATAATCTCTCCTACTGATCATCCAGGCAACAACAATATTGCTTCAGCACACCTGGATTTTTGAATGGTGGGATGACTGTAACTGAGTGAGACTAGGAAGAAATGGGGCTTCTGGCTCGGCCTGTGAATCAATGTGGGTTGTGTATAGTTGAAGGAGGGAGGGTTTAGTGAGTGGGCAGAGGAGGGAAGTGCAGCCTCTCTTATATCAGAGATTATTGCCTTTTAAATTGAAAAAATAATTATATTGTGCTCTAGACAAGAAAGAGAATAAGCGAGTTCGGTATTCTGAAAAACGCAAGGAATTATGGGATTCCTAAGGTCAATCGCGATAAACTTTCTCGGCAACAGTGCTGCTGTGTGTATACAGACCTGCATTTCATCCGCAGTCAGGATCGAACCCGGGTCTCCGGCGCTGCAAGCGCTGTTGAATTGCTACTGGACCGTCCCCTACTGAGTGTCCCATCCCTGTCCGGCGGCGACCAGAGATGTGACCTTGGACTGACGGGACACCGGCCCGGAGCAGTGGCAGCCCAGGCTTACAGCCACCGCGGAGAATAAGCGCTAACCCCAGCCCAACTCTGCCTGTCCTTCTGGTTTAACCGACAGCCCTGGAATGACAGGACACCGGTGATGTTAGTTTTTAAAGAGTCTGTTGTGTAACTTGAATGGTTAACCGCCTGCATGTTTGTTTTCAGATGTGCCATCACAATCCAATCAATGGTATATACGCAACAGCAGAAAGGGAAAGAAAGAGTGGGACCCTGATTGTTGTGGTAATTATGTTGCAGTCTCTAGATGTGATGCTAGAACCAACAGCATCTGCAAAAGATTCATACCACAAGAATCTGGATAGGTATATGGACGTGAAGGGAATGGAGGGGTATGGTCTGAGTGCAGGTAGATGGGACTAGGGGAAAACAAATGGTCGGCACGGACTGGAAGGGCCGAGAGGGCCTGTTTCCGTGCTGTAATTGTTATATGGTTATATAATCCAGGGTTGGCCTTTATTATTCTGTTCCTTTATCAACTTTACCATGTCAGTTTACTGGTGTAGATTGTGAAGTGGTAATGTTTAATTTTGTCAGTTTTTTATAATCTCTGTAATCATTCATTTCAGAAATCATATTTGATCTGTATTTCAGGCACACTTTACGTGCATGTCAGAATCTTAAACGCCAGACATTCTTTAATACAATTTAAAATATTTCACAGATTGCATTATTCTAAAACAAAATTAAATAGAATTTTTCCTAATATCGCTCCTATCTGCGATAAATGTCAATACTCTAAGGCTAATTTAACCCATACCTTTGTAAATTGCATAAAAATTAAAACATTTTGGGTGGATATTTTTTAAATTATTTCTGTAGTGGTTAATATTCAACTGGATCCCGATCCTAAATTAATAATATTGGGCATATCTGAACAATACCTAAAACTGACAATAAACCAAAGAAATTTCCTGGATTATAGTATAATAACTGGGAAAAAACTAATATTAAAATTTTGGAAAAACCCTGCATCCCCTACAATTAAAATGTGGATTATGGAGATGTCGGAGACCTTAAATCTGGAAACAATTAGATTTGTCTTAATTGACAAACCAGAATTATTTATTAGAATATGGTCGCCGTTCATAGATTATTTGAAGGGGTAGAATGGGCCAGCGCTGAGGCTTGACGGAAGCTTGAACCCAGGACTAGACAAATAGTTTTGTTTTCTTACCACGGACCTATCTCCTAAGTTGTATTATGGATAGTTTATTTTATGTTTCTAAGTTGTTTTTTTTCTTTTTTTCTTTATTTTTTCTATCTATTAAAAAAATAATAATAATTAGAGTAAATGTTGATATGTAACCGATAAATGTAGACTCCTGCTACATTGGTAGTGGAGTCCTTGGAATCCTGAATATTTAATATGTAATCGTTTAACAAAGTTTGTAATGGTTTGGACTAGGATATGTACATGCCTCTAATAAAAATTAACTATAAAAAAAAGAATCCTACTCCCCAAATTCTTTCAAATAAGATAGCACTGGCTTTCCTTTAACAAAAAAAATAATAATCTTTAGCATTAAGAAGCCAAATTTTATATCAATATAAATATCCAAATCTTTTTTAATAGGTCAGGACCTCACACTCGTCGATGAGAGGATAGTTCACTTGCCTGATAAAAGCTGAGAAGAAACTGTCCCTGAATCTGGTGGTATGCATTTTCAATTTTCTGTACCTCTTGCCTGATGGGGGAGAGGAGAAGATGGAGTGACCAGGGTGAGAAAGGTTCTTGATTATGCTGGTGGCCTTGCCGAGGCCGCTTGAAGTGATGATGGAGTCAATGGAAGGGAGATAGTCACAAAAAGCTGGAGTAACTCAGCGGGTCAGACAGCATCTCTGGAGAAAAGGAATAGGTGCAATCTCTGCAATTTCTTGTCATGGATGGAGCTATTCCCAAACCATGCTGTGATGCATCCTGGCAGGATGCTTTTTACGCTGCATCTGTTCAAGTTGGTGACGGATGTTGGGGACATGCCGAACTTCCTAAGCCTTCTGAGGAAGTAGAGGTGTTGGTGTGTTTCCTTAGCCACGGCTTTGACGTGGCTGGTCCAGAACAAATTGTTGGTGTTATTTAATCCTAAGAACTTTACGCTTTTGACCATCTCTAGTTTGGTGGCATCAACGTATTGTGTGGTATGTGTATTATTTCACTTCCTGAAGTCAATTACAATCTCCTAAGTCTTGCTGGCATTGATGGAGAGGTTGTTATCTTGGCACCAGGTTGCAAGGTTCTCAATCTCCTTCCTCTACTCCATCTCGCCTTTATTTGATATACAGTAGTGTCATCTGCAAACTTGTAAATTCAGTTGGAGTGGTATTTATCTGCACAATCGTGAAGGTACAAGGCGAATTGTAGGGGGCTGAGACATCAAGGATCCAGTTGCAGAAGGGAGTCAAAGTTCCACAAGTTTGGGGATGAGCTTGGTTGGTATAATTTTCATTCTCTGGAATGAAATAATTTTGTCTGCAATTTTTGTCATTTATTTCATTTTGTTTGACATAATTAATTTTCTATGGTGGGAAGCTGATAACACCACGAGTCCCCAGGTTGTTAGTGGTCAAGAAACAAGTAACTTACAATTCCTATTTTTTTCATATAGCCGTGGTGAACTGAATAGTTCACTCTCTTAAACCAATCATACAATCTGACATTTATTCCATTGTGACATTGTCTATTCATATTTATAAGAAAAACAACAAACGTTACTGTGAATGTGTAACACCATTGCTGATTACACTGTACTGACTCCATGGGGAGAAGGGTGGTTGTAATGAAAGTGTGACAAGTTTACAAAGGTAATTTATTTTATAAATCTGAATATAGTAATTTGTAATTGAAACCATTGACTGAAAGCATGTCAAAATGCATGCTTTTAATATAGATAGAGAGAAGTATTGATTACTACAAAGGTTGAGTGTAATGTACTGTCACCTTGCTGTCTGTGAAAAGCATTCTCCACATACCATACAGCAGCTTGATAATGTGTCACAGGAGCAATAAAAGCAGAATATAATTACTACCAGATTGGAGTTGAACCTGTATTAGATTATACAGAAATAACTGAGAATTTAATCATTACTACGCATTATGTATGTCATGGAAATAATTCAATCTTGTTCATTTAAAAAAATACTGTTTCTTGAAATATAGACTACATTTATACACATTTCTCAGACGTTGTTATCTTTGATGACTGTTATTCCAATGGAATAACTTATAAATGAATTCCCCCAAATATTTTAGAGGAAATACGGTATGAACTTATTTGTGCTTTTGCTTCATTTTTTCAATCCTTGTGTTGTCCAGTCTGCAGAATATGAAATAGTTGTATATACACGTTAAACTGTTCATCCTAGCAACCTTTTCCATTGCACTTGCTATTCCAATAAAATGCTTAAAATCTTGATTTTATTTAAAATTACCATTTTCTGAAATAACAAGCACATTTGAAAATTATGCTCGAAAATATTCACATCTTTGACCACAGTTATTTCTATGGAAATACTTGCGAACTAATTTCCCAAATTATTTCATTGTTTTACAGAATAAATACGGTATAAACTTCTTTGTGCTCTTCCATATTTCATTCCTGGTGTTGTCCTGCCAACAGACAGTTAATTTGGTTGTATATACATTAAGCTGTTCATCCTAGCAACCTTTTACATCGCTCTTGCTATTCTAATAAATGTTTAAAACTGGTGAAGTTTCAAGGACTGTTCCAAATAGAACGAGTCGATACAATTAACCTCAGTGGGGGTTGGTGACAGTGGATGGGAAATGTTTGAAATAAACTAATTTGCGTACAAGTGTACTTACCCATAAACCCTAGTTGTTAATGCTTCATGTTATTCTTTAAAAATACTTAAAGTAACTGACAGTCACGTCTAAAGAAATTTGGCATATATTGAGATTTTACTGAATGGAAAAGATTCAATAAAATTCAACTCATTTGAAATCCTTACAATAAGGCTCATTTGCATGTGGTCGAGACTGCTGTTTGTGCATTTTTAAATTGAAGTTTTTTGTTTTCACCCACAAATGGCAGATATTTACATAAAACAAGGAATCCTTTGTATTCTGTTGTGTTTTAGAAACATTTAACAAGTCAGACTGGGTTTTTATTGATCTTCGGGAGACCAAAATGGCTACATACAGTTTAATTTCTGAAAGCATAAGCATCATTTAAGACTTGATGAGAGTGGGGAATGCTTTGTGCAAAGGATGGTAAATTAAAGCCCAGGCCAGACAGAGTTTGAAATAACTATACAAGCTTTCCTTCAGTTTTCTGCTTTGCGAATTTGGGTTAGGAGGTGGAATTGTCCAAATATCCAGCCGACTCTGTCTGGAATAAAGCCATTCCAGAACAATGAAGCTGTTTGTAATTGCTTGGCTCTGTGGCTATAAATTATTGGGTTCTTTAATTATATATTTAAATGTCGTTATACCCATAAGGCCACCACTTTCTAAAACAAAAGAAGTGTTCAGCAAGAACTACACTTGTGTTAATGTAAGTTTAAGTATGTTAAATAACTACAGGTAAGTCCTTAAACTCTTCTTGTATTTCCAAATGCTGCATTCATTGGAAAAAGATTCTGGTTAACAGCTGAGCTGTGTTCAAACTAACTTAAAATTGGCTACCACCACAGTACAAATATTTTTTGAACTAATGTAGATATGTCCTGCATTTAGTCTAGGGTTTGGGGAACATGGGGTAATGAAAAAGTTTAATATATAATATTACTAAACATCTGTGTGCTATTTATCATTAATGAACTAACAACACAAAATTCAGTCTCATTGTGTCTGTTTTCAGCCAGCTTGAATAATATGCTTCAGTTGATTCTGAAGACTAATTTCAAGCTGCAAGCTGTTCATCTGAGCGTAATATGACAGTACTTCCAGGGCTATCTGCACTTATTTGAAAGCTTATTTTGTGACAGCCGTTTTTGTATATGAATATCCATGAAGAAATACTTCTGAAAAATTGGCAAAACGAATACATTGTTGAGAAAACCTTTGAAAAAATATAATTAATGCGCGCCAGAAATGTAAGAATTTATACATGTGTTAGTACATTAAAAATTCAAGTGATAATGTTTCAAAGGAAAATATATTCTAAGGGTACAAGGGAGTGCGACATAAAATACATTTTATATTGGGGAACAGAGAGCTTTGTGAATTTTCTTTAATATCGCATTAAAACAGCACCACTATTGCAAATAGGTAGGCAGAGAAAAGAAGCGATTGTTGTATCATTCACAATTTTGAACATACTTGATTGAGTTTTTGTCATACTTTGTAAGGAAAGTGAATAACTTGGAATTTTAATGTTTATACTGATTTATATTATAGGAAAGGTTACAGTAGAATGATGGAAGGAGATTAGGAGTCTAGAGATTATTAGGAAGTAACAGAAGGAAAGTTTGCCTGCAGTGATGTTTGTTTCCATCATTTGTATGTAAAGCGAGCATTGCAGTGATGCGAGTTATTTTGTCCAGTCTTAAAATTGTTGCATTATCTTATTGGGCCATTGTCTGTTCAGCAAGACAGAACACCACACTAAAGGGATCCTCTTTGATAAGGAGTTTCAATTATCTCTCTACAGCTTATAGGTTTAACATATGTTCAATAAAATTATAAGTATCGAAGATAAATCATCTTTGTGGAAAAGTGTTTGGCCTTTGGCCATATTAAATTGAGATATTGTGTTTAAGAAGGAACTGCTAATGCTGGAAAATCGAAGGTAGACACAAATACTGGAGAAACTCAGTGGGTGAGGCAGCATCTATGGAGCAAAGGAAATAGGCAACGTTTCAGGCCGAAACCCTTCTTCAGACTGATGTGAGGGGGGGGGGGGGGAGAAGAAAGGAAGAGGTGGAGCCAGTGGGCTGAGGGAGAGCTGAGGAGGGGAGGGGAAAGTATGTACTACCTGAAATTAGAGAAGTCAATGTTCATACCGCTGGGGTGCAAACTGCCCAAGCTAAATTGAGATGCTGCTCCTCCAATTTATGGTGTTCCTCACTCTGGCCATGGAGAAGGCCCAGGACAGAAAGGTCATATTCGGAATGGGAGGGGGAGTTGAAGTGCTGAGCCACCGGGAGATCAGGTTGGTTATTGCGAACCGAACTGAGGTGGTCGGCGAAGCGATCGCCAAGCCTACACTTGGTCTCACCGATGTAGAGCAGCTGATATCTACAGCAGCAGATGCAATAGATGAGGTTGAAGGAGGTGCAGGTGAACCTCTGCCGCACCTGGAATGACTGCTTGGATCCTTGAATGGAGTCAATGGGGGAGGTAAAGCGACAATGTGTAGCATTTCCTGCGGTTGCAAGGGAAAGTGCCCAGAGAGGGGGTGGTACCGGTGGGCAGGGACGAATTGACCAGGGAGTTAGGGAGTGAGTGGTCTCTGCAGAAAACAGACAGGGGAGGAGATGGAAAAATGTGGCAAGTGGTGGGATCACGTTGGAGGTGGCGAAAATGTCAAAGCAGTATTTGTTGTATGTGACAGCTGGTAGGGTGGAAGGTGCGGACAAGGGGGACTCTGCCCTTGTTATGAGTGGAGGGATGGGGAGTGAGAGCAGAGTCACGGAGTATAGAAGAGACCCTGGTGAGAGCCCCAATGCTCAAGAAATGGTAGGGAAATGTCGGAAATGGTCAGGAAATGCTACCCCCTGCACCCACACACAACTCACTGACTTCATCCATTTCACCACTAACTTCCATCCGGCACTCAAATATACCTGGACCATTTCGAACATTTCCCTACCATTTCCTGACCTCACTATCTCCATCGCAGGTGATAGACTACTGACCGACATCCACTATTAACCCACTGACTCCCATGGCTATCTGGACTACACTTTTTCCCACCCTGCTTCCTGTAAGGACTCCATCCCCCTACTCCCAATTCATCCGTCTATGCCGCATCTGCACCCAGGATAAGGTGTTCCACACCAGGGCATCGGAGATGTCCTCATTCTTCAGGAAACGGGGGTTCCCTTCTTCTACTATAGATGAGGCTCTCACCAGGGTCTCTTCTATACCCCGTGACTCTTCTCTCAATCCCTAACCCCCACTCGTAACAAGGGCAGAGTCCCCCTTGCCCTCATCTTCCACCCTACCAGCCGTCACATACAACAAATAATCCTCTGACATTTTCGCCACCACCAATGTGATCCCACCACTTGCCACATCTTCCCATCTCCTCCTCTGTCTGCTTTCCGCAGAGGCCGCTCCCTCCGTAACTCCCTGGTTAATTTGTCCCTTCCCACCGGTACCACCCCCTCTCTGGGCACTTTCCCTTGCAAACGCAGGAAATGCTACACTTGTCGCTTTACCTCCTCCCTTGACTCCATTCAAGGACCCAAGCAGTCTTTCCAGGCAGAGGTTCACCTGCACCTCCTCCAACCTCATCTATTGCATCCGCTGCTCTAGATGCTCTACATTAGTGAGACCAAGCGTAAGCTTGCCGATCGCTTCGCCGAACACCTTCGCTCGGTTCGAAATAACCAACCTGATGTCCTGGTGGCTCAGCACTTCATCTCCCCCTCCCATTCCGAATCCGACCTCTCTGTCCTGGGCTAGAGTGAGGACCACCGTAAATTGAAGGAGCAGCACCTCATATTTTGCTTGGGCAGTTTACACCCCAGCGGTATGAACATTGACTTCTCTAATTTCTAGTAGTCTCTACTTTCTCCTCGTCTCCCTCAGCCCACTGGCTCCACCTCTTCCTTTCTTAATCCCCACCCCACCCCACCCTCACATCAGTCTGAAGTAGGGTTTCGACCTGAAACGTTGCCTGTTTCCTTCGCTCCATAGATGCTGCCTCACCCGCTGAGTTTCTCCAGCATTTTTGTCTACCTTAACTTGAGATATATTGTTCAACCCAAGGTTAAAATGTTTTAAGCAAGCTAGATTTACACATCATTGAAGAATTCCAGAATCTTGAAAAAATGAATTCCCACATAATGCATCAAGGAAAGAAATATTGAGACCTGCAGTTTCTAACCAGATGATTTTAGAGGCCCAATATAACTTTTAATGCTTTGCTTGCATTTTCAGGATTTGGCTGAGATATTATAGGTAGTATCACAAATAATCAGCTGTTTGTTTGAGTTAAAGGAAATTTTCAGATCCTACATAACTAATTTCAGTCTTCGATGGAAGGTAATGAACGAGTAATGGTGAAGTTCATAGCACACTCTATTGCGCTTTTCTTTTTACAGAAAGAGACAAGGTAATCAATGGAGTACAAGGGAAGAAAAATGCTACAGTAATTTAAAAAAAAATTCTAACTAATTTACTCAATCGTTAATCCATTATTGTAGATATCATTGCATACGAGTGAGTCAATAACATCTTATTACCACATACAGATGAACACAAGCCTTCGTCTATCACTGTAGCGATTGCAAGAGTGAACCTCATGTTGAATTACAAGAAATACAACTACACTTACTATTTATGATATCACATAAATCCTTAAATGTAATTATTTCCTGATTATTGATATCTTCTCCCTGAAGAAACAAGTTAATTCATAAATACTAGGTTGTAGCAATTATGTACTGTTCTGGAAGTTACAAATTACAAAGGTGTATTTTATAAAATGCAGTATTTGAGCCTATCTTGTCCAGCCAATGGCTGAATCAATAAATTCAGTCAAGGTTTGATTATTCTCAGATTAAGAATGCTACTAAAATTTGGAATTGTCATTTCACATTTATGAACATTTTTATTTACTTCCAGGTAATCTTGACATGTTCTGTAATTCACAACAAACCTGTAATTCCCCAAATCATTGTTAGTTTATTATACATTCAGGATCACTTTGCTATTTATTGACAACAACCATAACCTATCTTCAATTCATAATCAACTCTACATGCCCTGAAATCATATTCCCTGTAATTCAGTCACAGCCAGCCTTAGTAAATGGCTGTTTACAAACATCTGTAAAAATACTCTATATCTTTTAGTAATATTTATGTGTATCATAATATTTATGAGTTATATTTTTTTATCATTTTGATAGATTTTACTGTAAGCATATTAATGGTGGGTCACATATCTAGATCTTCATGTAGGACAACAGTTAACATTGCTTTGTTGATGTATAATAAAACTACTGTTGACAGAAGATAGTTATATTCTGCAAGATATTTTGCTGATCCCTTTGTTTCCTTTTGTTTGAGCTTTCGTATTCTGCATGTTTCTTATCTGGATTTAGGAATTATTGTTTCTGTACCCCAGTAACCTTTCCTGTATGTTATGTGCTCTGCGCATCACATATGGCGAATTCAGTGCAATGCAGCAGATGTCAATGATGTCATGCAATTATGTAAGATGATTACAGAAACAATGAGAGGGAAGTTGAAGCTTTTCGAACAGATAATGCCCAGCTCAGAGGTGACAGCAGAATGTAGGAACTGAGAATAAAACGGGATATGTTAGTTATGCAAATTGAGGTCAAATGAAACATTTAGATGTTATTATACTGTAAAGTGCACTATTGATAGGATCCTGGATGTAGACCTAATGAAGCAGAGGTGAAACACCTAAGCTGTAATTAAGACAAAGCAATGAATAACTAATGAGATTGTTTTACTATATATAATTAATGATTAGCAAAAATGACCAACGTTGCAAGAAGTGGATATGAAAATTTATTGCTGCACAGGGGTCTCACATTTTCTGTGGGTCTCTCCCTCTCCCTCTCCATCTTCCTCTCCCTCTCCCTCTAAATTATTTAGGAATCTTACTTTCACTAAAATTCTAAAAGATAGGACTACTTGCCATCGATCCAGTGTTTTCCTCTATTTACGAGAAGCACATATTATGTGTAGCATGGCATTCAATGTCATAATCTCCATCTTAAAAGATTATTGTTGAACTAGTGAAAATAAACATTTAGTATTTCTGAAATGCCCTATATTCTCAGTGGAATAGAATTGCCGCTTGCATGAGAATTGCTCAAATAATATTAACAACCATCACAGACTAGTATTCATTCCCAAAACTGTTATATAAATTACTGGTCATCTTCTCACCCCTTTTAAATAATATTTTAGACTGCAATTATATATTTTAGAGCTACATGCTATTAATGTAAAATACAACAAAATTAAATTAAATGGTTGAATGTACCATTCGAAGTGGATAGGTATATGGACGGGAAGGGAATGGAGGGGTATGGTCTGAGTGCAGGTAGATGGGACTAGGGGAAAACAAATGGTCGGCACGGACTGGAAGGGCCGAGAGGGTCTGTTTCCGTGCTGTAATTGTTATATGGTTATATGGTTACTTATCACTTGAAATTCAGATCTTCAAGGAGGATGTTGCTGTTCTTCAACCTCTGACTGCACTGCCCGTATGTCTACATGTTAATAAACTAAAAAAGTATTTTAACACTTTAGAAAATTTACTTTTTGATCTTATTTTCATGACAATAACTTTTGTTGGTCGCACCAGAATTCTGATGCCTGAATACCAGATAAATGAAAGTTTGCTATTCACACAATGGTGGCATTTTCCAGCATGCTGAACAGATAATTTAGTCCAATTTGAAGTCCACTGGAGAAAGAGTGGGTTGGAACTGTAATAACCATCAGCTAATGGCAAGATTCCTCTATTCATAACCAGCCTGGAGGTAAAATACATGAGACTCAATATTGTGTGAATCGGTAGAGTTGAGAACCGTTTTAAAATTCTTTGTCTCGTGTTGGAGGAATCATAGAGACATCGAAAATAGGTTCAGGAGTAGGCCCTTCGAGCTAGCACTGCCATTCAATATGATCATGGCTGATCATCCAAAATCAGTACCCCGTTACTGCTTTTTCCCCACATCCCCTGATTCCGTTAGCCATTAATAATTCAGTTAGTCATAAATGATTGTGCTCCTGCTTTAAAAGTAATTTGTATGGTGAAATGTATTCTTTGACAGTAATGAGGATCAATAATTGCAGAATCTGTTATAGAAAGGAACCATTTTGAAAGAGACTAGAGCTCAGTGTTGGTTAGAATTCAAATTTGAAATTCACGGAATTTAATAATGGCCACTATTCTTGTGAAGGAAGTCACGTCTAAATAATATTGAAAGACACAAACTGCTGGAGTAATTCATCGGGTCGGGCAGCATCACTGGTCAAAAAGGGTTTTGGCACATTGGCGTTCTTCATTCGGAGTATTGAGTATAGAAGTTGGGAGGTCATGTTGCAGTTAAATAAGACATTGGTGAGGCCGCATTTAGAGTATTGTGTTCAGTTCTGGGCACTATGTTATGGAAAAGATATTGTCAAGCTGGAAAGGGTACAGAGAAGATTTACGAGGATGTTGCCAGGACTTGATGGTCTGAGAGGTTGAGTAGGCTGGGACGCAATTCCTTGGAGCTCAGGAGGATGAGGAGTGATCTTATGGAGGTGTATAAGATCATGAGAGGAACAGATCGAGTGGATGCACAGAGTCTCTTGCCCAGAGTAGGGGAATCGAGGGTCAGAGTCATGGGTTTAAGGTGAAGGGGAAAAGATTTAATAGGAATTTGAGGGGTAATATTTTCTCACATAGGGTGGTGGGTATATGGAACGAGCAGCCAGAGGAGGTATTTGAGGCAGGGACTATCCCAACATTTAAGAAACACTTCAACAAGTACATGGATGGATATGGGCCAAATGCAGCCAGGTGGGACTAGTGAAGCTGGGACATGCTGGCTGGTGTGGGCAAATTGGGCCTAAGGACCTGTTTCCATGCTGTATGACTCTATGACTCTAACATGGATAGGCAACGTTTCGGGTCAGGACCCTTCTTCAGACTGATTATAGTAGGGACGGGGAAGCTGAAACGGGGTTGGGGCGGGACAAAACCTGGCAAGTGATGGATACAGATGATGGGGGTTTTGATTTTACAAATGGTTGGACAAAGGCCAGAGATGACAAGAGAAACTGTGAGATTTTAAAAATTCTTTAAATCCATTGATTAAGTCACACAATTCACTTTCACAGCACATACACTTTTACAGCGCATGTTGCTGATGAGTGATAAAATTCTGAACAGTGAACTGTATACCTCGGTTAATCTCTTTAGTGGTTAGCCACATAATCTTGGAAGACTATGTGGGTCACCATTTTTATCGCAGTGAGGTTACAAAGGGAGGTAGTTCTGTGGTTATTAAACACTTACTGGTGTATGTTGTTGCCATCTTCAAAATAGACTCTTCAAAATATCTTCAGGCAGACGAAAGGCAGGCATTTTTTTAAAAATTGTGAATCCAAAATGAAGAGACAAAGTTCCTGATTTACAGTACCCTCAAAAATCAAATAATTAAAATGAAACCTATAATTTATCTGGTGATAATGATACCAAGCTTCAGTTTATGAAACCTTTAAAATTTCAATTGGAAAGGTGGAAATTCCATAGTCTGTGGATTGTTGTAAGGAATGAATCCAGCATCAGAGACTTTGTGGCAGTCTTGATTTCAACAAAGAGGAAGTGGGAGAATTGTTACTTGCAATACTCTTATCGAACATAGCAGCACAGGAACTGGCCCTTTGGCCCATATTGACCATGTTGAACATGATGCCGTTCAGCTAATCTCCTCTGCCTGAATGTGATTCATATCCCTCCATTCCCTGCATATCCATGCGCTTATCTAATGGCCTCTTAAACGGCGCAATTGTATCTGCCTTCCACATCATCTCTTTTAATCACTTAAAGATTAAAAAATACCCAATCAGAAACATTTCAAAGCAATTCAAATAGATTGAAATGAGAAATGAACAGGTTAAAAAATATACCATTTCCATGTAAATAACTTAAGACGTTAAACATTAATCAAAGCATAAGAATAAATAAAAATAAACTTAAATGATAAACAAATTACTTTCAAAGTTCAGTGATTGTATTCAAATGAACGGGGCAGGATTATTTTAGCCAACTATCCAGAATTTATTTTTCACAGGGGGGAAATATCAATTGAGCATAGCTTTAAGATCGGAGGGTAAAATTTAAAGGAGATGTGCAGAGTAATTTTTTTACACACAATGCAGTGAATGCCTGGAACATGCTGGAGGTGGGAGCAGATATAATAGTGGTATTTAAGAGGCTTGACTATGTAAGGAATAGAGATCACATTCAGGCAGTGGAGATTTTGTACATAGAATGCATTAACTTGATGACACTGCAAAGATATGGACATCATAACTGCATGAATATATAGACTGAATGAAACTATGAATATAAAGAATGCCAGGCACTCTTTTTGTATTTCTTGCTTATGTCTTCTGAATAAATGTTTATATTTGTATTTTTTTAAGTCATAACAAGCTGGCACAAAAACAGGACATTAGTGGTGTTTGCTGTGGAACCCCTGGTTCCAGTATATTAAAATCCAGACCGCAATGCCATATTTTGATGAATGGCTTGCAAAAGGGCATTTTCATAATAGTTTGGTTACAGCAATATTACTATATTTTCTCTCTCTCACACACACACACACACACACACGGGTGTGCATATAAATATATATATATGTGTGTGTGTATATATATGTACCGTATGTTCAACATAATACAATTATGATTGACTTTGGAAATTAGGCCGGATTGCAGTTGCACCATGCCTGGACAGTGGGCAGAATAAATCTTGACTATCCCTGTGCAGTGTCATTGTGCAAGGAGATAATAGTCAGGTAGTCCCTAACACAGCAGGTATAGGAATTTATCAATTATTACCAAATCTTTTCACAGCTTAAAATGATATTTTGAGTTAATTTGTCTTCTATCATTGTCCATATCTTCACATGGACCTATTTTCAAGCAGTATTTCTAGAGCATGTGCCAATCCCCTTCGATCTTCTAAAATAAAAACAGAAATCGCTGACAATATTCAGGTCCGGTTCTGTTTTTGACGGAAACATAGCTCTACCTCTTCAGCTACAGATGCGATCTGATCTGCAAAGCATTTCTGATTTTTTTTCTAATTTCCAATATCTGGAGATTTTCAATTTCTTTCATCTTTATTGTTTGTCAAATTAATAGTATATTAGTCAGAATTTGATAAGGAAAATAAAATATGTGAAAGTGGCACCATAGGTAGATAGGGTGATGAAGAAATCTTTTGACATGGTGGTCTTCATCAATCAGGGAATTTAGTATTGCAGATAATATGTAATATAGGACGTTGTGTTACAGCTATACAAGTCATTGTTGAGGCCGTACCTGGAGTATTGTGTCAGTTTTGGTCATTGTGCTACAGGAAAGATGCCATTGAGCTGGAGATAATGCAGGGAAGATTTTCGAGCATATTGCCAGGACTCCAAGTTCCGAGGGACAAATATAATAAGAGAGTTTGAGCAAGCTAGAACTTTATTCCTTGGAGTGCAGGAGCCTGAGGGGTGACCTTATAGAGGTGTATAACATCACGAGGGGAATAGATAGGATGAATGCAGAGTCTTTTTCCCAGGATTGGGGAATCAAGAACTAGTGGGCATAGATATGTGAGAGCGGAAAGATTTATTAGGACCTGAAGGCAACTTTTTCACAGTATTATATGGAATGAGCTGCCAAAGGAAGTAATTGATGCAGTTACTACAACAGCATTTAGAAATCTGGTTACATGGACAGGAAGGTTTTAGAGGGATATGGGCTAGGCATGGACTAGTGGGACTAGCTTGGATGGGGCATCTTGGTTAGCATGGGCGAGTTGGGCCAAAGAGCCCGTTTCCATGCTATATGACTAACTGGTTTGATAGTTCTGACTGATGTAAATTTTCAATTGATAAATTTTTGTTGTTCTTCAATAGTGACAATTGATTGAAGATGCCTCTTGTAGATGAACAAATGAAAATGTCTGCATTAAGCAAGGAATGGTATTTCTGGCATGAACCAATTATTCACAGCATAAAAACACTGCATATTTCTCACAAAAAAAAAAATAAACCATTAGCCACCTCAAGGGACACACATCCCTTGAATAAAAATCTGTCATTATTGAGAATACAGCCAACGGATAGAAAAAAATCACTCAGTTGTTCAGTTATTGGAGATAACTTAATGAAGAAAACATATGAGGCACGATGCAATTTACTTCATTCATTTATTGAATGAAGTTTGAAGAGAAAAGCGTGATATCACTGTAATTAGCATTATCATTTACTGGCCTTTTGCAAACCATTCTTCGAAGTGTGATATTATATTCTGGATTTGAATGTAGCTATGAAGATTGCAATAGATATCAGTGAAGACTCTATTGGCCAACTTGAGTTTTCGCTTTGATTGCAATGAGAATATATTTACCAATCATCAAAATTGGCATACATTTTATCTAAGCAAGAAGCACACAATCTAAATTAATGACATTTGTGCAAAAGGCTACCTTGAATAAAATGCCTTTTCAGTTGCTAAATAATTCAACCTCCACTTCTCAACACTGGCACTATGCAATGAGATAACCCGACTATTGCTAAGTTACTTACATCTGTCGTGATTGGGGACCGGGGATGGGGAGAATGGGGGTGGAGGTGAAGGAATTGCACCGATTGTGTCTGTGAGTTCTAGATACCAAACCAGCATACCCAAAGGCAATTATACACAGTGCAGATCTTTTTCTTAAAATCCTTAAGAAGCTAGGTTGTTGACATACTGTCTGCAAAATACAGTGCCAGCTTTGTTATAACATTTTCTAAGAAATCTCTTATTTGTTTATAGGAAAAGTAATATTTTTGCCCACCAATGGATTTTCAGTACATTGAATGAGTTAATTCAAACTGTAAAGGAAATTGTTCATTTAGTTTCTTTTCCACATGCCAAAGTAATCTTTAATAGAACCGTACCGATCCAACATTGTGCAATGGGGACTTTGCAGCTCCACATTATTATCTGTTTAAATATTAATATTGTTTCAATAGGGACATGTAAAATGGCAAACATCATGAAATAGATATATACTTAGGTGTTAACCTGGAGCTGCTATTGAATTATTCATTATTTTAAAAAAAATGATTCTGCAAGACAGCTGAAGTATCCCAACTCGGGTTAAAGAATTGTATGACTGTTCACAATTTTAGAATAGAGATTTGCTGTTGGCAGCAAGAATTGTATAGAGTTTTGCAAATGGTCATCTGGTTATGCTTTCAGCTGGAAATACTAAGGCCAATAAAAACATAAAGACCGGGAAGCTCTTGGGTTCCATTGATTGGTCTATTCATGTCCAACAAAGGGACATCAATTGTCCTTAGCACCTCTGGGTTTAGAAAATAAATATCAATCAAATTAGCAATCCCACTTGTTCTTGTGTTCACTGCAGTTGGAAGAATTCTATGTGAGGTCATAATAAAATTGTTGTGTCCAATCCTATTCTGTACTTGAATAGCCATTTGATATCTAAGCAAAATGGTAGAATTGTGAAAAACCCAAAATGATGACAAAGGAATAATCTGATTAACCATAGGATTCAGCAGTTGGCATGCATTGTTCTGCATAATAACTTATTCTGATTACTGTCCTAGAAAAAAATCCTCCTTTGCACTTTTTCTAGTCGGAAGTTGATGCATTCACAAATATAAACTGTACTTTCTTTGAATCTGTCTGCAATGTATGAAAATATTTTAGCAAACCATTGAGTGTGTGGTCTGAAACAACTTTATCAATTTTGTCTTTAGAATCATTTTGATATTTAATGAAATGTCTCAGCATACCTTCAATTATAAAATTTAACTGACTTTATCGGATGTTGTTCAAGATGTGTTTGTTCACTGCCAACTGAATGGTTTTTTTTTGCGTAATAGTCTATTACACATAATGATCTGTACTTTTATTGAGAATGGAATGAATATTTCCAGCTGTAACCTCCAAAAGTGAAGTTCACTGAGGTTATCAATCCTTTATTTATTGGAATGAAGCCAGTTTTGTGTTTCACGTAATACTGTTTATTTTCTCATGCTCAGTATTCATGATAATTATTTTACACCGAATAATTTGCACACACATAGGGTAAAACAAAGCACTGCAATTTAGCAAGCTTAATGTGTTGAAATCAATTACAAACTTATCACTGTGTTCAAATAGTATTAGCTAAGAATACTTGGCAGAGCATATTTTCATGCATTGATTTCATCTTCCCATATTTATTTATTCGGCAATAAACCTTTCTTTATATTTATGTCCACTGTCCTCTGCAGATTCATGCAAAGCTGTAATAGTGAGACACTGGCAGCCAACTCGTTTCCATCCATGTGTCATTACTGATTGATCTTGTATAAGAGCAAATATGCATGTAATCTGATATAAGTAAATAATGCAAAGCAAGTAGGCAGAGTTGATACCAACATAATGTACCTCAAATCAGAGAGGCATGTAGGTTGGTAGATGGTAAAAATAATCAAATGTTACAATACATTAATTAAAGTTGTAATTGGTGTCTCACAGATATTGCAGAAAAATTACAGCATTGAGGCAATTAAATATAAAACAATTATTTTCCTTGTGTATAGCCTTGACAACATCCATTTAGAATAGTCATACAGCACAGATACATCTTCCTTGGCCTAACTCGTCCAATAATAATTCAAATATTTATATGAGAGTGTGCAGGGGGACTGGCTGTGTATGTGAACAGATCATGGTGCTGGGATGCTGTGGTGTTTTCCACTTACTGCTCACCCCACGTGGAGCTAATGACTGTGAAATGCCGACCCTTCTACTTACCCAGGGAGCTAACGGCAGTCTTCATAACGGCCGTCTATGTACCACCGAGAGC
Source organism: Okamejei kenojei (assembly GCA_035221665.1). Taxonomy (NCBI): domain Eukaryota; kingdom Metazoa; phylum Chordata; class Chondrichthyes; order Rajiformes; family Rajidae; genus Okamejei; species Okamejei kenojei. Next base: position 43,486,206 of record CM069149.1, on the reverse strand, counting down.
GGACTTGAAGGATGCTATGATACAGCTCTACAACAACATCCGTGAGCAGCAGAGGGAACATCCAGATGCTTTCTTCATGGCAGCTGGGGATTTCAACCAGGCAAGTCTTACTTCTGTCCTGCTTAAATTCTACCAGCATGTGAACATTGCAACCAGGGGAAAGAACAAACTAGATCTGGTGTACACCAACATTAAAGATGCATATAAAGCAGCCCCCCTCCCCCATATCGGCAACTCTGACCACCTAGCGGTTATGCTCACACCTGCATACAGACCCAGGGTGAAACAGGACAGGCCAATGGTCAAAGAAGTCAGAACATGGCCACAGGGAGCTACTGAGGCACTACAGGACTGTTTCGAAACCACACAGTGGGCCATCTTCAGAGAGGCAGCAACAGATGACAGTGGCATCAACCTCCAAGAATACACAGAATCCGTCATCGGATACATCAATATGCATCGAGGATGTAACAGTGGTAAAAACCGTCAGGAGGCATGCCAATCAGAAACCTTGGCTAACTGGGGAAGTGTGTTCCCTACTGAGAATCCGGAATGCTGCATTTAAATCTGGAGACAGCGCAGCATACAAACTGGCAAGGAGTAACCTATCCCGGGGGATCAGGGAAGTGAAGAGGCTGTATGGACAAAAACTTAATAGTCACTTCACAAATGACAAAGACACACGTCGCTTGCGGCAGGGATTTCATACCATCACTGACTACAAGCCCCCCCCCACTGCGGATATGCCAAAACGACCCTTCTCTACCAGATGAACTGAACGAGTTCTACGCACGGTTTGAGGTTAAAAACAGCACCCAGACACGGGCCCTACTGCCATCTCCCAGTGACCAGTCGCTCAGGCTGTCCGCAGCCGGAGTTAAAAAGGCCTTTGCCAGCATCAACGCACGCAAAGCCACAGGGCCGGACAACATTCCTGGATGCGTTCTAAGAGACTGCGCCGAGCAACTGAAAGATGTCTTCACAGACATTTTTAACACTTCGCTCAGCCAGGCAGTAGTGCCCAACTGTCTTAAGAGTGCCACCATCATTCCTGTCCCGAAGAAACCAAATCCAGCCTGCCATAATGACTTTCGACCAGTGGCTCTAACACCCATAGTAATGAAGTGTATTGAGCGACTGGTTATGCAGCGTATCAAAAATAGCTACCTGCCGACCTAGACACACTGCAGTTCGCCTACAGAGCCAACCGATCCACAGAGGACGCAGTCTCAACAACACTGAACCTCGTACTGCCACACCTTGATCGGAAAAATACTTATGCCAGGATCCTCTTCATAGACTTCAGCTCTGTTTTTAACACAATCATTCCGCAGCAGCTGGTGGAGAAGTTGGAGTTATTGGGGGTTGATGCTGGCACATGTAACTGGGTCCTGAACTTTCTATCGCAACGGCAGCAGACAGTCAGGGTGGGCAGTAGGACATCAAAAACCATAGCCGTGAGCACTGGCTTGCCCCAAGGCTGTGTCCTAAGCCCCCTGCTGTTTAGTCTGCTTACACACGACTGTACTGCTAGACTCAACAACAACTTCATCAACAAGTTCGCTGATGACACAACAGTGGTGGGTCTCATCAGTGACAATGATGAGTCGGCGTACAGGATGGAGGTGGAGCTGCTCACAGGATGGTGCAAATCCCACAACCCCATTCTCAACGTGGGAAAAACGAAGGAGATGGTGGTTGACTTCAGGAGGGCGGGAAAACAACGCCATACACCTCTGCACATCGATGGAGCTGATGTGGAAAGGGTCAGCAGTGTGAAGTTCCTAGGACTCCACCTGTCAGATGACCTGACGTCCACGACCAACACCACAGCACTGGTCAAGAGAGCCCAGCAGCGACTACACCCTCTCCGAAGACTACGGAAAGCAGGTCTCCCCACTGCACACCTACGAACTTTTTATAGGGGGACAATCGAGAGCACATTAACCTACGGCATCACTTCCTGGTTCTGGAGCTTCAAGGCGTATGAACGGCACCAACTGGACAGGATTGTGAAGACCGCCAGCAGGATTATTGGTGCTCCACTCCCTTTCCTGCTGGACATATACAGGAAGAGATGTATCAGCAGAGCCATCTCCATCATCAAAGACCCCTACCATCCATCGCATCACATATTCTCCATCCTGCCATCTGGGAAGAGGTACAGGAGCATCAACTGCAAAACCAGCAGGATGCTCCTCAGCTTCTTCCCGCAGGCTATAAGACTGATAAACGAACTTTGCCCCCTGCCAAAGTATCGCGCACCAACCACCAACCTGGACACACTGAAGCAGAGCCATTGTCGTACCGCTGCCGATTGCAACTCATGATATATGCATTTTTATTTCTATTTATTTTTTACCGCACACTGAATGGACACTGGTTGAGCAACGTTTTTTCGTTTCCTCTGGGTATGTAAGTACTCAGGAAAAATGATAAAGATATACAATACAATTTCATTAACATGTAGGTTGGCTATTGGTTAAGTTGCAGTCTTTCTGTGTTTTTGTTTCCTGTCAGCAGCTAGTTAAATTGAGGGTACACAAAAGGCTGGAGAAACTCAGCGGGTGCAGCAGCATCTAAGGAGCGAAGGAGATAGGCGACGTTTCGGGTCGAGACCTTTCTTCAGACTGGTCAGGGATCAGGGAAACAAGAGATATAGACGGTGATGTGGACAGATAAAGAACAATGAATGAAAGATATGCAAAAAAGTATCGATGATAAAGGAAACAGGCCATTGTAAGCTGATAGTAGTGTGAAAATGAGAAGCTAGTGCGACTAGGTTGGGGGAGAGATAGAGAGAGAGGGAATGCCAGGGCCCGAGGGCTGAAGGAGAGGTGGGAAGGGGAAGAGACAGCAAGGGTTAACAGAATCGAGAAAATTCTATGTTCAAGCCCAGAGGATGCAGACTCCCCAAGCGGAATATGAGGTGCTGTTCCTCCAACTTGAGGTGTTGCTCACTCTGGCCATGGAGGAGGCCCAGGACCAAGAGGTCGGATAAGAAATGGGAGGGGGAGCTGAAGTGCTGAGCCACCGGGAGGTCGGGTTGGTTATTGCGGACCGAGCAGAGGTGTTCGGCGAAACGATCGCCAAGCGTCCGCTTGGTCTCACCGATATAGATCATCTGGAATCTGGAGCAGCGGATGCAGTAGATGAGGTTGGAGGAGGTGCAGGTGAACCTCTGTCGGACCTGGAAGGACTGCTTGGGTCCCTGAAAGGAGTGGAGGAGGGAGGTGAAGGGACAAGTGTAGCATCTCTTGCGGTTGCAAGGGAAAGTGCCCGGGGAAGGGGTAGAGCGGGATGGAAGGGAAGAACTGACAAGGGAGTTGCGGAGGGAGCTGTCTTTGTGGAAGGCAGACGGGAGGAGATGGGAAGATGTGGTGAGTGGAGGGGTCACGTTGGAGGTGGCGAAACTGGCGGAGGACTATGTGTTGTATTTGCCGTCTGGTGGGGTGAAAGGTGAGGACCAGGAGGACTCTGCCCTTGTTGCGAGTGGGGGAAAGGGGAGAGAGGGCAGTGTTGCGGGGTATGGAGGAGACCCTGGTGCGAGCCTCATCTATAGTGGTGGAGGGGAATCCCCGTTCTCTGAAGAATGAGGACATTTGTGATGACCTGGTGTGGAACACCTCATCCTGGGAGCAGATGCGGTGTAGACGGAGGAATTGGGAATAGGGGATGGAGTCCTTACAGGAAGCAGGGTGGGAGGAAGAGTAGTCCAGGTAGCTGTGGGAGTCAGTTGGTTTGTAGTGGATGTCGGTCAGGAGTGTATCACCTGCAATAGTGATGATGAGGTCAAGGAATGGTAGGGAAATGTCGGAAATGGTCCAAGTGTATTTGAGTGCCGGATGGAAGTTGGTGGTGAAATGGATGAAGTAAGTCAGTTGTGTGTGGGAGCAGGAGGTGATACCAAAGCAGTCGTCGATGTAACGGAGGTAGAGGTCGGGGATGGGGCCCTGGTACGCCGAGAACAAGGAGTGTTCGACGTACCCGACAAAGAGGCAAGCGTAGCTGGGGCCAATGCGTGTGCCCATAGCTACGCCTTATGTTTGGGAGGAATCAAAAGAGAAGTTTTATTGAGGGTAAGGATCAACTCCGCTAGGCGGAGGAGGGTGTCAGTAGATGGGTATGGGTTGCTCCTCTGGTCGAAGAAGAACCGGAGGGCTTTGAGACCGTCCTGGTGGGGGATGGAAGTGTAGAGTGACTGGACTTCAATCGTAAAGATGAGAGGATGGTTAAATTGAGGATTGCCTTGCTCCCAGGCAGGCAACCTCAATGGTCTCTGATAATAAGGAAGTTGGACTTTAGAATTTGATGAGGATGAGCAGGCCCATACGAAGCTTTTCAAAAGGGGGGTGGTATGTCAGGATTAAGAAAAATGTATGTGAAGTAATGTGTGCACAGCGCACATCACGAGCGTGAAGCCCCTCGCGGCCGGGATTTTAGATGATCTCTGTTGCACCCTGAGCCTTATTTTGGAGCATTTTTGCACCAAATTTATGACCAATATTTCCAAAATAATTTTGGCGGAGTCAAAATTAATAATTGCAGCTGCCAAGTTTCACCGAGCATTTCCGTATTTTGATGGCTGAAAATCAGTATTTTGTTGGGGAAATCGGTATTTCTCACTTAAATGCAATGGAACGTACTACACAGAAACTGGATTTTTGAAAATCAGTGTTTTCCATGCAACCTCATGTATTCTCAAATATCATTATGGAATACTGAAAATCAGTACTACTGAATTGTGAAACCATTTTTGAAATGTGAATACAATTCTTGATTTTGATTCCATAACATAAAAATATATAATAGTATACATAAATTTCACAATTCATCATAAGGTTTACCAAACAATCAAACATGCTGGCATGATGCTGCATAATCATTCAGGTGCTCCTGGATGTATATTGCCATTTACCCCTACTACTAATGCAAAGGCATTTGTTGGCCTTAGCCTATATGCCATTCCTGGTTCCACGAATATAGCACCTCAGACCAGTTTATCTAGCATGGCAGTCCTCAGCTGTCAAAGCATGTGTCGTTCCGCAGTACACTGATGTAGGTGGCCCTTCTTTTACCTCTTCTTGCAGTGCCACGTTTGGTCACCCGAAGTGTGACTTTATTTTTCATGGCAGCGTTCAGTTCGTTAACGCTGTCCAAGGCCTGTGTCATTCCGCAGCTAGTACACTGATGTCGGTAGCCCGACTTCTACCTCTTCTCTCTATGCCGTTTGGGCTCCCAAAGTGTGAGGGGATTAGCAGACAGTTCAGGGTTCCTCTCACAGACTTTGACAACACTCTTGGTAGACCAGCATATATTGCCATTTAGCCATAAATCACATTTTCCAGTTCCATTTTCCAAGAATGTAACTGTGCAAACCAAGTCACGACTTTGTCCAAGTTATGGGCAAAGTCATAGTGAATGTGGATTAAGGTGACTGCAGAGAGGTGATTGCATGGAAGTCCTGGTCTTTGCTTCTTCGTGGATGAGAAAACGCGTTTGTCCACGTTGGCTGCATCAAAGGAAGATGCCGAGCGAGATCGCACACACTGCAAGCATGCCGCCCAAGGCGAGCATCTCTCTGCTGCTTCGGCTCATGACCAAACCTCCCGACTATCTCCGCAGTCAAATGGAGGGGGACAGGCTGGGTCGGCAGAGCGCCGTGGTGAGACTGGCTGCCGACAAGGCCAAGTACTTGAAGAGCCAGGCGGTGAGGGGGTGCAAAGTGGAGCCCAATGGTTTGGGCAGCTCTGCCCCCGAGGAAGGCAGCAGCAGCGGCGCCAGCAGCAACACGAAGACTTACCTGACCTCCAACAGAGTGGGCAGCTGGTGCTCCCGCCTGACATCGTGCATCACTCCAGCTCCAAGAGGCAGCTCAGGCCCGATTCGCTGGTCATGTACCGGCAGAAGTGCGAGTTCATGCGGGGAGCGGCTGCCACCAGCAGCGCCCGCAGCTTCAAGGGCAGTGGCAGCCTGGTCCTGCGGCTGCTGCCCAGCTCTAGCGGCCGGGGCGACAAGCAGGGGCTGGCAACCGGAGCAGCAAAGTCGGAAGGGGAAAAATTAGCAGAGGGTACAGCACCCCAGGGTGCACAAGTAACCACACCAGCAGCACTGCAGGGTTCACAAGTAACCACACCAGCAGCACCCCAGGGAGAAACAGCAGCCTCGCCAGGGTGCATAAGTAACTACACCAGCACCACCCAAGGGTGCACAACTAACCATTCCAGCAGTACCTCAGGAAGCACCAGTCACCACACCAGCAGCATCCCAGGGTTCATAAGTAACCACGCCAGCAGCTCCACGAGAATCAGCAACAGGTCATCGCAACGAGCCGCTGAAGCAGCAGGTTGATGAAGGTGGATTACGGCGCTCGCGCTCCGACATCAGCTCCCGCTTCTCCCGAACCTGCTCAGGCTTGGACAGTTTATTTGAGCACTGCGGACTCAAGCCCGTGGTGATCGAGAACCAAGTCAGGGAGAAATTTGCCGCCGACGCCGCCTTCGAAACCCTTGCCCTCAAGTTTCGCAGAGTGAAAGGCCTGTCCCACTTGGGTGACATTTTCGGCGACAGCCTGAAAAGAGGTTGTCGCGTCGTGGTCGGGTCGTGACGCAGCGTGATGCGTAGTGATGCAGGGTGACTCCCTGTCGCCCCTGGATTTTTAGAATATTCAACAAATATCACCTGACCAAATTCGTGATGTATATGACCAACTGTAGAAGTAAAACCTGGATAAATCCAACGTATAGTTGTGAATGTTGCTCAATAAATAACTACAGTACTGATGCTCCATATTAAGAGCATTGATTTGCTGTTAAAATGAATTCCGTAATAACGTGTCAACGGTAGCTGTGACATTTGAACACTGCAGTTTTAATGTTTCACGTGTTCCAATTTAATAATCCATCTTTATGGATTAAATCAAATAATAACATTGGGAATTAAAACACACTTGATTGCATTCCATATCAAACATAGTCAATGTTTGCTCTGAAGACATTTCCAGCGCAGTAGGGTCTGGAGGTGGGGGGGGGGGGGAGGTGGGTGAATCAGAGCAGGATGGATAGATGGCAGGGGGGTTGAGAAGGCAATTAATAGACAATAGGTGCAGGAGTAGGCCATTCAGCCCTTCGAGCCAGCACCGCCATTCAATGTGATCATGGCTGATCATCCCCAATCAGTACCCCGCTCCTGCCTTTTCACCATATCCCCTGACTCCGTTATTGTTAAGAGCCCTATCTAGCTCTCTCTTGAAAGCATCCAGAGAACCTGCCTCCACCGCCCTCTGAGGCAGAGAATTCCACAGACAGTTCGGAATGGATGGATCGAGGCAGGGGAATTAGTGCGAGTCGGTTGGATTAGGTAAAATTGTGAGGGGAGAGCATGGGAGAATTTCAGTGGCGATCAGTACGGGATGGATGGGGGGGGGGGATCAGTACGGGATGGATGGGAGGGATCAGTGTAGGATGGATGGGGGGACAGTACAGGATGGGGGATCGGTACAGGATGAATGGGGGACAGTACAGGATGGGGGATCGGTACAGGATCAATGGAGGATCAGTACAGGATCGATGGGGGTATCAGTACAGGATTAATGGGGAGATCAGTGCAGGATGAATGGGAAATTAATTACAAGATGGATGGAGGGATCAGTGGAGGATAAATGGGGGACCAGTGTAGGAGGGGGGACAGTACAGGATAGATTGGAAGATCAGTGCAGGATAAATGGGGGGGGGGGGGGGGGGGTCAGTACAGGACGAATGGGGAAAGCAGTGCAGGATAATTGGGAAAGGGGGTCAGTGCAGGATGAATTGGGGGACCAGTGTAGGATGGATGGGGAATGGCAGGAGAATCAATGTGAGTGGATAGGGAGATCCATGCAGGATGAATAGATTGGGGGGGGGGGGGGGGAGGGTAGATGGGGAGGGGAGCACAGGGGATGTCTCAGGAATCAGCGGGTCAGGCAGCATCGCTGGAGAAAATGAATAACTGACATGAGAAGAGGGGTCCCAGGATAAGGGGGGTGCGTACAAGAGAGAGAGAGAGAGAGAGAGAGAGAGAGGGGAAGGGGCAGAGGAGGTGGGGAGGAACGAAAGTCAGCGCTCCTCGGACAACACCGGCATCATCGCCCGCTGCCTTGGCCGTCCCTGTCTAAGTGCCGCCGCCAAAGAGGGAGGCAGTTGGGAACTGTTCGCCACCGCCTCCCTTCCGGAGTGGCAGGGACCGGCCGGGGGGGGGGGGGGTGGGGGCGGGGGAGGGGGGGGGATGGGACGATACACCGTGCTGTGAGACACCGAAGCCCCGGGCACAGAGAAGCGGGCACTCCTTTGTTTTCCCAAATCATCCCGCGGGTCGGATTGGACCATTCGAGGGTAGTTTAACACCCCCGATAAAAAAAACAAACAGCTTTCCCCTCCCCGCAACGCAATATTTCACGGTCCCACTCATCCAAACGAGGCCCGAGGCGTTGAGGCGATGCAGTGAAAATGGTGGCGGCTAATCCAGCCCACTTCGCGCGCGCGGAGAAACGGGGTCATTTTACGTCGCAACCGCGTCACCTGCTTCCCCCAACTGCGCAGGTCGCAATTATTCTTTTTCAAATCATCCCGCGGGCTGAATTTATTTTTCTTTTCTCGGGATTTGTTCTCATTCTGGAAAAAAAGGGGGGTGCGACCGCACCCAACACCCCCACCCCCCTTCGGATGGCCATGATAAGTGATAATTGAGAGTGAGGGTTAATAGAATGAAGAAGGAAATGTTGTCAAAATGAGGGGAGAGAACAGTGAGAGATTGGGGCTTGATGCAGTGAGGAAATTAAGAACATAGAGCAAGAGAAAGGCAAAAGGCTTCACTGGATTGGGGAAGAAATGCGCAATCTGACAGAAAGGACAACAATATTGGGACCTGGTGGAGGAGGAAGAAAGAGAGCAGGGTGAACACAGTAATAGATCAGGTGTGATTTGATGAAAAGACAGCATGAATCTGGTTTAGTATGCAAGTGGGAGTTACTGAGGCATTTGTGGCCAGGTGGTTTTGTGTGTGAGTTCTGTGAACAGCCATTAGTCTAAAGGTCTTTAGCCACAATAAATATTCTCAGTAAGGAGCTATTACTCTAGATTTAAAAAGATTGTTTTTGATATTTGAAATAATTGCATGTTTAGATTTACATTGTAGATAGAACATTTGATTGGTTACATTGGACCACATCACGTAACTATAGTTTATTTAAAAAGAGAAATAGTGTCCCTGTCAGGAGATGTTTATGTTCAAAGGGAGAGATTTTATTCTGTTTAATAAATTCCCAGATGGAATAGAGAGTGCATATTTGCTGAAAGGCAGCTGGATGAGTGCCTATCACTGACACACATCACGATATATAGAAGGTAGATAGGTTCTGGGAAATGAAAAGGAGAAATGTGTAGAATTCAGACCATGGTAGTTTTTTAAAAAGTATTCCCTTGGAATTGGGGGGTAACTTGTTTCCGCTTCATTTCATTGGGTTCCATAGTAGCTGATAAGACCATTGTAGGATCCACAGATGGGGAAGGAGATGCTTGGCGATATTGTTGGATCATTTGGAAGGCGATGCAATACTCTTGCCATTTTTGCTGTGTTTCCTTGTGCTCGTAGCAAAGAGACTTGAGATTCTCAGTATCACCCCATGTTCTCCTTCTTTTTCTTAATCAGTCACATGTCAAGGATTTCCACAAATTGGTGAACATGTCACATTTTTTCAAGGAGGCTTTGAAAATAAGGCATTTTCTACATTCTATGTGCAACCTCTTGCCATGACAGCTCTTGGAGCAAAGTGCCCCTTTTAGCAACAGGCATGTGAATGTTGCATTCCACCCATTAGAAACAAGTGTCTAATTAGACCCTCAACACAACGTGTTAAGAAGAAACATGTATAAAACCCTTTGAGGAAGCAACCTGTGCAGTTGACAAAGGTGAACAAGTGGGTTACTCTACTTAGATTTCCACAATAAATTTAATAAGATGCCTCATCAAAGATTATTGCAGAAAGGGAAAATACAGTGAGCAAAATATAGTAGTGTGGCTAGATAACAAACAAAACTGAATAGGCATGAATGAGTTTTTTTCTGGTTGGCAAGAATTAATAACTAGTATGCTATAGGATCGGTGCTGGGGCCTCAACTTATCACAATTTATATACATGTTCATTTGTAAATGATACAAAAATCAAGAAGAAATTAAGTTGCGAGGACGATGATATAGGGTACACAAAAGGCTGGAGAAACTCAACGGGTGCAGCAGCATCTAAGGAGCGAAGGAGATAGGCGACGTTTCGGGTCGAGACCCTTCTTCAGACTGGAAGAAGCTGCCAGAGAAAGTGGTAGAGGTAGGTTGGGACATTTAAAAGACACATTGGCAGGTAAATGGATAGGGCCCACACAGGCAAGTGGGACTAACTTAGTTAGTTATTTTGGTAGGGTTTGACAAATTGGGCCGAATGGCCAGTTTCAGTAGTGTATAACTCTATGACTTTATGATTGAGTACAATAACTGATCATATCAACAATTCTCAGGCCTTGGGTATTGACCCACCTCATCCCTGCAATCTACTGCTCCATCTCCCTTTTACGTTTCCAATCCTTTAAAGTACAATATCCACCCCAAATGTTGCCCAATTTTCCTGGAATTGCTTGTTTGGAGTTCTCCATTTATGTTTCTGACCTTCCCATTGGACTGATGCAGCTCTTATCCAAATCACAAATGACATCCTATTTGAATGTGACAAAGTTGTGTCCGCCGCTCAAATGTCTCAATCTGTCTGTAGCCTTTAAATTGGTTGTCTATTCACGCTTGTGCCTTTTCACCAGCTGGATTGGCTATACCTGTCTGATACCATTCTTCTCTCTTGTATTTGTATTGGTTTATTATTGCCACGTGTACCAAAATAGTGAAAAACTTTGCTGTCCAGTCAAATCATAGTGTACATGCGTACATGCAAGTACAACCGATAGTACAAAAAGAAATATATAAGATTGCAGAATATAATGTACACCATTATAGCTGCAATCATATGTAATCTGAAACAAGGAACTTTAGATGCTGGTTTAAACCGAAGATAGACAGAAAAAGCTGGAGTAACACTGCGGGTAAGACAGCATCTCTGCAGATAAGGAATAGGTTACTTTTCGGGTCGAGACTTCTTCAGTCAGGGGAAAGGGAAATAAGAGATAGATATGGTGATATAGAACAAATGAATTAAAGATATGCAAAAAAGTAACGATGATAAAGGAAACAGGCTATTATTAGCTGTGGGCGAGGTGAAAATGAGTTACAAAATAATGAGACTCAACAAGGCTCCTTTGAAGCTGGTACGACTTGGGTGGGGGAGGGATGGAAAGAGGGAGAATGCAGGGGATTTCTCCAGAGATGCTGTCTGACCTGCTGAGTTACCTCATCTTTTTGTGTCAATCATATGTAATCTGTCAGATTAATCTGCAATGGCATTTGCTTCTATTTATACATGGATCCCCTCATTCCTTGAGATCTGTACTTACCCCTTCCTATTTCTCATCAGTGTTCTGTCCCTAGCAACATTATTCTGAAAATATAGCATTTTCACGTTATATTCTGAATAAATATAATTTTATCTCATCACTGCCACCTACATCAACCACATCAATTTTCACTGCTTGCCTGACATCCAGCATTGGATGAATGGAAGACTTCTTCCTGCTAAATATTGGAAACGTGATTTTCAATGGGAAGAGAAATTGAACCAGTGTTTCTGGTCAAAGACTCTTCATTATAATTGGAAGTGTAAACATGGCCAGTTTGAGTTGCAGACAGGGTGGATGGAAAGAACAGAGAGAATGTATGTGATAGGATGAAGACCACAGTTAAAGTAATATTACTTTTTTTTAAAGACTACTGGGTACAGAAGACAAACATGAAACAAATTGTAACAGACGGGGACAGTTGCATGTGTGAAGAAAAGGGAAAATGGGAATTTCAAGTTTCGTTTTAAACCTGACTATGCTTTAAAACATGGAGATTGTGCATTTCCCAATCTGCTACATTGTTAAGAAGCACGAATACAAAATTAATATTTTTGTAGAAAAAGCATCTGGAATGCACTAAATATGAATATCAACATAAATAATGAGTTTGCTACCCATTCTTCGCTGCCCTCTCTTACAAACGTTTTTTTTCCACAATTTTTGGCAGAAGTTTGCCAAACTCGTACTTCCAACACATGTACTCCTGTCAGGAACCTCGGTAACTGTACTACGCTGACATTATTGAGATGCAAATACTGGTATTTGCATAATACTCCTTTGCAGGGTCCTTGTTCACTCCACCTGTTTGCGGTCACAGTGAACGCACTGTCTTGTTGCTTCTTTTACCACAAGAACAAACAGATACTGTAAAACACTAATGAAGTCTTCTCGACATTTGCTGTCAGCTTTTAGGTGGGTCATTATTCGAGGGGGTGGGTGAAAGTGACGGGTACGAATGCAATGAACTTTCTGACAGAAGGACCAAGACCATCTGTGCAGTGATGGGTGCGACATAAAGGCTGTCTGTGTGAATCGTGGGAAAGGTAGCGGCTGCCCTGGGAGTGTGCTGCCATGAATTGAACTAATTGAAGATTATGGCGTGGAGTTTGCCGTGGCTCAGCGAAGGGATAATCCCTCATCGACTGCGGTCACTGCCAGTAATTGGAGCATATTACAGGGAGGAGTTCCCCTGCAGCGCCGCCGAAAACTGAGAAGCTCGTTGTTTAATTACCGACTCTATAGAAACAAAAAAAAATAAGAGCGTCCACAGGAGAAAAAAAAGCGATGCAAAGTTCTGGCAGTCTGACTGACAAAGGGGATTTGATTTTGCCTTCCTGCTGCACCAGTCTATCATTCTTGAACGCGCTTAGACATAACATGAAAAGCCTGTTAAAAAAAAAAAGAACGAAGTAGCGTCATATTTCGGTACAGTCTTGAAAAAGCAGACACGATAGTCGGATAATCGGATTCCAGGAGATGTCGGACCAAAATGTTAAAACACAAACCTGAATGTCAACGCGCTATTTTGTTTAGAGATGTAAGAATCTGCTATTGAGGAGAGTATTTCCATCACGAGGTAAAGGAAGAATCGGTGCCAAGAAGTAAATTTGCTCTGTCAAACGGATCTACTCCCCACCCCTGTACATGCAGCCAAATGCAGTTTTCTCCACCAATCCTTTCGGTAAAGTATCTCCTGTGATTTCATCCCAGTATAAAGACTACACAGTTTCCTATGGGAAGTCCATTAAGGTATCGTGTCCTCCTAGCAGGTGAATCCAGCCCACACTAGAACAACCGTCATACCCTAAATTGTTTTCTTTCAGAATGATGAAAGATTATCGATCAACTCTGACCACAGATGTTTCCTGACCTGCTGAATATTTCCGCATCTTCTGTGTTTATTTCTGATTGCCGGCTATGCTGTTGTGTATGCGGCAATGCTGGCATGTCAATCTGGCTTTAACAAAAGATCACATGACTGAAGTAGTAATCAGTATATGCATAGTGGCCTTCGATTTCTGTTACCCCGTACAGTTTTACATGCATTTTGCATATCGACAATATTTATATATCGACAATATTTGAGTATACTACTCTCAAGATGAATACCTAATATTTTTTATTCAATTGTGCCTGCCTCCTTGCGCATTTTATTTCGCCCACAGGCGCTTTGATGGTTTTCGTGGGGATGACCCACAGAACTGGGCAGCTAGAAGTTGCCCCTCACCACCCTTCCTTCCAGCAGCGTCATAGGAATAGGCTTTGTCAGGCTTCTGTAAAGCCCGCTCGAAACGTTTCACGTGACCACATATTTATTCGCAATAATTAATTGTGCTAACCGTGATGTAACTGACTTTGTTTTTCACGTAATCTGCAATTTCAATTGCTGCAGTATTTCTTTGGCTATGTGGTTATGTTTTCAGAGAGATTAAACCATATGTACGTTTTACAAAGAATGTAAAACGCCTATAATTATTATGATACATAGATGTAACTGGTTAGGAATAGCATAATTTATCTAATATTTTTCCTCAGCTAAATAGTTTAACTTGAGATATAAAATGTTAGCTGCAGGGATTTTTTGAAATTCTAACAGCTTTGGTTTATTAGTGTGTCTCTGAAAACTTCCTCCATCTGTCAGTGATTTTCAAAGTTGCCAATTACACTAAAAGCCAAGAGCAGACATTTGTTGTTGAATTTTTAACAAATAAAGAGCTGAATATTTGATAACAGGCAAATAGAGAAAATATTATATATTTTTATGTGTAAATCTAGAATGGGAAATGTTTGTAGCACAAATAGTTGGATTGCATGTGACTGTGGTAGCACTGATAATGAGTATTGTAGCTAAATTAAAATATATATTTGCACCTTGGCATGAGACCTATTACAGTGGTAGTTTTATTCTGCTTTATGATATATTGATATATAACCTTGTTTGGTGATCAAATTGTAAAGAAAATAATGGGAGATATATTTGTTTACCAAATCTAGAAATAAGAGGGTAGATAGGAAATTGATAAATCAGCAGCCATGAATCATGATTTGAATTCAATCTTTCCCTTTTTGAAAAAAAAACGTTGAAAATTGATAAATGATTATATAGTGGAAAGGTATAATGGTATTTAAAAAAAATCTTAATGTCCGGTTGTGATTAGAATATAAAACTGAACCTCAATTTCAGATGACAACTTTAAATATACAATTAAGTTGCACATTATGATGCCTCCACATTGGAGTGATTTATGTGGACTGTTGACTACAATTTTGAATGATTGGGTGTAATGTAGTAACCATCTATCATTAAGTTACGATACTTTAGAAGCCCCATTCAATCTGGCCACATTTCTTCCCAATATTAAAATACTATAATCATGGGAAAGTCAGTCAAAGTAATTGAAGGTATACAATCACACCTTATTTAACTGAAAGGAGAGTACATCTTGTGACAAATGACAAGGTTTAAGAATCTATTCATTGTAGCACATTTTTTTAAATTTCACACTTAAATACCCCACTATAATTGCAGGATCCCAATTACCCAATTCTTTTTGGTCTTTGCATTCTCTCGTCATTTATTTATTTTCCTTTATCCTTATGGAACGAGAGATTATATATAGATAGATATAATTAAACTAAGTGGAAGTAGAAGCAATGAAATTGCAACGAAGAGAAACTAGGAAAATACTGGAAAAATGACGAGGTAATGAATTTGATCATCACTGATGAAAATATGGATGTAAGTACAAAAGTATGCACAGGAAAGGCAGTGAGAGCATGAAAAGAGGAAAAAAAACAGTGAAAATAGTTCTAAAGAATAATGAAAAAGAGACATCAGAGAGCTGAATAAACATATTAGGATTAGAAATATGCCAAACGTACCTTCAATCCTGCTCGACCATTTAACAAGATAACGGTTGATGCATATTTCTGTTAGGTTACCACACATGCATCACTTTTCTCATGATATTCATATTTACCAATGGAATGTATATTTATTAACACTTACAAAGCATTCATATGAATCTTTACCATTGGTTTTCTATCTCAAATGCCTTTTAATTCTGTATCTTAATTTACTTTAGCTCTCTCAACCCTTATTGTATTTATTTGATATTTGTAATTAGCTTTAAGACTACAGTTTCAAGTGTAGGTGCATCACTCCCAAAATTCAGTATTGAAGTATGACTTAGAGAAGCCCTTACCATAATTAATTATTAATTAACGTTGTCTCATCGAACAAGGGAAGATCTAAAATACCCTGTTACCGAGCTAGTTCCATGGTATCCTGCACTAGGAAATTGTGCCAAATGGATGCCATGATTTGATACTCCAAATTGATTTACCAATTTGATTTTTCCAGATCACCATGATTATTATAGGATCTTTGTTAAAGGTTCCTCTTAATTTTTGATAATACTGTGCCTAAAATAAAGCTACTGAGCTAAAGTAAAGTTACTAATAAGGATCCACACCATTGCTTTCTGACCCTTGTCTAACTCTGACACCACATTTTAATGTTGTTCCCTATCTCTGCCTTTATGATAACCTTTTCTAATTATGGTTACCACCCTCCTTTTCTGTTTTATCTGACTTCTTGAAATGTCAAATACTTTGTATATTTAGATCCCAATTTAGATCACCATGTACAATGATTTTGTAAGGCTATTAAATCAAACCCATCTATCAGTATTTTTGCCACTAATACACTTAATCTTGGTTTTAATGCTCTGTGCATTTGTAAAAAGCACTTTTAATTTTAATCTTTGAATACTTTTCTTAATATTGTGGAATGTCATAGTATGGCAAGATAATTAAGACTCTCTGTAAAATAGGTGCAATGCAAAAAATGGTTAAATGAAAAGATATATAGTCTTAAATAAACAGCAGTGGATTACCTACCTAAGCTTGGTATATTGAAAGCACTGAAGTTAGGTGAATAATTGTGGTGGAAATGCAGAGGTGCACTCATTTTTCTATAGCTACGTCACTGTCTAGAGACTCTTAACTAATCCACGGGATATAAGGATTACATTGAACTCACAGAATAAGGTTTTCAAATGGAGTACTTTGGTGCCAAAAATAAACAACTGAACATTTTATTTAACTTTTATTGAAATGTGGAATGACCATCTCAGATTGATTTTATTTGTTTTCCTTATAAGGCAATGTTGTAATATGGCTTCAATTTTGTATCATTAAGTGCTTGAAATGTTTGGTTTTAATGTAAAAAAACTGTTACAAAAAACCCCACAAAGGCTACCTAGATTTTTTTTCCAGCCATAAAGCATGATGTCAGCAATAAATGTATTTCATACATTTTCATTCATTTTGCTTTATGATGCTCGTGTAAACCACTCACATTGATCATGGGGTGTGTTATCACTAACATTAAGGTGGTAGGAAAAGGCCTGAAAAGAAAAGGCTTCGGCAGGAAGGGAACAGAAAATAAAAGGTGTGTAAATCTATGAAATAAAGATTTTATCAAATAAATAACTGAGATGGGGCTTAAACAAATGTATTTATCATTATTACCAATTCTAATTTAGTTGTACTTTATAAACATAAGAATGGGTGCATCTCAAGCCATTTTTTAAGGACAGAAAAAGGCAAATTTTGCAAATATGGGAAAACATAACGAAAGTGAACCAAAGATAAAAGTAAAAAATATCAACCCCCACATATTGGAATTGTTCTAGGTCCCTTTCTTATTGGTGTAATTGGAACCAATTTTATTCTTTGCAGAAAAAAATGCAGTTAGACAAGTATTTGAAACTGCTGGTAAGATATGTATTGGCAATTGAGTCTTGTCTAAGTACTTTTTTTTTAAATTGTGTGTTACATATTATATGTTTTATAGAAGCCCTGTGAATTCTCAGATTTATTTAAATGGTAAATGTTAAAAACTTGATACATTTCATTGGGTGGTGAGACCAAGTAATTCCAGCATGATTGGAACTTTGTGCTCGGTAGTGATTTTGGAGTTTTGCTATTTAAGTTTTGTTTGGAAAACATTCCCTTGAGGAACTTTAGCAAATATCCAATGTCTTATTCTCAGTTTTGATACTGTGACATAATTACATTTTCAGGTGTGCTGTTGTTATCTTTTTTGGTCTTGCAGTGTCATTTGCTTCTTTAGGTTGTTTGGTCTCTTGTGGAGATCGACAACCATTGTGCCTGTCTACCATTAGACTTACACAAGCTAGTAGTCTAACAGTGAAATGTGTAGGAAGGAACTGCAAATGCTGGTTATACACCGAAGTAGACACAAAATGCTGGAGTAACTCAGCGGGACAGGCAGTATCTCTGGCGAGAAGGAATGGGTGATGTTTTGGGTCAAGACCCTTCTTCAGACTGAAGGTTCTAGACCTGAAACGTCATCCATTCCTTCTCTTCAGAGATGCTGCCTATCCCGCTGAATTACTCCAGCATTTTGTGTCCATCTTTGGTCTATTAGTGAAATTCTGATCTGGGTTGAATCACTTTTATGCATTATGCTCCCGTAATTAATCCAAAAAAGAAACTGACAACATTAAATGTTTTAAATCATTTAAACTGATTTATTATTAGGCAAATAAAAAAGAATACGATTCCTGCATTTAGTTCCTACAAAAGTAAGGAATACATGCCACAGCTGGTCAAACTCAGTTTCATCTTGTTGTTAATTCAAAGTGATTGGTTCAATGATTTTGTACGGATTATATCGTTTGATTGAATTTGGTTTTTTATTCAGATTTATTTTTTAAAAATTCCAACAATAAGGTGCAAACAAAGTATCCTTCAGAAAAGGTAAAGAGGGAGGTGGCAAATGTTTGAACCTAGTAGGTTAAGAATGTAAAGAACCTGAGTATAGACATTGAAACAACACAGGGCATATGAAGGGCTGAATTGATAAATAATGAGCATATGAAGTTAAGTATAGACAAGTATGAGGTAGTACATTTAGATAGGAAGAATAGGAAGGTCATTTATAACTTGGAAGTTGCAAGGATAGATGGAGCAGAGGAAGAAAAGTATATTGGAATGTACAAACGTTGATCACTAAATTTAGTTGCACAATTTAACAAGGCTCGGAGTAAAATAAATGTAAACTGAGTATTGGATGTATTTCTGATGCTTAGAATGAAAAGTAGTAAAGTTATACTAAGTCTGTACTGAACCTCGGTTGGACCATACTTGAACTTTGAACAATTCTGGCACTTTAGAGGAAAAGGATTTCAAGACATTAGATAGGGTACAAAAAAGATTTACAAAGTTGAAACCAAGAATTTGGAGATATACATTTCAGAAAAGGATGAACAGACTGGGTCTCTTTTTTCCTGAGGGTGAACAAATTGAAGTCGTTATGAAGCTACAATTTTAAAGTACATACGTGGATAACATTAATTTAACAGGGAAGAGGTATCAATATAAAATAGTCACCAATTAATCAAATGAGAAATTGAGAAAAGTCTTCTCTACCAGAAAATAAGTGAAAGATTATTTAAGTATGTGAGGGCAAAGAGAATAGAGGATCATGATGAAAGCGAAGAAGGGGTTTCCATAGAGATTAAAAACCAATATGGACTGCTTGGGTCCAATGATCTGATTCTGTGGCACATATTCTTTAAATGTAATTGTGGACATGCTTGATGGGTTGCCTATGAATTGATTTTTGGGAGATGTTTAAATCTTTTTGCATTTAGCAGATTGCCATGCAAAGGAATGCTAAGCACGGGGCATATTTGGAATCGGGATATTGCTAAAAACAATTTTAACATTTAGCTGTGGACATTTAAACACAGCCCATGTCCAAGCAAGAGAGAGTCTAAACAATTAGGGAGCAAACAGGTACCTGTAATGACCCAGAACGTTCAACGTCATAGTATAGTGACCGAGAACGACAGTGCATCTCTTGTTATAAATTGAAAGCATTCCCACGCATCTCTAATAAACCGTTAGCCATCACTAGTGTTTACAATAACGCCAGTGTTAGCAGTTTGTAATCAGATTAGGTCAGCACAGGAGCTGCAGCTAATCTTGAGTGGAGTGTCTGCAGTGAACCTCGACTCTAATAAGCCTGGAGTTAACAGCACAGTAGATAAACACAAAAGGCTGGAGTAACTCAACGGGTCAGACAGCATCTTTGGAGACGCATCCGGACACCTCCAGACCTGCTGTCTGACCCGCTGAGTTACTCCAGCTTTTTATGTCTATCTTCGGTTTAACCAGCATCTGCAGTTCCTTCTTCATCGTTAAGAGCGGTGTTTGATTTAACCGCTGTCAAGATCTGTACCGAATGGAGAACCGTCAAACTAACGGTGTGATGACAGGGTTACAGCGCCACATCCCAAATCCATGTGCAATCCCTTTATTTAACACCGGCAGTGCACCTGCAGGGAGCTTGCAATACGCAGTAAAGTGCTCGTGTTCATAGTGTTGTGTTTCAACGTGATTCACCATTATGCACTGATTATAATTATAATTGAGGGTTATCATACGCTAAGGATATAATTATACTGCTATTTTCACATAAGTACAATGCGGGTTTGCATGACATATTGATAAAAAATTAAGTGGCATGTCTTCATCTAGGATTCAAACGAAACAGAATGGAGGAATTTGCGACCATTGCGGTGGGCAGTTTTGCTCGATGTGTATAACTCACGTCTACTTCGGATTGGCTGGTTGGAGATTTGTAAACCGAGATTGAAATTTACTTATTGGGATAATGCAGCAAACCCACGCTTGCGCCAACAAACCTAAAAAGCGTACAACGAAGGCGAAGGACTTGTCAAGCGCATGGCGAAAACCTCTTGTCGGGCATCCAGGTATCAATGTGGCGAAGTCAGTGTGTGTGGCACAATGACAGCAAGATGCTACATGAGAGTTAGAAATCACTGACTTTAAATGTCAGGATGTGTAGGAAAGAACTGCAGCGATACGCAAAATGCTGGAGTAACTCAGCGGGACAAGCAGCATCTCTGGGTAGAAGGAATGGGTGACGTTTCGGGTCCTTCTGAAGAAGTGTCCCGCTGAGATACTCCAGCATTTTATGTCTATCTTCGACTTTTAATGTCATTTCGATAACTACGCCCATTTCTCCTAGAGATTCCACTGTCAGTTGCAGCAGATTCGATGCTTCCGATAGTCCCAGGTAACCATCTCGTTCAACCCGAGAGGTGCTGAACATTTATGTCTGCATTGCAATTGTATTTAACCACAATTCCAAATATGTTCTTGTACAAACGTTTGAATTCAAAACCATCATACTTATTTACCCATGTTACGAGTGCCTCTTGCTCCAATCTTTCCACCAACCGAGGTGCTATTGATAGGTGTATGGTTTGAGAGGTGATACACCCCCTTCTATTTACACCTGATTTATGCGTGCTTCTGCTGAGGTTTTCAATGCCATTCTAAATGTCTCCACTTTGAGCAGCCATGGAACGGGGATTATTCGGAGACATCGAGAATATTACATTTCTTTTATCCACCCAGTAATCTTATGCTGGCCAGAGAACGTCTAATGTGACCCCCTAGTGTTTCTGCGTGCAAACAACGTGTTGCTGTTAACTGAATGTAACTGGGGCCTCAACACAGGATGTGGGGAGAGAGACGATAATTTTTGGTTCACTTATTTTGCCGATGATTTTGGTTGTTTTTGTGGCAACTGCATTGATGGTATTTTTCCAGTACTTTCAGTTAAAATACTGTAATTTTTTCCAGGCTTTTTGAAGCATTTAGGAGAGGAGGGATTTATTTTGCTCCAAAGACCATGAGCCTTCTGCCAGATTTGAGATCTTGCCTTCAAATACACTTTTCTCAGGTAGCCATAGGCTTTCATTGTGAGATAGCAGCAGCAATATGGAAAGTTGTCCGCCTTTACCAGTCTTATCCTTACATCGTTATGTTATACAATGACTGGAGAATGGTCATTGAGGCCTTTCGTTTGCAGACATGTAGGGTGAGGAACTGTCTCTCATATGCTTCAATTAATTACTCAATAATGTGCAAATATGCAAAAATGGAGCAGCAGCTCAATGACTGATGCGTTGACCTTGGTTCTAGAGAGCAGGTTGAACAGGTTCCCACGTGTACTGTAAATAACCAGTCAGGCAGTGAGGAAGGCTTGCAACAACAGGGTCTTTATTAGTTGAGATGTTGGCCAACGTATGGCTAGTGGAATTTAGCTCTGACTATTGTGTGGAGATGCACCAGGGCAAGTCTTGCACAGTAAATGGCAGTACTTGGTCATGGCTTCCTGAAAGTGGCGAGTCAGGTGGACAATGAGTGTAGTGAAGAAGGCTTTTGGCTTGCTTGCCCTCCTTGGGAAGGGTATTGAGTACAAAAGATGTGATGATGCAGCTGTACAAAGCATTGGTGAGACCACACTTGGAGAAATGTGTGCATTTCTGGTCACCCAGCTATAGGAAGGATGTCATTAAGTTGCAAAGGGTGCAGGATGTTACATGGGGTTGCATGCCTGAGTTATCGAGATAGGCCGGTTAGGCTGGGACATTCTTCTTTGGAACAGAGGAGGCTGAGGACGACCTTATTGAGCCGTACAAGATCATGTGGGGCATGGATAAAGTGAACATTCAGTCTTTTTCCCCAGGGTAGAAGAATTTAAAACTCAAGATCATAGGGAGGGAGAGGGAGAGAGAGGAGGAGAGGGGGAGAGGGGGAGAGGGAGAGAAACAAGAGACCCCAAGAGAAACTTTTGACCCAGAGGGTAGTCTATATCTGGCATGAGCGGCTAAAGGGGTGCAGGAATAGGCCATTCGGCCCTTTGATCCAGCACCGCCATTCAATATAGATCATGGCTGATCATATATAGATAGCAAAAGTTTAGAGGGCTTTGGGATAAATGCAGACAAAGGGGACGTGCTCAGAATGCCAACTTGGTCAGTATGGTGAGCTGAAGTGCCTGTTTCTATGTTGAATAGCTCTACGACTTGGGGAGAGGGGGCTGAAATACTGGAAATCTGAAATAAAAACTGAAAATGCTGGAATCAGTCAGTAGTTGGGTTTTTGATCTGATCTATTACTTCTGTTATCTTTCACAGGTAATATCTGACCTGCTAATTGTCTCCAGCATTTTTTGTCTTCATTTAGTCTTACACCTTGCCTTTACCCACCATAGTCTCTCAGCTTTTCTTGTCTGGTTTGACATTCTTTGACTATTCTATTCCATTCCATTCTATTATTTGACTCTTAATAATCCAGTTCTATTTTTTTTGTTAAAGATACTACATATTGCAATACTTTTGTCAGCCCTTTTCAAAATATCGTCTTTGCACATACATTGGTTCCACAATGTCCCCAAAACACACTTAAACCAATTCGTTATTCGTTAATTGGTGGTCTGTCCTTATGTTTACCCGTTGAGATCTTTGTGAAATAGTCGGTTATCTTTTCCCACGAGGTATTGTGAAGCAGAATAATCAATCCATTAGTGTATTTAAGATGCCGACTGGATATGATTTTGTGGAGAATCAGTAATAACGCACAATTTGACATTGAAACCAATGTATATGATAATGGAACTGTAACATCGGTGTGAATTGGGAGCAATGCTGTGGGAGGAGTGAATTCGTTGCAAGCCCAATTGACAAAAAAAAAATAATAGAGCCGCAGCGACCAAGTTGCAGATGGGAATTGGAAATTGGTTGCCCCCTTTATGAAAGGTTCTGGTTCCAATTCACGGGGAATGATGCAGTTATGGGGACAGTTACCGGATCGGATCAATAACTCCTTCCTTACCGTCTGCATTCCTTGCTTGGTTCATTTGATAGAGTCAGAGATAACCAACGGGCCAGGTGTGAACCTCAGGGATAACACGGATGGCGATTGGCTGAAGACAACTCACCTTTAGCAACCACGATCCTATGAGCTATGAGCTAAAAGCAGGAAACGGCGACGATGTGCTCTGAAAATGGAATAGATTGAAAGAAGGCAACGGTGTGTCTTGAAAGTAAGTTGAAAAGGGCGAGAAGGGCTGTGGAACTAACCTTGCATCGAGCTAACAAAACCGAGGTATTCTGTGTTGATAGAACCATCTGCAGTTCCTTGTATCTACCTTCTGCGTATTTTGCTGCCTGCCTTAATTTTACTTTGCAAAACAAGGCAGATATTGAACCAAATGCGAGTTCTCATTGCACATAACGTGTAACTAGCTGTTCCTGTGTGAGGCTGGCGTGTGAGACAGGCCAGGAGCTCCTCGCATCTTGTCTCGGTCCAGTCAGCGCGTTTTGTTGGGCTCTCGGCGGAGCTCCCTTCAGTGTTCGAGTCTATGTGTGATTTAAAGAAAAACGTGATGATTGTCGCTAGCGACGGGGCGAACAAAAGTATTTCGGAGAGAGAAATAAATGGAACAAAGCTGAGTATTGCCAGAGAGCGGACCGGAGCTAATTTCTTTGCTGAATTATTGCCTTGAGCTGTTTTATCGTCCCACCCCCCAGTCTCTTCAAAAGTGCGTTTGTTGATTTATTGTTTGAAAGGAACTTGTTTAACGTGCTGGAAACCGTTTAGGTCACTGAAAAATGATTCCGTTATTTCGATTTAATCAAGTCTAATAATTGTGTATGTAAAACATTAGCATTTGAAACAAAATATATATTATTTTTAAGGTTTGTATGTCGTCATCACGAGCTTTAACGTATGGAAAATTCCGAAACAGTTGGAAAAGAAATGCTAACAATTGTAAATTGTCTTGGTTAGATCCAGGACCTAAGGATTTTCCAGGTATCGGAAGAGAGGTATGGCTATGCATCGGCGGTTAGCTGTGAAATATTCTTCTGTAAACTGCCGAACCCACATCGAAAAAATGGCATATTTAATGCAGAGAGTAATTAATTTTAAGCGGTCCATTTAAAAAAAAAATGCATTTTTGTTGTGTAAACGTAATAGCTTAATTAAAAATAGCTGTGTTTTGTTTGAGCTGTTTATTTAAAACGTTTAAAAAAATACACGGACACATTCTCCTAAAAGCAGGGATTATTCTGCATACACCATATTTTATTAATCCAAATCGAATGCATTTTGAAATATTGCAAAAATATCGTTCATTTACATCAGTCTGAAGAAGGGTCTCGACCCGAGACGTTACCCATTCCTTCTCTCTAGAGACGCTGCCTGTCCCGCTGAGTTACTCCAGCATGTTGTGTCTACCTACCGTTAATTTCCTGTAAACGTTTCAAAATTACCTGAACAATAAGATAAATATTTCAGAATGAGAAAGCGAGTTACAGGATAGAACAGGATGAGGCTATTTAACCGAGATTTGTTTTTAGCATTCAGTGAGCTTAGCTCAATTTTTCCTACTTTTCTATTTATTCCTTAAAATGTTATTAAACAATCTTAGGTTTTAAATCAACAGCTAACCTGGAACAGACTTCCACATTTTTATCACCGTTTAATTTCTTAACTTTACTTTTGACTGACGTTGTTCTAATTATAAATTTCCCCAAGGCATGTTGATTGGTAGGTTTACACGAAAGGACACAAGAGTGCTGTGGTAACCCAGGGATTCAGGCAGCATCCTCTGGTGAACGGGGAGAGGTGATGTTTCTGTTCGAGATACTTCTTCAGACGTCCCGACCCAAAACGTAATCTATCCATGTTTTCCGTAGATGTTGCCTGAACCCCTGAATTACTCGAGCACTTTGCGTCCCTTTGTGCAAACCAGCATCTGCAGTTCCTTGTTTCTAACCTATTGATTGGTAGATTAATGGCTAGTTTAAATAACCTCTAGTGGAGGCGAGCAGGACCAGAATCATGGAGTCATGGGTAACGTGAAAGAGGGCAGATTACAGGGAAATGAGTGAGGAAATGCTTTGAGCGCCAAAGGAAGGCTGTCTATGTTGTAGAAGGGCATGAAGACATCTCTTGAAAATTTGAATCAGATCATCTCAACCTTCGGGGTAATCTCTGGTTACTGAGATATCCTGTTTCCTCCAAGCCTGTGTATCATTCCTTAGATATGCCATTCAGAACTGCTCTGTATTCTGAATGGGTTTTAATTATAACTTGTACTACTGTTACATAACTTGTAACCAGTTGTACTCAAGTCCTTTCAATGTGGTGGCTACTTTTCCATTGGCCATTTTTGATTTTTCTTTTGACCTACCAATAATAGTTTAATGATCCGTCTCTGTGAACCTCACTTTCTTTGGACCATTGGCTTCCGCTTTGTTGTCTTGTGTTGCTTTTTTTTCCGTATGGCTATAAGGTCATTTGCATATCACTGTACCTTAATTGGTACATGTGACAATAAAAAAACCTTTGAAACCTTCTAGCTTTTTTTCCTGGTTTTGAAAATGCCATTCTACATATGTATATGTTGAAAATCTATTGCCACAGTTTGCCCATTTGCTTAGTCTACTAATACTTTTGTGGTTCAGTGGTTTAGTCCATCCCAGACAGAGAAGTTACTCTTTCCTCCAACAAAACTGTATGTTCATAAGGGCATAACGTTCTTTTAAGAGGAGGTGACTGGTGTTATTCTGTTTTCACAGCATTTTCCCCTATTTTCAGATTATGGTGAAAAGGACGACTTGTCATTAAATATAGCATCTTGCATCAATGCCTTGTTAGAGGCAGTGCACTGTACAGGAAGGAATAACATTGATGAGATAGCCTCAGACAGGCCGTGTAGCATGCAACTTGTTACAGCTAAAAAGAAGGGACAGAAGCCAAATACATGTTTTGGAAGAAAGACAGTGCTGAAACTCGAAGAACTAAAAACAAATTAAATGATTAAATAACTTTATCGTCTGCTCTTACGCAAATATTTAAATTCCTTACTAATTTTGCAATTTGTCTTCTGTCTACAGGAGGGAATACAAATGGGCAAGTTACTCTGATTTGATAGTTCTATTGCATCTGTGTCCAAAATACATTCATAATTCCAGGTATGAATACTTAAGTATCATTATTTGCTTTTGTTTTAGTGTTTAGTAAGTTTTCAAGGCAAATTTCATGAGTACAGAGAGGATGCATTGTATGTTAATTAACAAACTGTGTTAATAGGGGGTGTAATCTCTTCACCTGCTTGTTTCAAGGCAATGTTTCACAGGATGCTCTGCCAGCTGGGTGCATAGTCCTGGGGATACAGTGATGGCTAAAATAATTAATTGTAGATCTTAAACAAAAAAAGGCAAGCTGCTTTACACAGAACCCATTTTCAAGTCATGCATTATTTTAGACATGGTACTTCACAAACTGAACATGCATGTGAGTTTGATTATTTTCTCCTCCCTACTCCATTCTGCCTTCTGTAGGATTCACACTCTCCTTGATGGTTTTTCACATCACTCCCATTTTGTTGGAACTTACCTCTGCAACTGTCGGAAGTGTTGCACCTCCTCCCTTGCTGTCATTTGGGGGCCTAAACTACCCTTCCCAGTGAGGTAGGGAATCACTTGCACCACCTCCATCTTTGTCTATTGCATTCAGTGCCCTTGATGTCGCCTCCTCTGCAGCAGTAAGACAACTTTGTTGAGGGAACCTGCTTTCTGCCCACCATGGCCTTCTAGTGCTCCCAGCCGCAAGCTATTTTAATTGCAGTTCCCTTTCCCACACCAACCTTCCCCATCCTCTTTCACTGCAAATTGAGGCAAAATGCAAACAAGAGGAACAGCACCTCGTATTCTACCTGGCTAGTCTACAACCTAATGGCATGAATATTGAATTCTCCAATTTCAGGTAACTTGCTTCCCCTCTGTCCCAATCTGTCTCCCTAGGTTGTTTCACATGCACTTTCTCCTTTTCAATCCCAGCCCCCAAGACCCATTTCTTTCCCCTCTCCCACCAATTTCATCTTTCCATCACCCACACACTCCTCTCACTGGATCCCATCAGCCCTCCTCCCCTTCTCCAATCCATAGTTCCCATCTGTCTTGCCTCCATCATCTGGATCCATACCTCACCTTCCTTTACCATCAGATTTCATCATCTGCAGCCCCACCTGTTTTTGTTGCCTCCACCTATTGACCTCTCGGCCCCTTTTGCTGACTCCATCTGCCAATCAACCCCTTCTTATCTGGGGTACACAAAAAGCTGGAGAAACTCAGCGGGTGCAGCAGCATCTAAGGAGTGAAGGAGATAGGCAACGTTTCAGGCCGAAACCCTCCTTCTTCTCATCTGTATCCACTGATTGCTTGCTTATTCTTGTCCTACCCTGCACCTCTTTACACTGCCTATCACCCCTCTATTTCAGCTCAGATATAGGGTCATGAATTGAAATGGTGAATATCCATCTCCCTCTACAGATGCAGAGCCTCTCTAGCTCCATTTGATGCCCCCTGAGCCATTTGATGCCCCCATTATTCATGGTGTGTGTCATATCCTTATTATTCCTTGCAAAGTGCATTACCTTACATTTATTAGGATTACATTCCATTACCATTCTTGAGGTTACAGTCTCAGGATTACTCCCAGTGCTATGTGCTAACAAATACCAAAATTGGAGGATATAATGGATGAATGCATGGCTGAGGGGATGGTGCGGGAGGTTTTGATTTCATTTACACCATTTATAGAGCAATGGTGAAACAGTCCAAAACGGATGAATTGTATGCCAGCAGAGTAATACGGACATGAAAAGTTGTGAGAGGGGTTATGACAGCAGGGGACTTCAAATTCTCCATTATTACCTGAGCAGGGATAAACATGTAATTACAGCTCTGTGATCTGTCTGTAGCTATTGGAAAAAATCTGTGGGACAGGATTAGCCTACACTTGGAAAGGCAGGGGTTAATCAAACGTTTTGTTAGGGGCAATCTTATCTGACCAATTTGATTGAATTTTACAAAGAGGTAACATAATGTATTGATGAGGGCACCGTGTATGATGTAATCTACATGGACTTCAATAAGGTATTTGTCAAGGTCCTACATGGAAGTATGTTTCAAAATATTAGAATCCAAAATTGGCTTAATAACGGAGGTGATGGTCGAGGATTGATTTTAGTGATTGAAGCCTGCATCCGGTAGTTTACTATTTCAAATGCTGCTGGGACCACTACTGTTTGTTGTACAATGTAGCAGAAATGATGAGTAAGTATGCAGATGGAATGAAAAATCTGCTGATAGTGAGAAGGATAGGGCACAATGTTTTATTGGCTCTTATCTTGATCTCTTATTTTACTGGTATGGATAATGTATTTTTACTATCCTTAATAATCGCGAGTCATTAAAAAAACAGTAATAAACACAAGGCCAATGTTGTATATTTATGACGTATTCAGAAACTTTCAGTTGACCACAATTTAAAACTAAATATGAAAAAATGTTGCCCCTCAGGTTCCTATTAAATCTATCCACCCTCTCCTTAAACCTATGTTCTGTGGTTCACGATTCTCCTACTTGGGGTAAAAGACTCGGTGCATTTACCCTATCCATTCCTCTCATGATCTTATACACCTCTATAACCTCTTGTACACCTAACCCTCTTGCGCTCCAAGAAACAAAGTCCTAGCTTGCTCAACATCTCGCAAAAGCTCTTGAATCCTGGTAATATCCTCGTAAATCTGTTTTGCACCCTGTCCAGCTTAACAACATCTTACCTATAACAGGGTGACTAAAACGGAACGCAGTACTCTAAATGTGACCTTACCAATGTTTTGTACAACTGTAACATGACCATCCAACTTCTACACTCAATACATATAGGAAAGAACTGCAGATGCTGATTTAAATCGAAGCTAGACACAAAATGTTTGTCAGCAGGACAGACAGCATCTCTGGAGAGAAGGAATGGGTGACGTTTTGGTTCGAGACCCTTCTTTAGACTGAGGAAAGGTCTCGACCTGAAATGCTATAGATCAAGATAACATTAAACTACCAAAAACAGCAGCCTGCCGTGTTTATCTCGAGACACATGTTAAAATCTCACCATAGCAGCTGCCAAACTTAAATTCAATAAGAATTATCCTTGGTTGACATCAAGTAATGGTAACCACAAAACTACCAGTTATGTACTTTAAGATACCTGAACACAAGGGTTCCCAACCTGGGGTAAATCTTTGTTGATTCAGGATTTGTACAAATTTTTCTCATTGACTGACTGTGTTTGGTTCTGGTATACTGGTATCTGTTCATCATTAGTCGTACATAAATAAGTGAGCTAACATTGTCATGTGCTATTAAAGTTGCCAGGGGTAAACGGGATGAGAAAGGTTGGGACCACCTGGCCTAACGTTAAAGTTACCATCTAAAGGCAAGGTTGCCTTTTATTAAAGCGCTCATTGCAAAACTTTCCAATAGCCATCAAATTCTTTCCGAAAGCACTGATTTTGAGGCGTGGTACAGGTCTGGTATTTCTATCATACTTCACAAATGATCATATGTAGTAATACATCACATATCAGCTGGCAACTCAAACATGAATACTGTTTCAGTCGTAATTTTGTCGAGACATGCAATCTTTTTTTAAAACTAGAGTTCATTGGATAGTGGTTAGCCTACGTTTATATGTTAACCTGCAGCACCATTAATGCTAAACCAGCTGAGATTAATTAGCACAGCTTGAAACTGGCAACGTTCTCGTCTAAGTGGTTCACCATTACAACAGTATTGAAGGATACAAATTGCATCAATCCAAATATTAACTTTGCACCACAATGCACCTTTCTGATATATAGTCAAATCAATAAATTGCATGTAAGTATTTATTAATTCATCAACAATCTTTGATTATTATCTCTATCAGTTGAATATTATTCTGGACCTCATTCTTATGCTTAGGATTAGGCTGAGTTGATGGCAAATCAGCCAACAATGTCAATAATTACTTTTAATCAAAACTGACTCCTTGTTTTGAGCAAAACTAAATTATCAGTAAATGATAAGTGAATGTTTCATTGTTATAAAGATTTTTTAATTCAAGATAAAGATGTTGATGTATTTATTTTTAAAGTTAGTTTAAGTAGATTTTAAACATTTCAGCAAAAGTTTAAAAGTGCTTTATATTATACAAATTTCCAGCACTTGAAGATGTTTTCACAAATTATGTTTGGTCTTTTGGAGTAAATAAGTTGCACAAAAATCCTCTTACAAATAAAGAACTACCATAAATACCACACACGTTACAATGAGATCACTTATATGAGTAGGCTGTATGTCTTGTTTGTAAGAGTCCACTTGTGCAGATTTATCTGTTTCGATTATAGTGATGTAATGATTTTTGGGAATGCTGGAAAATAGCCTTAATAATCCAGATTACGTATTGATGTTTTTCCATAATAATG
The DNA here is from genome assembly GCA_035221665.1 of Okamejei kenojei. NCBI lineage: Eukaryota > Metazoa > Chordata > Chondrichthyes > Rajiformes > Rajidae > Okamejei > Okamejei kenojei. The sequence continues at coordinate 43,455,447 of CM069149.1, read as the reverse complement.
TTGTTCTGACTAAATCTGGTTTTTCTCGCCTGCATTCTAGTTACTGTCCGTACCTCTTTTACTAGGAGGCCAGAAAATGTTATCTACAAGATTCCAATATGTTGGTTTTTCTAGAAAACTAGTAAATTATTATTAATGTATTGGGAAACAGCTTATTAGCATATTAATTATATGGCATTCCAGCCTTTTTATTTAATTTGTCTGTAGTATGCTCGTAAAATCTACAGCATTAACTTGTAGTTTGTTTATAAAAAGTAAAAAAAAAAAATCTGAAAGCAACGTCCCACTTGTCCCTCTAGCAGTAACAGTTTAGATTACACAAATCGCAATGCGCAATTTTTTGTTCTTCCTATGAGTAATAACTGCTACTAAGAAACTATGGTTGCAAAATACACAATCTCTACCACATCTACCTTCCCTGGGAAATAGAGGATGGGCAATAAAGATGGACCTGCCAGCATCATTAAAATCTGAAGTGTAAATTTAGAATAAAAATAGTAGCCATGGCTCTAATCTAGCATTATCAGGACTGGGTGGACTATAAATTCTATTGCATAGCAAATATTTATTGATATGACAACAAGTGAGACATGAGAATTAAGGGACAGAAGTTTTGGGGTAACGTGAGGGGGAACTTCTTTACTCAGAGGGTGGTGGCTGTGTGGAATGAGCTTCCAGCAGAAGTGGTGGAGGCAGGATCGATTTTAACATTTAAGACTAAAGTGGATAGGTATATGGACGTGAAGGGAATGGAGGGTATGGTCTGAGCGCAGGTAGATGGGACTAGGGGAAAACAAATGGTCGGCACGGACTGGAAGGGCCGAGAGGGCCTGTTTCCGTGCTGTAATTGTTATATGGTTATATGGTTATATGGTATGTGGATCAAGAAGACGGTGTAACAGGAGCTTCAGCCTTTGAACTTGTCCAAAAGTACTACGCTCCAAGTGGACAAGAGCAGAGCTGTAGAGTGAATGAATAACAAGTCACAGCTATTTTCTATAAGGGTACATTCATGCTGGGGGAGTGAAAAGGAATATAGTGGTGGGTTGGAGGGTATAGGTAGGGTGATGCACGCTGTTCCCTGCAGCTGCATGTGTGACTCCTTGCCTATCTGGAACCAGACCTGTGGATACAGTCTTGGAATTGCAGGGGAACGGACCAGGCCTGAACAGATCAATTTATCATATTCCATTTGTCATTCTGCATGTGGGCTGTAGTGATGTGGATAGAACAAAGAAGCATATTCTGAAGCTGTCAATACAGTTGGGATCCAAATTAAAATGCAGAACCTCACCGGCCAAATTATATTGATTATTATCTAGGCAAGATGCAAATTGGCTTCTTCAGAGAACTGAATAAGTGATACAAAGATTTGTTTGGGAGAAATGGTTTCATGAGTATACATGAGCAGTGTACAGTGCATGAGTATTGGGGACAGACTATGTTAGGAAGAGGTTTAATTAAGTTGGAGCCAGCATTCTGGTGAACTGAATAGCAAGGGCTGTAAATACTGAGGTGAGAGTACTGGAGAGAGGAAATTTCAGAAGTGTCTATGGAGGAAATTGGACAATGATAACCAGAGACTATCAGGAAAGGGCAGTGCATTCAAACACATGCATATTCCTTCAATTAGATTCAAAGTTAGGAAAAAAAATGTAAAAAGTTAAAATTGAATGCATACATCATTCATAGCAAGATGTGTGAATTACTGACAGATGGAAATAATGATATGTGATGTAATAGTCTGTGCAGAGATGTGATTGCAAAGTTAATTAAATATGCCAGGGTACTTTAGGGGAGATGGGGGGGGAAAGGAAAAGGGGGCAGGCAGGTGGTGCTGTTGAAATATAAATTAAAGACTAAAGAGTGGAAAGATCTGAGCTCAGAAAATCAAGAAATATAATCAGTTTGGCTGGAACTCAGAAACTGCAAGGGGCAGAAAAAGCGCAGCAAGGGGTAGACAACATTGATTTGAATTGTGTGTGGGTCCCAAACAATCATGGTAGTGCACAATATAGTAGAAATAAGGAAAAAAAGGCGAAATGTAACAAGGGTAATACAGCATATATAAGCATAGGGACTTCGATCTACATATCGACTGGGCAAATCAAATGATCAGAAATAGCGTGGAGGCTTTGGAAAATGTTCAAAAGAGATTTACCACAATGTTGCCTGGATTGGAGAGCATTAGATATGAGGAGAAGTTGGACAAACATGGATTGATTCCTCTGGACATCAGAGGCAGAAATGGAAACCTGATAGAAGGTGATAAAATTACCAGGCAAAGAGAAGGTAGACAATCAGAATTTTTTTTCTCCCCAGGGTGGAAACGTCAAAGACTAGAGGGCATAAGCCCAGTCATGCCAAAACACAAAGTGCAAGTGGAAAATTTGAAGGAGATATTTGAGGCTATCACTCTTTTTACAGAGTCATAGATGCCAGGAACTTGTTGCCAGGGTGATGGTGGAAACAGATGGGTGAATGGGATTTGTGTCTTTTAAATAGGCGTATCAAGGGAGGGATATAGATCATTTGCAGGCAGAAGGGATTACTTTAATTTGGCATCATCTAATTTGCAGCACAGACGTCCTGGGCCGAAGAGCATGTTCCTGTGCTTTATGTTTTATGCAGGTGAGGCTGTGATTCATGATGAAATCCCCAGTTACTGCTGGAAACATTGTCCTAGGGTTACATTAAATGCATTGAATTGCACAAGATTGTGGTATGTTTGCTATATATATGTCATATCCTTGGCACTGAAAATTAACTACTACGCATTTGGCCTCATTTATTAATTTGTCGTCAGACATTTTTAAATGTCAATTTTAGAATGTAATTTTCCTTCCCTGCCTCGCTTTACAAGTTAAGTCTTTCCTTAACTTGTAATTCATTCTCTTTGGTTCACCATCCTTCTCATTTGTTGTACTGCTTATTTATTTATTTTTCCATATTATTGGTTATAGAGTTGCACAGAGTTATGGAGCTACGATGTTACTTTAGTTGATTTACTGGGGACAGGTTTAGGCTTGCCTATGTTGATCCACTGCACATACATGAATAATGACCACTTGAGCGAGCGACTGGAGGACTCCCAATATCCATTGAAATGTAACCCTGCAAGAATGAACACCTTCAGGAAGGGAGGAGAGACAGTTGGCCAGAAAATAGAAAAATATTCTGTTCAACTTTACAGAGCCTGTGTTTTGGCATGATTGGGCTTATTTTGTTCTTGTCTTTCTTGGCTGCACTTGGAGTACTCTGTATTGTGCCAAAATCCTCATCTTCTAGGGACATTGTAAATGTAGCAGGATTTCAAGTTAACCATTTCTTCCCTTAACTTTGATTCTCCACGGATCTTTTTGTCATGAAACATTGGTATCTGCCTGTGTAACCCATTCAAAGTTATCTCACAATGTATATCTTAGAATCAGATTATAATGGCCTGTTTATAAACAGATATAAATATCCCTCAAACATGCAATAAAAGTGCTCTATTTCCCCTGCTCCAGCACTTGATAGTTCAATGTGTGAGTGCTATTTGTGGTCTATAATGAGTGGACCTAAACTGATTTTGTTATATCCAAGCATTCAGCTATCCATTATAATACAGGCACACCATTGATTTTCCGGCAACTGATAGTCTAGCACCTCCTTTAATTCAGACAAAATTACGAGAGCACACAAGATTCCTGTGACCACGAGACTAGTTCTCTGGGTGGCCACAGATGGCATTGCGTGATATAAGACAAGGTAGAACTGTTGAAACAAGTTGACCGTGGTGTTTCTGTGCGTTTTAATAGTTTTAACTTTCAGTCCCACTTTAGAGACACGGGAGGGGTATCATTTATTTTAATCTAGTTTATTGTCACATGTACTGAGGTACAGTGAAAAGTTTTATTGCTGCATGTTATCCAGTCAGCAGAAAGACTATACATGATTACAATCAAGCCATCCACAGTGTACAGATACAGGATAAAAGGGAATAACATTTAGTTCAAGATAAAGACCAGTAAAAGTCTGATTAAAGATAGTCCAAAGAATCTCCAATGAGGTAGATCATAGCTCAGGACTGCTCTCTGGTAGGTGATAGGATGGTTCAATTGTCTGATAATTAGTGGGCCAGAGGTGTATTATTGAATTACTATTATGTGTCATCTGTTGTTCCGGCAAAATGATAAACTCGACAAGTCTCTGGAACCAAGGGGGCCGGAAAATTTTATTTTTAGTCTAGAAAGGATTTTTAAAACATGTATTCAGTGACATTAATTTGGCTTACAAAGAGCCAATTGCAAGAAAGAGGAAAGCTGTCCTGGATGTTAAGTGAAGCCTTATTTGGAATATTCATAAAAGTAATCATCAAAAGAAATTACACATCATTGCACACCATATCAGTTTCAAGTAACTGGTGAGAAATTTAGCATGCACACAAAGACTTACACCTCAAAATTCATGCTGTAAGCCGAAAATGAAGGCAAATATATGGCAGTTAAATAAGCAGCGCAATTGGTGTTAGTTTCAGAGGTAATAATATTGTTATTCATGGTTTTAGCTTTAACTTTGACCCTGAAACATTGGTCTGAAGTTGCACGAGACTATAAAGTTTGCCATTATAATGGAAGAAATTCTACAGCAACTTCTGGTGTAGTGAGCTCCTTTGTATCTTATCCAGAATATTGTTCAGAAATTGGTGAACTGATAAGAAGAGAACTGAAGTTGTTTATTAATTATTCTCAATGCAAATGTTATAAAGCCAAAGATTTATGCATCACCTTTCACATCCATGTTTAGAAAATCCGAAAGTGCTTTCTTGACCATGCTTTGTTAAATGTGATGTAAATTAGCATTTAACAGCAGGCTAAGCCATAATTGACAGCATCAAATGTTGCTGAAACGTTGATAGAAGTGATTCAATATATATTCAGTATATTGAGTAAGCATTGACATCTGGTCTACCGGGATACCAGCTTGATTGCTAATAAATTGCTGTTACAGAGCTAATGCAAGATAACAAGCTCAAAGTTTATGGAGGTGGAAAAGCAAGGAAATTTGCAAAAAGTTGTTTGGATCCAAGGTGTCCTTACTCAGCTTAAGATTTGCAACAGTGCATACTTTTCTCCAGATCCGACATAAACATTCAGAGCTTGTGGAAGAATTAAACAGTCTCTGCAACCAGTTGCTTGTTATGGCTCAAATTTCTATATCAGTTTAATGTGTCGATTTGTTATGGACTGCAAAATTGCCAGTCTTCTTGTTATTGCTGGTCCATATTTCGACCTCTGTGAAGTGACGATTTACATTTTCTGTCCTTCTCGGTTCAATTTCCCTTTCTGCTGTTTTTTTGGGCAATTTGCCAATTTCAAGCAATTGGTTTGCTACCTTGGTTAGCTGTTTTATTGTAGTTATTAAAGTAATGGAATCATACAGCAGGAAACAGGCTATTCAGCCCAACTCATCCATACCGACTTGTCGCCACCCTTCTGTATTGTCCATCCCTCAGCACTTGGTCCATAACCTTCAATGCCTAAGTGATTACAATGCTCTGAATGACTCGGTTTTAACCACTCTCTCAGGCAAGGCATTTCAGCCACTTGCCACCCTCTGGGTGAAGATGGCCTTCCTCACGCCTGCTCTAAATCTCATTCATTTTACCTAAAATCTATGTCCAGCAATTTTATCTATCTCTAATATGGAGGGGAAAGGTTTCTACAGTTTACTCTATCCATACTCCTCATAATTTTATATACCTCAATCATGTATCTCTTAACTCCTGCACTCCAGGCAGAACAGACCTAGCTTATGTATTATCTCCTTATAACTGTACTGTTCCATTCCACACAACATCCTGGTGAATCTTCCCAGCATTATCACATCTAATCCTATGGTCTCAGCAAAGTTCTATAACGTTAGAGCATAACTTCCCCATTTCTGGATTCACTGCCTTGACAAATGAAAGCCAATATGTTGTCTTAATCATGTTATCTACCTGTGTAGCCACCTTCACAGAGTTAGGGATTTTTTTCTCCATTATTTTATTTTTCCTCATTCATCCCTGAGATCCTTTTATTTGTGGCGTATGTCCTTGCCTCATTATTGTTCCAAAAATGCTTTACTCACATTTTCCTGAATTAAAGGCCATCTGCCATTTTTCAACAGGCCTGAGACTATGTGGGTTTTAAATTGATGTTCCCTTTTCCTCTCTCATGAAAGATGTATGAGTTGGTAGGTTAATTGGTCACTGTAAGTTGTTCCTAGTGTGTAGGTAAATGGTAGCGTCAAGGGAGATTTATGGGAATATGTGGAGAATAAAATATGAATAGTGCTGGACCAGTATAAATGTGTGCTTGGTCGTTTGTGTGTTTTCTTTAGGCCGAAGGGTCTGAGTACCTGTTCTACCTGTATAATTCTATGCCTATATATTACCCCTTGACCCTATTCTGTCATTCAAAATTATTACTGCTGATCCTGTCCTACAAGTCCCCTTTCCTGTCTGACCCCACATCCCCGTTTCTCTTCATCCATCAGTCTCTTCTTTGAATATTATAGAATAATGCTTGTTTTCTCCTTGTACCACGACTCCCTCATTCCAGGAATCAATCTAGTGATTCTGTGCTAGAATTTCAGTCAGTATATATTTCTTTAGAAGGCGGAAAGAAACCTGCACAGTTTTCCAGGTGTGGTTACACAAACCACTAAATAATCTTTATTTTTCATCCACAAACCTTCGCATGAAAGCCAACTTAAAATTTGTTTACCTAGTTGTTTATTTAACTTGCTTGTTAACCTCTTCTTCCTATGTATAAGATCCCACCCTGAATATAACTTTTCACTTGTTATTCACTGTTTAAGAGTTCCCTTTTAGCAAAACTGAATAATTTCATATATTTTACATTATGCCAACTTTATATTCACTTACTTAATATTCCTATTAACCTTTCACAAATAACTTGCATCTAGGCACAGATCACATTGGATCATCAGGATATCTGCGTACATTTCATTCTATTTTCAACATGGTGATTCACTTAAATAGTAAAGAATTGAGAGATTTCTGATTTCTCCTGGGTTCCAACGTAGAAAAAGTCTATTTATTCTCACGTGATATTTGTGTTTTATAATTCCCTGTATTCATGATCCTCCTTTTCTTGAATAATAGTGTGACACTTGCTACCATCCAGTCCCAGGAACTGGGAGAATCTAGGACATTTTGGAAGATCACATTTAAAACGTTCACTTTCTCTGGTGCCACTTCTTTAAAATCCACTTTGAGTTATTTTATTGGATATTGATCCCCTTTTCTTTTAAGCATTTTCTCTTTGATGTTAACTATTTTAACTCCCTTGCTGTCTTTTGATTCTTGGCTATTATTAAGCTGTTTGTTTCTCTTCTAACAGATTAAAATAATTTATTTAATGCCCCGCCCTCAATTTGTTCTCCATTATATTTTCGCTTTCCACATATAAAGTCACTGTGTTATACATCACCGACTCATTCATGCCGACCAAGTTGCCTACCAGAGCTAATCCCATCTGCCTATGTTTGGCCCAGATCCTGCTAAACCCTTCCTATCCATGCACCTGTCCAAATGTCTCTTAAATGTTGTAATTGCAACAATGTCTAGCACTTCCTCCATCAGCTTGATCCACATACCTACCATCCTCTCTGTGTAAAAGCTTGCCCCTTGGGAACTTTAAATCTTTGGCGTCTCACCTTAAATCTATGTCCTCTGTAGGCTTTAGACTCCCTTACCCTGAAAAGAAATGACCGTTCATGTCATCCATGTCCTTCATGATTTTATATACTTATATAAGGTCACTCTCCGCATCCCTGGAAAACATGGATAGTGACGTTTTGGGTCAGAACCCCACTTCCTTGTTTCCACAGCAGTGCAAATCATCCACAAATGAAAAACCTTTCTGCCACACTTTTTATTAGACTATAATGGAGAAGGAAATACATTGTGTTGCACATACAATATGAGTGGCACTGTGACGCAGCTGGTAGAGCTGCTGTCTCGCAGCACCAGAGACCCTAGTTTGATCCTGGCCTCGGGTGCTATCTGTGTGGAGTTTACCTACTCAATAGTCAAGAGTGTTTTATTGTCATATGTCCCGAAATGGAATAATGTACATGTAGCAGCACAACAGATTATGTTAACATTGTACTCTGTGTATATATAAAAATAATGTCCCCAAGTCTATGTAGTTCGGAACTTATTTGGTGGTTGTAGTGTTTAATAGTGCAATGGTTGTAAGGAATATTGAACCAAGAAATGTTCAACATCTGCACTTTGTTTATCACCTCATAATTTTATTGTTTTAAAGTCATTTTGATCATTACAAAATAAGTAAAAAGGCTTGGTGTGAAATTCTCAGTGCTAATTGTGTGCTGTCAACTAATTGTAATTTGATATTACACTCTCAGTTGTGACAAAGTATTGTGCATATTATCAAGCTCTTCTGATACTTTTTATTTCAAGGTCTTTGAATACGAGCACAGTTAAGAGAATATACCCTTTTTCTGCAATACTATAAAGTATCTTCATTTAAATCACATTGATGAAGATGAAGAGTCATAGGCACCCAAAATTACTGCAACTGATTGAAGTGCCATTTTGTTATTAACGTGCTAATTACCACTTTTATTAGTGCCGGTACATTAAATGATAACATCTATGCTTGTGCCTTTGCAGCTATCATGGATATCCTTGGTGTTTAATGAACTGCTTGTCAGGTGCATAAATTTGGCCTGATTATGTATTTAAGTTGATTTACAGCCCAGCTTGCTGTTTACGTATAGTATGGCTCGTGGGACTCAGTGCTCCATAATATTTAACCTGCAATGTCCCAATTGATTTATTTAAGTCAAAACACATTTACTATGGCAGTTCTGAACAATGAAGTGGACAGAGATTTGCTTTCAAAGCTGACAATTCTGATTTAGAAGTGGTCACTTGGAGATTTTAGTTGCAATTTTTAAATTTTTAACATTTAAGTTGAAATAACATCTGTATGTATATGTGTGTGTGAATCTATTTCACATATACATTTGTCCAAGTGGATCTACTTTAGCAATATACTGAGTACTTTTAGTTTCTCCCTTAATGTGTGTATGATTATTATGAAAAAATTTTAATCAACACCCACAATTTGTGTGATTTTATGTTCTATCCTTGAAATCATGCATTGCAGAAAGGGACCTTTTTATCCCATTATTATTTGTGGTACTGCTGCACAGGGTCTCTTTTTTTTTTTGGCCCTATATAACCCGTACACTTTTCCATTCAAGTATTTACACAATTTCCTTTGAAAGCCTTCACCATCCTTTCAAACCCAGCATTGCAGATCACCACTACTCAGTGTAAACAAGAGTCATCATACGGCTTCTGATTTTTAATTTATCACAACAACTTGCCTTTCTGCTGCAGGAAACTGTTTATCTTTATGTGTCTAATTAAAAATGTCCATGATTTTTAAACACATACAAAATCTTCACTTTATATTCTCTGTCCTATGGAAAACAATCTTAGCCTCTCTATTCTCACTGTTTAGTTAAATCCATGGTACCATTACAAATCTTTTGTGCCCATAATTTGAACAGTTCATTTGATTTGTATTCATTCTTCCTACCAAAAAGTATCACCTCTCATTTTCCTGCAAGTATGTCCATCTGCCATGAACTTGTCCATTTTGCAGTTTGTTGCTATCCTTATCGCACTTATGCTGTTTTCCTCATCGTTAATAACATTTTTGCAATTTTCATCTGTAAATTTAGCACTGTTTATCAAAGACCAGTTCATCATTACACCTCAAAAACAATCGTGGTCCCATTACTAACTCCTGGAGGACATCCTTTGAAATCTTCCATCAATATGAGAAAATGTTATCATTAATGTTGGTACCTTAATCAATCTTCTGTTCACTTGTTGTAATTTTTTCTTATTTTTCATGCATTAATGTTGCTGCCAAAACTATATTGTGCTACTTATAAAATTCCTTTGGAAGATTCAGACTGGATGAACTACACTAATCAAAGATAGACATAAAGCTCAGCGAGTCCGGCAGCATCTCTGGAGAACATGGATAGGTGACATTTCAGTAGGGACTCTTCTTCAGACACAACCTGAAATGTCACCTATCCATGATGCTGCCTGACCCGCTGAGTTGCTCCACCATTTTGTATCTATCTTTGGTATAAACCAGCATCTGCAGTTCACTTTTACTACCCAAATCAACTCTCCATTACTTCTTCAGAGAACTTGACCATATTAATTCAATGGTACACAAAAGGCTGGAGAAACTCAGCGGGTGCAGCAGCATTCATTGTTCTTTATCTCTCCACATCACCGTCTATATCTCTCGTTTCCCTGATCCCTGACCAGTCTGAAGAAGGGTATCGACCCGAAACGTCGCCTATCTCCTTCGCTCCTTAGATGCTGCTGCACCCGCTGAGTTTCTCCAGCCTTTTGTGTTCCCTCGATTCTCCAGCATCTGCAGTTCCTTCTTTAAGACGTATTAATTCAATCCCTGCTACCATTCATTTATTGGCCTATAATTTGTCAAGTGCCTAAAATTGTTAAACTTCTATGAAAAGAAGGGGAACAATATATTAAAACACAGATTAAATATAACTCCAAGGCAATAGTGCTTTGTATTATACACCCTTCAATGTATGTCATTCTAAATTGAGACCACTCGAGTTACAGCGCAGAAGCACAAAACTGAGTTTTTAATATACAGTTAATAGTGGTCATCAAGTAGGCGTATTAAATTCTAGAACAAATAAGGTGTGCCTCTACAGATCCTCTGACCCCCGAACATTTATAAGTGATTTACAAGTGGCAGCCAATCATCGTAAACCATTTATAATGACTCAATGTTTTGGCATCGAGCAGATTATGTGTCCCAGGACACTCTCCCACCAACACTATTCTACCTGAATTGTGTTGCTACTTGGAACCATTCCATTCTCAGCAGGGGCCAATATATTGAAATTATGACTATAACCACTGAATTCTGGCTTTTGGCATATGAAGAAAGGAGTCCTAATACTTTCCATCCAGATTAATTTAACTTGATCCTTCACTTGCATCATCTGGACCCAACAAAAATAAATATTATATCTCCAACATTGATATTTCTTCACCTGTCTTCCAAATACTTATATTTATTTATCCAATTTAAATGAGGAATAGTGTGCATTTCACAGTTGAAACTATAAAGCTCCTGTGACTACTTTTTTCCTTTTGGAGGCTTATGGTCAGGATCACCATTGAGTTGTCAGCTATTGCTTGTTTTCTAGGTTGACATGTACTGTATATTCATAAGTGAACTGTGAATCTTGATAATGTTTCTACTAAGCCTGATCACCCAAGTTGTGTTTGAATTTTTGTTTGCTCAGTTCAGCAAACTGCAACCAGCTTTTGACTCTAAATAAAGTCTTTGTCAATGATTAAACAAGACCCAGAATTAACCCTGCATATTTATCATTGGTGTTTGGTCTCCAAGCATAGCAGAGAGAGTTTTCTTGGATAGTTAATTAATTGCAAAGTCATAAGGCATAATTTGTTGATGTTTCTATCCTGCAAGTCTGTGGTGTTAATGTTTGGGTGTGGTTGATTGTTCTTGGCACAGTATGATTTAGCTGTTACATTTAATGTGTTGGGATATTTAACTTGGTTCATGTTGATATTTTCAGTGTGAGACTTTCATTATTGGTACATGTAATAAGTCAGAATCCTTAAACGTATATCATTAGGAGAGCAGCGTAATACAAAAACTAATCATTGCAGGACTGGAAGCATAAAATATTTCAATCTTCAACCAATACATTCAGTGGGATTGCCCATTCTTGTTTCTAGCATGTCAGTACAATAATAAGACATTTCCTTGGAGTCAAGGGGGATTTGTTTCACTACGATTGGGTGGGTTCTGATGTGGGTAATGTGGTACCAATGGACTCTTCCACTGGTGGGGCATGAGGTGCCTGATGGGATAAGGTTGTGTGAGACTAAAAAGCTTCTTCAGCCATTTCTGCTTACCCTCCATTACTCCATTGAAGACTCCTTCTGAATAGCTGCTTGGTGTTTTTTTCTGAATGCTCCTACAAGTGTTCACGGACTCCAATTAATTGGTTTGGATATTGCAACTTTTTTTAAAATGGGGCTTTGATAGTAATGTTGCATGGAATGTTCTTTTTTAATTTATTTTCTTTCACATTTTTTGTCTTTCTTAGTATGGCTTGCCTGAATGATCTTTTGGGTGGGAAAGGTTGTATTGAAAGGCACATAGTTGTTGTGGCCTCCCAGGTTATTGAGAGCTCTGATGTGAGCCTGTTAGCTTGGGAGAGAATTCTGAATTTTGGTTCACTTCTCCGCAAATCAGTTTGGATGATTTTAAAGTGGTGGTGTCGGTACCTCCGGTGACTGCTATACAGTTCCCCCCATAATGTTTGGGACAAAGACCCATCATTTATTTATTTGCCTCTGTATTCCACAATTTGAGATTTGTAAAATAAAAAATCACGTGGTTAAAGTGCACATTGTCAGATTTTAATAAAGGCCATTTTTCTACATTTTGGTTTCACCATGTAGAAATTACAGTTGTGTTTATACATCGTCCACCCATTTCAGGGCACCATAATGTTTGGGACACATGGCTTCACAGGTGTTTGTATTTGCTCAGATGTGTAATAATTGCCTCCTTAATGCAGGTATAAGAGAGCTCTCAGAACCTAGTCTCTCCTCCAGTCTTTCCATCACCTTTGGAAACTTTTATTGCTGTCTATCAACATGAGGACCAAAGTTGTGCCAACGAAAGTCAAATAAGTCATTATGAGACTGAGAAATAAGAGTAAAACTGTTAGAGACATCAGCCACACCTTAGGCTTACCAAAATCAACTGTTTGGAACATCATTAAGAAGAAAAAAATAACTGGTGAACTTACAAATTGCAAAGGGACTGGCAGGCCAAGGAAGACCTCCACAGCTGATGACAGAAAAATTCTCTCCATAATAAAGAAAGAAACCCAAACACCTGTCTGGCAGATCAGAAACACTATTCAGGTGTGGATTTGTCAATGACCACGGTCTGCAGAAGACGTCATGAACAGAAATACAGAAGCTACACTGCAAGATGCAAACCACTGGTTAGCTACAAAAATATGATAGCCAGGTTACAGTTTGCCAAGAAGTACTTAAAAGAGCAACCACAGTTCTGGAAAAAGGTCTTGTGGGCAGATGAGACGCAGATTAACATATCAGAATGATGGCAAGAGCAAAGAATGAAGGGGAGAAGGAACTGCCCAAGATCCAAAGCGTACCACCTCATCTGTGAAACACGTTGGTGGGGGTATTATGGCCTGGGCATGTATGGCTGCTGAAGGTACTGGCTCACTTATCTGCATTGATGATTCAACTGCTGATGGTAGTAGCATAATGAATTCTGAAGTGTATAGACACATCCTATCTGCTCAAGTTCAAACAAATGCCTCAAACCTCATTGGCAGGCGGTTCATTCTACAGCAAAACAATAATCCCAAATATAATGTTAAAGCAACAAATAAGTTTTTCAAAGCTAAAAAATGGTCATTTCTTGAGTGGCCAAGTCAATCACCTGATCTGAACACAATTGCGCATGCCTTTTTATATGCTGAAGATGAAAACTGAAGGGGACTAGCCCCCAAAACATACATAAGCTAAAGATGGCTGCTATACAGGCCTGGCAGCGCATCACCAGAGAAGGCACCCAGCAACTGGTGATGTCCATGAATCGCAGGCTTCAAGCAGTCATTGCATGCAAAGGATATGCAACAAAATACTAAACACCACAATTTTAATTTACATGACATTGCTGTGTCCCAAACGTTATGGTGCCCTGAAATGGGGGAATTATGTATAAACACTGCTGTAATTTCTACATGGTGAAACCAAAATGGAAAAACATTGCCTTTATTAAAATCTGACAATGTGCACTGTAACCACATGTGATTTTTTTACTATTCCAAATCTTAAATCGTGGAGTACAGAGGCAAATAAATAAATGATGGGTCTTTGTCCCAAACATTAAGGAGGGTACTGTAGATAGTTCAAATCTCTGAAGCATAGAGTAGAATTCGGGTAACTGGTGTCCAAGCTGTATGCTTGGTTTGAGTCTTGCAAACCTCTTGACAATGTTGCAAAAGCAGAGAAGTTGTGTTTTTTCGCTGGTTTAAACTTGACACCAAGTTTGAATGTTGTTCTGTATTGGTGACAACAATTGCATTTTTTAAAACAGTCACCAAGTCTTGTGAAATGACCTGATGTAATATCCTCAATAGATCTGCAGTCTGTAATATCCTCAATAGATCTGCAGTCTCTGTGACTATCCCTCCAATGTCTGTACCCCAGTATTTAGTCATACCAACCAGCATATCTCATGTGCTGCCTCTGACACCTGTCTCTTATCCATTGGGGTTGTAGGTTTTGCTCATTCCAACCCTTTGGGTCAGATAGTCCTAACCAAGTCAGTATCCCTTGTTCACTGGACTATACAGCCGCTCATCAATCCCAGGCCAGCCAGCTGCAAAGTTCCTTACCAGTCATTCTGTTTCATGTACTTCCAAGGAATTTTATATATTTCTCTCATAGTGCCATAAGTAATCAGAGTTTGGTTTAGCCAAAGGCTTGCATTGTTTCATGGAACAGTACAGCAGAGTCACAGGTCCTCTGGCCCGCAATGTCTGTGCTGAACATGACGTCGACACTAACTCTTATCTGGCTGCACGTAATCCATATCCCTCCATTCCCTGCATATCCTTGCGCCTATCCAATAGTCTGTTAAATAGCACTATTATATCTGTCTCTGCTGCCACTCCTGGCAGTGCACTCTAGGCATGCAACACCTGTGTGTAAACGAAACTTGCCCCACACATCTCCCTTAAACTTTGTCCCTCGCACCTTAAGCCTTATGCCCTCTGGTATTTGATATTTCCATCGTGGGATATAGCTTTTTGACTCTGTCCTATCTATGCCTCTTATATTTCTATCAGGTCTCACTTCACCTCTAGTTGTCTGGGTATAAAGTTAGTTGGTATATTTGCACAGACACCACCAAATCAATAAAAGAAAAGGGGAAAGCAAATAATAGTAGTATAATAAAAAGACAAGTAGGCTGCATTTAAATGTACATGGAAGCACACCAACTATTGAAAAGGTGAAGCGTACAGGAGACTCGGGGCAAGAAAATTGGGCAAAATGATGGCTCAAGTGCAGACAGTTAACATTATCAGCCTTGGGGTGTTCAATGCAGTATGTAAGTCATTCATGGAAGCAATGGAAATGTTTTTTTGGCTGATAATACACTCAGTTGAATCATGTTAAAGAACAGCAAAAACTCTGAATGCTGTTGATTGTAATCATCTATAGTCTTCTTTGACTGGATAGCACACAACTAAATGTTTTCACTGTACCTCAGTACATGTGACAATAATAATAAACTAAATTGAAGATTGACAAGGCAGTCGGATTAAGCAGCAAACACAGTGATTCCCAGTCAACAAATCCCAGTGCAAACATTTGATGATTTATGGCAGAGTTGGCAAGAATCAAATTTTTCATGAGACTGGGTTTGTTGAACACATGTACAGCAAGATTGGATGAGAAGAATCAACAGTATCTCACTGTAAAGGGCCTACATTCCTACACTGAGTTGAAATACAGAATCACATCCCTACTGAAAATCTTTTAATTCACAATGGCCACGATCATCCAGGGTCTTGACCACCAACTATGTAACTGAGGCATCACAGTTGAAGCAAAATAAAATCGACATATTTTTGAGTTTCTTGAGCATTTACATCACCACAATGTAAAACGTAAACAATTCTAGTACCTTTTACACACACAGATTGTTTATCTTACAGATTCTTACTTACCACAGTACTTACATCACTGCAGTAACTCAGAGAAGATTAGGAAATAGAAGTGGACCAAAGCACAACAAGAAACATGATCTTTGGAAACGGGTCTGAATGGCAAATCTCTGGTACACTACAATATAACAAGGACATTGAGGTTTGTAAGTGATGCATCAAATTATCAAGCATAATGACCACGAGAAATCTTTTGGGATCATTAGCAGCTATTACCACTCAGAGCCGGAAATTGATGACCTCAATCATTGTAACTTCAAGAATACAGGGATAAGATACTTTTGCTATCTCATTGTGGTCATATGATTGAGTACTGGTCTTGAAACAAAAGGTAATTATTGATATAGAAACAAGGACTGCAGATGCAGCATCTCTGGAGAATATGGATAGGTGAGACCCATCTTCAGGCGTTTTATTCAGATGAAAATTCTGATGTTAGTACTGAAAGCACAATTTTCACATTAAGTGATAGTCATAGCTACAAAACTGCTCAGGTGACAGAGTAAGATATGCCCTAAACATACCAATGAACATACTCTGAGCTTAGACCACTTTGGAAAAAATGTCCAAATACTACACAGAAATATTGAATTGGCCACACCCAAGCTTTGAGCTTAGCACCTTTAAAGAAAATCTCCCAATTGGCTTAGTTAGTAGCAGGCTTGTGGCACATCTACTGTATAGCACAAAGCACACAGAGTTTAATTGCATCGCCCAAAATTATTGGATCGCTTTACAGGAGCATTACCGGTTATTCCCAGTCAAATTGAATTGTCACTATTTCGCTTTAACTAACATTTTTATAAATGACATTCAGTGGGTGTACCTTTCACTGAGTGAGCCTTGTATGGCCCCTAATAAATTGTGTTCAAATGATACTCTAACCTTGCCTCTGTATGTATAAAACACACTTAAAATCTGTCTTTTTTGTGCACTATTTGAAGAAATAATTTTCCAATCTACTCAATGTGCTCTCATTCACATTTGAAGGATGTTTTTTCAGTTAGTTATATTGCCATCCACAAAACTTGCAACATCTAACTGACCTTGGCTGTACTTTTCCTGTTCTGTTTTTTTGTCTCGTGCTTCACTGCACATACTTCCTTCTGTTGGCCATCCAGCACTTTTAACCTGGCTTTGGATAGTTTGGCAGCTTTGCATTTCTGACTGCACTTTATTAGAGTTAACTCTCTATTGCACAGCTGCTATCCCTTGGGCTCGATTCCCAGATTCCACAAATAATACTACCTCTAGTAAATTAGTATTCAAAATCTCTGAAATTACTGTCTGGTAACAGTAATTGAGTAAATAGTAAACGATTCTCCCAGTTCCTGGTTATGAGGAAAGAGTTGGTCACAGTCAATTGGTTCATTTCTATGCATATTGTAACGTTCTTGTAATGCATTCTCCAAAATATAGAAATATATAGAAATATAGAAATATATTTTGAAGGCTTCGTAGGATCATAAGAGATAAGAGCAGAATTAGGCCATTTGGCCCATCAAGTCTACTACGCCAATCAATCATGGAACTTTGTGATAAGATACAAATTTCTCACCTTTTCGAGCATTGAAATGTCATAACACATCCATCAAATTTATTCTGATAAAAATGAAACAATGTTCTGGAATAACTCGACGGATCAGGCAGTACCTCTGGAGAACATGGATAGGTGATGTTTCTGATTGGGATCGTTCCTCAGACTGACTGTGGTGGGGGAGAAAGAAAAGACAAAGTCAAATTTATTCGTCACTGCAGGAAGAGAGATTGGAGCAGGACAAAAACTGGCGTGATAGGTGAGTTGGGGGGGGGGGGGGGGTGGTTTGAGAGGAATATGGTTGGACAAAGGCCAAGAGACGAAAATACAAAAAATGGGAGATAAGGACAGAAGAAGTGTGATTTGTGAAGCCAGAGGAAGGAATACAGGTGGAAGGGAACGGGGAAGGAGAGAAATGGGTGCAAATCCACATGGGGCACAGGCAAGGAGGGGGGTGGAAGGGAGGGTGTTTGTGGATTAGTTACCCAATATTGGAAAATGTGATGTTCATGCCATTAGGTTGCAAGCTACTACCCAAGCAGAATATGATCTATTTATTCTAACTTATCTGCACTCTCTCAATTTCTTGCCTGATTTTTGTCTCAAACCCACAAGATTAAAACTGATTTTTTAAATGCAAATATAGATTTATTTTTAAATCACAGCACATTGATTCGCATTAGAATTTGGCACATGTATGTCGGATAGAATTATAATCTAGCGACTAGAAAATTGACTCTGCCTCGAAACTAGCAGCAGTTTGTAAACCAGCGTATGCAGTTCTTTGTGTGGACATTTTGTGATGCCAATGGGATAGAAATGCTCTGACTGAAGCTCCCATTGAAGGCATGGGCCTAATGGAACCGCAAATATCTTCTAGCTTAACAATAAAGGTTATGATTTTACAGACATTCAGGAAGCTTATCAGTTTAGTTCAACGAACTAAAGCAATTCTAGATCTTTATAACAAGTTTACAGGAGCTGAAAATACCAAGTTATTTGTGTGAATCAATAAAATCTGAAATGTAGAATCCTATTTAGAATGCAATGTCCATCGCAGATTGCAGAAATATACTAAATCTATAATGGCACCGCTCACTTGACAATTTCAAACTGATTATCTGTAATGGTTTGTAATAGTTTCATTTGTGTGGAGGTAAAGTATTTTTCGCTGCTTCAAATCTTTTTTTTTGTTCGTACTTTTGTACATTTAAAAACAAAGCTAAAAGACCTGACATAGATGCTAATGCAGCGCAAACCTGGTTACAGAATTATATGGTTGTTGCCTGCCTGTGTTTGTTTAGTTGGTTCACGCAGGTGTTGGCTCATGGGCTATTAAATTGATAGCATACTATGTAGTTTTGTCTGCACTCCTAAATTTTCTGTGACCCAGACATCACTTGTCTGCTGCCATAGTTACTAGAACAACCTTTTGCAGAACGAATCATGTGGACTTTGGAACAGTTGATTCTGTCATTGTTCAGTAAAGAATGCTTGCTCCAGGTCTTGTTCTAAATGTGTTCAAAACAGTGTTGGGCTGTGTGTAATTACATTGGAATTGTATTGACAGTGGTATGAATCTTAATGAGCGACTTGTGGCAGTAGTTACCTTGTCATAAGTCCACTTTTTGAGAGGGGAGATTTGTAGAATTGGAGTGTAAATTTTTGACATGGTTGATGAATGTCATCTAAAATTGAGCGCTGGTGAGGTTGGTGGAGGTAATGGTGTGGGGGTGGATGAAACTAGTGCTGACAGAGGATGAATGAACCTGGGATGCTCTTTCTGATGGTTTGAAGTTCACCCAATTACTTCCATTCATAAGTGTTTAAAACAAACTCTCATCTGCACTATCATAAAAGCGGTGGGAGTTTTGCCATTAAGCAAGCGTTCAGTTATCATATGCCCTATTGTTTATGCAGGCTAATCTAACTAATGTATGGGTCCCTGATCATGCCCTCCTGTCCACATCCAACCCCTGCCTCATCTTGTTAGGAACAAATTTCATTTACATACGACATCATTCACAACCATGAAAGTTAATGCAACACCTCTTTTAACATGTATTCATTATTCAAACATAGCAAAGATGCAGAACGTTGCATGAACATAAATGAGTTGAGTTGGGCCGCATTTGGAATATTGTGTGTCATTTTGGTCTGCCCGTTGTAGGAAAGATGTGGATGCTTTAAGAGGGCGCAGAAGAGATTTACCAAAACGCTACCTGGATTAGAGAATATTCGATTTTGGAAGAGGTTGAACAGACTTGGAGAGTTTTCTCTGAAACATCAGAGACCGAAGGGAGACCTGATAAATGTTTATAAAATTGAGAGGCATGTAGGATAGATAGTCAGAATCTTTCTCCCAGGATGGAAATGTCAAATACTAGAAGGCATAGCTTTAAAGTCAGATGTGGAAAGTTTAAAGGAGATTTATGAAGCTAATTTTTGTACACAGAGTAGTAGGTGCCTAGAATGCACGGGGTGTACTGCTGTACTGTTCTCCTTGTTCAATGAGTTATGTAATCAGACTCAGTTCTGATGATGGAAAGATCAGACACTGCAGATGCTGGAGTCTGGAGCGAACAATAAAGTGCTGGAAGATTACGATGAATCAGGTAGCATCTGTGGAAGCAGTGTGATGCGATTTATTTTGGGATGAGGCCCTACATCAGGAATTATGCAGGATCTTGGCCCAAAATGTCAACCATCCCTTGGCCTCCACTGATGCTTCTTAACCTATTGAGTTCTTTCCAGCAATTTGTTTTATGTTTCAGCTCTGACAATAATTTAATAACATTGAGGTTTGTCATTAGTGCAGGCATTTGTCATTTGTTGAATTTAGCATGGAATTCAAAGATGGTTCAAAACTAGCTGATTCCCCAGCTTCCTCTTGAGTATTTGACCTGGTGATCATTGAGGATTGCTGCCCATGGTTTCCACCAACCTGCCTTTCTCAGTGCACCGCTGCATCCTTGCGTTTGGCGGCACAAAAGCCTTAGATGTACAGATGTAGCCCACAACCACCAGCCAATAGCCTTGGTAAAAGCCAAGCTTGGAAAGAAGCCTTTTTTTCAAAATGTGAAATAGTTTTAATAACTTTTATTAAACTTTATTTCTTCTGTTAACACCAACAAATCGTTTTATTATTTTATTTTGGTTATTTATCCTCTATTCCACTTGACATGAGAATTGCCATGTAAAAAATTGGTGTGGCCTGTCCAGCATTGGATCTAATCTGGTATTGTCAGACATAATTGTCAAGCATTATGCTTGTGAAACCCAGCAAGACTGGGCTTCGTCAATGGGTTCTGCGGGGATTACTCTAGTGGAGGGGAATGACAGAAGTGGCACCACCACTAAGTCCTGAATCTGCAGCAGATGCATGGAAATATGGGACTTGCCTTTGTACAAATAGATGAATGATAGCAGTTTCAAAGGGAACTGCCTGCCACTGCAAAGAAGCTTCAGCTCACTATTTTTTTTAAAATATTCCTGAATGTCAAAACTGTCATTGTTTCTCTGTTTGAGATGGGGATTTTCCATCTAACAAAGGTTTTGAGAGAGGTTTTGTGGGTGGGGCTTGGTTTGGCTGGGCCATTACATTCTTCTAAATTCTTTTGCCATTCAGGGCCACTTGTCTCAAGGACGGTCTGGCCCAATGAGGAGGTAAGCTCAAGGAAGGAATGAGGAGTGTTGGTGAATGGGGTCCCACTCAGGGGAATATTGGAACAATGGACTGGCTGAGAAATCTTTACAACCATCTGAAGCCATTTATCAATTTATCCAAAAGAGGCATCTTGCTCAGTAGCACATTAAAATGTCAGGCGCAATTATATAGTCAAGCCTCAAGAATGTCTGAATTGGCTGAATGGTTGAAAGAGAGGTTGCTGTAATTGTGGGAATGAGGGAAGTACTGAGGTGGATGCCCCTGGTCTGATCATCTGAATCACTTTGTAAACTTGACACAACATAGTCAAGTTTGCTGATACATAAAAGGGATCAGACAGCGCAAACATGAGCAAATTATATTACGTAAGATGAGCAGAGGAGCAGATTTAGGCTGTTTGTGACTGTTCCAGTGCATTCTCATTGAACCTGCAGGAAGCTTCCAAGGATTTTTATTGCAGCGTTTCAGTGTTCTGCTCTAACATAATTAGATGCATGTATCCCTGTAATCAAAGGCGTTAGCAAGAATTTGCTTTACTTCTGGAGTGTCATGATAACTCAATGAAAAGTGTGCCAATGCAGTCATAACAAATGCAGATCAGAAAGATCTTGGATTTATTTTCTTGAACAGCATTCAGTTACTTTCATCCTAAGAAACAAACAAGACATACACAAGGACAGCAAGTAAAAATAGATTTTGGTTCAAGTTGATTGCTTTTGTATTGAATTATCCTTCCAACTCTCATTGTTTAAACCACGGCGAATAGCTTTTAAAGCAAGATTAGGGTGCTCCCACTAACCACGGAACCCCGAGGCTATGCAATGAAAATTAATCTAGGTTTCCTACTTTAATTATGGAGCAACCTCTGGTAGATATTACGTAAGAGTTCGTGGTTAACTTTTTCAGATTTTGCTGCAATTCTTTTTATCAAATAATGGCAAAATTAAGATATTTAGTTCCAGACAGAAATGTTAAAAAAATGTGGTCAATTTACAGGCAAGAGAAGAATTATAGAAAGTAACTTTGACTAAAAAAATAGTAATCTTGCCTCGCTCCTCTCTCATCCTCTCATTTCCCCCTATCTCATTCCCCCATTTCTCAATCCCCCTCTCTCAATCTCTGATCCCCCATCCACTTATCATTATTTCATCCCCCCCCCCTCTCTTTTTTCATTAGCATCCAGTGTAAGAGGGATGGGGCAGGGGGGGCATTTGGCTTTGATGGTGTGACATTAGAAGATGCCTTGTCCCTCTCAGGGATTAGTTCAGAGGAAGAGTAAGAAAATATGAAAGAAAGAGAATTGGTCTAATTTTGTGGCCACTGGCAAATGTCCAAAGCCATTACAGTTCTACATACATAAAAAACATTTTGTTGCCTCTTGCACTGAAATTCCTGCCAGCCAATGAAAAATCAGCCCCTTTTATTGGACATCTGGGATCCATGTGAACAGGGCAAGCAATTGTGTGCATCGTAAATCAATTGGATTGAAGACGTATTCATCGGAGTAGAACCTGAGTCTTCAGTGTTAATGTCAAATTCAGAAAGTGAATTTGAGGGGTAGGGAAATGCTGGATTGTAAGATAGATAAGAGAGAGAAAAAGTTTAATAATTTATTTATTCCTTAAAATCTCCAATGTAAAATTTGCATAATTTCTTCTTTATTCCAATAGATTTTCAGTGGCTGAGAGTACTTATTCACAGTAACTAAAACTTATCACCTCATCAAAGATCACTTACTATGAAGTGAAAGACCTGAAACTTTCCCGCTGTGTTTTATGTGTGTGTATATATTAGTAAGGTACAGCATCTTCACCCAATTCCATGCAAGCTGCTGTATTCGTGAGTTTATCAAGAAGATCCAATCTCAGACAGCATTTTCCAAATGTTACTGCTTGTGCAAAGTCACTGGAAGTTGCTGCACATATGCAGATTAATCTGCACGAATGGATTGGAACTTACTGGTGTTAGTGGTTATAAAATATGGTCATTATGTTGTGTATCTTTTGTTTGAATTTTTTTTAAATGAAAGATTATTTATTTTTAAGGCTTAAAACAGTGACTTGTGACAAGGTCAGTGATCCTGACTTTCAATATGTTTGTGTTTCCCCTCTTTCCCCACCCTTTTATCCTATTCTACTCTTATCCCTGTCCGGACTTTACATTTCATAACTCATCTGACAAAGTTTGACTCCATTTCACTTCTAGCTTTTGTCATTTAATCTACCCCTGCCACCTCGCCTAGCTTGCTCCGTCCTCTCTTTTCCAGCTTTCATTTCCTTCGTCAATCTGAAGTAAGGTCCCTCCATAGATGCTGCCTGACCTGCTGCCTTCGTCTAATAATGTTGGAGGAAGGTAGCAGGTCAGGCAGCATCTATAGAGGGACCCTACTTCAGATTTTGCTCAAGATTCCAGCACCTGCAGTTTCTTGTCACCACAGTTAGAGGAATGGTGGGTGATGTAGCCCTTTGAACCCACTAGAGATAATTTGTGGAGAGGACCTGACAGTCAATCTTTTATGTTGAGACCCTTCACATGGATGATGATGAAGTGAAGGGTCTCTAATCAAAACGTTGACTGTTCATTTCTCTCCATAGTTGCACCTTATCCACTAAGTTCCTCTGACAGTTTGTTAATTTGCTCCAGATTCCAGCATCTGCAGTCTCTGTAACTGTAAAACATGTTAGCTTGTTGTAGTTATATCCATCACTGCTTGTCAGCAGACCTGTAAGGTGGCTTTCCCCATAAGCTATGGTTAAAATAACAAGTATCAGGCAATACTAAAGGCTATACTAAAGGAATATAATGTTGGTACCATACAGAGTGGATGATGGCCCCTAGATCTTGAAACCATTTCAGCCAAGCCAAACTAATCTGTCAAATTGTATTGAAGATAGACATAAAGTGCTGGAGTAACTCAGCGGGTCAGGCAGCATTTCTGTAGAAAAGGGATGGGTGATGTTTCGTGTCAGGACCCTTCTTCAAAATTGTGGGGTTTTTTTGTCTTACACTTGCACTTGAATTGTTAATGTATGGCGATAGTCAAACACAAATGCTAAATTTGGAGATTCAGAGGGAGCAAAGAATAAATGGCAGCAGGTGAAAGCTTGATTCTGTTCACTCAAATACTTCACATGAAAATGTACTTTGTTGTTTAATCCCAAATGGTCCAAGCATTGTTTTGAGGTGATGTCCTTTTGATATGTGGTGGAAGTTGCTTCTCTGCATCTACCTAGCTGAATGATTTTGCACACCTTGTTTCAATGACCCTTCATTTCTATACTGAAGGAACACAAACCTAATTTTTACTACCATCCCATATGATTCTGAGGACACTGGTTGAAACATGGAAATCTGCATTCAATGGCACCTTCCTGAAAGTCAGTGCCCAAATTGAATGGAGTCCAATCAAGACTTTGTACAAATGTTACACAGTCCCAAAAGGAAATGGCTATCCAGGGCTTGAGTGTTTTAAGCAAAGTGAGACCTGGAATTGTGCAAATCCACCACTCTTGAAAATTCTGGTCCTGTAGATTAGATGGGAATATACACATTTGGTTATTCATTAATGTCATACTTTTTCACTTTATTTCAATATTTTTACTGTTTAGTGCTTTCATAATTTTTATTATTTTCAAATATATAAAGCAATCAAAAATTATTGAAATTATGTGAAGATTGGAGACATTTGAAATCTATTGCAAGGCCTTCCAGATTTTCTGAGGAGATGAGGCTCTGCCCCCTGCCTTTCCTCTTGGCAAAGGCTATCAGTGTCTTCAGTGATCTGCCACATGAAGCCTTCTTACCACTGAGGTCTCACTCGGCAAGTTAGGCAGCATCTGTTTCTCTTTCCACAGGTGCTGCCTGACCTGCTGAGTGTTTCCAGCATTTAATGATTTTGTTACGTGAGAAAACAAGTGTGTTTTAAATTGCAAAAAGGGGGATGGGTGGTGATCAAAAGTAATGTTACTAATAGGGTGGGATCATGGCTACCCAGGTGACACAATGCTTTGTGAATGAGGGCAGTGAGAGAGAAAGTAAGAATAAGAAAATCAAAAGAACATGCTGGACCTGTGTGCCTTTTGCAGTTTCAGCATATTATTTCTGTTGCATGCACTCTGTCTCTCCCTCTCTGCAACTTAAAAGTCCTTTGTTTTCTCACTTCTCCAGTTCCTATGAAAGATCATTAACTAAAAACGTTAACTGTTTCCTGTTCTACATAATGCTGCCTGATTTGCTGGATAGTTCAAGTACTTACCGTTTTTATTTCTTCGTTTGACATATCTAATTCCTGGAGTAAAGACAACAATTATTCCCATTCTCTGCATGACAAAAGATTTTGAAAATAACCCTTTTAATTTTAAGTAAATCAAGGACATATGAAGTTAATATTGAAGCATGTCATCACATAATTTGCCATTTGCCTTGCTGCAAGTAAGTTAAATTATTTTCATCAATGGGAGATCTGTAGCCATTTGTACTACTCTCTGGTGTTATCTAACTGAATCATCACGCAGTCCTGTATGTAAATGGTTAAACAAGTTGGAACAATCTGATACAATAATCTAAGCCTTAACCATAAATCTCACATTCAGCTGCTTGCAATCTGAGTTCACCCACAAAGAATGTAAGAAACAATCCAATCCCAGATGCAAAAATCTCTTGCTGTCAGTGTGCACGTCTTTTTAAATTCATCCCAGGCAAAGTATGTTCTGCTGCAATTCCAATCAACCTGCGTTCTGACCAGCAAATGATTGGGTGCATTGAAGCACTGGCAGAGTCTCCACTTACTTCCAGAAGTTGATACAGGAGTCAGTCATTCACTTCCTACACCTCCATTTCTACAGGTGCTAATCAATAAAGGGTCAGGTATTACATGATAACATATATTTAACATTTGCCTTTAATCTAGCTAAACTACAACCTGTATGGACATAGAAATGTACAATTGTACATTTTGAATATTGTTGAAGAGCTGAGTTTACAGGAGGCTCTGAAAAGTACTTAAAGGAGAAAAAGTAATTTTGCAATGAATGGTGATAATATCATCATGGGAACTGAGTATTGAAACAGTAATTGAACCCGATCATAAGACAGAAATAAATATTATTGAAAATGAAATGAGCAGAGCATTTACATTCTTCTCATCAATAGACAATAGACAATAGGTGCAGGAGTAGGCCATTTGGTCCTTTGAACCAGCCCCGCCATTCAATGTAATCATGGCTGATCATCCCCAATCAGTACCACATTCCTGCCTTCTCCCCATATCCCCTGCTTCGCTATCTTTAAGAGCCCTATCTAACGATCCTAACTGCATTTATTAATTTACTCTCTCACATTGTTGGGTGAAATGGGAGATTAGGTAAACTAACTTTCTTGCGTCTCTCTGTTTCAATTGATTTTTTAGTGTTCATTAAACCTGGACATTCTACAATTATGTAGGTCCAGCAAAGGTCCAGACTTTTAATCACCCATTGTTATTTTTTTAATATTACAGAAATTAAAACAGCAATACAGTTAAAACCATGGAATATTGCATGAATTCCCATTCTTACTAATCCCATACACTTATAAAGGTTACTGCTGTCCAATTAAATATTTAAATGAAATCTTGTTATGTTAGCTGTTTGTCCCATTGTAATTTATAACAATTCCCCTTCATGGAGTTGAGTCCCTTTAGTCTGGGCACTTGTATAAGATTGATTGAAAATGTTCATAGATGTCTCTACAGTCTCTGCCATAGTTGCTTTGAGCAACTAGTGAGTAGTGTATATTAATTTGATGTCATTCCTGTATTTCCCGCCTGATGGCACATTACAATTTATTTTGCAACGTGACTGGAAGATAATGATTCTTCTCACCAAGCCTATTAATAGTTAAAACAAACTCAAGGAAAAATCCACTATCTCATTAATATAGAAGAGAAACTAAAATTCTATTTCTTAAAATTGAATTCATTGATTGTTCCTATTTTCGCATCCCTCGGAACAATCGCAATTTTAAAATGCCTCTAAAAATATTTTTTACTTATTAAAGAGTTGGTGGTATTCCTGGCTATATGAGAAATGCTACAGGGCAAGCACAAATGAAATGCTAGATGACATTCAAAGACTATATTAAAAAAATCTCTGGAGACGTGAGACTGCAGATGTTAGAATCCTGAATGTATAGCGCCTGTCCCACTTACGCGACTTTTTCGACGTCTGCCGGCACCCGTCATGTTGAAAATTCAGTGGCGACTAGAAAGACGCTACAACTCTTTGGGTGACAAGGAGACTACTCACGACCATACAGGCAACTCCCTGGCAACAAGGGTGAAGTCTGTATGGTCGTGAGTAGTCGCCGAAAGAGTCGTACCTTGTTCTGGTCGCTGCTGGATTTCGGCGACCTGTAATGACCTATGACGGGTGCCGGCAGTCACCGAAAAAGTTGCGTAAGTGGGACAGGCGCTTAAAACAAACTGCTGGAGGAATTCAGAAAGCCAGGCAGCATCTGCAGAGGGAAATGGACAGACAATGTTTTAGGTTTGGGTTCTGGACACTTGTAATTGATGTTCATAAGAAAACTCTAAATAGTTATGGAACAGCTTTGCATGGAACATTTTGAAAAGTGCCAGCTTCACAAATAATGGCTATAGGCATTGACCCCAAGACCTGAGCTCCAGAAATTGGCTTCTGTCAAAAGGAAAAAGTATCGGATCCAACAATTTTGCTAGTGGATGCATTTGAAACCATTCGGAGCTGCCTTTAATAATGTGAGTCTGTCACCCACTTTGAACATGATAACCCTAGTCGGGCAACAACAAAGTTTGTATGCTATCACAAATTCAATGCAACTGCATATAGGTTTCATCACAATAAAACATGTACAGACCTTAATTGTATTAAAAGCAAAGGTATTATTATTGCCCAAGCCTTTTATGTCAGTTTGCAAGCCTGTATTATGCTGAAACAGTCATATTGTTTCCTTATGATTAACATTATAGTGATCAAACGCAGTGATCCTGACCTTTTCCCCTTCCTCAACAGGAAATCTAAATTTTAGTGACCATGAAAGCAGTAGTGAAATATAATACAGATTTGGTTAGCTTGCTTCCATTTAAGTAATATTAAATATGAAGGTCTGATAAAATGTTGCTAACCGCATATAGCGTCACAGTAATACCCAATTGAAGACAGACTTTCAGCAACAATGTACTGCAATTTGGATTGTTTTCTTTGGAATGCTAGAGGTTGCAAGGAGACCTGATAGCAATATGTAAATTTATGAGAGGCTTAGGAAGAGTACACAGTTTTTTTTCCAGGGTGGAAAAATCAAATAAAAGAGTCCATAACTTTAAAGTGAGAGGGGCAAAGCTTAAAAAAGAGGGGCAAGCTTTTTCACACAGAGGGTGGTGAATGCCTGGAACGTTTCAGACTTTTGCATAGGTATGTGGATGTGAAGGGAATGGAGAGTTATGGATTATGTGCTGGCAGATCAGAGATGGTCTTGCCATCATGTTCGGCATAAACATTGTGGGCTAAGTACCTGTTCTTGGGGTGTACTGTCCTATGTTCTATGAAAATATTATGATAGACATTTAAGTCGACAGATTCTGTAAGTATACAAACAACATCAAGCTATGTTGAAGATTGTATTATGCAGTGGGAAGAGCACCAAAACAGGAAGCATGTATTATTAATTTTTGTGCCTTGTTAGGGCTCATCATTGACAGACCACCTTCCTTCTGCCGGACTGCCCAGCCATTGGGTACTAACCAGAATTGCTTCAATCATTAATTATTTTGCAAGTGGAGTCAAACCATTAAGGAGAAATGTCATGGAGAAGGAAAAGTGAGAACACAATCATTTTGATTTTTCATTTTTTCTTTTTGGAGAAGAAATGTTTTTAGAGGATTTTGAAGAAAGTTTATTTTCTTAGTAGTTTCATTTTTTTTGGAACTGAAAGGAAACATTTCACCAATGTATAAAATTCATTATATTTTACTAAAATAGTTCCAGAATGCTTGTTGTTAAGCTAAAAGTAACCAAAAAGTATGGGTTAAAGAGAAAAGCACCAAGCAAGACCAGGCACCTTGCTGGGTATCTGAATGCTTTTAAAACAAAAATGATACTACATTGGGTTAAACAGAAGCAGACATCTATATTACTAAAAGTCTGATCTTGACCACTTCCTGTTGTTCTGTATATTGATTTTAGAAAAATTCTGCCACTTACGGCTGTGATTTTTGGCCATCTTACTCGGAGTCCCCCTCCGCTGCGCAGCACAAGAGGATTTTTCCCATCGATGAAAAATAAAAGTTATTAGTGTTCAAAAAATGTTGAGATTCTCTCCCCTGAAGGACACGCCCCTTCCAGAGGGACTATAAAACCCGGAAGTGTTGAGTGCCTCAGTCAGTCTCTGCAAGATGGGGGAGCAAGAGGGTCACGTCTCTTAGTCTGAGCTGTGAATAACAATGAACACATGTCTACTAAACTGTGAGTGGTTTTACTGACCTCTCAGTACCCTTAATGTGGTTTGAAAATATAGTTTGGAAATGCTAAAGCTGTGTTGCCGTTGATTTGGAAATGCTAAAGCTGTGTTGCCTAATTAAAGTTGCCTTGCCTAATTAAAGTTGCCTTGCCTTCTATATAATTAAAAATCTAATCTTGACCATTTCCTGATTGCACTTTATATTGATTTTAGAAAAAACGCTACCACATACGGCTGTGATATTTGGCCATCTTACTGAGAGTCCCCCTCCGCTCATCAGGTGCTGAGGATTTTTCTGCATCAATGAAAAATAAGAGTTATTAGTGTTTTAAAAAATATTTAGATTCTCTCTCCTGTCAATCACGCCATGAAGGCCACCCCCATTCTGGTGGGAGGGGGAGGGATTATAAAACCCAGAAGTGTCGGCATGGCTCAGACGCTGCAAGATGGAGGAGGGAGAGGTCACGACTCGCTGTCTTTAGTGGCCTTGCACCCTGCTTGAAATGGTATGAAACTGCACTTGAATTTGGTGGCCTTGCACCCTGCTTGAAGTGGTAAGAAACTGCACTTTAATTTGGTGTCCTTGCACCCTGCGTGAAATGGAATTTCAAGAAATAGCCGTGAGTCAACTGCCAGCCCACCAGCCGTGAGTGAGTGAGCTCCCAGCACAACAGCGCTTGAGTGTGAGCCGCCAGCCCAAGAATCCACTCGGCCCACAATGTGCATACTAGCCCTCTGGAAACCAGTCCCTTCAGCCCACAACACCCATACTAGCGCTCCAGAAAGCTCCCCCCCCCCCCCCCCCCCCCCCCCCACTGACCACCAATATTGGAATTGGTGGAGGGGTGGGATATTGCGTTGGGGGACCAGCCTTCCTGTGTGATGTTGGGACCCAACGGGTCCCGCTTAGTCTAGGTTATCCTAAAGGTAAAGGATTTTCGGAAGTACAGGTAATTCTTCAACAACGTATGTTTCCATAATGCAAATTTGATATGACATGTTTGATGAATTGGGGAATACTATTTGTATTATGCCTGCTGTATTGGTTGTAGCCTGATTTTGATCCGGAACTAGAGAACCACTCAAGTAAATCTGGAAATTGACGAGCAGAATAAAAAGCAGTTTTGCAAAAATACAGTCCTGGGAAAAATATGTTTCCATGTAAACTCCCCACAGTAATCAAACGGCATTGTTTCTTAAGAACACAGTCTGTCAGTTTCACCGTAGCGGGCCAGAGAGATTCACAAGTATTTGCTTTGATTGATACAAACTGCTGGAGTAACTCAGTGGACAGGCAGCATCTCTGGAGAGAAGGAATGGGTGATGTTTTGGGTTAAGACCCTTCTTCAGAGCATTTTGTGTCTACCTTCGATTTAAACCAGTGTCTATAGTTCTTTCATACACATGCTTTTATTGATACTTGTACAATGAAATGCTGTGGAACAATGTAATGTACAGCTTTAGTGTTTTTCACTCCCAGTAACAAAAATAAACTTATAGGTATTAAAAAGGCCCCTATTTTTGAGAATTCTGCAGAAAAAACAATTTTTGTTATTGCAAGTCTGAAATTGTCTGACCCCTAACTCCTTTTCCTCATTGACTCAATTGCTTCTCTAATACGAGGTTTCTTTGGTAGGCAACTATTTTGTTACGACAATACCTGTAGATTATATTGTAACAAGCTTTCCTGCCATGTCCAGCAAGGAGGGCTAATTGCAATATTCAGTATAAGACTGAAGTGCCATTGATGAAACTGTTCACTCCAACTGATAATAGGAGACAATTTAAATGTGTATATTTCAAGTTTTTCACTTTTTCAACTCCAGTGATTACCTTGGAGAAATCATACAAGAGACTTGTCAAATCTCAGCATCTTTACATTCCAGAATAACAGAGTGATTAATGAGAATGTAATATTTAAAGTAAACAAAACTGATGGATGGAAATTTGTTCTTTTGTTTCCAAATGTCTCCATTTGCTTTATTTATCTGTATTTAGTGGACTTGAAGATAATGTTTTTCCTCTGTGATTAAATTGCATTTTCTGCAGTTCATAAATCCAAGGTGGGTGAGGAATTGAATAGTGTATGCCAGAGCATAACAGCAAATAACATCAGCTTTGACACAAAATAAAGCTAGATATGGTATTATTATATTATGTAATAAACTATGAATTGTTCTAACCTTTGTGTAGATCACTAATTGAAATGTAGTTTTAATCTCCCAAATAGCATTATCCATCATTATCTTTGTATTATGTTGATTTATAACTTTTAGTGCATCAATATTTAGAGGTGACAATGTTAAGTATAAGATAAGAGTTCAAAACATATACAGTGTATGTGATTAATACAGGTGATTCTCCATTTGCAGCTTGGCAGCCTTTTGCTTTGGATAGCAACTGATATAGCACCAGTTCTTCTTTGTCGAAGAGTATGTAAAGATAGATAGACAATAGACAATAGGTGCAGGAGTAGGCCATTTGGTCCTTCGAGCCAGCACCGCCATTCAATGTGATCATGGCTAATCATCCCCAATCAGTACCCTGTTCCTGCCTTCTCCCCATATCCCCTGACTCCGCTATCTTTAAGAGCCTTTTCTAGCCAGCCTCCGAGGCAGAGAATTCCACAGACTCACAACTCTCTGTGTGAAAAAGTGTTTTAGATTCCAAGTTATTATAGAATGACTGAACATTTTGGTAGGCAGATACTCATGAGAAGAAAATGCATGGATTTGTAAGAAGTAAAGTGTGTCTGACAAATGTGTAATGATTTTTTTTTTTAATTTGAAAGAACTTGATAAATAAAGACATTTGTATATTTGCATGGGCATTGAGAAAGCTTTTGATAAGCACTCTTACACAAGACTCTGAGTAAAGATCAATGTTTGGAGCTGTGTCTCTTGTCCCTTCTCCCTTCCTTACTACTTCCCAGTAGTTTTGGGAGAAATCAGTTTGAGTATTGAAGAAGTAGGGAAATAGGGACACGGGAAATATGAAAAGAAGTGATGAAAATTAGCAAAGAGAGAAGAAACAATGTGGCAGTTTGTAGAAATATAAAGAAAGATTAAATGCATGAAAATGAACATTAAAAGCATGAAAAACATGAACATGTAGCTGGGAACTGTGAAGTGACAGAACTGAGTTCAACATCATGGAAATTGTGATTAGTTGTATTTCCTTCTCAATGCTATGCTGACAATGTGGATACTTTCCCAGTGAAGAAAGTAATTAAGAAACAAGATACTGCAGATGATGTAAGCTTGAACAAACACAATCTGTTGAAGCAATCCAGCAGGTCGAGCAGCATCTGTGGAGGGAAATGGACAGATAACCTTTTGGCATGATACCCTTTTTAAAGTTGATTAGGGATGGATGGGAGCAGCCTGGAAGAGCATAAGAGATGGCAGTTTTTTTTAATTTTGAAGGAAAAATAAAAAGAAAGAGGGAAATGCTGAAGTGCAAAAACAAATTAAAATATGCAATTTCCCCAATGCACCAGGTTTCTAGAATATTATAATGAAACTGATAGAGATGGAAAGTATTCCTTTTGGTAATTAAGGAAGAAAAAATCTGTACTGATACTGGCACAGGCAGGAAAAAAGTCTAACTAAATCATTTTTTTGAGGGAAATGTTGTGGACTAGACAGTAAAGAATTAAACGATTAACAGATTATTTAAATAGACTCTGGGTGGTTACGGTTTAGCATTTATCTTTTTTAATACATTTACCTGGTTCAAAATTGACGTGTTCTTATTTTATGTACAGTGAATTTGTTTCTTTAGTTGCATTTTAGAATGTTTAATATACGATCATATTATTTCCTGCTTATTGACGGTGAGACTTTATAATGTTTATAAATTTAATTTGTAATGTAACTGCACAATTGTTTGGATTTTAAAATGGTTTTAAAATCACGATTGATTTCAATGCAGCAAAATCTGTGATTGCTGGCCACGCCTTCTCTGTGCTTGTTGAAATGACTGACCTGGAAGTGAAAAGGCATGTAACTCGATTCAGAAGATGAGAAATCAGATTTAGTTTCATGCTCTGAGCGGGAAGTGATTTATTTATGAATGTTATATTGAAAAGAATTTGTAGTGAAATGTGGCTTCCAGCAGATGGCAATGCTATAAAAAAGCAAGGCCTCAATGCTAATGATTTGCTTATATTATGACAACATTTACAGAGGGCAGGCAAATACCTATTACAGTTCAAATTATGCATTGTACAATAAGGAAGTGGTGTTACTTCATTTGCAGGTTAAAACATTTTTTTGGACTGCTTGTATCACATCATTTTGGCCAGCAGTGAAGCTGGCAAAAGTTTGGAAACAAACATGTGATCTGTGTTTGACAAGGAATGACAGACAGATCCTGTCCCCACCCACCAACCCAAAGCGACATTTGGAGTTCTTCTGGCATATTGTTGCATTTAAAATAAGTATAATATTCCTACAAACGGCTCAAGTATGGACTTCTCAGATATTTTACTGGATTTTCTCAGGATCTTTTTGTGATGATTTTGCTATGTGATGAACTAGGAGACTGACCTGCAGAACTTGGGGCAGGAATTTATATTCAGTTGCTACTGGCAAACTAGGTGTGGAGGTGAGAATAACAGATGGTTAACACATTTGCATGCATTTTGTGTAAATGATTAAATATGAATTTCTGTTCTGTTTAAATATTGATCTGCAGATATTGTTAACGTTTATTTTTGGACTTTATAAGAATGTTTCTCTCATTAACCACTTGATCTGCATGATAGATGAGAATTTCCATGAGCTAATAATTGACACAGATAATTTGTACCATTGTAGAACTTTAGGGTCTGAGCTGCCTTTCGTACAGGCCTGAGACCTCAGATAAGCCATGGTCTCAGTGAATGGCAAAGGGCCAAACTTATGCAAAGATTCTCCGCAGGCCATATTCAAGGCACAAATTTCATTTAAATTAAACCTTTAGTGTAATGATATGAATAACTGAATATCTGATTGAAAAGATCAGATATGATTGAAATGTTCCTCTCAGATGTTCCTCTCAGATGTTCCTCTCAAAAGGCCAAATTCTACTTGTGTTATTGTACTCCCTTGTCTTCTAGCAGCAATTTCTAAAATAACAATTTATGTCTGTCAGTTTTCATTTGGAGAGGATAAAGGTGTGGCACTTTGGGAAAGTAAAATGTAATAGAAACATAGGAAATAGGTGCAGGAGGAGGCCATTTGACCCTTCGAGCCTGCACCGACATTCACTGTGATCATGGCTTATCACCCACAATCAGTAACCCATGCCTGCCTTCTCCCCATATCCCTGATTCCGCTAACTCCCAGAGCTCTATCTAACTCCTGAAGATCGGGGATCAAAGTATTTGGAAGCTTCTGTGTCTAACTTAATCTCAGATCTTTAGAGCTGCAAGCTGCATCATTGAGGAGGTGGTTTGCATGGGGACATATTATCTCATGCTGGCACTCGGAGCCAAACAAGGGCCTGGTTACCAAAATTGACTTGACAGTTATCAGTAATTCACAGGAACTCCAACTTCAAATGTTGCCACTTTTGTTGGAATATGATCTGATTGGAAAATATAAAGGAAGTCATGTTAAACTAAACCGTGAGGTAGGAACCTGATTAGGCTGAACATTGGGTTTGCACTACACCATTAAACTCTCAGATGAAGTGGATAATAGTGCAGGTGGGTTCAGATATGGCTAAAATTATAATTTCACAAAATATACATGAGGGTAAAAAATGTTCTAATGTCTTAAGTTATCTTTATAATACGCATGTTCTGCTATTTCTGATAGTTTGCAAGTTTTTTAATGTTGTATTATCAGGAGTGCTTTAATACAATTGACTGACACTGTACACCAAACATGTTTGTAGTCTTGTTCAGAATAGATTTAAACAGAAAATAGTTCAATTACTATTAATGTAAATTAAGTGACAGTAGTGAACATTTAGACTGACAGAAAATAAGTGAAGCATTGTTTTGTGGATCTGTGGACATGCACATCAAGATCCTATTATTCCTCTTAGCTTTCTAGTATCCAAACATTTATTGGAAATTTCCTTACCATGTTTGGCCTCGGCTAAACCACTTTTTCCAGAACAAATGCCATTTGCCACTTCGCTGACCATCCAATTAGTGCAGTATCCATTAATATTCTCTTTTATTTAAAGTTTTCATCTTCACTGCTTACACTGTTGCTTATTTTTGTGTAATTAGCCGTCTTAGATATGAGGTCTTTTATCCCATCATCTAAGTCCTTTATAAATGCCGTGAATACTCTTGGGGCATTACCTGCAAATTCTTGCCAATTAGCGTTCTTGATCTTTTTTTTTCTACTGCTTTTTCCTGACTCTCTACCAGTTTCATAAGCCAATCAATAATTTACCTTCAATTCCACGAGTTTCAGCTCTAGCCAACAATCTCCCCCGAGGGACTTCATCAAATGCTTTCTGTAAGCCCATATAAATAGCATTTGCTGTCTGTCCACTTTAGGCTCTTCAACAAATTCAATCAGGTTTGTCAAGCATGACTTATTTTAAGAACTCATGCTAACTACCTCAGACCAGTTAAAACATTTCCAATGTCCTGACACTCTATCTTTAAACACAAACAGGTAATTTCCTGGCAACAGATGTTAGACTAACTGGTCCACAATTCTCTGTTTTTTCCCTTTCCTTTCTTATCTAGTTAAAGTTGATCTTAACCAAATCCAGAATTTTATTTGGTGCTTCCCGTTTTCCCCCTCAAGTATTACGTTGAACTCAGTCATAAATTGAAATGCTTTCAGCTTTATCACTTTGCTTCATATTCTATTGACCTGATGTAATGCCAAGTAAATGGCATGCTTTTAAAACCATCTTTTCAACTTACCCTGCTACTTTTTTAGCATTTATGGATAATATGATCTCTCTTCTCATTCATATTTTTTTAATTGTGTAATTTATAGAAAATCAGATTAGTCTAGAAGTTTACTTTCTCGCCCTTCCACATATTGGACTCCATTTCGGTAATTCCATCTACTTCACCATTTTCTCAGCCATCACAAAGTCTGTAATCTTTTTTTTTGCTATAATTGAGTACACTACGAATGAAAATCAAAATAGTGTAGACGCTGGAAATCTGACATAAAACCAGAAAATGCTGAAAACACTCAGCATGTCACACACTACCCGCAGAAAGTGAAATTGGCTTTTAATTCCAGGTCAAAGATGAAGGGTCTTCAATCTGAAACATTGACGTTTTTTTCATGAGGTAACCCAAATCTATTCGGTGTTTCTCCAGCATTTTCTGATTTTTACAACACTGTGAAATATTGTACACCTGTAGATTTCATGTTGTTATTATTCGTATAAAATGCTGACCATTCATAAAATTAAAATGATAATGAACCTAAGACTAACTCTTGGACCTCTATTAACATTCAATTCCATTATCTTTCTGGTTGTCATGTCAAATTACATTTTTACCTCTTGCCAGTTTTTTTTATTACCTTACTGTTTTGTTTCAATTTTAGTAAGATTTTCTATATTCAATAACTTTCTCAATTTGCCTGTCAGTATCTTATAAAATCCTCTCACTTGCTTCCTTTAGTATTATGTAATTAATGTCACCTATTCTTGAGACTTTGAATAATCTGTGGTCCGTGCGTTTCTTGCTGCCTTCATTGAATGTTACTTATGATGTAGAAACAAATTTGTTTTCATTTATTAATTCCTGAAGTAAGGATGTTACACTCATTGTCCATCCCAAACTATTCACATACTCATGCATACTATTTGAAAAATAATTTTCATTCATCTCTTAGAATGACATTTTTATTGGGGGGATGGAATGAAACATTTTGCCCCTCAGTTTGATATACAATGTTGTGCGAAAAACTTATGCCCCACTTGCATTCTCATATGGCTAAGGCTAAGTAAACTAACTTCCTTTATCCTTCAGTGAATTTGGTAATCATTGACATGCATACAAGGAGTAGTGGGTATGTCTTGCTAGTCCCTTCTGCCATTGTGAAGAAAAGGTACATTAGTGAAATTTGCAAGATCAGCTTTCCCCTTGGACCAGTCCATGATGTAATAATATAATCTACACTGTCATCTTCAGCTCTTTAGCTTTGAGTTGTGTATTTGAAAAATGCCGGTATAATAATTGAATGGATATTTGGGCTGAATTGTGTGCACCTTGAATGCGATGGACAGACAGTCACTTGGAACATGATTGGGATTCAGTCAGGGATGCAAGTAATCGTTTTTATTAGAGCTTTGCACTTTACCCTGATTTTAAATAAAAGTGGAGATCCCTTGTTCTTTGGACAAAGCTTCCTATATTGGATTGGTGCCAGCATTTGGAATGAAACAGCTGCAAAATTACGCTCTGTTGGTCAAATACTGTCTTCAATGACTCCAACAAGCTGTTACAGAAATTGCAAGAACCTTCCATGTGACAGTGTCTGCAGATGCGACTATTTACAAGTTTTGTGATAAAGGCATCATTAAATACGAATTCTTTTGAAATGGAGAACATCATATAAATCATCATTAAAATATACCTCGCACAAAAAAAACTTTCACTTTAAGCAGACACATTTTACATACATTTTAAGTAAATCTTTGCGAAGCTCTACACGTAACTATTTCAATTTTTGATGAACAACTTCTCAACATCAAACACATTCCCCTTTGTTCACAATCTTTGAGATTATTCACCTCTTTTATTAGGCAGAGTAAGAAAAATAAAATTGTAAGTCTTATTTTTATACTTTGATGGTACGGAGTGGAAACTTGCCCCAAGTATGCCATTATACTAATTTGTAACCTACTTTATTTGCTCATGCAGTCAACATTAAACTATATTTGACAATTTTATAAGTATTTACTCAATTCTAACTGTCAATATCTCATTTTTGACTCTCAAGACACGGGAATTTGATGGAAATTATTAAATATTGGGATAGAAACATAGAAGCATAGAAAATAGGTGC
The DNA here is from genome assembly GCA_035221665.1 of Okamejei kenojei. Lineage (NCBI taxonomy): Eukaryota > Metazoa > Chordata > Chondrichthyes > Rajiformes > Rajidae > Okamejei > Okamejei kenojei. The sequence goes on along the minus strand of CM069149.1, from coordinate 43,416,875 downwards.
AGGAGTAGGTCATTTGGCCCTTCAAGCCAGCACTGCCATTCATAGAAACATAGAAAATAGGTGCAGGAGGAGGCTATTCAGCCTTTCGAGCCAGCACCGCCATTCAATGTGATCATGGCTGATCATCCAAAATCAGTACCCCATTTCTGCTTTCTCCCCATATCCCTTGATTCCGTTAGCCCAAAGTGCTATATTTAACTCTCTCCCCTAAAGCTATATCTACTCATAGTGAGAGAACAAAGAATATCATTTTTGGGTTTGGTTCTGCTTTCTTCTATCCTTTTATTTGTGTTATTTTTAGCATGTGTTATTTTTAGGATTAATATTTTGACTTTCCCTCTGCGGATGTGCAGAGTTTAGTTGCAGAATTTTAGCTAGTTCTTTAGTTTAGATCAGTTAACTAAGTGAACCTTCAAATTTGAATCTGGGATCTTTTGATGAGTATGATTTGATACACTTTGGCAAATAATGTTTCCATTTGTTTTCTTTTTGATAAAAATATACACTATGTCATTGTCCACAGAGAATATGTTCCTTTGGGCACATTCATGGCACCTTTTAGCCTGGAGACATTTGCCAACTTGCTAAGTTGTAGGTTGTAAGGTGAACACAAAACAAGCAAACTGAGCTAGGTAGTTTTAGTAAGTGGACAAGAAGTTGGTAGGTGGACAAGAAGTTGGTAGGTGGAATATGGTCAGAAACATTAAAGAATGCTATGCGGAAGGAAAAATGGAAAGCAAATTATTATGCAAATTACACGAAAACTTGAATGCAAATAAGCAAATAGGAAGGCTAATGGAACATTGACATTTATTGCAATGCATCAAAGAAGGGAAATGTTAATGCAACCTTACAGGGAAGTAGGGAGACTGTACTTGCAATACACTGTTCAGTTGTGGTCTCTTTAATTTAACTAAGATCGGTGGCAGTGCAGAAAAAAAATCAATAATTTGATTCCTGGAGTTTAAGGGTTGAACAAAGAGCAGGTAGGGTCTATACTCAATGGAATTTAAAAGTACAGTAAGTGAAGTGATTGTATGAACTTCTGAGAGGGATTGACTCTGAGAAGATAATTTCAGAATAATTTAAGGTATTGCCCAATTAAGACAGAAATGAAGAAGTATTTCTTTTCTCAGAAGGTCATGATTTTTCAAAAGTCTGAAGGTCTCGACCCGAAATGTTACTCATTCCTTCTCTCCAGAGACGCTGTCTGACCCACTGAGTTACTCCAGCATTTTGTGTCTACCTATGATTTTTCAAAGTTCTCTACCACAGAGTTGCAGAGACAGTCATTGAATTTATTCTAGATGGTAGTTGAGAGTTAAGTAAACTACAAAGTAGTTGATGGTTATGCGAACAGGAAATTAACGTTGAAGCCAGAGTTGGTCCAGCAATGATCTAATGGCAGAACAAGTTCAAGGAGCACATTGACTTACTCGTTTGTATATTCTTTTGGCATTGCTTTGTTCATTATCTGCTCTGGTGATGCTTTTCCACTCTTCCAATTTCTGATATATAGCTATTGCTGGTATATTACTTGTGTCCTCTACAGTGAACACTGATGCAAAGTAACTGTTTAATTTATCTGCTATCTTCTTGTTATCAATTGTTAATTCCCAGACTTGCATTTTCTTAGAGCTACACTCACATTGTTTTCTCAAGAGGGCTCTTGCATATGTTTATGAATTATGCTCATCATTATCCACCTGATATTATCTTGCTGCGTGAAGCCTGAAATTGAATGTTTTTAGAGTCTGGTGTTGGCCATGCAAAAAAATGAGGCCTCCCCTTCAGTGCTGATTCAGTGCAATTAGAGCCTCGGTGCTGATGATCTTGGCATCGGAGCGGATGTTTTTCACTTTTCCTGCCGCAGATTCCCATGCTTGGTTTGAGTTCATGATTGTCAAATACCTCTTTTCCCAAGCAAGCAAAAGCATAACATTTTTAATATATGTCCATTGTAATGATAGCAGAGATCCAAGATTAACCTGTAGTATCCAGAGGTGTGTTGCAATGGAAATTGAAACTCCAGTGCTCAAATGGTGTGTAATGTTTACCTCTGCAACTGTGCCCATGTAGTTTCTGGATTACCTTCATTCCAGGAAGAATGGACTCCAGCTTCTGCTCAAAACCCAGTGTAAAGTTTAGTGAGGATTTCTCCGTTTTACTTGGCATTGCACACAGACTTTCAGGCAGCCGTGGCAATTCAATAGCATTTTATCATTGCAAATTCATCAGTTTTCTGTTGTTCCCATCAGAGTCTTTAGTAGCATCTTGTCAGTGAATATGTGCAAGCTGGCGACCACAATAACTTTTTTTTCCACCTTTGCTAAAAGTCACATTTTATGTATTCACTAGATGTGGCCATCACTCGCAAACCCGTCATTTATCAGTAATTTCTAATTGCCCTTCAACTTTTTCAGAGAATAGTTAGATGGAAACAAAATACAGTAAACCATAGTTTTAACGGACCCTTTATAACAGATTTCAGTTATAGCGGACACCTCCTCCGGTTCGCACCAGCTCCCTGGAAGCTTACAGCCCCGGCTTCCAACATTACCCCCTTCTTCCCCAATCGCACGGTACAGTTGACGCAGCCGTTGTTGCGGTTCACGTTGTACCCCCAGGGGACAGCTATTTCTTCAGGCCGCCACCACTGATAGGACATGCTTGGTCACTGTGGGGATCCCTGCCCTTTCACCAGCTGCTGCTTCTTTCTGTTGGCTGTTGCTTTGTCTGCTCCCTTTTACACCACTACCTGCTCCTCCTCCTATAGTTCTGTCCACGCGTACTCTTCCCCCACCCCCACACCTCCACATCCTCCTCCTTCTCCCCCAGAGTAGCCACCATACTCCACCTTGGAAGATGCCGGCGTCTGCGGGGGAGAAGGAGGAGGAGGCGGCGGTAGAGGAGGGAGCAGACAAAGCGACGGCCTACAGGAAGAAATGGCAGCTGATGAGAGGGGAGGGAGCCCCAGGCTGACTGAGCATGTCCTGTCATTGGCAGCGGCCTGAAGAAAACGCTGCTGGCCAGGGGCTACAACGTGAGCTGCAACAACCTCCATGTGAACTGGACCGTGCGGTGGGTGAAGAAGAGCTTGTTGGTGCAGACCAGCGGCATTGGTGCCTAGTTTTAAGGTGAAATCACACAAAGTGCTAGAGTAACTCAGCAGACTGTTCTCCAGTGGTGCTGCCTGACCCACTGAGTTACTCCAGTACTTTGCGTCCTGTTGTTGATTAACCATCATCTGCAGTTCTTTGTTTCAACTACATTCAATGATAATACCTTACTTGATTACAATGGACTATCAGCAATAACAGACCCCATCTCCCCCCCCGCTCCATCCGTGGTCCTCCATTATAATGAGGGTTCACTGTAATGTGCTGGAATGTTAGTCTGGAGTCGCAAAGAGAGTCATTGAGTCATACAGCCATGCAGCATGGAAACAGATCCTTTGGCCCAACACGTCCATGTAGATCAAATGTCCAAGGTTGTGCCGGAATGACTAATTTCTTTCCTTGAAGAACTAGTGCTTTGTTATGGGATAAAGGAGAAATGGGATATAAAACGGAGGACTAGATATGAAGATAGTATAATTGCTGTTGCTGGCATTTACATGAGATTTAGTAGTTGGCACTCTGGTGTTAATGAGCATTTTCTCCACCATGGGTCGAGATACATCTGCTCTGCTGGTTGGCTGCCCGTGCTGCCCTTTCGAGTTGTATGCCCCTTGTTCTGCAAGCCAGAGGGAGCTTTATTAGTGAGGGTCTTGAAGGTACTTGTGTGATGTGGCTGACACTCATGCCAGGTGAGGAGGTGAGTGCACTCCATACGCAAACTACATGAAGGTGTGAAGTTAAAAATAAATCTTGATCAATGTGTTGGCAGCTGAGTAACAGATGCATTGACCAGTACCTGACATTGGCAGGATAGCGACTGATAAGTCAAGTTAAGTTTTATTGTCATATGCACCAGGAGAGTGAGGTACAAGTACAGTGAAAAGTACAGCATCATATAGATTCAAACAAACACATAAAAGCTTAAATTATACATAACTTATACAGTACATTACACATAAAAATTCTGCAAGACAGTACACAATTTTGAAAGTGCAAAAAAACAGGGGATTATCAGAAAAACAAGATTAGAAAACATGATTTAAAAAAACGAGTCCATGATAATGCAAGAGGTCATCTGCAGTAGTTTCTTGCAGAGGTAGGATTAGGATTGTGTGGATTGTTTCAAGAATCTGATAGTTTTAGGAAAGATGTTGTTCCTGAACCTGATGTATGCAACTTCAGGCTTCTGTATTTGATGCCTGACGGTAGCACCAAGAAAACAGCATGACATGGATGGTGGGGATCCTTGATGACAGATGCCACTTTCTCATGTAGCTGTTTTCAAGCAAGGGAAGGGGTGTGCCCATGATAGATTTGTCTCTCTATAAGGGAGTCCTCCCCCTTTACATCGGGGACCTGGGATGAAAAGTGTTGCACATGGCTGTGGCCTGTAACAGGTACTTGAGCCGGTTCACGGACTCGCCAACTGCCTGTCATTTCTGCGGCGAGGAAGAGACCGTGTTCCATTTATACATGGAGTGTGAGAGGTTGCAGCCCCTGTTCGACTATCTGAAGGGGCTGCTCCTCAAGTTTTGGCTACATGTCAGCCCCACACTCCAGATATTTGGGCACCCGGTACAGAGGAGAGTAGGTCGGGAGGGAGGGGGGGGGGGGGGGGATCTCCCGTCTGCTCCTGTGCCCGGCCAAGATGGCCATTCATGGATCCAGGCAGCGGGTAGTCGGCGTCCGCACCAGGGTTGACCACCTGCCCCTTTTCCGGGCCTACATCCGTGCCCGTGTGTCCTTGGAGAGGGAACATGCAGTGTCCACGGGGACTTTGGAGGCCTTCCGTGAACATTGGTCGCACGGGAGGTTGAGTGTTTTGTTGATAAAGTTGGCGTTATATTAATTTGATCGTTTTTTTGTAAAACTGTCAACATAGGCAGTCTTTGATTATGCTAATTTGTGTATTTATTTATTTATTTTTGAATAAAAGTATTTTTATAATTTAAAAAAATGTAATGGTGGACTGGGCTGAGTCCATCTCTCTCTGCAGCCACTTGCATTCCTGTGCTTTGGGATTGCCACAACCGCCCCAGTAATTTTTAAAAAACTTCAAAAAAATTATTTTATTCTTTCGTGTCCATCATCTATGTTTCAAATGTTCGGCCAGGCTCTTGTACCGTGGACAACCTTCTCGTTTGCCACCGCTAGATCTTCCAGGCAGCATTGTTCACCAAGAAGTGGACATCTTAGTAGGTGTGTTATGCACGTGTTTGTGTGTCCTAGATTCCTGCAGACATGGCACACCTTTCTTCTCTGCATGTCTTCCAGCTATTTACCTCCATTCTGTTAAGCAACAAGTTTAAGAAAATCATTTTTGCACATATTCTTCTGCAATTTGGCTATCTGAGCAAAATTCAGAGTTTCTCATTAAGTTTCTCAGTATTATTAAGTTGCAATTTTTTTTAATGTAAAAATAGTTTGAATGTTTGACACTTAATTTCTTTCAAACAAGGAAGAAGGGACTCCTGACCTGTTTCGTAGTCTGATGATTCTTCCAGCTGCAGGCAAAAATCAGTGCAGGTTTCTGTATCTTACTCATCCCTTCTTTTTGAAAAATGGTTCCTTTGTTTTGACTCACCACGCTAGATTCTGTCATGTGTTGCCAGAGCCTATTTTCGATCTCCTCGATGCTCTCAGATGCTTATTTTAGTTAATATCCATTAAATACTGCTGGCTTGTTCGAGACTGGGCATTTTGCTGCTCGCATTAATGAACTGTACTCTTTGAATTTTCAACTACTTTGTGAATTTATTATAATGTGTAACTGTATTTGTAGTCTAACAACGTCAGTTTTCTTGGTTTATTCATTTGCTGGTTGATAAATGCCAAAAATGTTCCGCAGTCCTTTTATCAATGCGTTCGGAAGTACCAAGCATCAACTTGAGAGTTTGATGCAAATTTATGTTTGGAAGGTCTGTTGTGCTGCAGGATCCAGGGATTGTCGTGTTTGTATGACGACGTGCTCCCATAAAATGGCTACTTGGCAAATACTATTCAAACACAACCGTGGAAGGAGAGAATAAAGAATTGCATTTATATAGGAACTCATACTGTAAATCCAATACTTTTAATATTTTAACTTTTGATATTTAGTAATTCTTCCAATATAAGCATGCACGGTAGGGAGTTTTCAAACAATATAATAATAATGTGATCAATTACCATTTATAATTGTTTTACTGCAAGGATATTTGGATTTTTGGCCAATTAACTGTATATATCCATCATGGATTTGTTTTGTTCTCAGCAATTGCATTTTCACTCATGAAAATGCCAGCAGGTTCAGGAGTTTGGCATGTGCCTTTCTGAATGAGGAATTTCCAAACTTGTTAACAGATTCAAGCCAGCAAATCTGTCAGTTACTCCATTACTAACACTGGGAAATCTGTTTGGTAACTGCATTTGATTAAAGCTACTGTAGGCCTATTCTATATTCATCTGTAGCCCATTCATTGCAAAGAAGATTTTATGGCTACATGAAAGGGAGATAAGTATAATGCAAGTTACATTGTATAACTTATTTTCAGATTGCATTAAGGTTTTTAATTATTCAAGTGCTTTATTTACATTTTAATTATAGGTTTATTGCCACATGTATAGGTATACTAAAAATCCTTGTTTTGCATGCTATTGCATCCAAACAGCATGCATATATACCATACACAAATACAATCAAGTCAAAATAAAATACGTTAGATAGAGAAAAGGGGAAGACACAGAGTGCAGAATATAGTTCTCAGCATTGTAGCACCCATTGGAGCATTCCATAGACAAAACACTCTCCACAATGAGGTGGAGGTGAATCGGACAGTTTCCTCGCTGATGGAAGAACTGTTCAAAAGCCTTATAATAGAGGGGAATAAGCTGTTTATGATTTTTTTTTTAAAGAAGGAACTGCAGATGCTGGAGAATCGAGGGTACACAAAAAGCTGGAGAAACTCAGCGGGTGCAGCAGCATCTAAGGAGCGAAGGAGATAGGCGACGTTTCGGGTTGAGACCCTTCTTCAGACCCGAAACGTCAAGCTGTTTATCAAGCTGTTTATGATACCTATTTTAAAGAATTTGCCGAGTGTTCATTCTGTCACCATGATGCTACAAATTGTAAGAGGTGTGGCAAGAACGAGCAAGAGTGAGGTGGATGATGATGATGATGAGTGGCTGATTAGCAGATGAGTCGGGTGGGAGGGAAATGAGTGAGATAGTAACCAAGACTTGAGGCGAAAAGTGGAGAAGGCAACGAGGTTCAGGTAAAATCTGATAAAGATGGAAGATGGAGTGTAATGTAACACCAGGGGGAGGAACAAAAATAAGGAACCCGGAGTAAGGAGGGCTGGAAGATGAGCAGATGGAAGTGGGTGACGGATGGAGGAGTGGAAAGCAGGAAATAAGTATGAGTGGGATATTGGGGAAGAACAGTGTAGAGGAAGAGGCGGTCGGGGGGGGGGATTACTTAAAGTTGGAGAATTCAATATTCTTGCCATTGGGTTTAAGGCTTCTCAAATGGACTACGACGTGCTATTCTTCCAGTCTGTTAATGGCCTCAAGCTACCAATGGAGGAAGCCAAGGACAGATAGGTTGGTTTGGGAATAGGAAGGGAAATCAAAATGTCAATAGACAATAGGTGCAGGAGCAGGCCATTCGGCCCTTTGAGCCAGCACCACCATGCACTGTGATCATGGCTGATCATCCAGCAACCGTAAGCTCCACGATGCCCCGTGGACAGCTCACGTATTCGCAAAGTGGTCACCTTGTCTTCTCTTGGTGTAACCAATGTAGAGGAAGCCAGATCGAGAGCCTTTTTTACATCATGCTGGTTACCATCTTCAAGTACTAGTGGAAATTTAATGTGCAGTCCAACTTTGCTCATAAATAGGATTCATATTGTAGCATTTGCTGCAAAAGGTCACTGCCGGGTTGCATTTAACTTTCCTGTCCCGATGATGGAATGCAGCAATTATTGTTGTGTGGTGATTTGGCTTGATCTTTTATTTCTGGAGGCATTTCTACATGTCGTTTAGATTGCTATTTAATGTGGGCAGCGTTTTTGAAAATGGCTGACGAGATGGTGAATGCATTGGTTGTGATCTTCCAAAATTCCCTTGATTTTGGACAGGTGCCAGCAGACTGGAAAACTGTAAATGTAACCATCTAATTGAGAAGTGAGGGAGACAGGAAGCAGGAAACTATAGGCAGTCAGCCTGACATCTGTCATTGGGGAAAATGCTAGACGTTGAGAACATCATAATGCAGTCAAGTGGAGTCAGCGTGGTTTTATGAAAGGGAAATCGGGTTTGACAAATTTACTAGAGTTTTTTGAGAATGTACCAAGTGTGGGGAATAATGGAGAGCCAGTGGATAAGTATTTTTAGTTTTCCAGAAAGCATTCAATATAAAAGGTTACTGCACTAGGTATAACTCATGGCATTGTATCATAAAGGAAGTGGCTGCAGAGATAGAATGTGCAGGTTGTACCAAAATTCCTTGAATCCTGGAGAGAAGTCAAAGGACTGGAAAGTCACATTACTGCGAGGAAAATGAATTATAGAAGTAGGGAAGTTTTGATGCAATTCTACAGAGTACTGGTGAGGCATACCTGACGTACTGGGTACAGTTGTAGTCCCCATATTTAAAGAATAATATATTTACTCTGAAAGGAGTGTGCTGAGTTGATTTCTGGCATAGAGGAGTTGATAAATGGAAAATCTGAGCAAGTTGGCCCTCTGTTTATTGGAGTTCAGAGCAACAAGACCTGAGCTGATTGAAATGTGTTTCTGAGATTCTGAGAGATGTGATTATGTTTTGCCTACTGGAGTTATCTCGAACTTCAGGACCAATGTAAGATGAACATGATGAGGAATTTATTCTTCCAAAGGGTTGTGAATCTGCAGAATTCTCTATCCCCAAGAGCTGTGAGACAGGAATCGAATATATTCAAGACCATGATTAACCAGTCAATTGCGTTTCAGGGAAATGAAGATTCATGGGGAGCAGAAACATAGAAATCAGGTGCAGGAGTAGGCCATTCGGCCCTTCGAGCCTGCACCGCCATTCAATATGATCATGGGTGATCATCCAACTCAGTGTCTCTTACCTGCCTTCTCTCCATACCCTCTGATCCCCCTAGCCATAAGGGCCACATCTAACTCCCTCTTAAATATAGCCAATGAACTGGCCTCCACTACCCTCTGTGGCAAAGAGTTCCAGAGACCCACCACTCTCTGCGTGAAAAAAGTCCTTCTCATCTCGGTCCTAAAGGATTTCCCCCTTATCCTTAAGGGGTGACCCCTTGTCCTGGACCTCCCCAACATCGGGAACAATCTTCCTGCATCTTGCCTGTCCAACCCCTTAAGAATTTTGTCAGTTTCTATAAGATCCCCTCTCAAGCTCCTAAATTCTAGAGTGTATAAACCGAGTCTATCCAGTCTTTCTTCATAAGACAGTCCTGACATCCCAGGAATCAGTCTGGTGAACCTTCTCTGCACTCCCTCTATGGCAATAATGTCCTTCCTCAGATTTGGGGACCAGAACTGTACGGAATACTCCAGGTGTGGTCTCACTAAGACCCTATGCAACTGAAGTAGAACCTCCCTGCTCCTACACTCAAATCCTTTTGCTATGAAAGCTAACATACCATTCGCTTTCTTCACTGCCTGCTGCACCTGCATGCCTACTTTCAATGACTGGTGTACCATGACACCCAGGTCGCGCTGCATCGCCCCTTTTCTTAATCGGCCACCATTTAGATAATAGTCTGCTTTCCTGTTTTTGCCACCAAAGTGGATAACCTCACATTTATCCACATTATACTGCATCTGCCAAACATTTGCCCACTCACCCAGCCTATCTAAGTCACCTTGCAGTCTCCTAGCATCCTCCTCACAGCTAACATTGCCCCCCAGCTTAGTGTCATCCGCAAACTTGGAGATATTGCCTTCAATTCCCTCATCCAGATCATCAATGTATATTGTAAATAACTGGGGTCCCAGCACGGACCCTTGTGGTACCCCACTAGTCACTGCCTGCCATTGTGAAAAGGACCCGTTTACTCCTACTCTTTGCTTCCTGTTTGCCAGCCAGTTCTCTATCCACATCAATACTGAACCCCCAATGCCGTATGCTTTAAGTTTGTATACTAATCTCTTATGTGGGACCTTGTCGAAAGCCTTCTGGAAGTCCAGGTACACCACATCTATTGGTTCTCCCCTATCCACGCTACTGGTTACATCCTCGAAAAATTCCACAAGATTCGTCAGACATGATTTACCTTTCGTAAATCCATGCTGACTTTGTCCAATGATTTCACCACTTTCCAAATGTGCTGCTATCCCATCTTTAATAACTGACTCTAGCAGTTTCCCCACTACCAATGTTAGACTAACTGGTCTGTAATTCCCTGTTTTCTCCCTCTCTCCCTTCTTAAAAAGAGGAGTTACGTTTGCTACCCGCCAATCCTCAGGAACTACTCCAGAATCTAAAGAGTTTTGAAAGATTATCACTAATGCATCCACCATTTCCGGAGCTACTTCCTTAAGTACTCTGGGATGCAGCCTATCTGGCCCTGGGGATTTATCGGCCTTTAATCCATTCAATTTACCCAACACCACTTCCCGACTAACCTGGATTTCACTCAATTCCTCCTTTGACCCGCGGTCCCCTCCTATTTCCGGCAGATTATTTATGTCTTCCTTTGTGAAGACGGAACCAAAGTAGTTATTCAATTGGTTCGCCATATCCTTGTTCCCCATGATCAACTCACCTGTTTCTGACTGCAAGAGACCTACATTTGTTTTAACTAATCTCTTTCTCTTCACATATCTATAAAAACATTTGCAGTCAGTTTTTATGTTCCCTGCCAGTTTTTCATCATCTATTTTTCCTTTCCTAATTAAGCCCTTTGTCCTGCTCTGCTGGTCTCTGAATTTCTCCCAGTCCTCTGGTATGCTTCTTTTTCTAGCTACTTTGTATGCATCATCCTTTGCTTTGATACTATCCCTGATTTCCCTTGTTATCCACGGATGCACTACCTTCCCTGATTTATTCTTTTGCCAAACTGGGATGAACAATTTTTGTAGTTCAACCATGCAGTCTTTAAATGTCTTCCATTGCGTATCCACCGTCAACTCTTTTAGAATTGATTGCCAGTCAATCTTGGCCAATTCACATCTCATACCCTCAAAGTTACCTTTCTTTAAGTTCAGAACCATTGTTTCTGAATTAACAATGTCACTCTCCATCCTAATGAAGAACTCGACCATATTATGGTCACTCTTGCCCAAGGGGGCACGTACAACAAGACTGCTAACTACCCCTTCCTCATTACTCAATACCCAATCTAAAATAACCTGCTCTCTCGTTGGTTCCTCTACATGTTGATTTAGATAACTATCCCGCATACATTCCAAAAAATCCTCTTCCTTAGTGCCCCTGCCGATTTGATTCACCCAATCTATATGTAGATTGAAGTCGCCCATTATAACTGTTTTGCCTTTGTCGCACGCATTACTAATTTCCTGTTTGATACCATCCCCAACTTCACTACTACTGTTAGGTGGCCTGTACACAACACCCACCAGAGTTTTCTGCTCTTTAGTGTTTCGCAGCTCTACCCATACCGATTCCAACATCCTCCAAGCTAATGTCCTTCCTTTCCATTGCGTTAATCTCCTCTCTAACCAGCAACGCTACCCCACCTCCTTTTCCTTTCTCTCTATCCCTCCTGAATATTGAATATCCCTGGATATTCAGCTCCCAGCCTTGGTCACCCTGGAGCCATGTCTCCATGATCCCAACTATATCATAATCATTAATAGCTATCTGCACGTTCAACTCATCCACCTTATTACGAATACTCCTTGCATTGAGACACAAAGCCTTCAGGCTTGTTTTTACAATGCTCTTACCCCTTATACAATTATGTTGAAAAGTGGCCCTTTTTGATTTTTGCCCTGGTTTTGTTTGCCTGCCACTTTTACTTTTCACCTTGCTCCCTATTGCTTCTACCCTCGTTTTACACCCAACTGCCTCTCTGCTCTTGTACGCATCCCCCTGCCACATTAGTTTAAATCCTCCCCGACAGCACTAGCAAACACTCCCTCAAGGACATTGGTTCCATTCCAGCCCAGGTACAGACCGTCCTGTTTGTACTAGTCCCACCTCCCCCAGAAATGGTTCCAGTGCCCTAAAAATTTTAATCCCTCCCCCTTGCACCATTTTTCAAGCCACGTATTCATCTGCAATATCCTCCTATTTCTACTCTGACTGGCCCGTGGGACTGGTAATAATCCAGAGATTATTACCTTTGAGGTCCTACTTTTAAGTTTATCTCCTAGCTCCCTCAATTCACCTTGTAGGACCTCATTCCTTTTTTTTACCTATATCGTTGGTGCCAATATGCACCACGACAACTGGCTGTTCACCCTCCCCCTCCAGAATGTTCTGCAGCTGTTCAGTGACATCCCTGACCCTTGCACCAGGGAGGCAATATACCATCCTGGAGTCTCGTTTGCGGCCGCAGAAACGCCTATCTATTCCCCTGACAATTGAATCCCCTATTACTATTGCCATTCCCCTCTTTTTTCCCCCCCTCATGTGCTGCAGAGCCATCCATGGTGCCATTAACTTGGCTGCTGCTGCATTCCCCTGGTGAGCCATCTCCCTCAACAGTATCCAAAATGGTATACTTGTTTAGGAGGGAGATGACCGCAGGGGACTCCTGCACTACCTGCCTACTGCTTTGCTGGCTATTGGCCACCCGATCCCTTTCTGTCCTCTGTTCTGGATGTGATTGAATCAGCCATGAATAATTTTGAGATATCAGTTGGCTTGCTCCTGCTCTTGCTATAAATGATGTTCTCCTTCATGGGAGAATCTGGAGCTAAACCATTATTTAATTCAGGTGGGGATGAGTAGGAATTTATTCTCTTGGAGCTTAACAGGTCTTTGGAACTCTCTAAGCTAGCGTTTCTCAAACGGGGTTCCCCAGAATGTTAGGGTTCCACGAGAGGTCGAACAGGAGAAATAGTGATAAATAAGCTAATCATATGTAAATAAATTTTTGAGTCATTTTTGGGTTTAATTTCATATTCGTAATTTTATTATACACGAACGGCATATTTAGCGACGTCTATTTAGTGACATCATATTTAGCGACGTCTATACGGCGCCAGTGTGAAACGGCCTTTAGTGATCAGTGGACAGGAGCTGTACGTGACCGATTTGTATATCATCAAGTGACTCACTCGAGTACAGACGCATGCACGGTCTCCATCAGTCCTGTCTGTGCTTCCTGGCGGGCAGGTACAGTCCCTCATTCACCCACGTTATTTAGTCATTTTTACCCATCATTTAGAGATGTTATATGAATTGTTTTAAACATAAGTATGTTTATGTTTAGTTTGGTTAGTTTACCAAAAGTTTATTTATGTATGTTTTTGCTAGTTTATGAAAAGTTTATGTGTTTTCTCTCTCTTTCTCTCTCTATCTCTCTCTTCCAGTATTAATTCTTTATTTGCTTCAGTTTTGAACAAGATGTTTGATTTCAGTTTTTGTTTTTGCATTGTCAATAAACTTGAGAAAAACATGTTTTTTGCTTAAACCAGTTATCAGAAAAATATATTATGTTTGCCTTATGAACTTTAAGTTTATGAAAGAGAAAGAAAGAGATTCATAAAGATATATAATAATTTTATGTAGGGGTTCCCTGGGACATGAAAATTCTTTCAAGGGTTCTGCAAGGGTAAGAAGGTTGAGAAACGCTGCTCTAAGCAGAGAACCGTTACATGCTGAATTATTGAATATATTCAATGCCCAACAGATTGAGAAGTAAATCTGAGCCTTGATCTTAATGAATGGCATAATGGGTTTGAGAGACCATATAGCTTTATCCAGCTCCCATTTCTTGTATAGGTTGTAAGTACGTTTAGTGGGATGGTATAGGATCTACCTAGGGCCTGCCTTTCTAATGCACAGGTTGTAGAGCAGTTTCATCACACATGCAATAAACTATGGATACAACTCAAGCAGATACATTGCATGTAACTTTTTAACTTGTTCATAATTATCATATGGATAAATACATGTATGTTTCAGATTTTGATCTCGTGTTTGCAAACATTTCCATAATGTGCAATGTTATGGGAAATAGTTCTCTATGTCTCCAGCTCCAGTGCACTACAATAGACCTTAACTGGGTGGGAACCAAATTTTTCATTCTTAATTTATTTAGCCTTAACGCAAATTGTCATTTTGGCTAAGGAAAATATTTTGGTTAGATTAATGCCTCTATGCCAGAGTGATATGATGTGCGTTTTTGCCAAGACCTGCCAAATATTAGAGTAATGTTACATTGATATGAGAAACCAAAGAAATTAGGTGAAATTATCACAGACTAATATAAACATTTGGATTGCTGACTAGAACATTAGCTGGAGTTAGATACTAAATAGATTGCTCTCACTGGCATAGAGCTAGATGCCATTAGGAAGTGTCTGAGTGATGACCTGGACTCTGAACCCAGCAGTTACTTTATGAAGGTCTGAGTACCCATGGAGATAACAAAGCGTAGATGATACTTCAGCCAAATGATCAAATATGGAAACGGGGTGCTTCTGCATTGACTCCATGACTTATTGCTTCTATCCAAGAATACAGTCTCAGTGACTCAAGAGCTGTAAAATGACTATAACACTTTGCAAAAATAAAGAGTGCTGTAATTGCAACTGCTGCAGAGTCTTTCTGCATAACATCCTGGGTAAATTAATTGCCAGAGTGGTATTGAATAAAGCATGAACACAGGCAAAGTGAGTACATCCAAGCCCAGTCTGGTTTTTGAGCAAAAATTTACCAGAGACAAAATATTCACCATCAGACCATTGAAGGAGAAATGTATAGAATTAAAAATAGTGTATTTAATTTAAATCAGCATAACAAAGATATCGAAAAGGAATTCTTATTCTCCCCTCCCCCACAATCACTTTCCCCCTGAGACATTTGACTATTATCAATTTCCTCCACAAAAATTTACAACATTTGGTAATGTTATGGTATCATCATCAAGTTCCTTCAAGTTACAAAGTGGAGTAAAACAAGGTTTTGCACTTGTTATAATATTGTTTGGCATATTCTTATCCCTTCTCCTCTGACATGCTTTCAGCAATACAACTAATAGGAAGTCAGACAGAAGGGGTATGTAACCTACATAATCAAATATCTGCCATATCTCATCAGAATAATACTTTAATTTGACAATGGAGCCTTTTGGAGAGCATGATGAAACCAATCTATACTTTTGTACTGATAGATTATCTCAGCCATACAATAAATATTGCTTCACCACAAAATTGAAGAAAATACACATTATTGGTCAGGTCACAGGTGCTTCCCAAATGAAGCATTGATGACTATACTCGGAAAACCATACCAAAGTTCAAATACTTTGGCTAAACTTAAAAAAATAATTAAGACATTTTCATTTGACTTAAAACTACCTCAGGTTCAGGATGGTGTTTGTCTCCAAAAGTAAGAAAAATGAAAGGGTCTGGAAGTGCAAACAAAAACAAAACATGTTACATGGAAATACTAGTATATAAAGTCTTTGTCTTAGCACTCTGTGGAATTGAATATCTTGCCAAAGGTGATGTCACTGTTTCTATTAAATATCAACATGTTGACAACTCCTGCAACATGGGAGGTAAGATCCATGTTGATGAAAGTTCAAGGCCGCAGCAAGTCGTTCATGATGGGCTACAGATCTGTACAGTTGAATGTACTTCAAAACCAGAGATGTTTTACAAAAAAAAAGTCAAATATCTCCCAGGAAGATGCACAAACAAAAATTGTCTTCACTTTTTACTATATTGCTTGCAAGAAATATCAACAATAGAATGAAAATAGCATTGCTGTTTGGATAGGCAAAGGCTCACAACTGAGTGTTTGGTTCAGTGATGGAATTAGTAGGATGTGGCAATTAAGGATGCATTCACTGAACTTGATCACTCGTGTGAGTTCGTTGGACTTCTTTCAAGATTTGATTCCAATTGTGTGGAATTTACCTTTGAGGATAGCTGCTCCCATTATCAAGTTCAGTGAGTGCATCCTTCTTCTGCGTGTGCGGAGGGCCAAATTGTCCCCTGCAAATATAGTACACCTCTAATACACAACCCTTTTGTACAAATGCAATACAATACACTTAAAACCTGTACTCTCCCACATTGTCATTCAGTGCATTGTGGTTAAGGACAGCTTCGCCACAGTGCACCTTGCTTAAAGCGAAAAAGCTGACTGATACTTGAAGACAGGCACTAGCATGAGCTAACTGCTCACAAAATTGGTCCTCACCTGATGTGTACAGCAAATCAACACTGCGGGTGATTGCTTGAATCATTTGAAATGAGCAACACTAAGTCGGTATGCTGCCTGCTTCAGAACCAATGCAATATAATCCCCACAGCTGCTTTCAGCAGCTATCAAATTTAGCTCCCAAACCTTCAAATAGATTAGGTTTCTTTTATTGGAAGTGATTCATACTGCCAGCCCAGTATGCACTCGTACAATAGCATGATTCGAAGATTTAACAATATCATCCCTTTGGGATACATACCAGATATTCTTGTTTTTTGCATTTTTCAATAATTTCCCTTAGACATGGAAAGTGAAGCTTAAAGTTAGATTTATACTAAAGAGAACATGCCAAGAAGAAGTTCTAGTCAGATTGTTTTAAAAAAAAAATCCTTCATAAAGTGATACAGAGTGCAAACATAAGATCTTGTTCCTTCGCTCCTTAGATGCTGCCTCACCCGCTGTGCATTTTTGTCTACAAACATAAGACCTTTGTCAATGTGACTTGGTTGTAGTGTACTGTCTATCCTTTAGCTACCCTAAAGGATAGTTTGCCTTAACAAAGACTCTTCTTTCATTGAATAAACTCAAGAGCTAACCTCTATTTGTTAAAGAAGGAACTGCAGATGCTGGAGAATCGAGGGTACACAAAAGGCTGGAGAAACTCAGCGGGTGCAGCAGCATCTAAGGAGGGAAGGAGATAGGCGACATTTCGGGTCGAGACCCTTCTTCAGACTGGTCAGGGATAAGGGAAACGAGAGATATAGACGGTGATGTGGAGAGATAAAGAACAATGAATAAAAGATATGCAAAAAAGTATCGATGATAAAGGGAACAAGCCATTGTAATCTGTTTGTAGTGTGAAAATGAGAAGCTAGTGCGACTAGGGTGGGGGAGAGATATAGAAAGAGAGGGAATGCCAGGGCCCGAGGGCTGAGGGAGAGGTGGGAAGGGGAGGAGACAGCAGGGGTTAACATAATTGAGAAAATTCAATGTTCAAGCCCAGAGGATGCAGACTCCCCAAACGGAATATGAGGTGCTGTTCCTCCAACTTGCGGTGTTGCTCACTCTGGCCGTGGAGGAGGCCCAGGACGAGAGGTCGGATACAGAATGGGAGGGGGAGTTGAAGTGCTGAGCCACCGGGAGGTCGGGTTGGTTATTGCGGACCAAGCGGAGGTGTTCGGCGAAACGATCCTTGTTCTCGGGGATTACTAATAATTTCCTTATTAGTTAATGTTCCAAACTGTGTCCAAAGGTTATGTTGATGGCCATTGGATCAGCTCTTGTGTTGACAATGAAGAGTAAGAAAGTATAGAATGGAGGGAATTAGGAAAGATTTATTAAATGAAGTAGATTCATTTAAATTTTTGTTGAAAAATTGTTTCTTTGAAGTTTCATATCTTTAGTTTTGCATTTCTATGACAAAATATGTAGTTCATAATAGTGCTACATCAGATGTCTTAAGGTCTCGTTGAATAATTGACTAGGAAGTGTGGGGAAGTGGAAATTGTTTTTAAATTAGTATGAATGACAAACATTTTTTACATTGGATAAAAATGGACATTCTGATGCATATTTATAGCAATTAGATCAGCAAAATGTAAGAGCTAGTCATCGACTTCAGAAAGTGGGGTGGAGTAAATGTCCCAGTCTACATCAATGGTGCTGAGATGGAGAAGACTGAGAGCTTCAAGTTCCTCGATGTAAATATAACCAACAATTTATTAAGTCAAGACATGACGAGTTTATTGTCTCCTGCAAGTACAATGAAACCCATATTGCATCACAGGCACATAGACTCAGACAACACATATTAACATAACTTATACATCAATTACGTAATCAAAGACAGTACAAAGAAAAAAAGTTACAAAACATGAAAAAGAACAAGTCTAAGGTAGTTCAAGAGTTGGTTGTAGTTTGTTGCTGAGATAAGATTAGGGTTCTGCAGGTTGATTCAAGAACCTAATACTTGTAGGAAAGTAGCTGTTTCTGAATATGTTTGTGTTCGACTTTAGGCTTCTGTATCTCCTACTTGACAGTAGTAGAAAGAAGAGTGTGTGGCCCAGATAGTGGGGATCCTTGATGAACCCTGCCACCTTCTTGAGACAGTGCTTCATGTAGATCCCTTTGATTGTGATGAGGATTGTGCCTACCCCATTGATTCTATCTATGCCAAGCTATGGAGGGAAAACAGCCAACATAATAAAGGACCACACACACCTCAGTCATTCCCTCTTCTCCCCTTTCCCATTGGGCAAAAACATATAAAAGCTTGAAAGCACGGATCACCAGATTCAAGAGCAGCAGAGTTCTCTGTTGTTTTCAGATTCTTCAATGGACCTGTAATTGGCTAAGGATGTGTTCCTGATCTCCCAGCCTACCTCATTGCACTTTTTTAAAAAATTCTCACTTTTTCTGTAGCTGTAACACTATATCCTGCAGTCTGGTTCATAGATATAGACATGTACTTTTGCTGTCCCTGGCTCCTGTATAGTTTTTCACTGTTTCTTGGTACACATGACAATAATAAATTAATATCAATACCAAATAAGGCAAAATAGTTAATGTAAATAAAAATAAAATTTTAACACCAATAATCCAAACACTGAAACCATGAAAAAATGATGATTTTGTTTCTGATAGTTTCTACTTAGTACAAAAAGGTTTTTTTTTCTCTCGGGTCCCTGAAGTTTTAATGCATATAACATTTCTGGCTACAGAACTCATTAGCTCTCCATGTTGCACAATGAGAATCAGAAACTCTGCCGGGAAAAATATACTTCATGAAAAGCAGTTCTGTGATATTTATCCATTACAAAAACATTTAAATAACGTTTAGAGATATAACTTTCAAAGCATTTTTCTGCAACATAGAAATATATAAGCTTTACAGAGGCTAGGACTTTTTTGATAAAGAGTAACAAATTCATACAATAAATCTTGTGCATTCAGCAGACATCTCAGCAGACAACAAGCCAAGTGTTAACAGCCAATTGTGTGGATGTCTTCTGAAATCATCTTATGAAATGCAAATAGAGGACAAAGAAATAATAGGTAAAGAATTCTAACTGTTTAAAATGATTGCATCCTAATTTATCTTCTCCCACCTTTTTCCAATTTAACTTTACTCCAGATTTCAGAAATAAGCAAGCTATCAAAAGGCATGCTGGCATTAATGCAATAGGTTTAATGAGCTGAGTTTAATATATTGGCATTGATAAAGGATTGCTTAAAGGACAGAGAGTGGTGAGAAATAACCTGGCCTTTTTAGGTTTGTAGGCCGAGTACGGGTCAGTATCGAGCGATACATTCTATATTAATAATTTCCATTAAAAGATGGTGTGTAATGTATACAAGTTTGATGCAAGACTTGTTGGGTTAATTAGTAGTATGAAGTAGTATCAAGAAAATAGCAGATGCAGTCTAGGCAAATATGAATATTAATGAATATATTTTAAAACTTTTTTTCCATTTTATTTAGTGGAATTATCAGATGTTAGTGTAAAGTGTATCATTATCTGGTGACTTAAACGCAACATTAAGTTACAGGTGAGCATTTGAGAAGGAAAATGGCTGGTCATGGTTCTTTGCAAAAGGCTGGAGTACTATAGTAACCAAATCTACTGTGATTTTACAATGATTTGGTGAGACCACCCATTGAATGATGATGGAGTTTCCAACCCAAAGGAATAGTATATTTGCATTGCAGTCCATGTAAATAAATTCACCGCATATTGGGATGAGGGAGTGTCCTACTTGGAAAGATTGAGTAGGATTAACCTATGTTTACTAGAAAAGTAATCTATTTTAAATGCATGATTTTCCGAATGCAATTGGCAAGCCAGATACTGAGATGATATTCTTGAGGCTAGCAAATACACAATTAGGCAGCAGGATAAGGCATCACCCATGAACAATTGCAATGTTGTGAAATATTTTCCGGATTGATTGCAACCATCTACCCTTCATATAACCAGGTTGATATGAATGAATCCAATGTGTTTCTTCTGCAAAGACGTGACATGAAAATAGAGTAATTTCATGTTTTATTTAATTGAAACTTTGATAGTCCTGGAAATGAACTTGAGGAAATGGAATATAGCACACAAGCTGGTTGGTACTAGATTAACTGAGTGCGAGTATGTTGCTTAGATTCTATCCAGAATGTGTTTTTCTTAATTGTTTTTGCCCGTCCTTGTTCATACATTCAATGTGTTTCATTTCAACCTCTGGTATCCTCATACAGTCTTTTTTTGCTATTTTACTTATTTGGATTATTTGCTTGTGTATAACTATGTATAAATGTGATTTTCTATGGCCAAACAGTCCTACAAGTTGTTATATTCAGAGAAAGTGATGTTGCTGTTCCAGCAAATGATGCAGGTAACTGGACAACAGTTTTGCCTTGTTTTTCATTTCATCCTCCCTTTTTGATTTTATGGGCCTAAAATGCCGACTGTTTCTTTTGAAAGGCTTTGTGCCATGTGATGCAGTGAATTAGTATTAGCAGGCCAGGAGTAGCTGATTTGAATACCCTTCAGTGTTTTGTCTAAGCAAGTCAGCTTTATTTGCATTTGTTCCAGTCACAAAGGTTTATAGGTCAGAGGAGGCTGACTGAAAAAAAAGTGCCAATGAACTTTTTATGTGGTTGTTAGGAGCCTAAACATTCAGGTTTTCTCACAGCAATGAATATATGACCACAGTTTCTTTATTCATGTAGCTGAGTGCCAGCTGTGGCTAAGATGGAGGATGTAACATCATGCCAGAATGATTTTTCACACAGCCGAGCCATACAGTAGCAATGTTATAAGAGATTGGCTTGAAATAGGGTTTTACTATCTGAGTAAGTGCTGTATCCAAGGACAACAGAGCACATCATACCTAAATGAAATCTCTGCTCACTGTATTTTTTTTGAACCACACATAACAAGATATAACCACAGTTTAATTTTGTCATGTTTCATTTTATATGTCATTATTTATCAACACTATTTCCACATGATTTTTTTCTGATTCAAATGTAAAATGTAATTATATAAAAGACAGAATACAAAGGAATAGTGCTGGTTATTTTAAACAAGTGGGCAAAGAGAGTCCGCCTTCGAATCTCACAGATAATTCTATAAATCTCAACCTCCTGATCTACTTTGTAGATTTATATTGCGCTGTTTTTTTACTTGCGTTTGGTTTGCTTTTACACTTCTGTTCTTAAAAGGAAGCATTTTACAGCCACCAAAGTAGCATAGTCTGCTAACGCTTCCATTCATTGTACACTCACCTCAGATGGCTTTCTAGTCTCAGTTCTACTTTTTTTGATGAACACATGGTCGAGGACAAACAAGGCAAATGAGTCAATGTGGAATGATTTTGTGGTTCTTGTGACAGTGAGAATATCATAAAATCCTCTCAACAAGGAAAGATTATGTGGCTTGTCAAGAATTTTGTGAAAGACATGAAATGGAAACCCCAACATGCCCTTTCTTGCAGGTAACCTCATTAACCTGCTTCTCACAGCAATAACCTTTTGTTGTTTTGCTTTGGGAAAAGAAAGCAACTACATTTTTGGACTGGATTATTATACAGTACCTATACTCAGTAACCTGATAATTTAATTCCAAAGGGGATGCCCTTGGGTATAGCGTTACCAGATCTCTTCAACGTACTCGCAAGGCTGTTTTGTCCAATTTAATGTTGCCATTTTGCAGCGCTAAGTGGCCGCATTTTAAAATTGAATGATTTCACTGAAACAAATAATGTTGGCAATTTGTACGGTGGCAGCTCGGATTTATTTCATCTATGATGAAAGTACAACTGAAGAACAATCAATCTATGGCTTTATGAGTCATTTAAAGAAAAAACTCAACTTTCAGTTTGAAATATATCTACACATTTTCAGAATTTTAAAGAAATCTGCATAGTTTTTTAGAATTATTCCAATTATCTGTGTTAACAAAAAGAAAGCAATTTAATCTATTTTACTAGTTTGTTAAATTGATTGTTGAATTATGGCGGCATTTATTGAATTGATCAGTGAACGTTTTTAAGTTGCTGTTGCACAGAGAAGGTAAAGGAACAGCTTTCAGAACCTCTCTTAATCATGCAGTGCTTGAGAATTTAAGTTTGGGAGTGGAAAGCCATCTGCAATTATTAATGAGCCTCTCGGCAGTCTTGTGGCATTTCAGAGGAGCTGCATCAGCTGGCAGAAAGCAGTATGGCATCTTTCTTTGTTGATAAGTGTGAAATTATGCACACAAAGGACACTCCACTTCTAAATGTGAACAGTATGAGAAAGAGGGAGAGCAAGGTTTGGTTGCAGACTGAGCTCACATTGCTGTTTTGGCGGCTCACAACTTTATAGATATCACAATATTGTTTACAATTCATTTTGGAAGGTTGGGACATCGAGATCCCTTCCCCCACCCCTGAACTAAGACAACCTTAGACTGTGAGCATGGTTACTGTAAGTCTAGTTGTGCTGATAGCATACAGTATGACCTTGACTGACTCTAGCTTTGCGACGGTCAACACAAAATGCAGGAGTAACTCAGTGGGGCAGGCAGCATCTCTGGAGAGAAGGAATTGGTGATATTTCGGATCGAGACGGGTCGGCTTTCCGACAGAAGGTTTGGCCAACTGCCAGCTTCTTATTCAATAAACTAGAAAGTAGCCAGAAAAGAAGCCAGCCTATATCGTGCAAGTTTTTTTAAAAATGACTGTTTTCTGCAGTCGGCAGTAATATATAAAAAAAATTGGCAATGTAAAGTAACCGTGTGTATTGAGATGGGAATGGTGATAAACTGGTTTTGCTTTTTTTTCTGGAGGAAAAATTGTTCGTTTAGCATGTGGCATGCTGCCAGTTTGGCACCATTTTTAATGAGACATATATAGTAGGAGGGACCAGACAGGGCGTGGTGAATGACAGTTGAAGAAAGGTCTGTGAATTGCTGTTCTCAGCTGTCTCCTCTACAAGAAAAGAGAAAGGGGGAGGGAGAAAGAGCACTATTTCCTCCTGAGAATACTTGAACTATTGCAGAATTCTGAGTGCTTTGGTTTTCATGCCAATGATGTACTGGCAGCTGCGCTTAGCATGAAATAAAATGTCACAGGCTGCAGTGGCATGCAGCAGATACACTGTACTGATGATTAATGTTGGTATAGTCTCCACTGTAAGACACTTTCATTACTGTGAGAAGCACATTGTACTCCTGGCATTGTCGTAAGTGCATTTAGGTAGACATTGAAATCACATCTCAATAAACAAAAAATTTAAAGTTCTCCTCTCCAGGCAACATCTATAGAAGTGATTGCTACATGGTAGCGTTTAGCATTGCAGAAGGAATTTGCTTTTCTTTCCTTTTTAAAAGAACACGACAAAGGTCCAGCCAGGCAGTGAGACCTATATTGGACACGCAACGTGCTTGAAACACAGAAGTATAGCAGAAGTTTGGAGCACAAAGGCTGGACGAAAATAGTTGTCAGATACTCAATTAGAAATTGTGGCAGATATGAGGTGAGCATTTTCTCTGCTGCATGATTATAGGATTTATTTTTTAAATTATTCTCTAGTTTCAAATATTAACCTTTAAATTCTTTAAGAATACACCTCGACTCTTTTAAATTATATGCATTTTATTTACATAAAGCTTTGACAGCCTGTTTATTTCTCAGCATATCGACTTTTGCTGTGATCCCTTTGGAATAAAATGAAGAAAGTAAGCATTGTGTTCTGATACAGTGAAACATTTTAGAACAGTACGGCACTGGACCCTTCGTCAACACGGGGACTACCTTTCTCACAACAGATCATTTAATACCCAGCCATACGTCTCATCTGAACTCCAAACCTTAAAGAAATAGAGAAAATTATTAGAATTAGCATAATAAATTACAAACATTTCTTAATCCACTGTGATCCGTAGTTTTGAAAGCAAATGGTGGTTGCAATTCATTAAATGTTTGAATAAAAAGCACAACTTCTGGATGCTGTTTTTGGAGTTTAGTGAGCTCTTGGAGGGATCCTCACATTTACGAATAGCCACCTATTGCACATGCACAGTTGTATCCTTGTCCATTTCAATTAATAATCATCAGTGGTCCACTTCAAATGGGCATCTGATGGAGGATAAAGCTCCACACGCTGGGGAGGATGAAGTCAGGAGGCCAGAAACATGCTATTCTCCTGAAACTAGTCCTGGAGTGCAAAAAATCCCTTTATGTTAATCTATTCAAGCCAAATACCTTATTTCTGTACGTTTCTTTGAGTTGATCCAGTCTTGAGCTGCAGCAAACAAAACTTACAAAATCTGATATATTTACATATGTCAAATGTATAAATACAATAATAGATTTAAACTTACCAAGGAAATCTAAGGGAAAAGGATCACGTCAAGACAGATTATTCTGTTGCTTTTTGGTTTCCCGTGTGCCAATTTAAAATTTCGAAGACAAGCAATGGTAAGATTTCCTGATTACAGTTCTCAAGAGCATACAATTGAGGGGGGATTTGTGGAATCTAACAGGATCAAAAAGATTTTTGAATGTTTAACACAGTGTAACTTTGCCTGAGTTAATTAGATCAATTAAGTACTACTAATATCATGATTCTGGCCATGGATTGTGACATTCGATTAATGAAAGGGTGTTGCACTTACGAGTAATGGACAAATTTGATAACGGGTAGTAATTTTGAAAAAAAATCTCATAATTCATTTTCACAATCATTTTCTGGTGTAAATACTCAAACCAGTATTAAACATATACATTCGTCATATTTATCCATCTCATTGTTGATTTTTATTGTGTGAATATTCAATTTGAAGCTCCTCTATGAATGCTAGGAGTTCTGCAGCATCAGACTGCTGCTTCTCCCATGCTGTGTAATATCAGACCTATTGTTTAACACTTGTTATTTCTGAACATGCTTGGGAATGAGCACATTTTATTAGTATCCTATATAAAGCACTTAGTAGAGAAAGAGGAGATATACTGTACGCGTTTCTATTCTTGGGGATAATCCTTCCCTCTGCCTTTTAATTATTGAAAATAACTAGGAAAGTTGCCAGTTCAGGTTCTGGGTTTTGTTTTTGTAATGAAAGGCTTCATTGAAGAGTTAATTCAAATTCATTATTGATACAAAGAATTTGTCTGTAAACTAGAAACAAAAACGCCATTGTAAAGACAATGTAGCAGAGTGGGAAGCTTTGTTTGCTTAAAGTGGAAATTTAACACATTTAAGATATTATTTAAAAATATATATAATTTCTCTCATTGTAAATCAGAGACTTAAAAAAGAATTACGTTATCTATTCTGAATATCATTTAGAATGTTTATAAATATTGAAATGCATTTTAAATGAATGATGCTGGCTCCTTTTTGGCTAAAAGATTATTTAAAATGTCAGAAGCTATTATGTTTATAGATTTAAAAGCCTGACTTGATAATTATTCAAGGATGACGAGTTCTAACAAAAAAGTATTTAGAAGGTCACTTTGTAACCATACTCCACTGTTTGTGTATGTGAACATAGGAAAATATTAGTGTTCTCTCCAAAATTGCTTTGATAAAGCAACCAAATAGATAAAGTTAAAATAGCTACTGCTTTAAGTACCAAATCCAATATATTTCTCTACACTAAGAGCAGTTAAGGAAAGTGTTGCTAAGGTAGGTCTACTTTTGTTTTACTGTTGTGAACTTTTCTTGAGCACTACCTTTAAATTACGAGGAAGTAATTGATGCAGTAAATTTCTTTGAAAGTTATTGGGTATTGTTGAGATGGTTTGAAGTTTTGTTTATTGTTAAATCTGCGTTCTTCACTAGGCTCTGTTTATGCAGATTTTTATTTACTGTGCTACTAGTTTTACATTGTTTGAATTGTTGTTGTGCAGCTGATAACAAGTTGGACTCTTCAGGGACATCAAGCTGGATAGCTTTTGGAACATCATAGGAGATTTCAGTTCCTTAGTAAAACAATAGAAGTATTTTACTTTACGTGAACATTTATTTTGCATGCAACCCAATAATTGCAAACTTGTTTTGCTCAAGTACATTCCATGAATAATACTTTGATATAGTAAAGATTATTTTTAAAACATTCTTTGAATTGATAGCTGTACATGAAAACCTTCAATCTCACTGAAATGTGTTTATTAAGGTCATAACTTATGCAGTAATTTATATTCAATTTGATAACAAACAAAGATTAATTGATGCCAAGATATTTGCCACATACATGAATCAATAACCAGAATAAACTATAAATATGTTTTTTCTCGAGGGTATACTCTGTGGAATGGTAAGCTGATTTCATAAATTTAAAAAGCATCTTGCCCACAAAGATGTTTTCTTACTGTATATGCTAAACTATTGGTAACTGTTGCCCAACTGTTGAAATATTTGTGGTCAACTCTTTAATGCAACATAATTAATCTATTTTATAAATAACAGTTTAAAAAATGCACAGCTTGCCTGAAAATAGCAATGTGCACCAAGATCTGAATCCCTGTGAGGCCCAGAATTGTTCAGGTCGAATGATATGTGTTCAAGCAAACTGATGTAATAAAGATAACCACATTAAATAACTCGGTGATGGATCTGTCAACATTTAAATATTTTTAAAGGACTTATGCCCCTGTCCCACTTAGGCGATTTTTTAGGCATCTACAGGTGACTAGGCTGTCACCACATGGTCGCCGGGGTGTCGCCTGTATGGTCTCCTCAGTCACCCAAAGAGTCGTACCTTTTTTTCTGGTCGCCACTGGATTTTGAAATGTTCAAAACTTTTCGGCGACAGTCGGTGCCCGTGAGCTTGATGCCAACGATCGTAGCCTGACATAGGTGCTATCGCCAGGATGACGTAGGTTGTCGTCAAGATGACATAGATTTTCGCCAGGATGATAGTTGTTGCCGGTGCTGACCGGTGAATTCCATTGGCAACTACCTACATTAACCGGCGACAGGTACCGGGGACTGAATTGTCTTACCTTGTCATAGCTTGTCGCGGGTGGACGTAGGTTGTCATAGATGTGGTTGTAGGTGAACGTCCTAATGGGTCGCCAGTTGTCGGTAAGTTGCCGTAGCTTGACGTTCACTAGGAGGTTGATTGTTGTGGGGGGGTGTCCAGTCGCTGATTTTTCGGCAACCTGCTGCGACTATGACAGTCGCCAAATAAATTGCCTAAGTGGGACAGCCCCATTAAGGTCATGGAATACAAATTAACTACATTTATACAGGGTAAGTCTCGTATTTTTAATTGAACCAGATTGAAATTACAATTACAGGCATTGATACTTTTACTAAGTAGTTGTATTTTTACGATGATCATAGTTACAAAGGGCTTGTTCTCTTTAAAATGCAGGCAAGATGGCCCCAATGCATTGATTGCTTGGCATTGCTTCCTATTCCAGGTATTTGAGTGAGATGCCAGAAATATTCAGGAAAAGAACATCCGTTACTTGGTACTTTTCTATTCTGGTGGGTTGGCCAAACAATGATAAACTACTGGTGATTACGTTTTTAGAGATTCAGAGGACATTTTTGTTTCATGCTGTAATGGTGTATTTTAACTTGTTACATACGGTAAACTGGAAAATATTAGACTATTGATATTAATATGTTGCAATGAATTGATACAAAATTGAATTGGCTGAGAGACATTTGAAGTATAAATCATAGTAAACTTAAATGCATTAATAACGTAAGAGGTTATTTAACATGAAACATTTCCTAACATATTACCTGCCAAATCTCCGGAAATAAAGCAGACATATCAACCTGTTACATTCACCTGTAACATTGGCACTGTTTTTTTTCCCCCATCAGCAAGACCTGACTTGTTTCGCATTCTCTATTGCTCTGCATTTTGCAGCTTCTATATTCCATTGTTTGTGTTTCTGCCTAATTATCTATTGTATCTTGGCCTTAACATTTCTCAGTACATATTTCTTATCCATGCCCCCAAGATTTTGCTATAGGTTGTGCAGACTGGAATAATCACTTTGAATCACAGTGAATAATCACTGATTCACTTTGACACGGATATTTAGGTTGAGTGTTAATGTGATTAAAGTCACTATTTCAATGTGTATGTATGTATTAATATATATTAGGTTTGGATTACGTTTCCCCCAGTTTTAATAGAATCATCTAATAAATTCCAGCGTTGTATGTTGTTAATTTGTCAATTTGGATAACATCCTCTTAATTTTTTCAGGTTGGCTATAATTGTGTGCTTTACATTATTGCATCTATAAAATTGAGTTGGTTGTTGTTAGGGCAATCAAAGGAACTGGAGGTAATCAACTTTATTGAGTGCAATTAAAATAGAATGTCAACATTGAACAAAACTTTAGTAATTATATTTCTCGCTAACTGTTTAAGGGTCTGTCTGGACCGTTAAATCTATTTTGTCAAGCCAGTCTACATGCAGATTACCACTAGCAATTTTTGTTATTTTGATTGCAACCTGTAACAAGGAAGTGTCCATCATTTTGTCCATTTATATAAAAAATAACACTATATCCTTCTTTGTAGCTGAGTACTGACTATCAAGCAGAACAGATGGAAAAACTTGGCAGCAACTGGTCTGACTTTCAGAATGGCTTTGGAAGACCTGCCCTAGTATTTATGTGAATTTTCTATTAAACTAAAGTATCATCTCAGCTATCTAGATGTCATCTTGAAACTGCAGTTAACTCAACTGGAAGACAATCTAGGCTACAAAGATGGATGTAGTGTTAATTTATTTGGTAAAGTATCTGGTAAAATATTAGAATCCAAATACATGAGGAAATTATTACCCAAACCAATTCAGCAGCAATGACGAAAAGACCCTGTTTTTATAAGTCATAAGAGTAGCATTCGGCCATTTGGCCCATTGAGTCTACCTCCACCACTCAATCATGGCTGATCTATCTTTCCCTACCAACCCCATTCTCCTGCCTTCTTTCCGTAACCTTTGACACCCTTACTAATCAAGAATCATCGAATTCCTGGTAAAATAATACAACCAAAGTTATTTTTAAAAAGCAATTTACAATGAACCACTGAATAGACCATTCAGATACCAGAGCCTGCACCAATACTGAGGTGGATTATAACTCTGGGAATATTAGAATTCAGCCATTGACTAGAGCAATCAGAGAGGAAACAATTAGTTATTGAAACTTCAGACAAATAGTTGGAGATAACAGGAGTAAAATATTTGATACAACACCTGAACAGGATTTAAAAGAGTAAGAGGTTGGCTTGGATAATTAAGCAATTCCAGTGAATGAACATAGTAAAGGTAAAGTCAGATGAAATTCCTGGCAATATAGGTAGATGGTTAGAGAACATTTAGCTCGAGCAGAGAACGTCAAGAGGCTTTTGAATGAATATTGCAAAGTATTGTGATCATTACAAAATAAATGGTTATATTTTTAAAAGATGGTAGTTCAAATTATTTGTCATGGTTTTTGTAGCAAAATCTATATTTAACAGGCTGAGGAATAAGCCATTTGCAAAATAGGACTATTGATTCTCATTGGAAGCGAGTTGAATTGAAATAAGATTTAGACTTACATGGAAACAATTACACAGCCCTGAAGGGGCAAATTACCTTTTGTTTGCTGAGCCATTCAGATTTTAAGCAAAATCTCTTTTAAAATCTTATTTTTAATGCTTGCTCATTCAGATTTGGAAGTTCATCTTTATCAGACAGAATTTATTTTGCTCCAGTTTGAAGCAACACTTTTTAAGGAAATATATGCTCTATTTTTATCTCAAAACCACATCCACCAACCTTTTTTTGTAAATCAAAAAACTGCAGATGATGGAAATCTGAAATAAAAAGAGAAAATGCTGAAAGTGCTCAACAGATTAACTAGCAACTCCAGAAACAGAAACAGGGTTATTTTTTCAGGTCAAAGATCCTTTGTCAGAACTGGGGAAAAAGAGAAAACCGAGTTAGTTTTAAGTTGCCAACAAGTTGGTCAGGTATCGATAGGGGTGGCGCCGCGAGCCGGCAGCCTCGCCAGCAGTTGTTCGTCCTTTCGACTTTTTTTTGTTTTTAGTATGTCTAAAAGTGTGTTCCAGTGGGGGGGGGGGGGGGCGCATTTTCGCTCTCCGTCGCGGCCTCACATCTTGGATTTATGGGGCCCCCTCCCGGAGTGAGGCTCAGAGCTTCAGCAGCGAGCGCAGCGCAGACTTTCCATCGCGGAGCCGGGCGGTCCCTTGCCGGGGATTGCCAGAAGAAGTGCTCCGATCGTTGGCCCGCGGACTATAACATCCTGAAGCCATGGTCTGCGGAGCTTCTAGCCTCGGGCGCGGTGGAGACTTTCCATCGCGGAGTCTGGGATCCCTCATTGGGGATCGCCGGAGAAGAGTTCAGACCGCCGGCCTGCAGCCTATAACATCGTGAAGCCACGGACTCCGGTAGGAAGCGGCCGATTCGGGACCTCCAAGCCGCGGAATGTCCGTCCGTCCCGACGTCGGAGTTACGAGTATCCCAACGAGAGGGCCTGTACATCGGGCTGTCCGTAGCAGCGACAGCGGAGGGTTCATGGTCCCTGAACACGGATGAACAAAGGAGGAGAACTGACTGAGCGTTATTGCCTTCCACCACAGTAAAGAATGTTGATTCCACTGTGGTGGATGTTCATGTTATATTCTATTGTGTATTGTGCTCTTTTTGATTGTGTGGTAAATCAAATTCCACAGTACCTTAATTGGTGCATGTGGCAATAAATGTGAACTTGAACTTCAATATGTACTGAAAAATGTAAAAACCCCGATATACAAACAGTTAGAGGCAGAAACACAAATAAAGGAATGGTTGAAAATGTAAAAATGTAGGAAAAGAAAGGAAAGTCTGAAGAAGGTCCCGACCTGAAACATCACCTATTCATGTTCTCCAGAGATGCAGCCTGACCTGCTGAGTTACTTCAACTTTTTGTGTGTATTAAAGTAAAAGCTGCGAAATGCAGAAAGGTTGAGAATGTGAAATAAGTCGGGTCTTGGTAATGAAGAGTGAAAGAACAGAGCCAATATTACAGATGAATGACCTGTGTCATATCTGGCCATTTCTCATATAAACAAAACCAACACAGGGAGGCTGCGGTTTGCCCAGACAGAAGATGGTGTTCTCTTCCACAAGCTCATGTTGATCCTGATATAGCAGTGCAGGTCAGCATCGTTGAAAACATTAGCGACGCAGTGGTGCTGGTTTCCAACGGAAACGGTGACGAACGCACCACACATCTCTGTCCTCCATTTCCTGCGGACTTCCGCCGCTGGAAATATAGGATTTTGGTGTGTGTGCTTTATCATCATTCCTTACAATGTTATGTACGACAGTGATCGCAACTTCTACTGAAGTGTGGATGGCCGTTGGCTTGCTAGAAGTTCATCTGTCCTTTGGCAGGTCTTGATTTTGATCCTGCTGGGGGTCCAGAGACCCCTTTCACCTGGCAAACCAGGTGGGGGAGACAGTTTAGTCGCTGACTATCCGACCATGGAGCAGGTAGCACGGGATTACATGGTACCCGTGGCGGTGGGAACTCCCCCCGACCTGACATGAAACAGTGCAGGAGGCCATTGACAAAAAAGTCAGAGTGGGATTGGGAAGGAGAATTAAACAAGGCAGGCAACAGGAAGTTCAGGTCGCTCATATAGACTGCACGCTGGTGCTCTGTAAAGCATTCACCTCCAAATGCATTTAGTTTTTCCACTAGAAAGGAGACCACTTTGAGAACATTGAATGCAGTGCACTAGATTCGAAGAAATGTAAACAAACCTTTGCTTCAACTGGAGGGACTGTTTGTGCTCGTGGATGGGGGAATGATGTGTTGCATCTCCTGCAGCTGCATGTAAAAGTGTGTGAGAATGGTTTGGACACACAAGAGTAGACCAGAGAGTCATAAAGGGGAATAGTGAAGTGCGAGGAAGGAGGGGAGAAGGTGAATGTGATGGGGAGCAGGAATGTTAAGCAAAAGTGCAGGAAAAAAGTGAGGTGCAATGTGTTTCTAACAAAGTTTTGTAAGTAGGTATAAACCTAAATCGAAGACCAATCATCAGTATGGATTTATTCCATAATATTTATCAGTGTCCATAATAAGTCACTGTTTCACTAACCATGGGAAGAAAAGCAAGACTTGCATTTATATAGTACTTTATCAGTTCTCTCAGTAACATCTCAAAATCAATTAACTAGAGTGAAGTGGTTTGAAATGCAGTAATTTGGCGATGCTAATGAACGTGGGAGCCATTTTCTGCATGACGATATTTGTAAAAATTGAACAGCAAAGATTCTTGCTATTTCTCAGATAGTGTTTATTATCCGCCATAAACTGGCTGACCTGACTGCCAAATTGCCTTCACTGTGTCATGCCTTCCTCGCAGGCACTTCCCGGGGATATTTGGAAGATGCTAGTGGCCAAATTTTCTTTAGGTTATTGCAGGCGCTCAAGCAAATTTGACTCATAAACGAGTAAGCGACAGATGGAACCAACCAGTATATGTGGTTATCACATTTGCATTTATTTTTTGGTGAACTATAAATACAGCAGTGAAAAAAAAATGGGAGCATGACAAAGTTGACCTGATCATGTTAAAAATAATTGGTGAGAATAACATTGATTTAAGGAGAAAAGTTGACAAATGTATCTGATTAAAATACACATTTTTGGGGGTTTTAATTTAATAAGGCAAATGAGTTGCTAACTTTTAACTTTATTTGAAGAAGAATGGCTATCTTTCCAGGGTACTCCGAGCAAGCATTTAATGATGTGTAGATGACTTGTGACGGTCTGCAGTCATCAGTAATGTGATGCATGGGGAGTAGCAACCTGAGACGGATAATACTTAATCCTCCTTGGTTAATGTATCAGCAAATCTTTACCTAGACAAAGCAAACAGTGCTGCCCCTGACAATGGAAAAGCTGCACTCCTAGTATAACACTATGACCTCTGGGCCATGGCCTTTGTTCCCAGTATAATGGGAAGTGCCCTCACAACACTATCACAAAATGGAGCAGCAATGTTGACACGTGCTGCTAGAGAATGTCCAGGCAGTTGCGTTCTATTAGGAAGCACATTGAACCCATTACTACTTTCACACATCATTTTATATCTCTGAAGTCTTTTAGCTACTGTATATATTGCATTCAGGATTCTATAATACATAACAAATGGATGAAATCATTTAAAATATATGCATTTGTTTTGAATTCCAATCATTGCTAAATAGATAAGTCTGCTGAATGTTAT
Organism: Okamejei kenojei; assembly: GCA_035221665.1. Lineage (NCBI taxonomy): Eukaryota > Metazoa > Chordata > Chondrichthyes > Rajiformes > Rajidae > Okamejei > Okamejei kenojei. Next base: position 43,383,169 of record CM069149.1, on the reverse strand, counting down.
AATTTAATTATATGCATATTGATAATATGTAGTTCTGCAGTTAGGCATTTCATAAGTTACATATAACTTATGAAATGTGTACTACTTGCAATTTGTAATTAGCTAAGGATACAATTTTACAGTTCCTTACACGATAAAATTTCATATAGAGCTTAGATTTTGTAGAATTTACACCTTAGAGTACATAGTTTTTTGCAGAAAATAGCTAATTTATTTTAAATAAACTGTAAAATTGTATCCTTTGCAGTTGGAGCAATTATATTGATATAATGTATAAACTACAAATAATGTAAAATATTTGTTATATTAATTATAATATAAATATATATGTTCCTTAGACTATACTCAAAATTTCAGATATCTATCCTGGAGCATTGTGAATTACTGTAAAGTACCAATCAGTAATAAAGCTGTTGCATTTGTAGTAATGATAAACTTAAAGGAATGAAGGTAACCACACGACTGTGAATGTGCAAGTTGTGACAGTAAAATTTTACTCTTCAGGTTTAGGGTGACAGGATTTTAACTTTGAGATTAATATTCAGCCTGTCATTATAATTTTTGTGTAATATTTGTTACTACCTAAATATACGAATGCTAAAAAGCATTACGTTTTAAATCCTTTATGCAACTTTTCTGTATCGACACTTAAGCGACAGTTGTGATACATACACACACATATTAAGGAAATTATCCTTAAGCAGAATTGTGTTATACTTAAAATGACTGTGTATATCATTAAATAGTGACGACATTACTCCATTTCTTCTAACAACAACACTGTGTTCAATGTTGTGTTCAAATTTTCTGTCTAATTCCATACTAAAGCTGAAAGAACAGATTCAATACATTTGATTGTTTCTCACAGTTCAAGAGGACATTTTATTAAACGTTCACATGCCTACAATAATGCTGTACTGAAATCCTAGTGACAGCACCGCTATGCAAAAAGGAATAGAGTGACAATTAATCCTTTCAGAGATTTAAATTGCAATCAGTATCAAAACAAAAAGCGCTTTGTCCACATTTTAAAATATCGGACACTCACACATGCATGCGCGCACCCACATCCTTGAACATCTTAAAGAATACACAGGTATGGCTTTTTTGAAAGTGGAAAGCACTTCAGGGTATGTTTTCAGAGAAAGATTATACTAGAACATTTTACTTAGAGTCATGCTTTCCTGCTAAAGGATTTATTTTTAAATGATGCACACCATTGACATTCCTTCCTTATTTACAAAAAAATGAAAACATTGCAACATTACAGTATTTTAATACTGTTGTCAACAAAGTAGAAATTATCATTTGAACCTTTTAACTATTGTTTGTTTTTAATTATTTTGGACAATAGAGTCATTTCCATGTAGTATATCTTTTCAAACATTAATCATTCCTTCTAAATTTTATTTTTTAGTTATAGGTGATGTTTTAATGTTACTTTAAACTCTGCATTGTTGTATGCTTGGTTAATCTGTTTGATGTGTTAAGTCTGAAATTATATAAAGGTCAAGACCAAGAAGTTGATGTTAAGTCCTTGAGACTTCTATTGCTTGGAATAGACTCGTGGGAATCTTTCGTAGACTGAACATTAGCAAAAGATACAGAAGATACCCATTCCATCATTGGTGCATAACATAAAACCTTTTTTGCTTAGGTTTTGGAAACAGAATGTCAAGGCTTGCAGAACTTGTACAGTTTGGTCAGTAGTAGCAGTGTTGAGTTTTTATTCATTTTATTTGGATTATATTTCAGCATTATATATGTTCTAAAGTATGGTCCTAATGGGAATTTGTTTAATAAAATGTGTACCGAAACTGCTGGAAGCAGGCAACGGATTTGGCAGTACCTGTGGAAAGAGAAACTGAGTTAATGTTGAAGGTCAAAGACCCATCATCCTAGCTGTGAAGGACAGAAAACAAGTTGGTTTTAAATTGCAGAGAGCGATGGACAGGGTAAAGGAATATCTCTGATAAAGTCAGGCTAGGATTTCCACTGGGATAATATGTAACCAAGGTAATCTGGTCAATGTGGGGGGCAACAAGGGCAATGAGAGAGAGAGAGAATATCTAAACAAAAGGAACATAAAATCTATGAAATTAGGGCCGTCAGCGAATAAAAACACTAACAAACGAACATAAAAGTTGCAAAATGCAGAGCACTAGGACCTGCCCATCTTATCAGTCAATGCAAATATCAAGAGAAAAACTGAGCTAGTGTCACAGATGGGCGTTTCCATGTCCACAGAAGCGGTCTAGCAATGTTTCCAGCATATCCTTTCTTTTGTGAGATTTCGAGCATGTGCAATATCTTTACTTTCTTTTGAAGATAATGAATTAGAGTTGGATTCTGATAAAATGTATGTAATAGTTTTTCCTATAGAATGTTTATATGGAGTGTACATTGATGTATATTAAGATAACAAAGATACCTTGCAAACCTTAATTATTTGGAGAAATGCAGCCAGCTTGTGTGTAATGATTGTCACAGTGCCACTTTGTAATGATGTGCCAGTGTGTATCAAAATGATTAAATTCACCATTTTATACGTTTGCAAACAAATCGAAAAAAACTCTCCTTCCCACTCAACCTTGGAAGAGTACTTATTTTCTATGAATTGCTTAGAAAATTGGAAAGATTTAAAATATTCTTCAAAATATAAATAAGACATATAAAAATAAAAATTCTAGATTTCTCATATTTTGCAATAGTAGCATCTTATCGACCGAATGAAATCGTACACGTCTCCCAATGTCAGAGTATAAACACCACAATATTTTCCACAGCTGACATCATCAAAAACATATCAGCAGATTGGCCACTAGATAGCTGTTTATGTGATATTGCAATTGGCAAAATATTTAGTAAAATTCAAAACATTTCATGAAAATAAAGCAAATTATTTGCTAGGGAATGTAACAAGACATCATTAATGCGCCCTATTTTGTTTGATATTTCACTACATATCCGTTATTTCACAATGTTCAGGAATTAGGGTTAATTTTTAGTTTCTCAGTGGGATAGCACACTCAACGAATATCCAGAGATGGATTTATTTTTAATTACAGATTTTATTTTGTATATTGGTAATTACATTTTGGGGGAAAAACGATACTGCAGAATCACATTTGCTTTGTTTTTTGATGGGCATCATTTTCATTTCAAAGAATGTTTTGTTCAGTCTTATTTTCCATTTTACGTATCCATTCATAAATTTGTTGGGAAAAGATTATTGATTCCCTTGTTTATGACAAAGATCATTGATTCTCCTGTTTTGTGAAATATGCTTTCACTTTTAAAGTAAAAGATTTGGTATGAAGATAGTGTATATTTCCGGTAACGGAGTTGATTGAAAATATACCATGTGATGCAAAGTTGTAATAAGAAACCTTTTTGTATGTTATTGAGAAAGAAAATTTGCTTTGAAAGTTGAGGTAATCCTCTATGCAAAGGGTTAAAGATTAGATATAAAACAGGAGAAAAGCGAGGTTATGTACAAGAAAAATGTATGTTCCTACATTGATTTGAGATTGTACCTACTTTTATATCAATAATCTTCCTTTAACCTGCCCAAAAGTAACCAAGAAATGAAGGAAGCTTTTGCGATGTCACATCATCCGGTCCAAAAATAATAGATAGAAAAACATGCTGTACCTAAAGTTTGAAGAAATTACTGATGTGCTAATTAATACAAGTGGAGAGTTGGATAATCAGATTTAATTTACATTGTTGAATATTTGATGCCAGTCATAATATTTGATATGTTATATTTTTTAAATTGGGGGAAAAAAAAAAATGTATTTCCATCCTCTCCATCCTGATTAGATTTCTATCATTGGCATACTCTCTGTGATCTGGCTATTTATAACAGCCTTGAGCATTTTGTGTATCTATGTATATTAAAAAAAAAAGCTTACAGCAGTATAGCAGGGCCCTCATGTTTTAAAAATGAATAGGCAACAGTATATTGTACAATAATAGTAGTTCATTTTTAGATTATTAATGGGTAAGAATTGAAAAAAAATCTGATCTGTTTATATGTTAGATAAAGGAATAAACATACAATGTGGCAAGTATATCCAGCAGTTCTCCATGTTAGAGTTATGATCATTGATCTCAAATAACTGATGATTGAAAGGGCAGCAGGGCTTAAACCCCGATCTGAATCGTCTGCTTATGATACCATGGATACCGTGCTCCCCCCCCCCCCCCCCAAAAAAAATCATTTTACGCAAAAAGAACAAGAATTCAAGTTTCTATATTATAAATTTAAGCATTACTACGAATGAGCTGGGGAATACGACTCCAACGACACCTCATTTTGTTGAAGTTTAAGCTATTGTACTTGTGGCACTGTGCTTTCCATTGAAACCTTAATTTAAAAAAGGTGAATGGTGCATTCCAAACGTGAATTTTTGCATGCAAGCACATTACCAATTCCTTTATCATATGTGTAAAATTGTGCCATATTTGCCAGTGTGAAATGTCAAGAAAATGTTGCTGCACCTAACTTCAGTTGGCCATTATGGTGGTACACCAGTCTATAGTAGCATCAGTAGCCACGTATTCATTGTGAGAAAGCACCACAGGACTTAATCATACTATTTTTGAAAAAATAAAGCTGCAAAAAAATAAATTAATTAATGGATTTACAATGGATTTGCCTAAATAGTCTGACATTAGTTTTTTTATTAAAACAAACTAATAATTAAAAAATGTATTCATTCATTGTTGGAAATATCCTGGATTCACTGTGCAGTTGCATTTTTTATAGGTGATTCTCTAGTGTGTGTCCCGTGACATTGTTAAGATTTTATTGAAGTCAAATTTTGCATGAAATAAAAGAATGTAGAATGTTCTGTGTAACTTTGGCCCACGGAATGGTGAAAGGTATGAACCTCCTGCAGGTCATCACATAGAGAAAAAAAATCATGGGATTGGTTAACCCTCAGAGTAGGGAAATTCTCTTGACAAACTTTAGTTATTTATACTTGCGTAAGATAGTGTGTGGTTTTGAAAATTGTGCATTGAACTTAAACATTCCATAAAGGGCATAGAGTTTCTGTGAACTCGATCAAAAAATTGGTGCTGCATTGCATATTTAAAAGGTTAAATTACTTAGCTTTTTAAAAAAAAAGTACTCTGAGGGTTTGTATGGCCTAAGCAAAGTCACGATTTTTCAACCATTAAATGCAGGAGCACCAATAAGTATGAGCTTTTAATATAAATGTAGTGCAGAAAACTATTAAAGAAGAAAGATATAAAATTTTCACAAATTGTTCTTACTTGCTAATTGGTGCTAAGCTGCTGGTCATGATCAGATGCTTTCATAATTTCAATGCTTAAAATTTGTATAAAATTATGCAATCCAACATTGTCCATGGAAGCTTTTATTAAGGATTTACTGTTAAAGATCTCACCAAAGTGAAAATAAAAACTGTGTCTACTCTAATAGATAGTTTAAAGATGTCATGTCTTAAATTATGAATGGGGAAAAATATTTTTTTAAATCATTAGGTGATTTTCCATGTGATTGCTTTTGAATTGCAGCATTCCAGTTTTTGAAGAACATATTTTGGCTGAGTTTATGAGATCTTTTAATCTTAAATACTGTTATCATTCAGATGTGCCTTTCATTTCTGACATTGGATAGTTTGACAGTGCCCAACCGCATTGGGTAGTTTCACAGTGCCCAATGCTGCAAATTTCACGTTAAAGAATAAGAAAAAAGCATTGTTTCTCAAAACAAATAATTTGCAATAAATTGCAAAAAATAATAATATATTTTCTCTAGAAGAACTGGAGGGAAAAAAGCAAGTTTTCACAAAATAAATCGTGTATGTACAGTAAAAAATTCAAATATCGTTCATACCAGGATCTTCAGATCAGATTTTAAACAGAATTATACATTGAACCTACCATCTCTATGAGAAAAGTAACCTGTTCAGGATCAGCTCTTAATGGCGAAATAAAGGGAGCAGAATGCAGGAAATTGGAAATATTGCAACATTTACAATATGCCTAAAAATAAACAGGGACAAGGGAGAAATTTCAAAGGAGATGCCTATACAGCTATTCATTCTATAACTTCTACTTTTTAAAATTTTGAATACATTACCGTCTGTTATTTACATTTTTTAGTTGAATTTTGATAAATTTGAAAATCCAGGCCGACATTTGTCTTCTTGACAATAATATCATATCCTTAGGAATAAAGATGTAAAATTGTTGTGGCGTATGGGGTAGAATTTTGTTGTAAACACTTTGGTGTCACAGAATAATAAATATGCAATTTTTAGATATATTTCACAGCACACAAATTGACACGTTTCTTTCATATTTCATGATTGCTACTTTCTACACTGTTAAAACATTCTCTAGGCAGTTACAGTAAATCTTTTGAATATGAATTTATGCAAATCTTATTTAAAATAAATACAATTCATGTATTAGGAGACATAGAAATGCATGTGCCAGAATGGACAATTGGTTATACTTAAAATTAGTTTCTAAATTTACAAATATAGAAATCGGCTAATGCCCAAAATCTCAAAGGATATTCCACAGTAATTACATGAAAGGAATTTAAAAGCAGTTGAAAAAACCCAGTTTATTTGGTCTATTCCAAATTGATATACAAGGTATTCAAACCTGGAATCTTTCCAAAATGGCATCTTAAAGAAAATTTTAAATTTCAACTCGTGATAAGGGTTATATCATCTGAAATTAATTATTTAATTTTTTAATGAAAACAAGTTAGCTGGACCTATTTTAAAATATTTTTTCAATATAATAATATTTTCTAGAAGATGTCAATATCAAAAAGTATAAAATAAGAGCTGCGAAGCACACTTTAATCTGTGGAAGAATAACCTATTTGAAATTTAAATTTCCAAGCACTTTGACATGACGTGAATAATTCCAATCTTTGCACTTCTGGCAATGAGTGTTCAAAAGCTTTCAGACTATTTTGATGCGTGATTTCATTACAGTAAACTAACAGGCTAGAGGAGGAGAAGAATGTGTTCCTTTCAATGCAGAATTTGAACAAACGTGTCCCTCCTCAGGTGCAGCACCCGGAGTGGCTGAGTGCTGAGGTTTATTTTTGTTTTTAACCCAGAAAGTTCCATTACTGAAACTAATGTCTGATTATTCTTTTTTTTTTTTAAGTTTCTCTTTGGTTAAAGTTCATTGAATTATTTTACATATCACAATCAATTAGAAAGGGAGGGGCAAAATTATTATTTTTAATTTACATCACAAAGTTTTCTATTGGTCAAAAGAAATGGCGAGATGTGACGCAAAGGATACTTGGCCAAATAGAAAGGCTGATCTATGCCAAAGCAGACGTATCAAGAAATGTTGTTGCTAAGAGAGCTTGTGGAGGCCTTTTCTGTGTGTTTTGCTTTGTTGTGGTATATAGTCTAGTAAGAACACAAGTGATATCCATTTTATCAGTGGGACTTTGATGACCCACCTTGAATGGAATATACCCTGTGGTCAGAAAAAGAGGCAGGTTAGTTTTTAAAAAGAAGACATTCAGCAAGTGTCTGAGGTGTCTCTTCTTTCTGTAGGCCATGAGTGAGTGGAACGGTCTCCAGGGCGGGAATGCAGGAGTGAAAGCCAGCAAACGTAACTGCGCTATCAGAGCTAGCGTTCAAAAATAAACCACACCTTTTTTAGATTCACAAGTTGTCGAGTTGAACTTTTGACTTCCTTCGGTTGCTACATGCTCAACAATAGAGCTGTCCATGTAAACTGTTCTTCTTTTTCTAAATCTACCAAAGCACACAGAGAGAGAGAGAGAGAGAGAGAGAGAGAGAGAAAGCGAGAGAGAAAGCGAGAGAGAGAGAGAATTTGTTAAAAAGTTTGCCTCGGTCTTTCAGCAGCAGCAGCAGCAGGCGTACAGTGGGCGGGGTGATGCTGGTGGAAGGGGGTAGGAATATGTACTCTGAACTTATTCGAGCAGCTTCTCGAACTTGTGCCAAAAGGGGCAGGAAGTTGTTTTACAATAGAGTTACAGTAATCTACCATATGTTGATCATAAAAATATTACTTAGAAAAATACCACTTTCAATTCACGATAGCCAGCTAAAATTATAATTTGAGTTAGCTGGCGAAGCGAAGCTCGAATCCTAGGACACTCCCAACAAATGCATTTAAAGCTGCAACGTGACTTTTGGCACGATTCCTTAAGTTTGCTTGAGGTTACTGTTGGGGGGGAGGGGACGGGCGGGGAGGGAAGCACACTGCACAGGAAAAGTTTAAAAGCATAGCAAAAAATGGAAACTTTGCTGAAATCATCTGAAAAATAGGTTCCAAAATGTACTGATTAGTGGAGTCCAGCAGCATTTTATGTGCAGTATTTAGAGCCAGATTTGCTTTCTGCACATTTTCAACCTAACAGCAATCATGGCAGCTGTTTTTCTTCCAGCACAGCAGTTGCTGTCTCGCCCAAATGCTTATCAGCCTTTGACTCCATGCCAAGATAGTTGTAAGGGTCGAACAGTTTTAACTTGGTTGAGCAGCTGGTTAAGAGCAGGGACATGAGAACAAAATTATTCAATTAAGTGTGGATTTACTTTTCTATATTGATTCTCAAGGCTAAATAATGATGCTTTGTAGTAATGTGCTTTGATATATAATCTTCGAGGACTTTCTTTTTCCAAATTGTTTTTTAAAATATCGCATTATCTCTTGCAATTGCTGTGGGTACAGCTATCGAGAGAAAGTAAAAGGTTAATTAGTAAGGCTGCATTGAGAATGATGTGTTTTTTAAAGATTGAAGAAATCCGTCTCGTGTCTTAATTCATTACCTGGCTCAAAAGAGTGTGCGATCGTTTGAGGGAAGGAGGGGTGGAGGCTGCAAGGAGGCGAGTGTGTGCGCTGGCGCAGTGCGGTCCAGCTCAGGCAGAAGATCGTTGGTGCACGATTCATGGCTGTGTGTGATGAAAGTAGCTAGCTCTCACACGGGGCAGAAGGAGGGGGAGAGTGGCGGGGGGTGCGGTTGGGGGTGGTGGGGGAGAGAACATGCATCTATTTCATCATCAGCTCGAGCCTCTCGGTACAGCTCTTTCCTCTTTGATAGACAGTTGCAGTCACTGGTGAGAGGGCGACTGAGCTATGCTTATACTGCTTCTGTTCCTGTAGCAAGGGCCTCCCCCTCAGACAGCCTTTGCCAGACCAGAAGATTTCTCCTCACGACAAACTGGATTTTTGTTTATTGTTTCTTTATTGTGACTGGTTGGCAGAAGATGAGGTTCACATTGTTTTGGTTGAATGATATTTTCCTTTCTTTTTGGCTTTCTGTGAAGTAACGTGAGGGTTAGTGCAGCTGTAATGTGTTATTTAAATGAATAAATCTTTCCTGATTTGAGTATTGAATTTTACTGTGTGCCTACTTAATCCTGCATGGGTTATGGTGGTTGCTGCTACAAAATACGAGAGTATACTGCCACTCAGAGGAAAACAGCTTGGTATACTGCGCATCTGTGCATGAAAGGACAGCGTTAGATGTGGATCTGCCGATGGCTGTGTTGAAATAGCTGCACTTCTGGGTCCTCATTTTTTTTTCCAAATACTGATTGGAAGGGAACAGGGTGTGCAGCAGAGCGCTAGTTGGGACAGGTGCCAACTTCAGACAAAAGACATAAAATAGGCTGTGAAAGAAAATATTCAGATCAGTGCGAAAAGGATTATTGATGATACTCTGGAATGAAAGTAATAAATAATTTGAGTTAAGCCATGTTAGTTTCACTTTCAATTTGGAAATAAGAAGGGAAAATAGACAGAGCTGTTTTTTGAAAAATGTATGAAGATACTTTTGTCCTCACTGCTGGTATTTGAATTGTGGGGTGGGGGGGAGAATGCTGATGGGGTGGATGGTGGTGGGGGCGGTGGTGGTCGCTTCTGTCTGTTGAATAATTCATAGGCTTGGTTGTGAGGCTGGACCAGCAATGTTATTAGCATGCATCAGACATGCTGTTTGTCTGTTTGCTAACATTCTTCATTCAAAGACTTGTTAACTACCAGACGAGTTTAACACGCTGGTTTCCAGCTACCCTTCAGCCTCCCATTGTCACTAGCCTGGCAACTGAAGGTGGTTGGGGGGGGGGATGGCAGGGATGGCAGGGAAAGCCTGCAGATGAAAACTGGAAGTGGTTGCTAGGTAGGGACCGCCTTCCATTACTCAGGCCGGTAAGTACTTGTAAAAATGGAGCTGACTGTTTTCTTGTCTGCATTACAGGATGGCAAGATACAAGGTGAATGCTTTCCCATGTCTGTCCCTGACGATTTCTTATACTTTTTGGGGGTAAGCATCTCCCTCTCTCCCTCTCTTTTTCTTTCTCTCGCTCATGGTCTTGCGTTGTCTTGCGTTCTCTCTCTGTCTCTCTCTCTGTCTCATATTCTCTCTCTCTCTCTCTCTCTCTCTCTCTCTCATATTCTCTCTCTCTCTCTCTCTCTCTCTCTCTCTCACTCTCTCTCTCGCTCTCTCTCTCCTCTCTCTCTCCTCTCTTTCTCTCTCTCTCACTCTCTCTTGCACTCTCTCTCGCACTCTCATCCACTGCTCTTTTAATGCAATACTGTAATGATGGGCTGTATTTTCAGTTTCTTAAACTAATATGAATGCCATAGCCAACTAAGTTTATATTTGCAAACAATGTGTATGAAAATTGCTGCTGCCTCACTTTTGAAAGATGGCAGCGCCTGCTGTAGTTTCCATCTTTCGTGCTTAATTTTGTTTGTTTCTCTGCTTTATGTCAAAATTTTCCGTATTTTTCCCATTTTGGCTTTAAAGTGGTTGTTTAGTGCAGTGAAGTTGCAGTTCGCTGATGAGCGAAGGTTTGTTTCCTAGGTCTTTTATTTTCGAGTGCACATGTTCTAGGACCAATGCCAGTCTATCTTCCTGGGTTATAATGCAGTGTCTCTGTTGGTTACCACCCTTTACTGGCGCAGGAATATGGGGCAGCGTGAAACAGCAGAGAAAATAAGAGCTGATTTGTTTGTTTTTTGGGTTTGCTTTAATGATTATTTTCAATACACACAATGGATCAAACGTCTTTCTGTGAGGGTGAGTGAATATTTAAAGTTAGGGGTTAAAGGGGGAGTATGAAAATGGCTCTGCCGTTCCCCAAAAGTATTTTTCATGAACCTTATGCACCGAAGTGCTTTCCGCAAATTTGACATTGGCGTATGCGTATAGCCCTTAGTAGATAACTGCCTATCCTCTTCATTTGAGTTTTTCTTGCAGTTTTTGTTTTGTTTTGTTTAGGTACTAAAGTTGGTATAGTTGTATGCTTTGTTTGGATGGACTGTATTGAATGAGCTTTTAGAAATGCCTGTTGTTGTGTCGTCTGATTTTTGGCGCGCACACTGTATAAAGTAATTCTGGCTTCTGCATTTTTTTGTAATTGTAAAAATCAACAATTTATTGTGTTTTTATCCTGTCACTTTCTTACTGTATTTTTACTGTGGATTTATTTGAGAAACAGTGATTTTTAGGAATGATTATTTGTGTGCACAATTACTTGAATGTGCTGGAGTAGTGAAACAACCTTGTATATACTTGGACCGTTTGTATCTTTTTCTTAATTTTTAATTAACCCTGTACTACTCAAATCTACCAATGACAAATCTTGAGGTATGGCTCTTGGATATTCAATTTCTAGGTGCAGTATACATTTAATATTTTTTTTGTAGAATCTGAATAACAATATCTAAAAATAGAAAAAATAATATTTGATTTATATTGAATTTCTTTGGTTACGTATTTGTGTTTCCAAACTTGTTCTCTTAATTTTCTTTTAATTTGATTGACTAAGCGATGACTCAGGTCATCTGAGACACATGGTCAGTCCAATCCAGTGTCTGCAAGTTAGCTGATTACATAACATTTAACTAAAATCCTTATAATTGGTAATAATGATTACTTCTTATAAAGCAGAATCATGATCTAAACCTTTTGACTTATAGGTGCTTTGAGTTGGTCAGATTAGTAGTGTCTCGTGGCGGATTTTGTCCTCTAGCTTGACCGTATCATCCATTGTTTCCATGCATTGGGTTACTTCTTATAATGGCATAACATTCTGCTCAAAGACATTACCAATTGTCTTTATATAGCTCCGAATCGTGTTTGTATGCTTTTTTTTTAATCGTGGATCAGAATGCTCCCAGTCAAAATAAAACTATTTGCTATTCAGTGACTATTTAAGCAAGGCGTTTGAACATTATTAGGTCATTTTGAAGAATGTGCGAACAAAACCTGAGAGTTAGTGCTTATATTTAACTACGATTATCTTCGACTTTCTAAACAGATATTGTCATTCTCAGATGTCAGTTTTTTGTGGGCACTAGGAGTGAATGTGGCAACTATTTATTGTAATGGTATCTACTAAACTAAAATTTGCCTTGCTGAAAGAAAGATATCACTAGGTGTTATTTAAAAAAATTTTTTTTTTTTAGTTGACTATAAAGTGCGAGTAGTTGTGTACAGTTTTTAAAGTTCGATTCACTTGCATATACGTCAGCTAGGCTTGAACTTTCCTGGTATATTTCTTTTGTATATGCCTTTATGCGTGCGCGTCAATCTATCTCTGCCCCTTGTACCTGTATTTTACACTTGTTTATTTATTCATTACGCGCTTGCATGTTTTCATCAAAAAATACTTTGTACACTGACGTCTAGCTTACTAAGAGCACACTTTCATTAATGCTAATGTAAACCTCCTGATCGTCAGCAAATTGAACTAATCTACTCAAAATGGACTATTACCACGCAAATATGCGATACCCCATAAAACGCCATGTTATCTTGAATCAGGAAATGCTGATACGTCCAAGTTCAAGGATTTTACTTTCTAAATATGGTTTATTTTCCTTTATCATTTTTATTAAGTGACCATTTTGTTAATTGCAAGTTATGGACAGTAACTAATTTGAAAATAAATGCCGATTTCTTTAGCAGTCTCTTTCCATGTTTGTTTTACAGGCTACTTTTATTTAGCTGTGCTCTGCTTGTTCTCAAAACTTATTCTGAATTCTGCATGATGCAATATGCTACTCTTTGAAATGGTCTTTCTCTGACAATTGGTAAGAGAAAAGCCCACAGGCACCAGTTGTGTAAAGTATATTTTATAAATGAAGAAAATGACCGAATAGACTAGAAGAAGGAGAAGTCTAACAGACAAACCTGTAAAGTGAAATTCCAATAGTTAGGTTGTGTAGCGATTGGCTTTGGTAGTGATTAACACAAGCTTGAAAAAGAAAAGAAACCTCAGTTATTTGTATCTCTGGAAACAATTATTACAGGGCTCATGTGAGATGAGTTATTTTTCTAACAATACTTGTTGTTTAGGCTTTGCCTAACACTTCATTTGTAGTAGGTGGCAGTGGAATAACACTGCCATTATTGTTAAGCCATTCCAATACCGACGATCTTCCATTTTGTAATGGGAGAAGAGAAAATACATTTTGATACTGTGCAAAGTGATCCGATATGGCAAGAGAGCTGGACATTGTCCCTCATTATATTGTGGAATAGGACCATTCTATTAATGTGGAAGAAATGTAAAATTCCTATAGAGACTGTAACATAATAACTGGAGTTGAGGTTTGACAATTATCAGATTCCAAGTGAAAAAATATAATTAAGCAGCCTACTTTTTCTGTTTCGTACCTGTGAATAATTGTTGGGTTATTATGCAGACCTCACCCTCTTTAGATGGTGGTAACCAATAGTGATGGTGCACTGTTATGGATTCATTTTCAAAGAAATTAGCTGTTTTTCAGCAGGAAAATCTGTTTGGTGGAAAGAGTGCATTAGTGAAGTTTAGTTTTTGCACCGTCATTTTAATTATAACCATGATGGCAGGGTGGATGGATTGCTGGCTAACTGAATCATTGCCTACATGTATTTTGTAAAATGAAGAAACGCAACATTTCTGTGAAGACCAGGGGTAAATCAGCTCTTGACAGACTTGATGTTGCAATCATGGCATCGTAAATATAAATGGAAATTAAATTATAACAACTGATTCAATAATCTTTTCAAGATTGTGAATTGAACAAAGTAAAAATAATTAGACTAACTAGTCTCTTGTATTTTTTTTTTTTCAATTTTTAGTTTTTAATATCTGTCACGATGCCCTTGGCAAAGAATCAATAATTGACAATTTGACAGCCCGCAGTGATATAAACAGGCCGGACTATCTCATCTTACTGACCAGGAGGGATTATGTCATGCACACGCTCAGAGATTGGGTAGGGAAAAGAGAGTACAAACAGTACAATCTGTCAGACAGCATGTTATGTAGAAGCCAGTTAAAGGTTGCATTATTGCTGAAATTTTGGGATTGAATGCAGCACAAAAATATAATTTGTTTTTTTGAGGTTGATGGTGAAAAGGTAAGGGTGAATGGCTAATCTGCTTTTGTAAAATATGTAATTTCTAGTTAGTTAGCGGGTCAAATCCTTGAAACAGGGACTGAAATGTAACAAACGCTTGTGATTGCTTCACCAGTGCTTACTATATAATTGCTGAAATACTTCTGCACAGAAATCAAGTTCTATGTGTTCATTTATGTATGTAAATGATGGAAATAATGTGATGGTCTGCGGATTATTCAGTTTTATTAATTCAGAAATGTATGCCTTGCATGCCCATAAATTATAAAGAAAACATTTGAATCTGGAATCAGGGTATGTGAAACAAGTATGAAATAATGCTATTTCTAGAATACTTAGAAAATTTAATAATGAGCTGGAAACCATTTTTTTTGTGTGAATTAAGTATTCTCATATATACATATAGTACAAAGGATCCTCGTTATACTGATCATTGCAACCAACGTAGATTATTCTGGATTTGTCTGTTTCGGAAGCTAGACTGAAATATATGTACCTTACTTATCCCTTTTAGGTATTTGTAGAAGGAAAGTGATTTGTATTTACATATTACCTCATCACATTCTCAAAATGCTGACATAAAGGGCCTGTCCCACTTACGCAATATTTTCGGCGACTGCCGGCACATGTCATAGTTGCAGCAGGTTGCTGAAATTTTTCAAAATGTTGAAAATCTAGCGCCAACCAGAAAAAGGTACGACTCTTTGGGCGACTATTCGTGACCATACAGGCGACACCCCGCGACATGTCGACACGTGAGGCCTGTTTGGTCGTGAGTAGTCACCCAATGTGTTAAACCTTTTTCTGGCCACCGCTGGATTTTCAACATTTTGAATATTTTTGGTGACCTGCGACTATGACGGGTGCCGACAAGTCGCCGAAAAAATCGCGTAAGTGGGACAGGTCCTTTAGTGACATAATGCACATGGTATTTTATGTGCATTCATATATACAATTAAGTGTAAAAAGTATACAAACAGTAAATGCTGCGGCCAGTTAGTACACAGTAATGTTTCATAACCAGTAAATATTGTAAGTTTTCACTGGCGTTTGTTGACCAAAAAATGTGGTCTAGAACAGCAACAGTATTCCCTGCTGTAACTTGGATCTTTGTATAGATCTTCCAATGCGCATCCTAGCAGTCAGCAGGCCTCACTTTAGCCTCTTGTCTAAAATATGGAACTTTTAACAATGTAATGGGAATTGTATTTGACATTACAATGTAATAGCAAGCTGAGGGGCAACTTGATCACACAGAGGGTGGTGGCTAATATGAAATGATAGCCAGAGGAGGTAATTAAGTACAATAACAACTTTTTAAAAGACATTTGGACCGGTACATGAATAGGAAAGGTTTTGAGATATATGAGCCAAATGCTGGCATGTGAGACGAGTGCAGATGGGGCATCTTGGTTGGCATGGACAAGTTGGGCCGATGGGCCTGTTTACATGCTGTATGACTCTATAACTCTAATATCACAACCATTGAATTGTTAGCTGCGATAATGCATTTAAGTATTGGAATGGGGCTAGAAGCTACAAAAAGTAAACTTAGAAATGGACTGTTATCATGATAATCTAGTTAACAAATTTAATGTTGTTGAGATCACGCTTGGAAATTTGCATCTTACCAACTAAAGGTAACATGTAATCAGTCCATTCAATCACATTAAAGCATAATATTTGCTATAATCAAATTTGCAAGCATACCCTAGTACAATCCTTATTTACTCCTTCATTGTCCTTAAGGAGATTCTGCATTTAATAAAGGAGATGTCGCTGAGATGAAATTTGATTTTCATCTCTGGGCAAAAAAGCTACGGTATTGGAATAGCCTTCTTGGACCTTGATGAATTGTTCTTTTTTATTGACTTCAGCAAAGTGAATAGGCCACTATTGTCTGACAATGAATGTTCAGAATTATGGTTACATGTTGTAAATGGCAAGGGGCACTGGCAGGGTGGTGAATAGGTATGGGATGTGAAAGTTTATCCTTTGCCACCACAAGTAGCTTTGGGTGTCAAAATAGTTGACTGTGATACAGAGGTAAATGTGCATTCATGGCCTGAGTTGTACTGAATATTTTATCAATGTTAGTGGGATGCGCACTGATTGTCCACTAGCCGTGCAGAGACTCATGATTTTGGCTGGGGTGCCATGCTGAAAAGATGCTGCCACTGCCATTTTGAAGTGTAGCAGTCCAACAAATGCCTTTATTACACATGCACTCTCAAATACATAATCAGCAGGGAGAAGGAACCCCAATTATGTTATTTAAAGGGATCACCAAGACGGGTCTCAACCCGAAACGTCACCCATTACTTCTATCCAGAGATACTGCCTGTCCCGCTGAGTTACTCCAGCTTTTTGTGTCTATCTTCGGTTTAAACCAGAATGTGCTGTTCCTTCTTCACTCCTGCATATTAGTTTTTGGTTGATTAACTGAGTATTGCTACATTTCTACACGTGGTTGATGCTTTTTATAGTTGTTTTAGGCTGCAGAAGTAAACTGGGGGTGGAGTGGAAGGTGCTGAAGGACTTTTTGTTGACTTCATGTGTGAAAACGAGTTACTCCCAGATATGGATGAATTGGGTGATAAAATAGCAGAGCAGAGCAAATTGCTGGAAGTTTGTAGAAGGAGAGAAGGTTGCTGCCTGCCTAGATGTTCAGGGAGCATTCCTCTGATCAGAAATTCATCAGGGAGCAATGTGTATATAACATGGGGACACTATCTCTGAATTATGATACTTCCTTCTGCCCAGATACCTCAGACGTGGGCATGTCAGGATGATTGTGCCAATTAAACTTTTTGTATCTAGTTCCTTTTGTGCTGGACCTGAAAGTATTTGCAAAATCCCACACTTCCAAAATCCTGCACTCTCTTGCTACTATTGCATGAGGGAAGTTAATAATGTGCTCAGTTGAAACTGAGCCAATTATATTTCATTCCCCCTTGCCAGGGACATCAGTGAGAGCATTCAATTTTCTAAGGACTGCAAGCATCCCCATGGTGCAGGGCATCATTGTCATTTTTGAGACATATCAACACTGTCCCAAATTGAAAACTACTCTCGGCATCCAGCTGGTAATGAATCGTGATCACAGCTCCAATAGCAAGGGCTAACTGTTGACCACACGAGTGTGCAAGACACATTCATTCATGGACATGTGAAACACCAGAGGGGTCATTGCCGTGCTGAAGCACCATTTCCGGGGTCTGTACTGAACAGAGTGGTTGTGGAAATGTGTGCGTGTTCTGCTGTGTGCTGGCATGCTTACCACTATGAGGGCTTTGTTCTTGCTGCAAATTAACAGTAAACAGGATCAAGAGGAGGAGGTGGTAGGAAAGAGGCAACCTAGAATGTTCTTTGCTGCCTGGCCTCCCAGGAATAATTCACCTGAGTGTGATTGTCTAATTCTATGTTAAGTCATGGCTTATGCATTGCAAAAGTCAGTTGATCACCTATGCATTCCTTAGGTGTGCGCCTTTGTCAACCTTTGTTTCTCAATACAATGCTACCTCAGTGGCCACAGTAATGCTGGGGAATGCTCGATGCCTTTTAGTAGAGGTGACTGCAGATGGGTTCAGTAGGTTTTTAGGAACACTCTGTCAAAGAGACCTTGCTCGATACTGCATGGGTGGCAGCAACTTGGAGTAACTGGCTTCTTCTTATCGAGTCCACATCACAAGATTAGAAATTGTCCAGCCAGAGCTGAACACACTTCTCGGCATCTGCACACAATGGCGTCTTGCGCTTCTTGTGTGTGGTGGTGGAAAGATTGGTGGAAAAAGTGCCGCGATGTGAACGCTCTTTCCTTGACCCCAGTAATTGGCTGACATACAACAATGTTTGGAGATATAGTTGTGGGGAGCTGAATGCTGCTTTCCTTCGAAGAGGCAGAATGCAGTACCACTGTGAAGCATCGCAAGCTGAAGTGCAAGCTCAAGTGCAATGCCAGCCATGAGCTTGTACGTCCAGGGTAGAATTTAATTGTACCACTCAGATGCTGGATGGGTTTCGCTGCATTGTGCAAACAGAGTTGGGAAGGATGTAGTCCCAGCTCCAAGCAAAGCTTTGAATCTTGTTTGTGCTGGATTTTTCTATTTTCTTTTACACTGAACACAGGCTTTCCAATGAATGTACCATTGTACAGTGTTCTTCCATCGGTCCATCGTAGCAAGGTGTGACCTTGCCCTCTAGTGGCTTAGACTATACATTATCCTTTTCCTTTTGCTTGCTGCAAACCAGTCATACCCAGTGTCTCGCCCTGTATTGATCATGACTCTGTCCTCTTCCCTAAAATACTCTGGGTCAATACCTAAACCAGTGACTGTGAACGTGAAATCAAAATACTTTATGTCTTTTTCATTCAAATCTTCTTCTGTTCCTGCACTGTCTGACCAGCACTCATCTCTTGAAATCTGTGCTCCCTTAACATCACAATATGCTTTTGGAGGATTCCTGGCACCCCACGAATTTTGGACATGCTGTTTCCTTCCACCTGCACCACCTAGAATTCCAGTGCGGTGCTTGAGAGCTATAGAGACTATTCTGTGGCCTGTTGCCTGTTTGTTATAAAATGCCTGCCAGCACCTGCACCAGTTACACTGCACCTCCCTGTAACAGGTTCAAGCTAGTTTAAACAGTGAGGCTTTAAAAAAAAAACAACTTTTTTAGCTGTTTGCAATATTGGCCTCCTGCCGCAGCATCTAGTTAATAAATAGCATGGTTAACGCTGTTCGGGCACTGCAATCTCAATAATTAACAGGCAATACAAAGTTAATGCGCTCCCTCATTACCTTGAATGGGTGTGAAGCTAATCACATATTGAAATTTTTGTGCCCAATTTCAGGAGCTATTGAGTTTAGTATCCATTATCTTCACTTTAAGGAAGCCGAATCTACTATCTGCTTAGTATTGTAGTGAAAGTTGCCATTTTGAACATTAAAATTGGAAACAGGAGATGTCTATTTTGCCCCTCAAACCTGCTCTGCCAATGAAAAAGATCATGGTTAGAAATGTATCAGTTTATTATTGTCACGTGTAGCATGATACAGTGAAAAACGTTTTGTTTGCTATCCAGGAAAATCATACATTAGTTGACTTTTTAGCTCAGTCCCACCTTCCTGCCCAAATGCCAAATCCTTTGAAATCCAAAAACCATTGGTCAAACTTGAATATACCCAGTAAATGAGTCTGAAGAAAAGTCTCAACCCTAAACCGTCACCCAATCCTTCTTTTCAGAGATGCTGCCTGTCCTGCTAAGTTATTCCAATTAATGTATGGCAATGATGACATTTCCTTACAGCCCTGGTTGAATGGCTGAGCCCTATTTGAGACTGTGCCCCTTCCATCCACCCACATGTTCTAAACAACCCAGTAGTCTCATTTCTGCATCTACCCAGTCCAACCCATGAGAATTTTATATGTTTCACTGAGATCACCTCTCATTCTTCCAGAAGATCCAACGTTTTCCTAAGGTTGGCATTTCTTTGCTGATTTCTCGGTATTGGGATTCATATTCTAATAACTCTTTAACCTTTTCTTTACTTTCAATGCATATTGGAAATAATAGAAGCTAAGAATATAACTTAATCTAACCTATCCGGTTACGTTAAAACTGACAGGATTAAATGAGCTGTTCCTATGCACTCCACCCAATTTACTTTCCATTGAAATCATCAAATGTAAAGTTGGATGGAGTGTGAAATGGAAAATTTCAGGTAAAACCGGCCCTCTGTGTGTCTCCGTTTGTATTCCCTTTAACCTATTGCTTTGACCTAGTTTTCATTCTTCTTTCCCGGTACCGAAAGTCTTGTACCCATTTGTGAAGTACCTTGAGATTTTTTTTGTTGTTTACTTTTAACTTCCATCTATTTAGTATCTTTGGTGCATTGTTGAGCCTCAATAATTTACTAATAACATTTCACTCTAGGTTCTTCAAGTAATGTTGCTGTTTTATTATTTGTATTGGAAACTATTGCAATTTTAGTATCAACCAATGAGAAGCAAATCTGTATAAATTAAGCCCTCTTCTAGAATGGAAATTGAACTGATAGCTTATTTATTAAAAGTTCTTGGGTAGACTAAAATGCTGGAGAAACTCAGCGGGTGAGGCAGCTTCTATGGAGCGCCATAGATGGATGCCTCCTCACCCGCTGAGTTTCTCCAGCATTTCTGTCTACCTTAGATTTTCCAGCATCTGCAGTTCCTTCTTAAATATTAAAAGTTCTTAATGTTTTTAATCCAATTTATTTTCCACTTATGGCACAGCGAGCATTTTGCACAATCTCGTCAACATTTATGCCTAAAATAATTTTGCTATCATCTAACATTTAGGAAATTCTCTATACAAATAGGATTTTTCTTTCTTAAACAAATGTATTCCAATAAATCAATTGTAATATTAAATTAATAAAGCAATTAAATTGACATTTAAACAAAAAGCATTCTGCAAGATCATAAAGATTTTTTTATACTTTGGTGCATTAAGTACCAAATACTTTGGTATGTATAATATTACCTTGTCTCCTCTTCCTTCTCCCATATTGAATATTGTAATGTGATTGTTATTATCTTCATATAGTTATATTACTGAATATGTACACGTTTTAAATAGTGTGCTTATGTTGAGCAAAAGATGTTTATAATTAGGGTGATGATATTGTTACTCCAATATTAAAAATAAACTCTATGCTATTAGAATTTAAAAATAAAGCCATTTATTAACTTTTGTTAGTACATTTTCTGTGACATTTTTATGCTCCCAATCAAAAGAGCCACAAGTGACCATTTAATCTTTTTTATGATTTGTAATCTGACTATATTATTAATTCTAATGTTAATGCTTCAGTTACATTGGTTGTAAAAGGAAGATTATTTCATTTGCTTTGAAGTAAGGTTGTATGACGTTAGGCCATGTGGCTTTAATTGTGACCATTGTTCTACTAAATAAGAATATTTGATTTACATCTGAAACATGAATGACAGAGAATGTGTGGACAATGTCAAGTAGGAACCTTTATAACGATATCTAGTGACCATCATATGATCAGGATCCTTTAGTTTTGTGACAACTGAATAAACCAACTCTGTGTGCTCAGCCAATTGCTGTCTTCCAGCTTTAGAGATGTATTATGTATTGTAATTTTAACCTAAATGTTTATTTGTGTTTAATATTTCTTGCTTTTTTTTGGTGTTTTGTGGTTCAGTGCTGCACCTTTTTAGTGTTAATCTGCATGTGTATTTACTGTCAATCTCATCTATGAGATTCATATTTTTTCTCCCTACGTCTTGAATTTTCTCCTGTTTATGCCTAAAAATACAAGTACTTTGTAGCTTTTGTTAAAAACATATGGTTTAAGAGTGAGCTTTTGCTATTGCTTTGGATACTTAAAATCACCAAAACAATACTTCGTGAAGGGAAGGTCGAGAGGAATGTATTGATATCATTTGTTAACCCTCTGCGATTGATGCAACTTGCCATTTTCACAACTTTTCACCTTTTGCATTGGCAATATCACACACACAAGATATTTAGAGACATGATACACCTTGTTGAATAATTAGTTAAATCCCGTTAAATAGTTCTTAAAGAAATAGTTGTCAACTAAAGTGCCCTTTTTGGTAGCTTGTGCTTTTAAACATTTCATAATTCCTCTCAAAATCAAAAGTACACTTTTTGTACATTTTCAGAAATGGAATTGAAAACTAAAAGCAGTTGTGAGCAGTTTTTTGCTACTTGGTTGGGTCAGAGCAGTTTCCCATCACTTGCTACTTTCACGTGATGGGAAAGAGCTAGTTCAAAGCTGTTGAGGGCATATTGATTTGTGCAAGATATAGTTCAGAATTACCACCACAGCAGATAGCCTTCTTTATTTATTACAGCTCATTATATTCTCAATGTCAGAAACTGATCCAATTTGTTTTATTAAAATGGATAGAATAATTATATTATTTTTTTAGAGAATGTGTACTGAATATCAAGAAATATTTTATTTTAAGATTCTTCTTTATAAATTGCTGCAATTAGCATTTACCCCTGGCTAACATCTTGGCTCTTGCTTTGCATATATCAATTGATCATAATAAGCATTGTAACATTACAACTGTAAACAAACCGTACCACTTTTAGTTTAATTTCGTTCAGATATACAGCCTGGAAACAGGCCCTTCGGCCCACTGAGTCTGAGAATGCCACGTTGTACATTTGGTTAGAATGCACAGAGGAAGCTCAGGAGTGATCTGCTTTGAACAACTTTTTCCCATATCCTTGCTGTTTTAATCTCCAACAAGATATCCATAACCTGGGATTAACATGAATCAACCTGGGAAAATGTGAATCAATTTTCTTGAAATTGATTCACATATTCAACAATAGTGTTCAGCTCATTCCAAAGCAACTTTTGATCACCAATGAGTTATATTGTTCTATTTAAGTATATTTTTAAATTGTTTTCTTTCAATTGGCCTAATGTTTCGTGTGGATATTACTCCTGTGATGATTGTGTTTGATATGTGTACAGAATTACATGGCGAGAGCAACTATGGATCTTTGGACAAATTTGTGATGAATTGGTACTCAAAAAGGAACAGCGTTCAGAAACAGTGGTGGCATCCAGGATTAGTGCATTATTGTTCGCTGCAAGACCACAGCTATATCACACCATTAGTTTATTGCATTCTGTGATTATGGCAGGTTGTTTTTACTGGATGAAGTCGTTACACACACGTGAAAAGGGAAAGTTAACACCAGCAACAAATGGTGAAACCTAATTGTAAAACATTGTTTCAGGCAGTTGTGGTTTAACTAAGCAAGTGAAAAGCACAAATGTTAAAAATTGTGAATGAGCTCATAATAGCAAAATGCAGAATATTTTTCAAGAGTTCAGCGATGAAGATTGTGAACCATGTATCCTCCTTAAGAATATCCGAAATAAAATCAATGAGCAAAATGTTCAACTTTGGCAAGCATTTACAACCCAATGTAGTGAATCGGATATCTGTTATTAACTGTGCCTAATTATTCTTCTTATGAATGTAATCTGAGCTGATCTAAACCATAATTATTTTTCATGTTTCATAATGTAGGTGACAACTTTACCAAATTACTTAATTTTATGTGAGAGCTACTAGATAGGTGCTTAAAATAAATAAATTCCTGGTGAAGGATATTTATCATAGTAATAAGATCCACAAAGCATTAGGGAGAACACAGTGACCACTGGAAAAGAGCTGTTAATAAATTGTAAACTGGTGAACATGATGCTCATTTTCATAACAGATAATTAAGTAGGAAAGACCAGTCCCATCGGTCTTTTTCATGTAAAGGTACAGAATCAACTGTCAGGAATAAAAAGGAGAATGATCGGGACACTGGTACCCATATAAGCAGAGATCAATGTAGAACCAGCAGGGAAGTTTCTACCAGATCAACCTGTTCAAAAACTTTGAGGAAGTGACAGTTGAACTAAGGGAAATCCCAAGATCTGGTGCACCTTGACTTAAATAGACATTTTATAACACTTAATATGAAAGGCTATCAGTCTTACTCAAAGCGTGGAAAAAGTAGATAAACCCTGTGAACAGGTAAGAAACTAGCCGAAATGAAGGAAGAGGCAATTACTCATTGGAAGAATTATGTATCACAGGATCCAATCTTGTAACCATCATAGTTAATGTGCATAATTAACCCAGATGCAAAACTGACTACATGACATTATTTTTGAAAATGATACAAAATTAAAGAGAATGAAATTACAGAAGGCAGTTCAGAAAATATGGATTGAGCTTAATATGATGATTAAGTGATGAATGGCAGGGCTGCCAACTCTCACGCATTTGGCCAAATTCTCACGCTGATCACAAATTTCTCACGCTCTGTTGTGAGAAATTCTGTGATCAACGAAAATTTCAAAACTCATATCAACTGCATGGGCCACGGATGTTGGAGAGCCGGGGCTGAGGGAGGGATGGAAGAAGAAGCAGCGGCGGTGGAAGATACTGGCCTTCAAATGGGTGGTTAGAGAAAGCATCCTGCTTGCCTGCTAGATTTTCACTTACTGTAACTGCAGGAAAAATGTTCCCGTTGTTGGGTGAGTTCAGAACCAGGGGTCACAGTTTAAGAATAAAGGGTAGGTCAGTTAGGACTGAGATGAGGCCAAACTTTCTTCACACAGAGAGTTCTGAATCTGTGAAATTCTCTGCCACAGAAGGCAGTGGAGGCCAATTCACCGGATGTTTTCAAGTGAGCGTTACATTTAGCTCTTGGGGCTAGCAAAATCAAGGGATATGGAAATAAACAGGAAAGAGGTACTGATTTTAGATGAACAGCCATGATCATATTGAATGGCAGTGCTGGCTCGACGGGCCGATTGGCCTATTCGTGCACCTATTTTCTTTGTTTCTATGCTTGAGTATATGGCAATAAAACTCGACCACTTGATTTTGAAGCATTCATGCATGGTGGAGGTACAATGTAGTCATAGAGTGATACAGTGTGAAAACAGACCCTTCAGCCCAACTTGCACACGCCCGCCAACATGTCCCAGCTACACTACCTGCTTTTGGTCCATATCCCTCCAAACCTGTCCTATCCATGTATCAGTCTAACTGTTTCTTAAATGTTGGGATAGTCCCTGCCTTAACTACCTCCTCTGGCAGCTTGTTCCATACACCCATCACCCTTTGTGTGGAAAAAAGGTACCCCTTAAAAAGTTACCTCTTAAAAATACTTCAAACAAAAAACATTGAAATCATACTTCTACATTGCACTAAAACATGATTTTAATACATCAAATTTTAAAATGTCCCTCCCGTGGAAGGGGGGACACCCCCCTCCCACACCCTCACCTCACTTAGTTGCTCCACTCCCTCACCGGGTACCCCTAATGCCAATGATCAGGGATCACTCAGCCCCCCCCCCGCTTTCAAAGGCGCTCTGCGTCCCCTGGTTCAGACGGAGAACACTGCCAGATGTGAGCGGGGCACTGAGGCCAGTTGTCTGTGATTTCTGGATCCCAATGCTCAGCGCTTCGTGTTTCGGAGTTGGCTAATGTTATTGATTTGTAATTAGCCTGATTTGTAATTAGTTCACAAAACCTTAATTTATTAATCCGGAATATCCAGGGGGAAGGGAGAAGTGTAATATTAAAATGACATGCAAGGTGTCAGGCTGTGTGTCACAACCTACAGCCCCGATAACCCATTATTTCCTTCAGTTAAATATTGGGAAGGTAGCACTATTGTCATTTGCCATTCAACTATTATGTTTGTTTACCTCACTGACTATTTCTAACACCCCCCAAATTCCTTTGACAGGTTGTACAGAAATGTCCCCAATCTCGTTGTTTTATTCATTGAACACGTAGATGAACATCCTCAAGGAGTGTAATCAGATGGAAACTGATTCAGTTGCGACGTTTAAGAGTTTGTTCAAAGAAGGGGCATATTATAAAGGAGTGACAGTGATACCTGCAGGGGAATGTGTGAGGAGGTTATTATTTGTCTTTAGTTTCAGCTTGAACCAGGACATCTGAAGATTCAAAGTTTAATATAATAATAGTGCTGATACTGACTCCAACCAACCAAGTAATGAATATCATCCATTCCGGAGGTTTTATTTTTCTGATGCCATTTAAACTTCGCTTGGATTTCAATCACTTCAATGTAAAAGTAATTGGGAATGGGGAGCATTGAAACAAAAATTTGCCCTTGGTACATATTAACTGTAATATAATAATGTATGCATGTTGGTAGGTGCAATCAAAACAAAGATCGTTTTATCATTGTTGTGTTATGAATACCACAGAACATATTATGTACTCTCAAGATCACATTTAATAGAATAATATTGCTTAAATATATAGTTATTGGACTTTGCATTTTGGAAAAGTCCCAGCTGAGAGGAAGACAGCAAAATACTGAAGATATTGGGGGTGAAAATGGTTTCAGGACAATTGATGATTTATTTGACAAAGTAACCAGCATGTTAAATAACAAGGAAGCCAATGGATGTAGCACATTTTGTTATACAAAATTTGGTCTGTGAAGTGCCCCATAAAATATTACCGCATTAGATAAACACCTGTGGACTTGAACGTAATAGGTTAAGTCCAGGGGGTCAGATATGTAGCTTTATGTGTGAGCCAGATATATTGTCGATGCAGAGGGGCTAGGAGCAAGGCCAAGTGTGCATCCAGAGTCAAGGTCAGAAATAGTACTGGGTGTGCAGTCAAAGCTGGGACAATGGGAGTGTTCAGCGTTGGGAACCTAAGCAGGTAAGCAGCTATGATCAGGATAGAATAGGGGGCCAGGTGTAAGGCTGGACTCGGGGTCAGGAATGAGAGAAGGTATGCAACTGGAGTCAGTGTCAGGAGTAGTACCAGGTGTGCAGTGAGACCCAGGTTGGTCAACATGGCCAAGTGTTTGATTATAATCAGATTTCCATACATGAATATACTAAGATCATTCGCTATGCTCCCTCGGGCTTGGTCTCTCGCAACTTCTCACTCCCAACTCTCACCCAATGTTGGCAGCGTGTGAATGGCCTGTTGAATAATAGATGAAGTGTAATCCCAAACAAGTATAAAATATTACACAAGAAAAAATGGGCATTGTATGAATTTATCAATGTTGCAATTTTGGAATGGAGCTGAAAGATTTGAGGGGGCTTTATTCTGAATATATTTAAGCCTCGAGGTTATTAGAAATAGCCAAACAATGGAAGGATGGACACAAAATGCTGGAGTAACTCAGCGGGTCTGGCAGCATCTCTGGAAAAAAGGAATAGGTGATGCTTTGCGTCGAGACCCTTCTTCAGACTGGTCTAACTGTCTGACAAAGTGTCTCAACCAAAAACATCACCTATTCTTTCTCTCCAGAGATGCTGCCTGACCCGCTGAGTTACTCCAGCATTTTATGTCCATCTTCATTGGAAGATGGAATTCACCAAAACCAATAAGAGGGTGACCAAGAAACTAAAGGAGCAGGTTGCAGGTCAGTGGAGCCAATGATCAAACATTATCGCAATGTAAATGGATTAGTCCTTGAATGCTACTTTCATTTGTGGATGCAAAGAAACGTGGGAAATTCAATCACATATCTTTGATCAAATGAACATACTTGTTTTGCGATGCTTACTGTAGGTCCCTACATACTGGTGAGATTTTAAAGCATGCTTTTTTGTTTTAAAGATCAAAGAAAATAAATATTAGGCGTCAACGAGGTCTTAAAGCTTAAAAGATCATTGAAAGTCAAGACACCTGCTGAAGGACAATGTCACCCAGAGGTAATGTCAAACTTGTCACTTAGACATAATGAACTTGAATAAGCTCTTTAGAGGTCTGTACTAACATTTTTTTAAATCGTGGATCTCTCACTGTCTTTGAACAGAAACTAAAATGATTAAATTTACGGAAGGAAAATAAAATTTGGATTCAATCTAGATAAAATGAGTAATAACACAAAGGAAACACATGTCAGTTGGCAATGTTGGGTATTCAACAAAATCTTAAGGCAGTTCATTGCCCCAGGTTGTGCATGAAGATTATAACAAATGTTTATCTTCTCTTTGATTTAAATGCTGTGCTTCCAAGCACCAGGCTAATGAAAAATGCAGTGATCGTGTGAACACAATCATTTTCTGCCCTACCAACACTGGGATTACTGCATTTTGAGTAAATTATTAATGGAAAGAAATGACCAATGATTGGTTTGTCAACATGTTAAGGTAGCAAAGGTAACCAAGTGTGCACAAATTGTTGTCCGAGATGTTTTGCCCAATGAGCTTAGCAATATTATTGTGACAGCAAGTGTGAACTCTTATGTATTTTGTCTTTTGTTAGTTTCCACCATAGTTTTGTGTTTAATGGCTTGATGCATAGAGATCTTATAAGGTAGTAAATACAATCCACTGTACTTGACAAGCAAATGTCAGAGCAGGTCAGTTTTGCATTTGATAACAAAATCTATAATATAATTTATAAATTGAAAAATTGTATCAAATAAATGTTATCTTTGTCATTGTGAGGCGACCAAGGATAAAATCAAAGCAACTGTATATTTTCTTTCAGCTTTGAATGTAAAGTGAAATTAGAACTGTTGTTATTGAATTTATCTTCTATTAGATCTCTTAATTGTGAACAAAAGAACTGCAGATGCTGGTTTAAATTAAAGATCGACACAAAATGCTGGAGAACCTCAGCGGGACAGGCAGTATTTCTGGAGAGAAGGAATGGGTGACCCTGGAAAGGTCTCGACCCGAAACGTCACCCATTCCTTCTCTCCAGAGATGGTGCCTGTCCCGCTGAGTTACTCCAACATGCATCTACTCTCGTTTATGAACTACTATCACACTAGTGATTTCTCCATCTTAAGATTGTAGCTTCATGAGAAGGTTTTTTTTAATAAAACATGATAAAACATAATACATGTCAACGCTTTGAATGAAAATGTACAAGGCATGATTAGTAACTTTGCAGATGACACTAAAATAGATGATATGAAAGACAGTGAAAATGGTTATCAAGAGTTAATTCTTGATCAGCTGTGCAAATTGGTAGTAGAGTGGATATTGTAATTCAGACAAGTGTGAGGTGTTGCATTTTGGGACATCAAACCAGGGCAGGACCTTTACAGTGAACAGTAGGGCCCTGTGTAGCATTGGAGAGCAGAGGGATCTAGGCCTATAAGTACATAATTCACTAAAAGTGGCATCATAGGTACATAGGGTGCTGAAGAAGGATTTTGGCATGTTGGCCTTCATCAGTCCGGGAAATGAGTGAAGAAGTTGGGGGGGAAAAAAGACGCAAAGTGCTGGAATAACTCAACGAGTCAGGCAGCATCTTTTGATCCTCAATATTCCGAAAAAAATTGGAATTCGGAATTGGGATGGAAGCGTGCATGCGACCCATGGCGGCGGCGGCGAGGAGACAGCGAGAGAGCGCACCGCACCTGCGCCGCTTATGGGGGCACGCACGGGTGTACGTCAGCACGCAGCCGCATGACCCCGCCCCGCCACGGTGGCGTTCGGCGTCACTTGCCCCCCCCCCCGCACTGACGTCACCTTCCCGCCCTCACTGACGTCACGTACCCCGCCCCTTACTGACGTCACGTGCCCCGCCCCTTACTGACGTCACGTGCCCCGCCCTCACTGACGTCAGACTAATAGGATTCCGATTTTTCATTCTCACAAGTTGGCAGGTATGCCAACACATCAATTAACTGAGATGTCAGCTTTGAATCATTGGCAGCATTCGTACCCCTGACACCTCCACACCTGTGAACTCTTTTAGGCCTTTAGCACATATTCATGATTTCTGCTGAAAAAGTGCTGAGTTATCAGTTATGTTTTATTTTGCTTGCAAAGTTAAACCCAAATCACCCATGACTTTTCAGATGCATATAGAAGATTACATTACTCGATTTGAGTAGAACATAGAAAATACAGCACAGGAACAGACCCTTCAGCCCACATTGTTTGTGCCAAATATGATGTCAATTAAACTAATCTTATCTTCCTGTACATGATACACATCCCACTATTCCCTTTACTTCCATGGGCCTAACCAGAAGCCTCTTAAACACCAATATCTCATCTGCCTCCACCACCGCCCCTGGCAATGTGTTCCAAGCACTCACATCCTCGCCGTTCCTCTGCTGTATTATCTATGTTCTAAATTAAGAATGTCAGTAAATACTCATCTTGAGCACATGCACATTTTAATGGTTAGGAGGTGATGATTGACAGCTATTGAACCGTACCCTCCAAAAGAGTCAGTTTCTTCAGAACAAGGTGGACAAAATCAGAGAAAAAACCCCATCAACTTTGCCCCTGTCACCACTATTAGCAACGGGGGGAGTATCTATATCCAGAAACAATTAATTCAGCTAATAGTCATTTGCTTTCCACTCTAAATCTTGGGAAGATTTGCAAAATGATAGCCTGAACCACAATTTGTATTTTGTATTTTTTTCTTGGCTGCACATCGCTAGATCTGACCCAGTCTCTGAAAGACCACCATACCAATTCCAACCAACTGGAGTCTTACCAGGTCCTAACAAAGAAGGACAAAGAGGAGGTTGAAGAGAAAATAGATGCAGTTTTTTCTTATTCTACTTGATGCAAATTTGATGTGCAATCTTCTGCTAACATCTTCTGCTAACATCTCTCCTAATGGCTAGGTCAGTGATTTTCTTTGATCCTTTTTTTGAGATCATTCCTCTGGGTCTTTCCAGAGAGGTGGTTAAGATATTCCTATTTTAACCTCTGTAGTAAAGTTATCAAATGACATATTTCATGATTATCTGTAAAATTAAACGTACTTGACGAACTCAAAACGTTACAAATGCACGGGTATTTTATTTTTATTTCTCTAAGCAGGTTATTTTATCATTGAATTACATAAGATTTAGTTCATCTTGATTAGGATTTACTGATGAAGTTCTTAGAGTATTCAATTCCATTTTGATTCAATCATCCATTAGCCAGGGTTAGGCAAAAAGATAGACCCATGCTCCCAGAAAATGCACATCTGTGAATGTTGTGGGGAGACAAAAATGCTGGAGAAACTCAGCGGGTGAGGCATGAATGTTGTGGTCAGTGTGCTAGGGATTACTTGATGTCCGTTAACATATCTTTAATTAATGCAAAATTCTTCAGATTTTTTTTTACCTTCTCAAGAATCCAGAGGATTTAATTATCATATGTACAGAAAACAAAACAATGAAATTCTTACTTGCAGCGGACCAACAGGCTGGTGAACACAGTACTCGTAGATAACAAAATAAACTAAAAAATGAATTCAATTAAAACACCCAATATCATTGCAAAAGGCCCAAAGTCATTGGTGCAACCGAGACAGTTTGCAGTTTGTGGTTTATTTAGTAGTTATAAGGTTCAAGAGCCTGATGGTTGTTGGGAAGAAGCAATTCATGAACTTGGTGGTCACACTTTACAGACTATAATATATCCTTCCCAATGGTCGGAATAAAATGAGAGCATGGCCAGGGTACTGTGGGCTCTTGATGATGCCGGCTGCCGTATTGAGCCAGCGCCTCATAGATCCCTTTGATTGCAGGGAGTTTATAAATGAGAGGAGCATAATTAGGCCACTCAGTCCATCATGTCAACTCTGCCATCCAATCATGGTTAATCTATCTTTACCTTAACCCCATTCCCCTGCCTGCTTCCCATTACTCCTGACACCTGTACCCATGATGGATGGGACAATGTCCATTTCTTTTTGCATTCTCCTGGCCATCAGGCCTTGATGCAACCAGTCAATATGCTTTCTACCGAAGTTCAACAGTGTATCTGTCTGTTGACTTACCAAATCGCCTCAATCTTTTAAGGGAGTTGATGAGTTCTCTTCATGATTGCATTGATGTACGGGGCCCAGGACAGATCTATATTCTCCATAGAATTAGAATATTGTACATGTTTTTTTTAAACAAGTATTGGAAATATGGAAAGCATACCATGCAATAAATGGGATGAATTACAGTTTCCATTGTGGATGGATAAGCATTCACATATCCAAATGAGCTTCTCAAGTACTTATGGCGGTGGTGTTACAATTCACCAAAAGCCAAATCAATAGGTCCTATGAACAGCTATTTATGAAGACCATCTCCAAGCCAAATAAGTCATCCTTTCCCCTGATTCTCAGTCTGAAGAAGGGTCTTGACCCGAAACGTCCCCTATTCCTTTTCTCCGTAGATGCTGTCTGACCCGCTGAGTTACTCCAGCTATCTTCGGTTCAAACCAGCATCTGCAGTTCTTCTTCTTTTTCTTCTTTTGTGTGGCGTGCACAGCCTAAAGTTGTTGGACAACTTGTTCTATTTGACCTTCCATTCGTGCACATCGAGTTGATTGCATTAGTCGAAACAGGGCAGACCACGTGAAGGTTGCAATCTTCCACCCCATCTGCAGTTCCTTCCTACACAATTCATTCTAAATGATGTGCTTAAATATTTTGTTTTCTTTAATTTGGACAGTGAGGAGGTAGACTTGTTTGGGAGATTATGGTTCATCATCTAGATCTCAGTTCGCCGCCCAAAGTGAAGGATTGAAATCCATTTTAAGTGGAATTAATTTGAGATATTCTCAACTCATTTGTACAAGGCATCAGCTTATTAATAATAGTAAAATAAAAATTATTCTCTCAGAAACTGTCAGTGTAACTCCTGGAGGGCATTATGACAACTGATGTGAAAAATGAAGACACAGAGTATGGGGTACTGTTCTAAGAGTGGTGAAACAGCTTCTTGTTGGCTTAAAGATACATAGCTTCGTCAGCATTTATATGTGACCTGTGAACCGAGATAGCAGCTCTTTTTATTTGCACTGAGAAAAGTATTTGGACTGTAAATTTATCTGTCATAAACAGGTGGCCACTCATACCAGTCAGTGTTTACTTTAATCTCACTCTGTATGTAAATATAGCAATAGAAAAACAGGCACAGATAGTAGTACAAAGGTACTTAACGTGTGCAGCATGTTCTCAAATTAACATGGTATTTCTTTTATATACCTTTGTTAATTGACTACTAAAAGTAACTGCCAGGCTTAATGTGCTTACCACCAGTGACAGCTGCTGCCAGTGCTACTCTTTTATTTACAAGTATCACTAATAGTTGACCTGTGGCACAAAACGAAAGTTGAACTGATGTGGCCTTATTGAACTCATCTATTCTCAACTCAATGAACTCGGTGCAATGCTAGACTTTGCTCCATCTGTCCCTTTCAATTGTTGAACCAAAATGTCACATATCCTTCTTGAATGTGATTTTATTATAGTCCAGTATTCATTTTCTATCACTGTTTTAGTTATAAGATTCACATTTACTTTGCATTGCAAAATATAAATATAAACCGTGTTTCATAAATCTGCGACTTTTCTGTTGAACTATGTGGCAGAATTTTTACAGATAATATTGAAATGTGATTTAAGTGGGCTTTTAAATACGCTTTCTCCACACATACCATGCAATTCTAATTGTGAAACTGTTCACAAACTTTAAAGAACAAGTTGCATGGGTATAACTGTCTCATGCCTTTCATGATAAGATTTTGATAAAAGTGCGTTTGATGTTTTCTTAATTGTGATAACACAATGTATCCATGTCATGAATCCAACAGTGTTCTAATATACTGTACCTGAAAGATTGATAATAGAGACCTACAGTGGCTTGCAAAAGTATTCATACCCCTTGAACTTTTCCACATTTTGTCACGTTACAACCACAAACGTAAATGTATTTTATTGGGATTTTATGTGATAGACCAACACAAAGTGGTGCATAATTGTGAAGTGGAAGGAACATGATACATGGTTTCCAAATTTTATTACAAATAAAAAACTGAAAAGTGTGGCGTGCAAAAGTATTCAGCCCTCCCTGAGTCAATACTTTGTAGAACCACCTTTCGCTGCAATTACAGCTGCAAGGCTTTTGGGGTATGTCTCTACCAGCTTTGCACATCTAGAGACTGAAATTTTTGCCCATTCTTGTTTGCAAAATAGCTCAAGATCAGTCAG
The DNA here is from genome assembly GCA_035221665.1 of Okamejei kenojei. Taxonomy (NCBI): domain Eukaryota; kingdom Metazoa; phylum Chordata; class Chondrichthyes; order Rajiformes; family Rajidae; genus Okamejei; species Okamejei kenojei. The sequence continues at coordinate 43,349,225 of CM069149.1, read as the reverse complement.
ATTGGATAGAGAGCATCTGTGAACAGCAATTTTCAAGTCTTGCCAGAGATTCTCAATTGGATTTAGGTCTTTGACAGGGCCATTCTAACACATGAATATGCTTTGATCTAAACCATTCCATTGTAGCTGGCTGTATGTTTAGGGTTGTTGTCCTGCTGGAAGGTGAACCTCCACCCCAGTCTCAAGTCTTTTGCAGACTCTAACAGGTTTTCTTCCAAGATTGCCCTGTATTTGGCTCCACCCATTTTCCCATCAACTCTGACCAGCTTCCCTGTCCCTGCTGAAGAAAAGCATCCCCACAGCATGATGCTGCCACCACCATGTTTCACAGTGGGGATGGTGTGTTCAGGGTGATGTGCAGTGTTAGTTTTCCGCCACACGTAGCATTTTGCATTTAGGCCAAAAACTTCAATTTTGGTCTCATCAGACCAGAGCACCTTCCTCCACATGTTTGCTGTGTCCCCCACATGGCTTGTGGCAAATTGCAAACGGGACTTCTTATAGCTTTGTTTCAACAATTACTTTCTTCTTGCCACTCTTCCATAAAGGCCCGATTTGTGGAGTGCACGACTAATAGTTGTTCTGTGGACAGATTCTCCCACCTGAGCTGTGGATCTCTGCAGCTCCTTCAGAGTTACCATGGGCCTCTTGGCTGCTTCTCTGATCAATGCTCCTTGCCCGGCCTGTCAGCTTAGGTGGACGGCCATGTCTTGGTAGGGTTGCAGTTGTGCCATACTCTTTCCATTTGCGGATGATGGATTGAACAGTGCTCCATGAGATGTTCAAAGCTTGGGATATTTTTTTATAACCTAACCCTGCTTTAAACTTCTCCACAACTTTATCCCTGACCTGTCTGGTGTGTTCCTTGGGCTTCATGATGCTGTTTGTTCGCTAATGTTCTCTAACAAACCTCTGAGGCCTTCACAGAACAGTTGTATTTATACTGACATTAGATTACACACAAATGGACTCTATTTACTAATTAGGTGACTTCTGAAGGCAATTGTTTGCACTGGATTTTATTTAGGGGTATCAGAGTAAAGGGGGCTGAATACTTTTGCACGCCACACTTTCAGTTTTTTATTTGTAAAAAAATTTGAAAACCATGTATCATGTTCCTTCCACTTCACAATTATGTGCCACTTTGTGTTGGTCTATCACATAAAATCCCAACAAAATACATTTATGTTTGTGGTTGTAACGTGACAAAATGTGGAAAAGTTCAAGGGGTATGAATACTTTTGCAAGCCACTGTAAGTGTGCATAGGTAGTGTAGAGTTCAGGATCTTCTGGTGCATGGCTGCCTGAAAATCCCCATGCAGTGGGACATCACATCAAGTCGCACTTTGGCAGGTAGCTCTGCCAGGTACCCAATAAAACTTCTGACGTGCAGAAACATAAAAAAATATTTCAAACTGTTAAAATTATCGTACATTAATGAAAACAAGTTAATTAGCAAAAAAAAACTTAGTTAAAAAATTAACCTCACTCTGAGGGGTCATGAGCCGAAACGTCACCCATTCCTTTTCTCCAGAGATGCTGCCTGTCCCGCTGAGTTACTCCACCATTTTGTGTCTATCTTTGGTACTCAACCTTATTCCTCTCCCCCCATTTTTTTTCCCCCGGAAGTAAGTGGAGTGTCTATCCTATCCTGTCCGTGTTTCTCCAGCATAAGCGCAAGGAGATTGCTGCAACTTGACTCTTCTTCGATATGAGAAGTCACAATGGAGCGAAGCGTGAAAAATACCCTAAACAGCTGCCAGCAAGTTTGGGCTAGGGGGATCTTGCTGGCACTTGGGTGGGGAAGTGCATACATTTTGCTGTAAAATCCAAGCCAATTTTTCTCCTCTTCTGCCAACTGATGATGTGTTCTGAAGTATGTGGAGAAGACTTGGGCAGCCCAATGGTCATGCATCCGGGATAAAAGTTGGATTTGTAGCAATGATCAGACACACAGGGTTGGATTGTACCCAATCAGGACCATCCCTGCGATCGCCCCTATACTTTTCCCATGGCTGCATAGTATTTTTGCAGCTCTGCAAGATCAATCAAGCTGAGGCCTGTGTGCCACAGTTGTCCTATGAGACACAATGAGCGGTGACTAAACCTCAGGTGGCAAGTCCTGGTGACTGCTGTCAAAGAATCCAATTAATTTTTAGGTGTTGCTGATTTCAATAATGTACATAGGTTTTAAAAACTCAGAAGTTTCCATAAAACATCTTAAAGCGCAAGAATTAAGTTAGCAATGTAGATATAAAATTTAAAAAACACCATTTACCCATACTTGCCTTCTCAGTTAAGGTCAGCGACATCATTCATTCACATACACAAGACTAAGAGGTGTGTTCTGAAGTGCATTATGTCCTCAAACACCGGGAGTTTTTGTGCGCTCTCCCTGAAATTAGTGGTGATTACAGTGATAGGAAATCTAGGGTGACACAATTGCACAACAGTAGAGTTGCTGCCTTTTAGCATCAGAGGCCTGGGTTCGATCTTGACTTCGGGTGCTGTCTGTGTGGAGTTCGTACATTCTTCTTGTGACCATGGGTTTTCTCTGGGTGCTCAGGTTTCCTCCCACACACCAAAGGTTTATATATCCAGGTTTATAGGTTAATTGGCTTCAATAGGTTATAAAATTGTCCCTAGAGTGTGTAGCTTAATGCACTGGGTGATTGGTGGTCGGTGCGGACTCAGTGGGCCAAAGGGCCTGTCTCCACTTTATATCTCTAAAGTAATGTCTAAAGTCCAAAGAAGGCGATGGTATCTACTGACATAATACTTCTATCTCATTCCTGACTCCTATGTTTCAATAAGCGGGTGTAGGTCAACTTGTCACTAAATTCTATGAGAGAATCATCACTGCCAATTCCCAAAGGAATTCGGCACATGCAACCTAACGGTTTGGCCAGACCAGAATAGAGCAAATGCTTTCTATCTCGCATTATACCATCGCATTTATCTACTAAATATGTGGACACACTGGCAATGCACGCATTTAATTAATAAATACATCAAGGAGTTTTCATCCAGCTGTTAACTATACAGTTCTGGTAGAAAGTAATTGAAAGGAATCTATGACACAAGTCCCAATTTACTTGGAAATATAGTCCGTAGGCTAAAAACTGACCACATTTTGTAAACATTTTTATTGGAGAAAAAACTAGAATAATTATTTCCTTGTCATTTCATGCCACTCTGAAAATGCAACTGACTATTCTCTGCTGTGGTTCTCACTTCTCTGCTTGATTAGATTTTTTTTAATTTCCAGAACATTACACAAATTTACAGCACCATTAAACTAAGATAAGCCTGGAGTGACCATTGTCACCCCCCCTCCCTCACCCCCTGCCAGAGCAGCGAGATCTTTGATGTTCACTTTCAAGCCAAAACTCTTCTATGGTACTCAACTTTTTGTTTGACCAATGCATTCTAAAAATAATGGGACCAGCCAATGAACCTTCACCCTGTCCCCAATGCCATATACGTTGTTCTCTTTGAACTCACCAATCTATTCCAGACACCTAGAGCTCCAATTAATGCAGGTCCGCTCATCCACTGGTCCTGTCCCTCAATACCCACCACCCAAAACCAATCTCAAATATGCTTTGGGTCTTTGATTCCCCAAAATGCACAAATGAAGCCTTAACCATTACTTATTAAGGTAATGTACCTACTTTGTCGTAACTCTGCACCTACTTGTCATAACTTGTCCCTACCCCCATAAATCAAAACTGCCTTCTCCCCACCCCTAGGTCCTTACCTAATTACTACTCATTATTCCAGCCCTCAAATTCACTGTCTCGGTTTCTTCCCTAACCCTCCTCTTGACCCAGCCAGTGTCATAGCCCTTATGCAATACATTTTTGGCAGAATAAATGTGTTATACCTGTGTGCATGCCCAATTTTCATATATCAGAATGTATTTTTACTTTTGTCATTGACATTTTCTAAATTACAGTTTTGTGTAAAGCGAGCCAAAGTCCTCCTTCACCACACTGTCCACCTGACTCGCCACTTCTAGGGAACCATCCATCTGGTTTCCCAGCTCTCTCAGTTCTGCAACTCTCTCCAGGGTACTGTGTAAGTCTACCCTGGTTTGACATGCCAAAGTGCAATGCCTCACACTGATCTTTGCATTGATTCCTGTAGAATACTTCCTAGCTTGCTAACTGTTGGTTCACACAAATATAATCTATGTTCCAGCGTAGTTTTCAATTTGGCACATTTTTATAGTTTGCTTAAAAACCTAAGTATCTTCCATGTACCACACTACCCTGTGCTATGGATAACAGGTATCTGGTAAGGAGTCGTGTCAAAGATTATTCCGGAAAATAAAGGCTCATAATGTAGGAGGTAACGTACTGGCTTGGAGAAGGATTGACAGGAAACAGAGAATAGGTATAAATCAGTCTGTTTGGTTGATGTTGAGCGACATAGAGTTATACAAAAACTCTTTAGATTCTGGAGTAGTTCCTGAGGATTGGCGGGTAGCAAATGTAACCCCTCTTTTTAAGAAGGGAGGGAGAGAGAAAACGGGGAATTACAGACCAGTTAGTCTAACATCGGTAGTGGGGAAACTGCTAGAGTCAGTTATTAAAGATGGGATAGCAGCACATTTGGAAAGTGGTGAAATCATTGGACAAAGTCAGCACGGATTTACGAAAGGTAAATCATGTCTGACGAATCTTGTGGAATTTTTCGAGGATGTAACTAGTAGCGTGGATAAGGGAGAACCAGTGGATGTGGTATATCTGGACTTCCAGAAGGCTTTCGACAAGGTCCCACATAAGAGATTAGTATACAAACTTAAAGCATACGGTATTAGGGGTTCAGTATTGATGTGGATAGAGAACTGGCTGGCAAACAGGAAGCAAAGATTAGGAGTAAACGGGTCCTTTTCACAATGGCAGGCAATGACTAGTGGGGTACCGCAGGGCTCAGTGCTGGGACCCCAGCTATTTACAATATATATTAATGATCTGGATGAGGGAAATTGAAGGCAATATCTCAAGTTTGCGGATGACACTAAGCTGGGGGGCAGTGTTAGCTGTGAGGAGGATGCTAGGAGACTGCAAGGTGACTTGGATAGGCTGGGTGAGTGGGCAAATGTTTGCAGATGCAGTATAATGTGGATAAATGTGAGGTTATCCACTTTGGTGGCAAAAACAGGAAAGCAGACTATTATTTAAATGGTGGCCGATTAGGAAAAGGGGAGATGCAGCGAGACCTGGGTGTCATGGTACACCAGTCATTGAAGTAGGCATGCAAGTGCAGCAGGCAGTGAAAAAAGCGAATGGTATGTTAGCTTTCATAGGAAAAGGATTTGAGTACAGGAGCAGGGAGGTTCTACTTCAGTTGTACAGGGTCTTGGTGAGACCACACCTGGAGTATTGCGTACAGTTTTGGTCTCCAAATCTGAGGAAGGACATTATTGCCATAGAGGGAGTGCAGAGAAGGTTCACCAGACTGATTCCTGGGATGTCAGGACTGTCTTATGAAGAAAGACTGGATAGACTCGGTTTTTACTCTCTGAATTTAGGAGATTGAGAGGGGATCTTATAGAAACTTTCAAAATTCTTAAGGGGTTGGACAGGCTAGATGCAGGAAGATTGTTCCCGATGTTGGGGAAGTCCAGGACAAGGGGTCACAGCTTAAGGATAAGGGGGAAATCCTTTAAGACCGAGATGAGAAAGACTTTTTTCACACAGAGAGTGGTGAGTCTCTGGAACTCTCTGCCACAGAGGGTAGTTGAGGCCAGTTCATTGGCTATATTTAAGAGTGAGTTGGATGTGGCCCTTGTGGCTAAGGGGATCAGAGGGTATGGAGAGAAGGCAGGTACGGGATACTGAGTTGGATGATCAGCCATGATCATATTGAATGGCGGTGCAGGCTCGAAGGGCTGAATGGCCTACTCCTGCACCTAATTTCTATGTTTCTATGTTTACAGCATGGAAACAGGTCTTTCGGTTCAACCTGCCCACACCGGCCAATATGTCCCTGCTATTTTAGTCCCACCTGCCTGCGTTTGGCCCATAATCCCTCTAAGCCTACCCTATCCCTGTACCTTTTCCAGCTTGACAACATATTTCCTATAATTTGATGCCCAGAACTGAGCACAATACTCTAAATGCGGCCTCACCAACGCCTTATATAACTGCAACATGACCTCCCAACTTCTATTCTCAATACTCAGACTGATGAAGGCCAATGTGCCAAAAGCCTTTTTGACCACCCCATCTACCTGCAACACCACCTTCAAGGCAATATGTACCTGCGCTCCTGGCTCCCTCTGCTCTATAACACCATAACGCTTTGAGTGCTCAAATATTTTCTAATTATTTAAATAGTTTTAACAATTATATCAAAACTGTTAAAGAAGGAACTGTAGATGCTGGAGAATCGAGGGTACACAAAAAGCTGGAGAAACTCAGCGGGTGCAGCAGCATCTAAGGAGCGAAGGAGATAGGCGACGTTTCGGGTCGAGACCCTTCTTCAGACTGTTATATCAAAACTGTTGTTCGTAATGTTTCTGATGACACAAAGATAGATAAGAAATAGGTTGTGAAGAGAACAAATAGATTACAAAGGGGCATGGTTGGAATAAGCAAATGGACAAAACTCTTGCTGTATAATCATCTGGCACATTGTATACATAAGGCAAATGACATTGTCAAATTAACATTTGAAGATGTAACCATGAAAAATTCACTAAAATGTAATATTGTAAGTGGAACTTCAATTTCCAGTATCAGCAGGTTGTATTGGCATTTATAACTGACACAATTCACATGTATGTTCCATCCAAAAAAATCAATTTACCGTAACATACTCCCAGATCTACAAATTGAATACACAGAATTCATCTCAATTTGGAAACTTAAGGGATTTAAATTCTTGGAATTGCAAAGTAAATTAAGCAAATATGCAAGTGACACAGATTAATTTAATATGCAATGGATATTTAATTTTTGGGTATTTAATTATCTGACACATGGGAAACCTTTTCATGTTTAATAGCCTCCGTTTCTTAGAATTTCAGTTTGCCCAATATGATTTGCACCCACCGTCCTACGGAGAGAAATCCTATTTCCCCATATCCTCAGAATTTGAAGCACTTGAAAACATTGGTGAGATTCGGCAGACTTTGAAGACACAAGAGACTGTAGATGCTGGAATCTTGAGCAAAAATACAAACTGCTGGAGGAACGCATCATCTGTAGGATCTTAGTGTTCAAGTTCATAATTCCTTCAAAAATGGCAACACAGGTCAATAGGTAGGCGAAGAAGGCATTTGGAATGCTTGCCTTTATGGGCCAAGGCATTGAGCTTAAGAATTAGGATGTCATGTTACAGTTGTATAAAACATTGGTCAAGCCACACTTGGAGTATTGAATACAGTTTTGGTTGTTGCATTATAGGAAAGATGTGGGAGCTTTAGAATGAAAGTGGAAGAGATTAAAGGGCCTGTCCCACTGTATGAGGTAACTCGAGTTCTCCCGCGTTTCCCCTGATTCGAACTCGGAGAATTATGGTAATCCTGTTCGTAGGTACTCGGGGCTCTCGTGGACATTTTTCACAGTGCTGAAAAAACTTCACGAGTTACTGCATTTCCCGAGTACCTGCCGTTAGCATTACGAGACATCGACGAGCTCCGACATAACCGCTACGTACATTCTACGTACTTACCACGAGTTTGATTTTTTTTCAACTCGGGAGAGCTCTTGAATTACCTCGTACAGTGGGACAGGCCTTTTACCAGGATGTTGCCTGGAAAGGAGGTCCTTAATTTCACTCAAGTGTAGGAGGCTGATGGACGATCTTATAGAGGTTTGAAGATTAAGAGGGGCATAGTTAGGGTGAATTTTTCCAGGGTATTCCAGTTTATAATTAGAAGTTTAGAGGGGTAGGGGAGAAATGTAACGGGGATCTAAGGGGCAATTTTTCACACGGAGGATGGTGTATAAATGGAATGACCTGCCAGGAAAAGTTGTGAGGCATTGAAACTATAAAATATAATAGACGTGTTTAGACAGGTACAGATTTGAAAGAGTTAAAGAAATATGGGCCTAATGTGGGAAAAGGCGATCACCGGTATATTGATCGGCCTCATGACCAGCATAGACAAGCTGGGCTGAAGGCCTGTTTATCTGTTGTATGGCTCCATGATTCTACAAGGAATAATAGTGTTTGTTTCCGAATACTGTTTCTTCGAGCAATATGTTGATGCACTAGTTAAAGAGCTTTTATCAGTAAGCAACTGGTGGACTTACTGGGTACTTTGCACATAGGCAACATACTTCTAAATTTCTGAACCTTCAGGAATGATGCAGCCCTGTACTCGGGTGATATTACTTGTCCACAATTCTACTTGGCAAAGGTCCGCTTGCCTGAAGTACATAAATGGATCTTAACCAGAGAGTCGATGTCTGTTTTCACACTGAGAGATTCAACCTTAATAGGGTCATATGCGGGGAGCCCAAGACATCCACCTGCTTCAAGGAAGATTCTTCCTAAACCTCATCCTTGGTGTTTGCACCTCGCGTTCCCCCATCCCCTATCATCATCTCCCCATCACCTCACCTTCAATTAATTTCCTGATACACTTCGATTTTATCTCCACCCTCCGTGAAAACAGGAGGCAAAGTTGAAATGACTTTTGTGCAGGTTTACAAGTGGCCTTGGGCTTCATTTGTTGTAGAATATCAAAGAATGTAGTCCTGTTCCAAGTGGCTTCTTCTCAGCTGTCAAATAATTTCTGAACTGCCAGGTTTTTAGTAGCTGTGCAGTTGCAGGATCATATACAAATTCATCAATGTCTTCCATAAATTTTACCGGTTGCTAATATTTGTCAATTAATATTCCTGCATTAAAAATTCAAGACATTACAAAACATAAAATTTGGGTTTTACTAACATTCATTAAGTTTTTACACATACATGGATTAATATGAAGCTCTGTGCGTATATTGCCCACCTCAAAATATGTTTGCATATCCTTGACCTGCATGTAGTTAGGTTATATGTCCGTGTTTTGTTTGAATCATACCCTTGACTATTCCTGTACTATCTCTGAGGCCAAGCCCGGCATTGATCTTGTGTAACCTGTATCGTAGTTGTTGTGTCTTTCAGATTTATATTTCTTTTGTTCTTTTGTATCTCCACAATTTGTGTTTTGTTTCAGAATCATTTTGTAATTCTCCCCAAAATAAGAAAGAAGCATAGGGCATTCAAAGCAGATATCATTGAAACGGCATCCCTTGGTATATGACCAAGCATTCTTACAGCAAGATTTTTCACAAAATGGCTGTTTTGTCTGCATAGCCATTTTGTGGGTCTGCTGTGGCTGCCAGGGCGGCTAACAGAGATTAGCCGATTTGTGCTATAGGGCACAAATCGGCAGCTTATAATTCCTGGATAGAACCCAGATGCTGTAGTCGAGGAGCTGACCTTGGGCTAAGGCCATTAACTGTTCTTTTGCAGCATACAAATACATTGGCAGGTGCGTTAGTCCCAAACTCTCGAACAGAATGTCACAGACGCGAATCTCATGCATCAGACTATAAAATTATTTTCACATTTTAACATTTACTATTTTAAAATGTATTTTATTATCCCCTTGTAGATTTTTCTATAAAAAATGAATAAACATTTCATGGGTTGAGCCTTCCCTTGCACTGCAGTTTCTCCCTCGAGAAAGATGCAGCCAAATGAAAATATCGCTTGGCATCGGCAGTTGCCAACCAACAGGAACAGGGCATAAGAGCTGCAGCATCTGAAAGACATGAAGATGTCTCCGTAGCAAATTGCAGTGTTCATAAAGGTCTGTGCATGTGCAACAGAAACAATTTTTAAACAATTTTTGCAAATCTACAATATTTGATTATATTGCTTGTCTTAATCACACAATTTACAGGGGCAATGTTCTCAAAAGGAAACTATCATTATTTAAGGGAGATGATGGCATTAATTTTGCACAGTGACGTTATCTTGTGGTAATGAAACATTGCCATGTGACTTGCATCATTGTGCCATGTCTTTATGATTATAAGCCAAATGATTTTGGAATAATTCTCCTGAAAATCCAAATTTAACACATCTAAACATTCTCATTTAAATAGTCACAGTCAGTACAAGTAAACAGTGTCAAATTTTCTCCAGTCATATTTTTCATTACAAGCTCTGGAGAATACTGTGTATTTTCCGTGCATAAATCCCTGGTAATACCAGTTTGGAGTACTTTTGCAGCCTTGGGCTCCGAATTAAAGAATTTAATTCATGCTAAAACAAAGGTACAGGTAACAATTATTATGGAATGGTGCCAGATAGGATGATATTCCTGCACCTTTTCAAGGCCGAGGAGGTACAATAAAGTTAGAAAGTGGGGTCCATTTATAAAAACAAATATTTTTGTTTCACTAATTATATTACTGGTAGAGAATGATGGTGGGGCCAGAAACAAATCTCTGTCTCCGAAGGGGCAAAAGGCAAAACAATTTGGAATTTATGTTTTCGTACATTTTGTGTAATTCTGTCTTCACATCACTTTTAATTCTGTCACCATCTGATATTTGGTTTGAAATTATATTTTATTTCTGGTCATTTGGATCTCTTGAGAGTAAACCTTGTTGGTAACAGAACTTCTGGAGAGATAAGAATTGTTTCTTCAATTTCAGAACTACACAGAGGGCAGTGAAGACAGTTTCTCAAGATCTAGAGTGTGTACCGTCAATAAGATCTTAGTCCAAATATTTTAAACATGTGGTCTAATTCATTTTTAGTAGTTCCATCTTTACCATACTGTGTTTTGATGGGATATGGTGTCCCATATCTTGAGTCTGAAGGTCACATAGGCCACTTAAATGCAGGTTTAAATCATGTGGCCTCGTGCTCGAATAGTCTTAGCCAAATATGAACCGATAACTCGTACTTGTGAATCAAATCTAAGAGAAAGACGTCGGGTCCCCGTCAGATATTAATTTTTAGTTTCATTGTAGAGATACTGCAAGGAAACAGGCTTTTGGCCCGCCAAGTCCGCGTCTTTTAAATAAATCAAAGGCGGTGGCATTGTTTGAGCACAAGAAGCTGCATATGATATATTTTCAATGCTTATTAACTGGACCACCAGTGAGCCATTTATTAGAAACAGTTTTGCACTTGCAATGAAGATAGACACAAACTGCTGGAGTAACTCAGTGGGACGGGCAGCATCTCTGGATAGAAGGAATGTGTGACGTTTCCAGTCGAGACCCCTTCATCAGACTGAGGCAGTCTGAGTCGTTGATTTACTCCAGCATTTTGTGTCCATCTTCGGTGTAAACTAGCATCTGTAGTTCCTTCCTACACTTCTTGCACTTGCATTGGTTGGGGGGGATCTTTGTGCCTCCCATAGTCTTTTTCCTTTTCCATCACGTGGCTTCATAGGGGCTGTCAGTTTCACAGAGTTCTTGTGTTTGGGTATTGATACATGTCAGGTGTTGAGTGATTTACCCACAGGAATGATTTAGTGATGAGTACATTGTATCGCAATGCATACATCACACCATCGCATGCGATTTCTCAGATTGGGGAAAACTATTGTATCTGAAACCACTTACCATACTCGGAACTCTGTGGACCATAATTGTACTACCAAGGACTTGTGTTTTTCTAAATATTAAAAAAAGTTTAAAATTCTGTTGTTGAAGTAAGGAAACAACAGGAGCAGTTTGTAAACAATAGTTTCCCAAAGCAGGATTCTTACATTATAATGAGCAAACTAATGCTCACTGTGTATCCATGAGCATCTGAATCTTGTATAAATTGGAGCCTTGACTTATAATGGCAGTCTATAAGATTCTCAGGTGATCTATGATAGATGCAAGCACATAAGCACATGAATTTCATTATCCATCTCACTCCATATGTTACAAGCTGCCAACCAAGTAATGTTATAAAAGCTTGATTGTTTTTTAATCCAAAAAAAATCTTCCATGAATATAATTTCTTTTATAACCACCAAAATGTGCATCTATTGTGATCACAGATACAGGAAAATTTCAAGCTTTTTTTAAACTAGTTTTATTTATCATTGAAACTTGAAAACTTTTAAATCAATACTTTTATATCATAAAATGCACTCAGAAATGGTGTCAGTCGTTGTAAGGTGAAAACAATGGAACTGTTAGCTAAAAATTGCAACAGAGACCGGCTATAAACATGGTAATAAATTTGCAACCAGATGAGGAAATACGGGAATTACATGAAAGTTGAATCATGTCAGTGGCAGCAGAGAGTTGTGATGGAAGTTTCGATGAATCAACATAAAAGTTCAAGGTAATCTGGGCCCACATGCAAATGGTAAATGACACACAATTGTACTTGACTTGTTATATTTAATGTTGTCTAAACGCAGTGTTTATGCTGTTATTTTGGTACGTTTCAAAGGGATGCTGAGTTGAAACATCTGGAGAGGGGGAGGGGGCAGGTGGTGCAGATGTTTACAGTGGGTGATTGAATGGAAATGCTCCAGGGCTCACTATCGGGGCTCCAATTGTTTCTAATTTTCATCAGTGACTTGGATTCAGAAATACATTATAAAACATTGAGAGTTACTGATTATGTTACACAAAGCAATTATTTTGAAGGATGAAGTGCCCTGATTGCAGGCTGCATTTAAGATGTAGGAGTGCCCAAGCAAATTATAGAAATGCAATGCAGGTAAGTTTAATGTAAGGCAATTCATCATAAATTGTGTTGAAAGAGATCAGAATACCTTAGATGATTCCACACCCGATATGTCAAAACAATATATAGCATCAATCAACAAAACCGATAAAGTGATGAATAAAGCAAACATTTAGGTGCTGAGAGTCATGCAAACAAACGACAAGGGTTCCTCTGAATTATCCAAAAACGTTAGGGACTGAAAGGGAAGTATCTGAGGGATAATCTTATGCAAAATGCAAATGATGGGATAAAGATTAATGCAGACTTTTACTATTATCTAATGTGGGAATATGGCAAAGTAATGTAATTCAAAGCAGCAACAGCATAGAATGAGATTTTGGAGTTCTTTTCTGATGTAACTGATCAACGCTTAGACACTATTTGGGAAGGGAAGTGCAGATTTCTCCTGCTTCCAACTCTACGACCATGTTTTAACCCAGATTCGCTACCATAGCCACGTTTGTTTTCTTGGTACTTGCCCATGTCTCCCTATTCTACATTTTCCTTGATCATCTCTTTTGATTTCCCGTTTGACACCTTCCCCTTCCTTATCACTGAGTCACCCTCTCCCCTAACTTTCAGTCTGAAGAAGGGTCTCAACCTGAAATGTCACCCATTCCGTCTCTCCAGAGATGCTGCCTGTCCCGCTGATTTACTCCAGCAGTTTGTGCCTATCAACACTTAGACACGGTTGGGAAAAGAGTCCATGGGATTATTAAATATATAATAAACTGTAACAATATTCAAGTTTTGGAAACTTAGTACCTTTCTAAAGGTACGTATGTTTATTCTGAGGCTATAGCCTCTGGTCCTAGACTCTCCCACTAGTGGGAACATCCTTTCCACATCCACTCTATCCAGACCTTTCACTATTCGGTAACTTTCAATGAGGTTCCCTCTCATCCTGTTAAACTCCATCAAGTACAGGCCCAGTGTGTCAAATGCTCATCATATGTCAACCCAAATATCCCCAGGATCACTCCCGTAAACCTCCTATGGATCCTCTCCAATGCCAGCACATCCTTCGGCTTTTGCAAAATCGACATCATGTATCAAAATAAGTTATCAATACAGGATTTGGTAATGTATTGGAGAATGCCTTTCAGCTTACTACATGAGTGAAACTATGAATTGGTGAAGTTGTGTTACAAGATAGAGAACCCGTGCTCTTCCATATCTGAATCGCTTAGTGAACTAACCCTTTGCACTTTGAAGTCTTCTTACGTTTTATTAAAAATTCTGGATGTTGACTGTTTTGATAAAGAAGCAGAATCACAGTGAAGAGTTATGTAGTTCTAGATTCCATGCCAACATAAAACAATCTTATCAGAGACATATCAAATATGCTAAAAACTGAAAATAAGTCTCTTAAATTATGATCAAACCTGTTACAGATTTAAATAATTACTGGAATTCTATTTTTAATTTTATGCATTACCAAGATAAATTGGTTATCTTTGCTAAGTCAAAAAGATCCACCGCATCAGATTTTGATGATAGTTTTATTGAAGCCAGATGCTCTCTGCATTGTAATTAATGTTTTTGCTTTGTGCTGTAATTGCTAGTGCCATGCGATGGAGCCCCTAATGTAACTGTGCTCCCCCATCAAGTGCTGTTGTTCTCAACTCATGGTATTAGAGATCCAGATGTTAAATATTTAGCCCTGAAAGGGTTCAGAAATGAACACATATCTCAGTACTTCATGGAAAACTACAAATGACCAAAAGAAAACGTTGATAATTTAGATATAGAAACTTTAAACTGAGGAAGAAAAGACACAGCTTTAATAGCTGAACGCTGTTGAAACTTACCAGATATCTCTTTCTTCATTGCAAGCCTCATAAGTATTTTGTGGCATTTGTGTGCAGTTCAGAGTGGTGAATATTGCCCTCTGGTGGGCAATGTTTGCATACACTGTTCTGGGCGATTCAGCAAATGTTGATGTATGATTGTAGAATTGGTCCAAATAACCATACTTGTGAACCTTTGGATTTGGATATCCCTGAGACAAGTGAAAACTTTGCATTTAAGGAAATACTTATCATTAGCTGTGTGCAAAGTAATAATGATAATTACATTTCACTGATGTTTGGAGATGTAAGCTTCTGCTTCATGTCAATGCAACTATCAGACTGCAGGCAATTCCTTTCACTGGAGTTGCTAATGCCTTCTTAACACAGTGGGGCCACTCAGTAACATGGTGTTCAGCCTTCAGTCACCAGAGCCCCAGTAATTTCCATATATCACCAGAGGCTCTGGGGCAAACTCAGAAAATTGCCCAGTACTTAAACAGCACTCATAGACGGTAGTCTTTTTGACATATTAACCATTGCATATTGAAATATATAATAAATTGTGTGACTGTGCCTGCGACCAGTTGCTCCTATCTGTTCCAAACTCTTATTTCTAGACCTTGTGAAATGTTTATAAGAATGTAACCATTGGTCAGTCACCATCTGAGGCACATGAAACAAAATTAATGTTTCATATTTGCATGTTTGCTGTAAACATAATTAGCTTCACTCTCGACATGAAATTGCACTATGCACTGTTTATCCCAATGTCAATGAACATTACCGGTTTACAGTGTAACACTGATTTTCGTTGAACTTATTGAAGTAAGTTGCCTTTATTCATAATAAAAGAGCTTGTAGCAGCATCAATTCACTTGTCAGTGCATTAGAAACTTGTTTGCTCATTGAAACTATTAAATTCCAAGTTTCTAATTGTCTGTATGTTTATTTGAAGTATAAAGTTTTCCTTTCTGCTGTGGCATTTCAAATTCCCATGTAATTACTTTTGTTACTTATCTTAGCCTTGGATTTTGCAGTCTGTTGAAATAAAGCCATTCTTTTGAGAACTGAACCTATCGGCTATTTGATGAAATTGAGGTCATTAGTAGCCATGGGTTCAATAGCAATTGTCTGAGTGGTCTGATCAGTATGCCTCAGACTTGGCTTTGATGATCTGATCTTTGCTTTGGCTCTCTGACCGGTTACCACAACCACATCACCTGCTTGTGCTGGGTGAAATCTTCCAGCATGCTTGGAGGTCATTTTCATTTAAGCTACAATTTTACTTGCACATGTGAATTTCAGGCATTCGGCAAATATTTGATAGAATCTGTTCATCTATCTGTTTATTACAGTGTTATCGTGATTAAAAAAGTGCCAAAGATGCAGGGCAGTAAAATCTTAATATATATGATATAATGTAATCACTAATTGGCTTGCATCCTTCTGTCTTTGTGTTCCAAACTTACAGCTAGCTTTCAGCTTTTTCTATGGCTTCACATTAAAGTACTCTTCTGAATTCTGTAAATGTTTAAAAAGACCCTGTGTGATGCAAGAGGTTCTCAAGTCTTCCGTCTCCAACTTTTTCCAACCTCCAAGATGTTGCTTGTTTCAAATCTGACCTGATTTTTGTTTGATATATGAGCTGAACAATACTTGAGATAGGATGATACTCCTAGTAAGACCAATTTTATTATTCATGCTCATATTCAACAGTGAGGTGGCTAACCCAATGCATGCAATAGTCCAGTGATAAGTGCATGTCCCTGCGCCTTGCCATTGCGACCTGCATTTCTCATCAGCAACTTACATAGAATCTCGGGTACACAAAAAGCTGGAGAAACTCAGCGGGTGCAGCAGCATCTAAGGAGCGAAGGAGATAGGCAACGTTTCGGGCCGAAACCCTTCTTCAGACATAGAATCTCATTTGCTTAAGACAAGTTGCCGGAGGATCAGAATGTAAAAAATAGGTTTTGCAAAACTATGCAAAACTACAACCTTCCAACCAGCTTTTATGCCTCAGGAATTATAACAAGGAACTTATGGAGCTATAGCAACAATAATTTTCTTTCAGTCTATATTTCTCATAAGAAATTTATGTAATTTGTCATGAATTTCAGTTCATTCATTTTACTGCAGAAAAAATCGTGGAACAGTTAGTCCATGTTCCTGATAGCGAGCACCATTTACCAAAAGCATTCAGTTGAATATGATGAACAGCCTGTGTTCAAAACGTTTTGTTTAAGATATCATCCAAACTCCTTCAAATACTTAATTCTCACAAAGTAAATCACCTCTATTTTACTAAAGATCCATGACATTAAACAATATTAACATGTAATTTTAGTTTCAACGATTATTTGTTCGAGTTACAGTTTATTAACATATTCCATTTTCAAGACATAATACTGCAGAATAATCCAGACGCTCTTGATTTTCACTTGAACCAGTAACTTCAAACCTAAGAAATATTGTCTTTAATAATTATATGGATAATCAAAAACATAACTGAACATCATGCATAACAATGAGTCTACCTGCTGCACAGCACTTAATCCCTACTTCTACTCAGGACCAATACTTTGATTAAAAATAGATTATACAATATTATAAGTCAAGTTGCATCTTAACCAGTTTTGTCTAATAAAGAAAGCATGTTTAAAAAATGAATTATTTGCATATTTCTGCAGTGTTGTTTTCCCAAACAATGCAGGGAAATATGAATAATTAATTTTAAAACAATTTTCTTTATTGGACAAAACTGAATCAGATATGACATGAATTGTACTTTTGTATAGTGTCATTTTGCAACACACGTTGCAGGACCTTGTTAAATCTTTTCCTTAGAGTTACACACCATGCTGACCTGGACCTATATCAGAATTCCTTCATTGTGCTGGGTCAAATTTCTTTAACAGGATACCCACCAGCTCTGTGGAGTATCTTTACTACAAATGTTGCAGCAGTTTAAGAAAACGATTCAGACCACCTACAGTGCCCTCCATAATGTTTGGGACAAAGACCTATCATTTATTTGTTTGCCTCTGTATTCCACAATTTGAGATTTGTAATAGAAAAAATCACATGTGGTTAAAGTGCACATTGTCAGATTTTAATAAAGGCCATTTTTATACATTTTGGTTTCACCATGTAGAAATTACAGCAGTGTTTATACATAGTCCCCCCCATTTCAGGGCATCATAATGTTTGGGACACAGCAATGTCATGTAATTGAAAGTAGTCATGATTAATATTTTGTTGCATATCCTTTGCATGCAATGACTGCTTGAAGTCTGCGATTAATGGACATCACCAGTTGCTGGGTGTCTTCTCTGATGATGCTCTGTATTGCAGCCATCTTTAGCTTATGCTTGTTTTGGGGGCTAGTTCCTTTCAATTTTCTCTTCAGTATATAAAAGGTTTGCTCAATTGGGTTCAGATCGGGTGATTGATTTGGCCACTCAAGAATTGACCATTTTTTAACTTTGAAAAACTCCTTTGTTGCTTTAGCAGTAAGTTTGAGATCATTGTCTTGCTGTAGAATGAACCGCCGGCCAATGAGTTTTGAGGCATTTGTTTGAACGTGAGCAGATAGGATGTGTCTATACACTTCAGAATTCATTATGCTACTACAGAAGTTGTATCATCAATGAAGATAAGTGAGCCAGTACCTTCAGCAGCCGTACATGCCCAGGCCATATCACCCCAACCACCGTGTTTCACAGATGAAGTGGTATGCTTTGGATCTTGGGCAGTTCCTTCTCTCCTCTATACTTTGCTATTGCCATCACTCTGATATAAGTTAATCTTCGTCCCATCCGTCCACAAATCCTTTTTCCAGAACTGTGGTTGCTCTTCTAAGTATTTCTTGGCAAACTGTAACCCGGCCATCCTATTTTTGCGGCTAACCAGTGGTTTGCAAATTGCAGTGTAGCCTCTGTATTTCAGTTCATGAAGTCTTCTGCGGACAGTGGTCATTGACAAATTAAAATCTTAGTCCTGAAGAATGTTTCTGATCTGTCAGACAGGTGTTTGGGGATTTTTTCTTTACTATAGAGTGAATTCTTCTGTCATCAGCCGTGGAGGTCTTCCTTGGCCTGCCAGTCCCTTTGCAATTAGTAAGCTCACCAGTGCTCTGTCTTCTTAATGATGTTCCAAACCGTTGATTTTGGTAAGCCTAAGGTTCGGCTGATGTCTCTAACAGTTTTATTCTTGTTTCTCAGTCTCACAATGGCTTCTTTAGCTTTCATTGGCACAACTTTGGTCCTCATATTGAATAACAGCAATAAAAGTTTCCAAAGGTGATGGAAAGACTGGAGGAAAGACTAGGTGCTGAGAGCTCTCTTATACTATCGCAATCACAATAATACTTTATTAGCCAAGTATGTTTTGCGACATACAAGGAATTTCATTTGTCAAGCCAGTCATACAAATAAAAAGCAACAGAACACACAAAACACATTTTAACATAAACTCCACATTCCTCACTGTGATGGAAGGCAAAAAAAAGTTCAATCTCTTCCCTTAGCTCTCCCGTGGTCGGGGGCCTCGAGCTCTCCGTTAATGGGATGATCTACACTCCCGTAGCCGGAGGCGTTTTGGGCCCTCCGCGTCGGGGCGATCCAGCTCCTGTATGTCAGCTCCTCCGCGCAGGGTGATCGAACCACATGTCGGGGCTGGTCGATCCTCTGCGTTCGTCAGAGCTCCCGACTAGCCTCTCTCTCTCTCTCTCTCTCTCTCTCTCTCTCTCTCGACTGCGAGATCGTGATGGTAAGTCCGCAGGCCGCTGTTGGAGCAATCCCAGGCAAGGGATCAGCTCCGATATTGAGTCCGCACCCCACAGTGGGGCCCAAGGTCAGTCCGAGGAGACCTGCAGCTCCATCGATGATAGGCCGCAAAGCGACCAGAGACGCGACCCGGAAACATTGCGTCTCCGGCAGGGTAAGTTTACCCCCCCCCCCGACCTCCACATAAAACAAACCGGAGAACATTTACACAAACTTATAGAACGCACTAAAAATTTAAAAAAGATGAAAAACCAAACAGACTGCATTAAGGAGGCAATTAAACGCACCTGAGCAATTACATATGCCTGTGAAGCCATGTGCACCAAAGATTATGTTGCCCTGAAACGGGGGGCTATGTATAAACACAGCTGTAATTTCTACATGATGAAACCAAAATGTACAAAAATGGCCTTCAATAAAATCTGACAATGTGCACTTTAACCACATGTGATATTTTCTATTACAAATCTCAAATTGTGGAGTACAGAGGCAAATAAATAAATGATGGGTCTTTGTCCCAAACATTATGGAGGGCACGGTATGTGATAGGTTACTATTTTATCTGGAGATGGAAACCTGATCAATTTAAATAATGCTGTGGTTAATTTGATATGTCAACGTTAGCAAAACCACAGGAGTAATAATTATGGTAAAAATATGTGTGAAGGAAAATAAATCAAAGTTACACATTTGTGGCTGCCGTTAATTTTAGCTGTGAGGTTATATAATAGATCACTTTTATAATTCAAAGTGACTACTTCTCACCCTCAGTTTGTATATTTTATTGTGTAGCAGGATGATGAATATTCTGCAGTGCACCTTTTTTTGATAACCTATCATCTTTTTTTGTTAACTTAATGACACATTTTATTACATCAACTTTTAAAGCTTTTTTCTATCGCAATTTTCTGTAGCCATGGAAGAGTCCGTTTGGAATGGGCAATAAATCCAAGCCTTGCTACCAACAGCTGATTGAATAAAACAAGTCGATTTAATTTCATAATCACAAACCGTGGGTTACATTTCTGACTTTGAGTCGTCGCTTTGAGAAATAGCTTAATCAGATTACAATAGCATTGCTGCCTCTGTTACACCAACAGCTGCAGCCTAATTCATATTTGAGGGCTCAGCTTTGAGTTGCAAACTATTATAGAGATGCCAACTTGCTCATTATCATGCTAGGGCTTTGCAAATTTAGGAGCAGTTTACCATTATCAGCAGCATGTGATGTGTCAAGATAGACACAAAAAGCTGGAGTAATTCAACAAGACAGGCAGCATCTCTGGAGAGGAATAGCCGGCGTTTCGGGTCGAGACCCTTCTTCAGACTGAGATTCAGGGGAGTGGGAAACGAGAGATATACAAAGGTACAGAACAAATGAACCTTGATCTTGCAATTAGTTTAAAATCTCAGCTGATGCGGATGAAGTTAGGTTTTATTGTCGATGTACCAAACTGAAATGTGACGGCATTGATCTGCATTCAGTGTAATTTATGTCTGCTAATTAAAACTTTTAATAATATTTTCATGAGGGAGATAGATAAAATATATTTATGTAAACTTCCAATCTTAAAAATAGATTTTGGAATCCAATTCAATCTTAGAAGTTGGGAAAAGTGATTGTGTAAAAACCTGTCCACATAAATAATATTGGGTGCTCCATTAATTCATTGAAAGGTTCACTTGTATGAAAGGTTTTAAGAAGTAAAGCGCATTTGAGATTTGACAAACACCTGTAACTAAAACTCGATGTTTAAGATCCCTTAAACATGTCAGTCCTGCACTGAGAAACTAGAATTTACTTCCTGGCAAGTAGTCGCTAAGGCTGCAAAATTTTTTAATTCAAGATGTTTTGGGTGGGAGGTTGTTCCTCTTTTTATTTTAAAGTTGTGCCATGCTCATTTAGGATTTTTTTAAAAAATATCTCCTAGACAATTGCATTTTTACTTGGTGTTCTTTTACAAATTAGAATTCTTAAAATTCTATGAGAATTTGTCGAGTCGCTTTCTGTAGTGACCAAAGATTGTATTGAATACTGTGAATGTTAGCTGCTTCTTGATAAGATAATGCATACTCTGGATACTGTACTCCACTTGCATGTTAAGAAGGTTGTGTGTTTACAGGTATAAACCGGTCAACACCATGCCTATCCTGTACCATATCCTGTGTGGAATTCTCTGCCACAGAAGGTAGTTGAGGCCAGTTCGTTGGCCATATTTAAGAGGGAGTTGGATGTGGCCCTTGTGGCTGAACGGATCAGAGGGTATGGAGAAAAGGCAGGTACAGGATACTGAGTTGGATGATCAGCCATGATCATATTGAATAGTGGTGCAGGCTCGAAGGGCCGAATGGCCTGCTCCTGCACATAATTTCTCTGTTTCTATGTTTCTATATACACTCAGAAGCATGTCTGGAGTCTTATTCCTGAGAAACCAAAATATTTATTTTACATTTCACATTTCTCTCATAAGCCCACGCATATGCCAATTTTATTTTGCTTTCCATGCAATAATTTAAATGAAATATCAATTTCCTGAACTTCCTGTATTGACTGCCATGTTCTGTAATTCTGTAATCATGGGGCAGTATGGTGGCGCAGCGGTAGAGTTGCTGCCCACAGCGCTTTCAGCACCAGAGACCCGGGTTCGATCCTGACTACGGGTGCTGTCTGTATGGAGTTTGCACATTCTCCCTGTGACCGCGTGGATTTTCTCCGATAACTTCGGTTTCCTCCCACACTCCAAAGACGCACTGGTTTGTAGGTTAATTGGCTTGGTATAAATGTATATTGTCCCTAGTGTGTGGATAGTGTTAAATGCGGGGGATCGCTGGTCAGCATGGACTCGGTGGGCCGAAGGGCTTGTTTCCGCACTGTATCTCTAAACTAAACTACCCTCTGTTGCTTTTCTTCTAGCATGAGATAGCATGAGCCTTCTGCTGAGGACTTCTGATTCAATAGATATAGAGAGTCCGTGGGCAAAGTTTATGCTATGAACAATGCAAACTATTTAACACTTAGGAGAAAAACGTTGCTATTGTGTTACCGGCAATTGATGTAGTCACCACAGAAACATCCTCTGGTTTTCCTGATATTTTGTGAAATATGATGACACTCAATATACTGTGGCATTTATGCTGGACATGGTTCGTGCTTTATTTTCACTTGCTGTATCCAATGAGATTGTTCTTGAGAAAGGAGATGATGAGGTGGCAATTATCAATACAACAATTAGAGAGTGTTATCTATAAGGAGAGGTCGGACAAACCTGAGTTTTTCTCTGGAGTGTCAAACAATGAATAGAGACCTGGGGTACACAAAAAGCTGGAGAAACTCAGCGGGTGCAGCAGCATCTAAGGAGCGAAGGAGATAGGCGACGTTTCGGGTCGAGACCCTTCTTCAGAATGAATAGAGACCTGATAGGTTTATAAAGTTAGAGGCATAGGTAGGCTAGACAGTCAGAATCTTTTTTTTTAGGGTGGAAATGTCAAATACTAAAGGGCATGGCTTTAAGGTGAGGGAGGAAACTTTATAGAAGATGTGCAAGACATGTTTTTTACACAGAGGGTGGTGAGTGTCTGGAACTTACTGCTGAGGTGGTGGTGAAAACAAATACCATGGTGGTATTTAAGAAGCTTTTATATAGGCACATGCATTGGAGGGAATAGAGGGATATGGATCACGTGCAGGCAGAAATGTTCATAGACACATAGAAAATAGGTGCAGGAGGAGGCCATTCAGCCCTTCGAGCCAGCACCGTTCATGTTGGCATCATGTTCAGCACAGAAATCCAGGGCCGATATTATACTATTTAATGAGAAAGATTTGTCTAACAGGTGGAACATGATTTCCAATGCAATATGTTGGTCCTCAAAGTTTCATCATCTCATCTTTGACTGCCTCAATGTATCCTAGAAGGCAATCAAGTACTTTGTTTGTGGGTGCATTCGTTATATAAAATATATAGACATGGCAGATTAAAGAACCAATAGATATTGAAGACTGATAGATATTTTATTACTTTGCTGCAGTTATCAACATTTTGTACCTAACTTTAAAAAAAAACAAGCATATTGTCTGCAATATGGTTTAATTTTTTTTAAATATATTCTCTGGCATAAAATATTTTGAAGTGAAAATGTTTATTAAGCATATTTTCTTGTGCTTACAGGACAAAAAAAATACTGTGCACTGCCATCAAGAGGACAAGCAAAATTCAGCTACAAAGCATATTCCTTGGAAACAAAGGTTGACCTTTCTGAAACCCAGTAAGATATCATTTCATTTTATTTTCTGTATGTCAATCATCGTCTTCATTTAACTGTATGTGGAAGTGCATTAATAACTAAGCCATTTATTTAAGTCTAAGGCAATACATTTCCTTGCGGACAATTGTACCTCTGTTGCAACCACCCAAATAACTTTACATCACCATTTCTTCCCATCCAATTTTGGTACGATTGAACCCTTAGCTCTTTTGTCAATAATTATGCACACTATTTTCTTTATTAGTTGACCCACCCCAGTTTTTTTTTGATGTGATTCTTCTTTTGGCACTGGTAACAAAATGATCTAACATGATATTACCAAGTCAAGCAAAGTTGAGTGTATTGTCATATGCACAAGTACAGTGAGGTACAGTCACAATGCAAGTCTTGCTTGCAGTAGTACCACAAGCACATAGACTCAGACAACACACAAAACATCTGTACGTCTGAAGAAGAGTCTCAACCCGAAACGTCGCCTATTCCTTTTCAACCAGAGATGCAACCTGACCCACTGGAGTTACTCCAACATTAATCTTCAGTGTCTGTCTTCAATGTAAACCAGCATCTGCAGTTCCTTCCTGCATACACAACATAAATTATTCATAAATTATACAAGACAATGAAATGAAAAATGCTGAAAAAAAAGAGCAAAAAGACAATGCAAAACATAATTAGAAAGTAAGTCCATGATGTGCAAGAGGTTGTCTGCACTGTTCCATGACTGAGGTAGGATAATGCTCCTGTCCCACTTAGGAAACCTGAACGGAAACCTCTGGAGACTTTGCGCCTCACCCAAGGTTTCCGTGCGGTTCCTGGAGGTTCCTGGAGGTTTTTGTCAGTCTCCCTAATGGTCGACAGTTGGTTTCCGTTTTAAAAATCGGTAATTTTTTAGTCAAAGCCGGTTGCGTGCTAGTTGAAGGTGGTTGCCGGAGTTCAAAAACATCCGGGAACCGCACGAAAACCTTGGGTGGGGCACAAAGTCTCCAGAGGTATCCGTTCAGGTTTCCTAAGTGGGACAGGGGCATTAGGGTTGTTCTGGTCGGTTAAAGAACCTGATGGTGTAGGAGAGTAGCTGTTCCTGAAGCTGGCGTGTGACTTCAGGCTTCTGCATCTTCTGCAACATGGTAGCAGCCAGAAGGGGGCATGGCACAGATGATGGGAATCCTTGACGATGGTTGCCGCCTTCTTGAGGCAGCGACTCATGTAGATACTCATGGAAACAGTGTGGATGCTTTCTACAGAGCATTTGTGGAAATTTGTTAGAATTTGATGACATGCTAAATCTCCTTAAACTTATTTTTAAAAAAGGTGAGGCATGCCTTTTTCATAATCACATCTCTATGCTGGGCCCAGGACAGATCATCCGAGATATTAATGTCCAGGACTTTGAAGCTTCTAACTCTCTCCATTACTGACCCACCAGTGACAACTGACGCGAGGTCTCCTGCCTTCCCCTTTTTGAGGTCAACGATTAGTTCCTTTATTTTGTTGACATTGAGTGAGCGGTGTACTATCTGACTTATCACATGTTTAGACCAACAACAGTGGTGTAGTTGGTGAATTAATAGATGGCATTGGAGCTGTGCTTAGCCATGTAATCATGAGTGTAAAGAGAGTAGAGCAGGGGCTAAGCACGCAGCCTTGAAATGTTTCCTGCTTGCACTCCTGGGACTGATGGATTTTCTGGGCAATTTGATATTACTCTTATTGATATACCAGCACATCTTCATTTCACTTTATTTTAAAGATATTATACAATAGTATAATAACTTTTCCTTAGACTAGGCAAGATTAAAAAGAGCATGGGAAACCAAAATGAGTTTAAAGGGGGTGTCAGTCGGGGCTCTGGCAAGTTTTAAAGGAGGCTCTGATGAGTTTTACAAAGAGTGTTGGAGTGGGCACTCGAAGTTTAAAAGAAGTGTGGAAACAGGGCTCTGTGACTTTAGAGGGAGCAAGTGAGAATGGGCCCACGGAGTTTAAAATGAAAGTGAGAAACAGAACCAGATGAGCCAGATGCTGAACCATCAGGATTTCTGAAGAGTCAGATAGCAAAGTTGTACTCTATTATGCACTCTCTCTGTTGCATTGTCGCTCTGTGAATCAATGAGCGTATCCAATTTAAACTCTGCTTTTTGACAGCAAGTTATCACATTTAAAGCTGGAAACCGGAGGAATTTAAATAATGCTAGGGTTGATTTCAAATCATAAACTCTCAATAAGCACTCTCCCAAACGATTGTTCAGCATTATGCACTTTAAATTAGGATAGAGATGCCAATGTTAGCAAAATCTTAGGAGTAATATTTATGATTAAAAATAAGTATGGAAAATAAATCAGGTTAAATATATGTAGCTGTATTTAATATGTCAAAGTTAATAGCTATTGCTCTCAGCGTATATATTTTGTGTTAAATGCAGGATGATAAACACTGATGCCAGGCATGTGTTTCGATAACCTACCAATTTTTTTATCTTAGTGAGTTGTTATTTTTAACCTATTTGAAAAATCTCCTTCTCATGTAAAGCAACACCACAATTTCCTGTAGTCATGGATGAGGCAGTAACATTGAAAACTGTCAATAATACAAAAGGAAATGTATTAAACCTTGACTAGCATCGTTCATAATTTTAGTAGGCTATCCTTGATTATGCTTATTTTTAAATGACAAAATCTCCACGAAGGATTAATACCACTGCATTTATTAAAGAAATGTTTGTGTAAATGACAATTTTTATTTCTGTAAAAGTCTTGCAAATATCAGTATAGTGATAAAGTACTGGCTTAGTAAATTCAGTGCAACATACATATTAACATTATCATGATTGCAGTTTCCTGAAGATAGACACAAAGTTCTTGAGTAACTCAGTGGGACAGGCAGCATCTCTGGAGAGAAGGATGACGTGAAAGACTGCCTCAGTCTGAAGAAGGGTCTCGACCCGAAACGTCACTCATTCCTTCTCTGCAGAGATGCTGCTTGTGCTGCTGAGTTACTCCAACATTTTGTGTCTATCTTTGCCTTTAGTTTTTTTTTCAGCTTTTCAGCTGTTTGCTTCCTATTAACTTTCAGTGAGATTACAATTTCATACAATGGGTTCTTGTTCCTTTCTGTGCAGGTCCATCAACACAAAGAACATCTCCTGCATGATACCTGCTGCAGAATACTGCAGTCCTTTGGGCTGAGGTAGTAGGTTGTATAGTTTTAGGGTTACACCCTTCCGGTCAGATAACTATACAATCTACTGTCTTTCCTAAGGTGGCTGTTAAAACTCCGATGGATCATTTGACAACCTTCACTTTGGATCCCTGTGTATATTTTGAAAAGGATTAATAATTTTATTGATTCTATAAAATTGACATCTTCAACAAGCATTGTTTTATATTTTAGTCAATGATTAGTTTTTGGGTTATAAAGCCTAAATTTGCTGATGGTTGTGAGATATTCAATTAAGAAATGTTATATTTATATTAAAATCTAAAGCCTGACAATGCCAAGTGATATGAAGAATTTGTTGCTCAGAATCTTGGTTTCTTGGGTAGACATAGTCAGAATCTTTTCCCCAGGATTGAAATGTTAAATACTAGACGGCACAGCTTTAAGATGAGAGAGGGAAAGTTTATTGGGGATGTGTGGCGCACGATTTCTACACAGAGAGTGGTGAGTGCCTGGAATGTTTGAATGAATTGAGAGATGAAATTGTTTATTGTAAATTAAGTTACAGGGTTCAAAATTCCATAGTGATCCCAATCTTCTCACAGACAAACAAAGAGGGGAAATTGAACAAGAGACATGGAATCCCTAGTCTAAGAGTACCCAAGAGTACTCTAAGAGTTAAGAACCAAATGTAACAATGGAGCAGATAAACAGTGAGAGGTTTCTACAAAGGTGGATAAGGGTCACATGATGGGCCATAATTTTAGAAAAATATCTTGATATTTAAAAAGGCACTTTTTTTTTTTGAAGTCATTTCACCGACTGTCTTTTTGCGGGTAATGATGGGACCAGAAAGGGTAATTCCAAATAGTATATCTGTCAGCTGGCTCCATGAAAATGAAATGACTTCCACTCTCCTCACCGTTGGTATGTATATACATCGGAGGACATTGTTCAAAATTTCAGGATTGACACATGTGCATTTTTGATGGCCTTTAGTATGGAGGATGGCCATCATTGGGTGTTCAAGCCTACATGGGATCCGTGTAGGCTTCTACATATACCCGATGTACCCCACTCTACCATCGATGGGGAGGAGGTGTGGAGTTAGTCACTTGAAAAGTGGTGCTTTCCTTCTGCCATTTATACTGGGATTACAATTCATCGATGCAAGGTTCTCTGCTGTCCGAAATGCTCCTTCAGTGTTTACAGGTCATGTATTCTCAGGAACCAGTAGGGTTGTAGCATTTTTTTCAAGGAAGTACCCAAGAAAACTTTGTATTTGTTCCTCCATCCACCTGATATTTTTTGTGTAAACCAGGAACCGAGTGCCAAATTTGGGAGGGTGGTGGGGATGTGTATATTGTAGCCTGCTCACAAAACAAACCAAGTGGAATTTGAGTCTCAGCAATAGGGATATTGACTTGGGTTATGCAGCTGATGTTGGTTCAATTATTCTTGCCGTAGATTTGCAAGAAAGCATAGGCAGCATCTCTCCAAGTACATTGAAGTGCCTGCTGTAGTCCAAACCTCTGGAGCATTTACGAGGGCAGGAATCACTGCTACTGGCCTATCTATAAATGTTGTCGTATTTAAGTCCCACACAATGTAAGTGGCCTCCTATTGTGATGGGCTAGGTATCAAATGTAATTTAAATGTAATCAAATGGAAAAGTAATACGAACAAATTCTATGGCCCTCCTCCAATAGTGATGTGAAATCTTTAAAACATGAAAAGCAGCTTATTTTGTTGGTATACTTGATGTTTGTTTTCAGTTGCGACGATTTCAATGTTCCGCCAGGGTGAGGTAGTAGGTTGTGTAGTTTCAGGGTAGTGATTTTGCCCCATCAGAAGATAACTATACAACCTACTGCCTTCCCTGAAGAGCAATATGACGGCATGCAACATGATTTTAGAAAACACAGCCACAAAATATGTGCAAGCACTAATGAAGGACAACACCGTTTCTGTTTTTCAAATGAGTGGTAAGTTTAAAAGAAAGTCTAGAGTACATAATAAATTGTTCTGCTTTCACTACCATAGAATGTAGTAAGTTGAAGGAGATAAGCAGTGGTCACTTGTTTAGTTTGTGTCTGTTTGAAAGCAATGTTGTACTTTTATAAGCATGGGTATTACAGTAATTTAGCCATTGTAAAACACTGCTGTCTAATGAGCATGCAGATACGCATTCATTTCTGAAGCAGAAATAAACAAATGGAATATATTGTCAACTAATCTGGAATGTATTTTATATTGATTAATGAAAGACAATGTCATGTACAATATTACGGGCTGCAATATCCAGCATAGCTCGGGTTCTGATGCTGGATGATCTTTGCAGTCAGATTTTGTAACACTCCTTGAAAATGAAATAAAACCTAACATTGATATATATTCCATGAATAATATCATTATGTAGTTAAAATTATGTAGTTTAAATAAAGTTACAAATAAAAACACACACATACTGAAAATAAATATGTATACAAAAGTTGCATTTAGTATACTTGTTAAATATATTTTATTATAAATTATCTTTGTGTACTGTGGTTAGAGACCTGTTACCCTGCTGCAAGTACGAATTGCATTGATCTTTTGTTGGTATAAATGACAATTAAACACTTTTGTCCCTGTGCACAATGTGTGAATTTACTTGCTTAAAATATTGAAGTTCTTTGGAATGTGGTATATATATTTCCTTTGAATGCAGTGCATATATAGATACTAGTTACTTAGAACGGAGATGAGGAAATACTTTATCACACAGAGAGCTGTGAGTCTGTGGAATTCTCTGCCTCAGTGGGTGGTGGAGGCCGGTTCTCTGGATACTTCGAAGAGAGAGTTTGATAGGGCTCTTAAAGATAGCGGAGTCAGGGGTATGGGGAGAAGGCAGGAACTGATTGTGGATGATCAGCCATGGTCACATTGAATGGTGGTGCTGGCTCGAATGGCCTACTCCCCCAACTATTGTTTATTATTATTATAGTTGGATTATTATATATAGAAACTTTTTGTCTGCAACTCGGGAACAACCAGCACATACTTTACCTTGTAAAAAGCATTTAATTTTGAGATATGGCACAAAACATTTAGTGATTATCCTCATGTGTTGTTAATGGTCATTGCAAAACTAACTTGAACAGGGAACTGAAGGGTAGATCAGATGGGATAATTGGTATCTGAGGGATGAAGGCATTTTCCCCAACAGCATTACCAGTCTTACAGAAGCCTCAATTACATGTGCCAGTCATTTATGAACTGACAATTTTGCGCCTTTATTCCAAATTTCCCAGTAGCATGATTGGAGCTGCATCTTTCAGTTCAGGATTATGCAATGCCACATCAATGGCAGGATTATGCAATGGTGACAGAGAGTTGAAACCTTCAACAGGAAAATATTAATCTCATCAATGTCTGTCACACTGTCATTGGCCTGTATTGTGCAGGTTGCCTGGGAACCGTCAAAAGAAGGTTTTCATTCATGGCCTGCACAACGTCACTTTTTGCTAAATCTGCTAAAATTGCTCTTCACACAATCATTGGAAATTGAAGTAGTGATGAGTGACATTTTGCATGAGATCATGAAGTGATGCAATAATTTGGTCCATGTTTTCACCAAAATAATTCCTGTCGAGTCTTTGCATTAAATTTTGACATTTCCTTCTCTGAGTAAAT
Organism: Okamejei kenojei; assembly: GCA_035221665.1. Lineage (NCBI taxonomy): Eukaryota > Metazoa > Chordata > Chondrichthyes > Rajiformes > Rajidae > Okamejei > Okamejei kenojei. Next base: position 43,318,849 of record CM069149.1, on the reverse strand, counting down.
CTGAAGCCAACTCTCTTGCAAATTTAGGCAGGTAGTGCAGGAGTCCCCTGCGGTCATCTCCCTCCTAAACAGGTATACCATTTTGGATACTGTTGAGGGAGATGGCTCATCAGGGCAATGCAGCAGCAGCCAGGTTCATGGCACCATGGTGGCTCTGCAGCACATGAGGGGGAAAAAAGAGGGGAAGGGCAATAGTAATAGGGGATTCAATTGTCAGGGGAATAGATAGGCGTTTCTGCGGCCGCAAACGAGACTCCAGGATGGTATGTTGCCTCCCTGGTGCAAAGGTCAGGGATGTCACTGAACGGCTGCAGAACATTCTGGAGGGGGAGGGTGAACAGCCAGTTGTCGTGGTGCATGTTGGCACCAACGATATAGGTAAAAAAAGGGATGAGGTCCTACAAGGTGAATTTAGGGAGCTAGGAGATAAACTTAAAAGTAGGACCTCAAAGGTAGTAATCTCCGGATTACTACCAGTACCACGGGCCAGTCAGAGTAGAAATAGGAGGATAATGCAAATGAATACGTGGCTTGAAAAGTGGTGCAAGGGGGAGGGATTCAAATTTTTAGGGCACTGGGACCAGTTCTGGGGGAGGTGGGACTGGTAAAACAGGACGGTTTGCACCTGGAATGGAATGGAACCAATGTTCTTGGGGGAGTGTTTGCTAGTGCTGTCGGGGAGGATTTAAACTAATGTGGCAGGGGGATGGGTACAAGAGCAGAGAGGCAGGAGGGTGTAAAATGAGGGTAGAAGCATTAGGTAGCAAGGTGAAAGGTAAAAGTGGCAGGCAGACAAAAACCAGGGCAAAAATCAAAAAGGGCCACTTTTCAGCAAAATTGTATAAGGGGTAAATGCGTTGTAAAGACAAGCCTGAAGGCTTTGTGTCTCAATGCAAGGAGTATTCGTAATAAGGTGGACGAGTTGAACGTGCAGATAGATATTAATGATTATGATATAGTTGGGATCACGGAGACATGGCTCCAGGGTGACGTAGGCTGGGAGCTGAACATCCAGGGATATTCAATATTCAGGAGGGATAGAGAGAAAGGAAAAGGAGGTGGGGGTAGCGTTGCTGGTTAGAGAGGAGATTAAAGCAATGGAAAGGAAGGACATTAGCTTGGAGGATGTGGAATCGGTATGGGTTAGAGCTACAAAACACTAAGGGGCAAAAACGCTGGTGGGTGTTGTGTACAGGCCACCTAACAGTAGCAGAGAAGTTGGGGATGGTATCAAACAGGAAATTAGAAATGCGTGCGACAAAGGCAAAACAGTTATAATGGGTGACTTCAATCTACGTATAGATTGGGTTAATCAAATTGGCAGGGGTGCTGAGGAAGAGGATTTTTTGGAATGTATGCGGGATAGTTATCTAAATCAACATGTAGAGGAACCAACGAGAGAGCAGGCTATTTTTAGACTGGGTTTTGAGTAATGAGGAAGGGGGTAATTAGCCGTCTTGTTGTACGTGCCCCCTTGGGCAAGAGTGACCATAATATGGTGAGTTCTTCATTAGGATGGAGTAGTGACATTGTTAATTCAGAAACAATGGTTCTGAACTTAAAGAAAGGTAACTTTGAGGGTATGAGACGAGAATTGGCCAAGATTGACTGGCAATTAATTCTAAAAGGGTTGACGGTGGATATACAATGGAAGACATTTAAAGACTGCATGGATGAACTACAAAAATTGTTCATCCCAGTTTGGCAAAAGAATAAATCGGGGAAGGTAGTGCATCCGTGGATAACAAGGGAAATCAGGGATAGTATCAAAGCAAAGGATGATGCGTAACAAAGTAGCCAGAAAAAGCAGCATACCAGAGGACTGGGAGAAATTCAGAGACCAGCAGAGGAGGACAAAGGCTTAATTAGGAAGGAAAAATAGATTATGAAAGAAAACTGGCAGGGAACATAAAAACTGACTGCAAAAGTTTTTATAGATATGTGAAGAGAAAGAGGTTAGTTAAAACAAATGTAGGTCCCTTGCAGTCAGAAACAGGTGAGTTGATCATGGGGAACAAGGATATGGCGGACCAATTGAAATAACTACTTTGGTTCCGTCTTCACTAAGGAAGACATAAATAATCTGCCGGAAATAGCAGGGAACTGTGGGTCAAAGGAGGAATTGAGTGAAATCCAGGTCAGTCGGGAAGTGGTGTTGGGTAAATTGAATAGATTAAAGGCCGATAAATCCCAGGGCCAGATAGGCTGCATCCCAGAGTACTTAAGGAAGTAGCTCAGGAATAGTGGATGCATTAGTGATAATCTTTCAAAACTCTTTAGATTCTTGGAGTAGTTCCTGAGGATTGGCAGGTAGCAAATGTAACCCCTCTTTTTAAGAAGGGAGGGAGAGAGAAAACGGGGAATTACAGACCAGTTAGTCTAACATCGGTAGTGGGGAAACTGCTAGAGTCAGTTATTAAAGATGGGATAGCAGCACATTTGGAAAGTGGTGAAATCATTGGACAAAGTCAGCATGGATTTACAAAAGGTAAAATCATGTCTGACGAATCTTGTGGAAATTTTTCGAGGATGTAACTAGTAGCGTGGATAAGGGAGAACCAGTGGATGTGGTATATCTGGACTTCCAGAAGGCTTTCGACAAGGTCCCACATAAGAGAGTAGTATACAAACTTAAAGCATACGGTATTAGGGGTTCAGTATTGATGTGGATTGAGAACTGGCTGGCAAACAGGAAGCAAAGAGTAGGAGTAAACGGGTCCTTTTCACAATGGCAGGCAGTAACTAGTGGGGTACCGCAGGGCTCAGTGCTGGGACCCCAGCTGTTTACAATATATATTAATGATCTGGATGAGGGAATTGAAGGCAATATCTCCAAGTTTGCGGATGACACTAAGCTGGGGGGCAGTGTTCGCTGTGAGGAGGATGCTAGGAGACTGCAAGGTGACTTGGATAGGCTGGGTGAGTGGGCAAATGTTTGGCAGATGCAGTATAATGTGGATAAATGTGAGGTTATCCACTTTGGTGGCAAAAAACAGGAAAGCAGACTATTATTTAAATGGTGGCCGATTAGAAAAGGGGAGATGCAGCGAGACCTGGGTGTCATGGTACACCAGTCATTGAAAGTAGGCATGCAGGTGCAGCAGGCAGTGAAAAAAAGCGAATGGTATGTTAGCTTTCATAGCAAAAGGATTTGAGTACAGGAGCAGGGAGGTTCTACTTCAGTTGTACAGGGTCTTGGTGAGACCACACCTGGAGTATTGCGTACAGTTTTGGTCTCCAAATCTGAGGAAGGACATTATTGCCATAGAGGGAGTGCAGAGAAGGTTCACCAGACTGATTCCTGGGATGTCAGGACTGTCTTATGAAGAAAGACTGGATAGACTCGGTTTATACTCTCTGGAATTTAGGAGATTGAGAGGGGATCTTATAGAAACTTTCAAAATTCTTAAGGGGTTGGACAGGCTAGATGCAGGAAGATTGTTCCCGATGTTGGGGAAGTCCAGGACAAGGGGTCACAGCTTAAGGATAAGGGGGAAATCCTTTAGACCGAGATGAGAAAGACTTTTTTCACACAGAGAGTGGTGAGTCTCTGGAACTCTCTGCCACAGAGGGTAGTTGAGGCCAGTTCATTGGCTATATTTAAGAGTGAGTTGGATGTGGCCCTTGTGGCTAAGGGGATCAGAGGGTATGGAGAGAAGGCAGGTACGGGTTACTGAGTTGGATGATCAGCCATGATGATATTGAATGGCGGTGCAGGCTCAAAGGGCTGAATGGCTTACGCCTGCACCTAATTTCTATGTTTCTATGTTTCTATTTCTATGTTTCTAAATGGATCCTTGTCAAAAATGCTTGCATAGGGATTTTGTAGTTTAACCATTTAATATTTTCCCAAATTTAGGAAGTATTAATACAGGCTTTCAATTCATCTGCTTTAGTACCTCATGAAATTACTTCTAGAGCTGATGAAAATCTCCACTGAAATAACCTGCCAATAATTTGTTATTATGTTTAAGATTTTTTTTTGTTTAGTTTAGTTTAGAGATACAGCGTAGAAACAGGCCCTTCAGCCTACTGAGTCTGCACTGACCAGCGATCCCCACACATTAACACTATCCTACTCACACTAGGGACATTTTTTACACATACACTAAGTCAATTAACCTACTTACCTGTACATCTTTGGAGTGTGGGAGTAAATCGAAGATCTCAGCGAAAACCCACACGGTCACGGGTAGAAAGTACTAACTCCAAACAGACAGCACCCGTAGTCGGGATCGAACCAGGGTCTCCGACGCTGCAAGCGCTGCAAGGCAGCAACTCTACTGCTGCGCCGTGCCGCCCGTGAGCTCTACATGGGACATATTACTATGATTTCATGTCCTGAAATTCTAAATATGAGAGAAATATGTAACTATTACCTATATTTTAACTGAAAGATAAGTCTTCACAAATTTCAGCTAGATTTTATACAGTTGTTATCAATTTGGTGTTAGCAAAGTGGACAATCAATATAATGAACAATATAATTTCAAAAATTAATAGAACTGAAAGTGACATCAGATTTTTTTCAGGCCTAAAGATGCGGAGAACTTCTAATGCAGACTACCAACTGTATAAACTATCATCAATCCTATTAAAGGAGCAGTGGCTTAATAACCCATCCTTTGCCGTTATTATATTGTCCTGTCAAGTGGCTTCATCATATGGATTGGTTTCCACAAAAAAGTCTACGCCCTCAAATTTAGCAGCTCTGTGCTTTTTTTTTTGCACATTTTCTTTACGTTAGTCTCTGAGAATTGTAAATTGATATATTGTCAGAGTTATCTTTCTGTATGGTTTGCATTGTTATTATGTTTATCTTTATGTTATTCGGAATTAAACAGTTACATTTTTAACCTTTAATTTCAAGGAGGGGTTCTCTTTTAATTCTGTGCTTGCTAGTGACAATATAAGCTGCAGTACATGATTGGTGTTGTACATTCATTTAAATGTCTTCACTTGAGTTTTCATTTAAATATGTCTTTCCATTGCAATTATTTTATATTCAATAATAAGCACAATGCTTAAAAAATGTTTCTTTGTTTTTCATCATTTATTTCACTTAAAAACAAAAAGTGTCAGTGGCATTTTTCAAGCATATGAAAGATGTTAACAGATTAATTATTAATAACATTGTTGCTTGATATGAATTTACAGTATTCACTCAGTAATTCCTGGCTATATTTACTGGTGATAGATATAATGTCAGATATTCAAAGGCGACATGTATAATGTTAGATTAGATTTAAGTAACTTTGTACATTTAGTGACATCAGCGATCGCTAAACATGGACATAGTGAGTACTCACTATTTTATCTTTTGTGAGAGTTCACATGCACAGCTTTCTATCTGTAAAATGGTGTATCTCAGGAAAACAGGCAACCTTGGTTCTGGCTTGGAAATTCATCCTTACAGAATTCACAAGTTGCTACTTAAAAATATGAGCTACTGAACAAAATTTGTTCATTTAAATTTATGTGAGAAAACAATTTAACCTGCATTTCTTGACTCATGGAAAGATAATACGGCAGAGGTTTTTAACAAGGTAGGTTCATCTTGCCATCGAGCAGTATTTTTTCCCCCAAGAGTTCTCCAGATTATTTATGAAACAAAGCCAATGCATTTAAGTACATGATTATGGCCTGGTGTTCATCTGTGGGGTATCAATGGGTAAGTACAGTACGAGGGAGTGTCCAACTGCTGCCGCTTGGCCGTAGCAAGGTAGAGGTTAGCCTGCCAGTCTACAATGACACCTGTCTTGTTGGCAGTTTTGATAACAATGTTGAGAATGTTGTTGAGTGAGTGGAGGGCTGTGTGCTCGGAGAGTGTGAGATTGGAGTGGGTAGGGGGAGTGGAGATGTAAAGACAGTTAATGCTGCGCTGGCGGTTAGAAATAAAAAGGATCAGAGAGGGTAAAGGCCAGCAGGTGATGTCTATGAGGAGGAGAAATGTCGGAGATGGGAGAAACAGTCGTCACATATTGTCCGCAAATGGATGAATCATTTTATTCTGTTGATGTTTGAACATTTTTTCTTTTCACTCTTTAACATACAATCAACTGTTTAAATCATGCGGATGGTTCCATTGTTTCGGTACAGATAACAACTCAGAATCTTGGGATTAGAACATTTTATCTTTCATTTACCAAGCAACCTATTTGGTCTGAAGAAGGGTCTCGACCCGAAACGTCGCCTATAGGTCTGAAGAAGGGTCTCGACCCGAAACGTCGCCTATAGGTCTGAAGAAGGGTCTCGACCCGAAACGTCGCCTATCTCCTTCGCTCCTTAGATGCTGCTGCACCCGCTGAGTTTCTCCAGCTTTTTGTGTAACCCTCGATTCTCCAGCATCTGCAGTTCCTTCTTTAAAACCTATTTGTACTCTGTCTTTCAGACACAAAATATCAAAAAGTAACACAATAAATTGTAAGTAGGGTACACAAAAAGCTGGAGAAACTCAGCGGGTGCAGCAGCATCTAAGGAGCGAAGGAGATAGGCGACGTTTCGGGTCGAGACCCTTCTTCAGACTGGTCAGGGATCAGGGAAACGAGAGATATAGACGTGATGTGGAGAGATAAGGAACAATGAGTGAAAGATATGCAAAAAAGTATCGGTGATAAAGGGAACAAGCCATTGTAAGCTAAATAAATTGTAATGTTACTTGCAGTTTAAAGAAACTTTCCAATGCTCTTGCAATTCTCTCTATGTCTGGGAGGGGCGTGAATGGAGATGTTGGAGGGAATGAAAAGGAAGTTGCCCCAAGTGGGGTGAGGGGAGGGAATAGTCGGATGTTGAGGCCTTACTGAATCCTGGATTCATATATTCAGTAGATGTGGGGTTGGAGCCGAAAGTTTAGGGTATTATTGGACTGAAAGAGACAAGTGGATGAAGTGGGCTAATGATGAAAGACAAGTTCAGCATGAATGCGTGCACAATGATACAAAAGATTTTGAAAAGCACTCAATATAGATGGCCAGAGTAATTGAAGGACACTATCTAACTTTGCATTGAGGACTCTAGATTTCTATCTAAAGTACACCCTCAAGCATTGGGGTTGCAGTCAGGGTCCTATATTGAATTTGTCAGTGGAATACAGTCCATTAGTTGTGAAAGAATCGTTAGGTGCAATTTTCTGTTTTATAAATGTTTGGAACAAGATAATCCATGGGATGTTTTAGCCCATTTAAAATAAACTCAACTGGAAAAAAAAAGGGCTCAAAGTGCCGGAGTAACTCAGCAGGTCAGACAGCATCTCTGCAGAACATGGTTTCTCAATTCCATGTCTTTTTGCAATCTAAAAAGACATGGAATTGAGGATACCCTCACAAATATATTCAAATCAAATAAATTACATAGATTTCAGAGAAAATAATATCTAATTTTATTTGTGTCACTTGGGGGGACTTGATTGAGGTCTTTAAAATGATGAAAGGGATAGACAGAGTTGACGTGGATAAGCTTTTCCCATTAAGGGTAGGGAAGATTCAAACAAGAGGGCATGACATGCGAATTGAGGGACGGAGGTTTAGGGGTAACGTGAGGGGGAACTTCTTGACTCAGAGGGTGGTGGCTATGTGGAATGAGCTTCCAGCAGAAGTGGTGGAGGCAGGATCGATTTTAACATTTAAAAGTAAAGTGGATAGGTATATGGACGGGAAGGGAATGGAGGGGTATGGTCTGAGTGCAGGTAGATGGGACTAGGGGAAAACAAATGGTCGGCACGGACTGGAAGGGCCGAGAGGGCCTGTTTCCGTGCTGTAATTGTTATATGTTATTTGGTTAATTCTCTCACAAATGCAAAACAAAAGTTCCTCTTTGACCATACGATAATATGAAATGCTTTGTACAATGTTTAGATACTTGATTAAACATTGTCCCTTTTCCTTCCTGATTTTCTGTGTGAAAATCTGGCTGCCTGTTCATCTTAATGACTGGATCAGTTCAAAGAAGGATCTTGACCCAAGATGTCATTGTCCCTCTCCCTCCACAGCTACTGCCTGACTTGCTCAGTTCCTCCAAGACACACAACTGACTGACTTCATCCATTTCACCACCAACTTCCATCCGGCACTCAAATACACTTGGACCATTTCCGACATTTCCCTACCATTCCTTGACCTCACCATCTCTATTGCAGGTGATACACTCCTGACCGACATCCACTACAAACCAACTGACTCCCACAGCTACCTGGACTACTCTTCCTCCCACCCTGCTTCCTGTAAGGACTCCATCCCCTATTTACAATTCCTCCGCCTACGCCGCATCTGCTCCCAGGATGAGGTGTTCCACACCAGGTCATCACAAATGTCCTCATTCTTCAGAGAACGGGGATTCCCCTCCCCCACTATAGATGAGGCTCGCACCAGGGTCTCCTCCATACCCCGCAACACCGCCCTCTCTCCCCATTCCCCCACTCGCAACAAGGGCAGAGTCCCCCTGGTCCTCACCTTTCACCCCACCAGCCGGCAAATACAACACATAATCCTCCGCCAGTTTCGCCACCTCCAACGTGACCCCTCCACTTGCCACATCTTCCAATCTCCCCCCCTGTCTGCCTTCCGCAAAGACCGCTCCCTCCACAACTCCCTTGTCAATTCTTCCCTTCCCTCCCGCTCTACCCCTTCCCCGGGCACTTTCCCTTGCAACCGCTCCTTTCAGGGACCCAAGCAGTCCTTCCAGGTCCGACAGAGGTTCACCTGCACCTCCTCCAACCTCATCTACTGCATCCGCTGCTCCAGATGCCAGATGATCTATATCGGTGAGACCAAGGAGAGGCTTGGCGATCGTTTCGCCGAACACCTCCGCTCGGTCCGCATTAACCAACCTGATCTCCCGGTGGCTCAGCACTTCAACTCCCCCTCCCATTCCGTATCCGACCTCTCGGTCCTGGGCCTCCTCCACGGCCAGAGTGAGCAACACCGCACCTCATATTCCGCTTGGGGAGTCTGCATCCTCTGGGCTTGAACATTGAATTTTCTCAATTCTGTTAACCCTTGCTGTCTCCTCCCCTTCCCACCTCTCCCTCAGCCCTCGGGCCCTGGCATTCCCTCTATCTCTATCTCCCTCCCCCACCCTAGTCGCACTAGCTTCTCATTTTCACACCACAAACAGCTTACAATGGCTTGTTCCCTTTATCATCGATACTTTTTTGCATATCTTTCATTCATTGTTCTTTATCTCTCCACATCACCGTTTATATCTCTCGTTTCCCTGATCCCTGACCAGTCTGAAGAAGGGTCTCGACCCGAAACGTCGCCTATCTCCTTCGCTCCTTAGATGCTGCTGCACCCGCTGAGTTTCTCCAGCATTTTGTGTACCCTCGAGTTCCTCCAACACTTTTTTTTGCTGCATGGCATTACAGGTGCTGGACACCAGGGGTCTCTTGCATCTGACAGCAATCAATGACTAACACTAACATGAGTAAGGAGATTTACGGGAATTCAGCGATAAATGCTATTGCCTCACTGCTGACTGCGAATTCATTTTGTTGCCATGGATTTAAGTTTATTTTTTGGGCGTAAAATGCAGGAGAAATCCAGGCAGTCAAGCAACATTATGTAACTATTTGTAACCAGTTCACGTTCCAGGTTCCTAATCTTGACCAAAATTCTTGTTGCATTTTCTGTTTTTCAGATCTAGCAACTGCAGTTTTATTTGTTTTCCTTAAGAAAAAAAAACATGATTTGCACTTGTAAAATACCTTTCACAATCTCAAAACATCCCAGCCTGCTTTAAAGCAGACAGTATTGTTACTGTTACTGAATATTTGTACATTAATATTTGAAATGCACAATCTAATTTGTACGTGACGTAATACAAGAAAATTATAATGCCTAGATAATCTAGAGTTTTTAAATTGTTGCTTGAGGAATCAATATTGGACAGGCCACTGAAAATAATTATTTTATCCTCATCAACTTAGTGCGTTGAAATCTTTTTTGTGCGTCCTGTGCAAAGCATAATAAAAACATCTGATAATAAGGGTTCACATTATAAATTGACTGGCAATTTAATTGCTGGGGACTATTTTTCTTGATCAGATCCACAATAAAGGCAAAGATTCATAAAACTTTATGGCAAACAGGGAGGACATCAGACTCATGCCAAAGGAGACATTTAGTTCTGAGTTGAGAGCAGGATGACGCCAGAGCTTATGTAAGATAAACACATCTTCTCTATTTGAAATCTAAAATGTAAACAGATTGGTCAATACAGCAAAATAGAATATCATCAGTTTCTCTTTTGAATGGATTAACTTTGAACAAGATATGTATTATTGTTCTATTGTATTATTATATTGTAGAGCAGAATTTAGTATCCTCAGTACTTGTGTTAGTGAATTGAACTCAAAATAAATTGTATGACATCTTGATGCACTTGGAGCAAAGATATCACTGTTAATTGGAGAATCATTCTTTTGTGTAGGTGATAAAGTCAAGAGCAGGAGTGGGAGTCTGAAACCATCACACTGTTGGAGACCACCTTATTCAATGTTAGAACAAAAGTACATATTTTTAATAGAACATATTTACAAATTCTGACTTTCTTTCTCCACTAAAGTTTGTAATGAAAAGCAAATTCCTCACAAAACTTTTCAAATAGAGGTATTTTAACATGTTCCAAAGAAAACCCACAAATGCTGGAAAAATTGAAATAAAATACAAACTCAGCAGTGTTGGTGAACTTCTGAAAGATTGTAATACAATAGATACTAAATACATTCAACTCACACAGATAACAGGTGGGGTGTGTTCTTTGGAAGAAAGGTATTAATGGAATTGAAGGTTCTTAAATTCTTGGGAAGTCGGTGCGTGTAGTGGCTTTCCATCCATGCACAGTGGCAGATCCTATCAATTAGGTCAAGTCATTTCACATTATCCCTGATGGACAATTGAAATATCTGTCTTACAGCTGGAATGTTGGGTGATTGCAAATTGACGTTGCCTGTGAGGTACAATGTTTGAAAATCATTCAAACCGCCACTTGCTGTCTTCTTTGCTACAGACACACCGCACACTTGTTGTCCTGCCAAAATCCTGATGAAGTTCAGCAGTCAGCTTGCCAGCTGAATTCTGCATAGTGTAGATATTATTAAGCCTGATGAAGACAGGAGCACTCTTCACGCTTCCTTCACTTCACATGAGACTGACGTTAAACCTTTAGTGCTGTTTCATGGCTGGGCTGCTTGGTTTTGATTCTGGATTGGATATGTGATGATTCCTCACTAACAAAAAGGCTAAGAAACATCACAAAAGATTTTGCATGTCAGTTATTTGCAGGATGATTTAAACATTAACTCAGCCTCGCTGAATACCAACCCCACCCCTTTCCCAGGGTGCTAAGTATTTCCAGTATTTTCTATTTTTATTTCATATGGGAAAAAACAGGCCCAGCTTCTATCTCTCTTTAATTATTGCTCCAATCTGACCTGTCCCAGACTAAGCCAGAGATGTGGTTCCGTCCAATGTTCTCCAGCCATGTAACAGTCCAGAAAACTGGCACTGCCTAGGTTGCTGATAGTGGAGCTCAGCAATGCAGTAAGGCCCAACAAGCATTCCGAGTGGCAGATAGCAAAGAAGCAAGAAAACACACAAAGTACCAGAGTAACTCAGCGTATCAGGCAGTATTTCTAAAGAACATGGATAGGTGACATTTTGGGTCGGGACCCTTCTTCAGACTCAAATAATATAGGCAGATGGGTAATTGGAAGGTCAGCACGCTAGGCCAAAAAGGCAGGTAAATATCAGCAGTTACTCTTGTCATCAGTAGATCTGACTAAATGATCTATATTTTAAAGTATTTTTTCTTCTTTTACCAATGCAGGCGATGTCATTGTTTGGTTTTGCAACCAATTATAGTAGAAAAACAGTCTGTGGTTTTGAAAGCAATGCCACTTGCCAAATTCAGTCAGGAAATAAGTCAGGATTTCCATAATATTTTCCAAGTTATGCCTCATCTTCCTTGCCAGGAAATGTGCACTGATTAGACATTTGAACCACAATGTATTTTGTTGGATCCTAGGATCTAGGAGTGCAGGTGCATGGTTCCTTAAAGGTGGAGTCACCGGTAGAAAGGGGCAAAAAGGCTTTTGGCACATTGGCCTTCATCAGTTTTCACACCATTCCTCCATCGTTGCTGGATCTAAATTGCTGGAACTCGAAAGATATTCTCCAGCATCAAAGGCCCTGCTGGTGGAGGGTGTTGTGTGTCACAAGGAGAGGTTTGGTGGCGACGGGGGCTGAACAAAAGTCAACCCTGCCGATAACAAGCAGCTCCAGTGGAACTGATTGCCTATCCCAGCTCCGACTGACTCACAGTTTGTAATGGTCCCCTAATTTGAGGAAGGACATTCTTGCTATTGAGGGAGTGCAGCGAAGGTTTACAAGGTTAATTCCCGGGATGGCAGGACTGTCATATGCTGAGAGAATGGAGCGGCTGGCCTTGTATACTCTGGAATTTAGATGGATGAGAGGGAATCTTATTGAAACATATAAGATTGTTAAGGGTTTGGACACGTTAGTGGCAGGAAACATGTTATCGATGTTTGGGGAGTTCAGAACCAGGGACCACTGTTTAAGAATAAGGGGTAAGTCATTTAGAACGTAGATGAGGAAACACTTTTTCACACAGAGTTGTGAGTCTGTGGAATTCTCTGCCTCGGTGGTGGAGGCCGGTTCTCTGGATACTTTCAAGAGAGAACTATATAGGGCTCTTAAAGATAGTGGAGTCAGGGGATATGGGAAGATGGCAGGAACGGGGTACTGATTGGGGATGATCAACCCTGAACACATTGAATGGTGGTGCTGGCTCGAATGGCCTTCTCCTGCACCTATTGTCTTTTGATTCATGCCCTCCACCGAGGGGGCAAAACGACAGCCACTGGACAAGGAGAGAGGCGCAGCCGACGGTCCCCGGCCCGCCGGAGCCCAGCTGGAACCAGCGCCTCCCCCTCGCGCCGGCTACGAGCCCAACCCAACACTTCCATACAGGGACAAGACTGCCTGTCCCGCCGGGTTAACCTACAGTCCTGGACTGTCGGGAGTCAGACGGCAATGGCACCCCAGGAACACAGCCAGCATGGAGAAGCAGGGCTAACTCCAGCTCAACTCTCCCATCTGACTCCCGACAGTCCAGGGCTGTAGGTTTACCCGGTGGGACAGGCAGAATTGAGCTAAAGTTACCTTTGATTCTCCGCGCTGGATGTAAGCCTGGGCCGTCACTCCCGTCTGACTCCCGATGTCTCCGGGCGCCCTCGGATGGGGGTGGGGCACTCGGGATGGGACGGGGATGGTGATGGTCCAGTGGCGGTTCGGCAGCACTTGCAGTTCGATCATGGCTGCGGATGGAGGGCCTGTCCCACTATGGCAATCTAATTTGCGAGTTTAGAAGAGTTTGCGCTCGCCACAAACTCGTAGCATGGTCGACATGTGGTCCTAGGAGGTCACTGTAACTCTCCTTCATGCTAGAGAGAAGTTCCCGCATACTCGCGGCCTCAGTTTGGTCGAGTAAAAATTGGTCAGCATGGTTCTTTTGAACTCGTAGTGCAGTGGGGTCGCCATGTAGTTATAGGCAGTCGAGGTAGCCATAGGCAATCTCCTTTGCTGACCGGGCATTTTAATTGGTTCATTGGAGTTTTCAGAACCAAGAAAAACCAACCGGTAATGTTAAATGCCCGCTAAAAGTTGTCTGGCTTCTTAAAAGTGTCTCCACTCCTTCTGCCCCCTGCTCTCTAAAGGACATACCGTACACTGTGCCAGCTGTCTTTTACCTTCCTGTTCATCGTGAGTGTGAATTTCAGACAGCGCTCCCCCGCCTTCCCTGGCCCCTGCCTTTGCGATGTGTGTGTGTGTGTGTGTGTGTGTGTGTTAACAGTTGATCCATTTTGCGGTTTCATCGCTGACAGTCAATCCAGCTCGAGGTTTTTTTTTCAGGCGAGTGCCCTCAAGCTTGAAGGTTGAAGACAGTTGCTGAAAATTCATGTAAGTGGGACAGGCCCTTGAGGCGCAGGTCTGTGTGTCTGGCCTGGTCATGCACACCTAGTGAGCTATGGCCTGGGCATGCGCAGTCAGAATACCGAACTCGCTTATTAGCTGTTTGGAGTTGGTCTCAAAATAAACATTCGACCATTCAGGAGAAGAGATTTCTTCACACAGTAGATAATAAATCTTTGGAAATCATTATGCATGAAGGTGGTGAAAGCTCTGATTCTGAGTAGACAGAGATCAATAAGTTTTGAGATATTAATGAAATCAATGCAAAAATAGTAAAGACAATTTAAAAGTAATTTTTTTGGTAAAAATTTGTTCCAAAGAAGTCAACGTCATTTTTATTTTCTCTATTTTTCTGTTTAGAAATTCCGTTATTTAGGATTAAACAAAGTCTGCAGTCCCGGAGATAGCTTTGATAATGTGTAAGCATGTGTTAAGTATGTACTGTATAAATTTGAAAGATCGAAATGTGTTTTTCCAATTAATGTCATGTTTTTGAATAGGCTTTAAAGTGAGGAAACAAGTTGTCATAATTTGTTATCCAGTTCTTTAGTGAGATGTGAAAATTCAAATATTTGATTCTTTGAAATGAATTCCCTTGCATTAATGAGCTATTAAGTAATTAACATTTCCACCTTGGCTGTTATCTTTAGCTCTGGTGAAGACACATTTGCCTCCATAGATAACATCAATTTGCATATTATTTTTAGGCGGTCCCTTGGGATGTTGTTTGACCTATTTCCATAGAACCTGAGGAGGCTAATTGGATCATTGTGGAAACTGTAGACTCTACCATGAATGGGGCAGCTGGTGGCCAACAGGGGTTCTCTCCTTCCTGGAGGTCTGCTCCTACTAGCCCTTACATGAAGCCTTTGTGCTCCCAGTTCATAGCCTCAAGGTACTCAACGCCATTAGATACATAGAAAAATAGATGCAGGAATAGGCCATTCGGCCCTTCGAGCCAGCACCCATTCAATATGAACATGGCTGATCATCTAAAATCAGTATCCCGTTCCTGATTTATTTTTTCCTATATCCCATGATACCTTTAGGGTTAAGAGCTAAATCTAACTCTCTAACATTCTAAGACTCCTTTCCCACATTGAGCAATCTTGGGCCAGAGGATTCCCAGGAGTTAGCAGGGATGTTGCATTTCAGGGAAGCTTTGAGCATATGCTTCAATTTTGTTCCTCTGTCTAAATGGTATTTCTTCTCATGACAGTGTTTTGGAAGTCTGGGTCAGGCATTGCAGATTATACCATTTTAACTCCCCTACTCATTACCATTCCAACCTTTCTGTCCTTAGCCTTTTTCATTGCAAACTGGAGGAATAGCAGCTCATATTCCATTCCATTCATTGTGATAGAATGTAGGTATCATCAGCCATGGGGTTATATTGCGTTGACCTATGACTCTGCTGTCAATGAAGGTCCAAACTGCTGCATGGATGGCTAATTTGGAGCTGCCGCACAACATAATGAAAAGGTACAAGGGTTGTGCTGCGGTCACGCCATCCAGTATTGCTATTGATAGTAACAGTGGCACTGTCTATTGGTGAGGACAAGGTCAAGAAGCCATAACCTTCTGTTGGGTTGCTCACTAGCTACTGCAGATCTGTTCAGATATTTATATCATTCAGGATCCAGTCAGGTAATTTAATGGTGATGCTCCTCTTAATAATTCAACCAAAATATATTATCTTGCCTTGCTACTTTTTTTGTATTGTTCCAACATGGCGATGCATTAGATAAGGGAAGACGATAGGTATTAATTGGGAGATTTCCTAGCTCACGTCTGACTTGATGCCATGGGATTTAAAGAGGTATTTGATCAATGTTGAGGACTCCCAGAACATCTCACCCCTATGCCATTGTGCCACCACCTCCAGTGGATCTTACCTGCTGCTATGACATACTTATGAATTGTGTTGGATGGATAAATCTGTGAATATGACTATGGCAGACCAAAACATGACAAGTCAACTCATTCAATTTGGACATCAGCCACCAGATATTTAAGACTGGATGTGGAACGATTTACTGTGTCTGTGGGTTAACACCAGATGGTCTATCCAGTTGTATCTTTATTCTGTTTTAACAGTAATTATGTTAAATCACAGGATTACCATATGAATGCCATAGGCGGAATCAATGTGAACAACCCAGAGAAATAAGAGAACACGAACGCTGCGATTGTTTTATGTGAATAAGGTTGGATGATTGCAGGACATATTGCATCTGGGTGATGTATGTCTGTGAGTGGCCCTAGTTCCACAAAGTAAATGTTTTGTTTGCGCTATCAGAAGAAATAATCCCCTAGACATCTCCTGCCACAGCTCATGCATGTTGCTCAGTATTTTACCCTGGACGTGACAAAAATGTTATTGTATCTGGGCAGCGTTGATTGAAACAGTGATGGGTAGCCTTTGCTTCTGCAGTGCCTGCAGTTTTTATCTTACTGCATGATTTTGTTCATTTCACAGTACTGCCGCTCGGCAGCCTATTTAATTAATTCATGCCTGTCTTTATTTTAAATACCTCATTATACATTACTTTTCTTACCAAATTCTTGCTTGACAATCTCACGAGGTAAAAAAAACCTCACGAAACACAGATGAAAGAGAGATCCCTCAAATGTTTGTAGATCATGTTAGGACTGTAGTCTGGGGCAGTTTGTTGTTGTTCCCTCGCAGACGGGCTTCCTTTACCCCACTCCTTCTCTCCAGAGATGCTGCCAGTAGAGTTTACTGCAGCATTTTGTACCCATATAATATTTATATATTTAATATTTAACATTTTGGACCCATATTCGGTTTTGTACCCATAATTCGGTTTGTACCCATACCAGCATTCGCTTTGACAGTGGTATGAATATTAACTTCTCTAACTTCAAATGACCCTTGCTTTACCCTCTCTCCCCATCCCTCCGCCTTACTAGTTCTCCAACCAGTCTGATTATCCCTGTGATTAAAATGTATCTCTGTTTGCTTCGTTGTCACCTTCTCTTAGCTAACATTTTCCTTGAACCGCATCTCATTTGATGTCTCGTTTTCACACCTTACCCTTCCATATCTCTGTGTCTCCCTCTCCCCTGACACAGTCTGAGGAAAGGTCTCAGCCCAAAATGTCAGTTATTACTTTTTCTCCAGAGATGCTACCTGCCCTGCTGAGTTACTCCAGCATTCTGTGTCGATCTTCGGTGTAAACCAGCATCTGCAGTTCCTTCACGCACATTTCGTCTGCAGGTTCCCACCTACACTAAGACACTATCGCTGTTTTTGACTCCCCATCTCTCTTCCCCTCTCCTCCTTATGCCCCTGTCCCACTTAGGAAACCTCTGGTGACTTTGCGCCCCACCCAAGGTTTCCGTGCGGTTCCCGGAGGTTTTCGTCAGTCTCCCTAATGGTCGAAAGTGGTTTCCGCTTCTTCTATGCCCCGGCGATTATTTTCAAAAAATTGAAAAAAACCTCCGGGAACCGCACGGAAACCTTGGGTGGGGCGCAAAGTCGCCGGAGGTTTCCGTTCAGGTTTCCCAAGTGGGACAGGGGCATTGGAACTCCGGCGCGCCCGCCGCTAACTCACCGCTCGGCGACCGCACCTCGTGCAGGCGCGCGCGCGCGCACACCACACACACACACACACACACGCACACAGCCCCTGGCGCGTGCACGCGCCCACGCAGGGAGGCGCGCGTCACTTCCGGCTGTCAGAGGCCGAGCCCGGTGGTGACCGTTGGAGGGAGCCGTTGGTAAACAGCGCGCGCCTGCCCAGGCGAGGCGGCTCGCGGCGTGCGCGTGATGCCCCCCCCCCCCCCCCGCCGCCGCCGCCGCTTCAGGTGAGGGCAGGGGAGAGGTAACCCACCCACCCGCCCGCCCGCCGGTCCGCCGCTGTCGGAATAACGGAGGGGGGGGGGGGGGGGGATATTGGAGGCAGCCCGTCCGCTGATAACGTGAAAGCTCAGGGCGGCGGCGGTCGGGCGGGGGCAGACACCGAGCGACCGCTTCGGCCGAGGTGAGGGGGAGGGGGAAACACGCCAGGGCTGGAGAAGGGGCAGAGACACGGACACACACACACACACACACACACACACACACACGGCTGCGATCGAACACGGTCGTTGGTCAATCACAGTGTCCGAGTGCGAGCGGCAGGTGGTGGCAGACCGTCGAGTGCTGGTGGGGGAGTGGGTGAGTGGAAGAAGCGGAGATGGGCAGAGAACAGCAGCCGCGGGACTTTGACCCGACTTCCAACCAAGTTTTTGTCCGGCTGACAGCGTCGTGGGTTGTGAGTGTTTGTGTTGCTGCAGGTGCAGCGCCCGCCCCCCGGGAACTGCCTGGACCTACCCTGCCTGGACCTTGACCCCATGTCCACCCCTACGTGTTCCAGGTCCTGAACCTTCCCTACTCGTGCCAATTCCTACCCATGCCTTTCTTACTTATATCTGTTACTGGATCTAGCCGACATATGCCCGGGTCTACCCAAGGCCGGTCCTGCCCATGCTCATTCCTGTCTGGTTCTGGTCCTACCCATGCCTGGATCTACCTGTGCCTAGACTTATCTGTGCCCATTCCTATCCATGCTGGCAGTGCCCGTTTCTACCCATGCCTAATCCTGCCAGTGTCCAGACCTACCAATGCTTATTCCTATCCGAGCCCAGTTCTACCTGTGCTTCATCCTACCTATGTCCTGACCTACACTTGCCTGGACTTACCCGTGTCCATATTAATCTGTGCCCACTCCCATCTGGGCTCGGACCTACCCATGTCCTACCCACACACACCTAGCAGTGATCGGACCTACCAGTGTCTGAACCTACCAATGCCCGCTCTTCCATACTAATGTTACCTACGCAGCCAATGGTGATCTTTAGAAAGGACAAGTGACAATAAAGTAATAGCATTAAATACAATTTTACCAATATTTACTTTTACTTTAATCTATTTTGATTTCTAACAGAATTGATAGCTTTCTGGATTAATATTTTTAGTATGGGGACTTTGCTATTTAGTCATCCTTCCCAAATATTTATCAAAAGGAAAGGTATTGTTTTGGAACAGATACGGTAATTACATTGAGCAAACGTTTGTTTTCTTGGTCCCCGTTTCAAAAAAATGTCAAGGGATTTCCGAACCGACGCATAAATAAAAAAATCATTAGGATAAAAACTTACCAAAAAGTACACCAATTGAAAGTTAGAAATAAATTATGTTTTCATTGCTCTTGCAAAACCAAAATTAAGGGACAAAAATGTAAGGTTTAAATTAAAATAGTCTGTAATTAATTAATTAATTGTACACAATATTTTGATGTCCCCTCCCTGTAAAAGAGCATCTTTAACCTCAGTATATCACATTTGTACTCTGTTTTCCCCTTTGCTCTATTTGTGCTCTGTATCTTCTTCCCCTTCCAACTCTATTATACTTGTGGGTACACAAAATGCTGGAGAAACTCAGCGGGTGCAGCCGCATCTATGGAGCAAAGGAGATAGGCAACGTTTTGGGCCGAAACCTTTCTTCAGACTATTATACTTGTGTTTGACTGGATTGTGTTTATGTATGACAGTGGTTCTTAACCTGGGGGCCGTGACCCCCTTTGGGGGTAATTTGGGGCTTTGTGGGGGTCATGAAGGGGACACAAATAACATATACCTAAGAAAGGTACTTACCTCTTAGAGTATTTTGTTTGCGTATGCGCGTACTGGTGCCAAAAAGGTTAAGAACCACTGATGTATGGTATATCAGATGTGTGAATAGCATGCAAAACAAGCTTTTCACTGTACCTTGGTACACATGTACCTAATGCGCCTAAACCTAAATAAACTATTATACTTTAAGTCATTTATCTAAGAATATCTTATTTGGTTGTGCTCTTACTTCTGAATCAAAATATTGTGGGTTCAATGCCTGTTCAGAAGATTTGGCCTCAAAGGTCTATTTCTAAAGCTGTATTGAAGGAGTGTTTCATTACAATCTTTCAGGTGACATTTTCACATTAAACTTTCTCTACCTTCTTAGATCCTGTGGCACTGATTTGAAAATTTGCAGCAGTATCCCCTGGATCACAGCAAATATTTAAATCTTGCTCAACTTCACAAATGGTAAGTTAAGTGATTGTTATCATGTTCTTGTTTTGACAACTTGCTCAGTAGAAAGTGGCTACGACATTGCCTACATTACATTTCAAAATTTTTCTTGGTTAACTATAAAGTGGCCAGAGGAGAAGAAAGGCGCTACATAAACACTTGCCTTTTTCTTTACTTTTTCGTTAATAAACATACATTTGTCCAGGCTTTAAAAAATAAGATTATAAAGCCGGATATGAACACCATATACTACATATACATGTCTGTCCCTTGGAATTCATATTGTGGAAAGCTATCAGATCATTTCAAAAAGTTTGGATTAGTATTTTGAATTATTTATATAGATAGAAAAAAAACTTAGAGCTTTGACATGCTATAGACTGATTTGTGCAGAAATTTAACTCAATTACATTGAGTCCACAATAAAAAACAAAAAAAAAATCATTAAATTGTCGTTCAGAGAGGAGGAGGTGCATTTTGGAAATGTTTAACCATATCCTTTAACCAGGGTGTACATTGATGATATTGCCAAAGAGGAATTTGGCAAGGGTGCTAACTGGTTTGCCGCTTCAAACGACTCTTAACAAATTTGTCAAAAATAATTTTCATTTCGTAAGTCCATGTTGAGCCTGGTAACTATTATCATTTTCTGTTTCCTTCTCGCATCTTTCTTATTGTTGATAACAGGTTAACTGATATATGACGAAAGAATGGGTCGACTGGGCTGGTATTCACTGGAATTTAGAAGGACGAGAGGGGATCTTATAGAAACATATAAAATTCTTAATGGTTTGGACAGGCTAAATGCAGGAAAAATGTCCCCGATGTTGTGGGAAGTTCAGAACCAGGGCTCACAGTTTATAAGGGGTAGGCCATTTAGGACTGAGATGAGGAATAACTTCTTCACCCAGAGAGTTGTGAATCTGTGGAATTCTCTAACGCAGAAGGCAGTGGAGGCCAATTCACTGGATATTTTCAAGAGATAGTTCGATTTAGCTTTTAGGACTAAAGGAATCAAGGGATATGGGGATAAAGCAGGAACGGGGTACTGATTTTAGATGATCAGCTGGCTCGAAGGGCCAAATGGCCTACTCCTGCACCTATTTTTCTATGTCTACCCCTGCTTCCCCTCTCTTTTTTACTTTCCAGTCTGTGGGAACCATTTGAGAAATTATGAAATTCTGGATGATTGCAACCCATGCATCTCAATTGCCACCACCTTCAAAACCCCAGCATGCAGGGTATCAGGTCCTGAGGATTTTTCCCTTTCAATCCCAGAAGTTTTTTTTTAATACTTTTTTTCCAATTAATTATAATTTCTTTGAACTCATTCTTTCTACACCTGTTCACTATTTCCAGGAGGTTTTATGCGCCCTCCCGGAAGACAACGAAGGAAAAAAACAATGGAATGCATTGATAATTGAATATATGCAAAATATATAGCATATTTATAAATGTAATAATCAAGGTTAGTGAGTTAGAAATTAAAATAAAAAATAAAACTAAAGCTCAAATTTTCTAAATCCATTGAATAACTGAAAGTGTGATTTTATTCCATTTTTAGTAAATTAAGGAACCTGATGCATTATCACAGCAAGATCATTAATTTATGCAGCAAAAATATCCCAAGTCACCTCATGTGTGCGTAATCAAGCAGATGATTGATTCTAACTGACAAAGATACTTGGGCAGACAACCAAAAATCTGTCCAGTGGTAGGTTTGATGGAATGCATTAAAGGATAAAAGACCGTTAGTGGCTGAGAGCTTTTTTATGTGATTGCGGGGTTGCAGTGATTGCAGGGTTTAACACCTTGCTAGCAAATTCACCACTGGTAGAACAAGTAAATCTGTCAAGATTTTGGAGGAGCAATGAAATCTTGGAGAGTTAGAGGTCTTGTGGATATAGATGTGGAGAATGTTGAGACTGTAGAAGGATTTGCATTTCAGCAAGTACAAGGTGACAGGATGGGCAGAGTTAGTGCTGCTGCCTTCCAGTTCCCAGATTTGGATTCAGTCCTGTCATCAAGTGCTGACTGCGTAGTTTACATGTCCCTTTGTGACAGAATAAGCTGCCACCGCATGCTCTAATTTTCTTCCACAATCCAACGTTGTGCCGATAGATTAAGTGGGTCCTATAAATTAGCCTTTCATGTAGATTTATGTTGAAAGAAAGTTGGGGGATGATCAACATATGCAAGAGCGAATAGTTTACAGTGATACAAGGAAAGGACATTGGGCAATGGTTTGTTCCCATGGGGCTGACATCATCCGAGTGGGCAGAATGGACACCACGGTCATTAGAAGTTTCAAGTGGTCAATATGTTGAATTACAGGGGATAGTTTTGGAAACTCTCAATTTTGCAATGATTAGAATGAATGTTATACTTAATGACATCCATTTGTTGTAGAATAATATCTTCATAACTTTCCAATAGTGCAAGCATACATGACAAATGCAGGGAATCAAGTCACATTCCCTTTTTCAATGCTTACATGTATGCTAGATCCAGGATACAGTATTGAATAGGTGTGTGCTGGATGAAAAAATGGATGTGTCAGATGATTTTTCAGATGAAACATACTTTCCAGTCACTAACACAGGCAGAATCTATTTTAGGTCTGGAGATTTGATGCAAGATTGTTTGGAAATACAAAACCTCTTCAAAATGCTATTCAAGATTTCAGCATAAAAAGTTATTTGTGTTCCATTTAATTCGCTTCCCCTTTATTTTATGCCGTTCTGTTGTTTATATTTATATTACCTATCATAATGTATGAGATTGAGACTTTGAATGAAAGTTTTTTTCACAATTATGCCTGGTTAGTTGATTCAACAATCCGAAGGGCATTTCTCTTACTTTAAGTTCATGAGGAGGATTTTGTAGAAGGTTTGTGAAATTGATGGGATTATACTAACCCCACCTCCCCAATAGTCTACGAGAATTAGAGGAGCAAGAATGTAGGGAGATCGCAAATAGTTGTAAGAATAATAGGGTTGTGGTAGCAGGTGATTTTAACTTCCCTCCCCTTGACTGGGTTGCCATGTACAAAGGGCTTGGGTAGGTGCAATTTGTTAAGTGTGTCCAGCAAAGTTTTCTCAAACAAGAGGTAGATGACTGAAGAATAGTCTTGACCTGAAACGTCACCCATTCTTTCGCTCCAGAGATGCTGCCTGTCCCGCTCAGTTACTCCAGCATTTTATGGAAGATAACTCTACTAGAGAGGGACAATACTGGGTCTCCTATTGGGAAATGAGGCAGAACATGTAGCTGAAGTTTCACTTGAGAGCACTTTGGCACCAGCGACCATTAATTTTAAAATAGTTATGGAAAGTCTACATGTAAAAGTCCAAATTGGGGCAAAGCAAATTTTGAAGGCATTAGACTGAAACTTGGAGCAGTTGTTGGGAGAAGTTGTTTGCAAGTAATGGGGCATCTGGCAATTGGGAGGCTTTTAAAAGTGAGTTAGGATAAGTTCAAGGATAATATGTTCCTGGGAGGGGCAAGGCTTGCAGGGTTAGGAAATTCTGGATTATCAAGGAAAAAGGGGGCATAAGTCATATAGCAAGTTGGGATCAAGCAAATTTGTTGATGCCGATGTTGCAATACACTCGAGGGAAATTAAGGGGGCTCTTTCCCTAAAATGGCATCGCAGGTAGGTAGGGCGGAGAAGAAGGCTTTTGGCATGCTGGCCTTCAGTCAGAAAATTGTGTATGGAAGTTGGGATGTTATGTTACAGTTGTACAAGTCTGGTGAGGCCATGCTGGGAGTATAATTTTCAATTTTGCTCACCCTGCTATAGGAAAGATGCCATTAAGATGGAAAGAGTACAGAGAAGATTTACGGGATGTTGCCAGGACAAGAGGGCCTGATCTATAGAGAGATACAGAGATTCCTGAAAATGACAACACAGGTAGATAGGATGGTGAAGAAGGCCATTTGCCTTCATCGGTCGTGTCATTGAGTACAGGAATTTGAACGTCATGTTACAGCTGTACAAGTTGGTGAGACAGCACAGGGATTTCTGTGCAGTTTTGATTGCCCAGCAACAGGAAGGATGTATGTGAATAGAAAAAGTTTAGAGGATTATGGACCAAACGCAGGCAAATGGGAATAATTTGGGTAGACGGCTTATCGGCATGGACAAGTTGGGATGGAGAGTTTGTTTCTCTGCTGTATAACTTTCCATACTATATAGCTCTTGGGTGATACTGCATGGAAACAGGCTATCATGTGAATGGATTGGAAAGTTTAAAGGACTATAAATTGTGTGCCTAATCCATTGAATCATTGAAACAATAAATCACGGAAGAAAGTCATGTAGCCCATTAAATCCATATTTCTAATAAAAAGACCAGTCCTATATTCTCAATTTGTTGTTTTCCCACAGCACTGCAAGTTAATTTCCTTCAACTGCATATCAAATTCTCTTTTGAAAATCCTGACTTACTTTTTTCCCCCATCATCTTTATCTGCAGCACAATCTTTCCTGTCTTAAAACTTTGTTTCCTGTCTTCTCCCTTGTTTCTTTTGTCCTTCACTTTAGGCCAACATCTCCCTGCTCCTTGAACCATCTGGTAATGGAACCTGCCTCCACCTCATCTGTAGATAGTGCATTTGGATTCCAAAGTTTTTCCTCACAGACAATAGACTCCACTATCTTTAGGCCATTCGGCCCTTCGAGCCAGCACCGCCATTCAATGTGATCATGGCTGATCATCCCCAATCAGTACCCCGTTCCTGCCTTTTCCCCATATCTCCTGACTCCGCTACCTTTAAGAGTCCTATCCAGCTCTCTCTTGAAAGCATCCAGAGAACCTGCCTCCACCACCCTCTGAGGCAGAGAATTCCACAGACTCACGAGTCTCTGTGAGAAAAAGTGTTTCCTCGTCTCCTTTCTAAATGGCTTACCCCTTATTCTTAAACTGTGGGCCCTGCTTCTGGGCTTCCCCAACATCGGGAACATGTTTCCTGCTCCAGAGTGTCCAAACCCTTAACAATCTTATATGTTTCAATAAGATATCCTCTCATCCTTCTAAACTCCTGAGTGTACAAGCCCAGCTGCTTCATTCTCTCAGCATATGACAGTCCCGCCATCCCGGGAATTAACCTTGTAAGCCTACGGTGCACTCCCTCAATAGCAAGAATGTCCTTCCTCAAATTAGGGGACCAAAACTGCACACAATACTCCAGGTGTGGTCTCACTAGGGCTCTGTACAACTGCAGAAGGACTTCTTTGCTCCTATACTCGACTCCTCTTGTTATAAAGGCCAACACACCATTCGCTTTCTTCACTGCCTGCTGTGCCTGCATGCTTACTTTCATAGACTGATGAACAATGACCCCCAGATCCCGCTGTACTTCCCCTTTTCCCAACTTGACGCCATTTAGATAGTAACCTGCCTTCCTGTTTTTGCCACCAAAGTGAATAACCTCACATTTCTCCACATTAAACGGTATCTGCCATGCATCCGCCCACTCCCCCAACTTGTCCAAGTCACCCTGCATTCTCATAGCATCCTCCTCACAATTCACACTGCCACCCAGCTTTGTGTCATCTGCAAATTAGTTAATGTTACTTTGAATCCCTTCATCCAAATCATTGATGTCTATTGTAAATAGCTGCGGTCCCAGCACCGAGCCTTGCGCTACCCCACTA
Source organism: Okamejei kenojei (assembly GCA_035221665.1). Taxonomy (NCBI): domain Eukaryota; kingdom Metazoa; phylum Chordata; class Chondrichthyes; order Rajiformes; family Rajidae; genus Okamejei; species Okamejei kenojei. The sequence goes on along the minus strand of CM069149.1, from coordinate 43,293,121 downwards.
GTCACTGCCTGCCATTCTGAAAGGGACCCGTTACCCTTAAAATTCTGCCTTTTATTTTATATCTCCTTCTTGTGTATATTTCATGCAATTATCATGATGGAGGAGTCTGAGATGGTAAACAATCTTGTACTGTTGAAGGGCGACCTTTGAGATAGTTTGCCTTGCCATCTTCCTACCCTATCTTGTTAAGCTGTCATGGTGAAAGGTGGGATAGCCAGTTTTATTTTGTGTGAAATCTGAGTTTGTTAAAACAAAATAAAAATATGCTCTATGGTGAACTGATCAATTAATAAGATCTCTTAAATCATTTGATCACAGTATTTTTCCAGTTAGCAAGGAAGTTAGAGGGGTCGCATTGGTAAGTCACCGTGTTTATAAATATGTACAGTAAAGATAATATATGTAAGCAGATTGTACTGTAATCATTACTAAAGTTTACATTTTCCTCCTACCCCATATGGTATCAATCATTGCTTTTTTTCCCTTTACCATCCAATCGCTAATGCATTGCCACCCTTATAGGCCCTATTGTTTCTTTACTATCCAATCATGCATTGCAACCTTTATAGGCCAAAGCGTATAGGATACCACTGTTGGAGTTTGGTCCATGCTTGTCCTCTCTCACCTTGGCAAGATGCAGAGCAATGATCTGATTTGCCCTTTACACCAAGGGAAGTGGCAGGGTGACTAGGCCTCAAGCAGCATGATGCATAGGCCTCCCTCCTGCATGCCCTTGATAATCTTGACTGATGAAAGGGACGAGAAAGAGAAAAATAATGAGCATTAAAATAATTTTGAGAAATGTTGCCTCCTACTTGGTTTTCTAATCTGCAGCCCTAATCTTATGCAACATGTAATTCCATGTGGCATTCAGATGAATCTTGGTCTTAGGTTTCCACATATGCGGGAACTCCAGGACTTCTTGCATTTTTAATGTCTGAAAGCCAGTAAGCAACAATATTTATCCTAGTACACCATCCACATAGTTCCTTCTAATCTGAATCCTTTATAATAACTGAGTAGCACATATGCTCAAAATTAGATTCAAATATTTTTGAAAATATTGATCAGTCCAGTTTAAAGCTATATTTCATATTCATCTGAAGAGTTGGTTGTTTTGTCACTATATATTTGAAGCAGGTTCAGAAAGTGTCATATTAATCCAGTCAACTATTAATAAATTGTACATGGTAAACTCCCAAGTTGAAGTTTGCCCTCAGTGAACTGAAAGCACCGTTCCCATGTTGCAGTTCTTTGCCGTACTGTATCATTGCAGACTTTTGGCCTGTCCTCTACCAGCCCCCACATGTTTGACTGAATGAACCTGTTCACTCTTATCAATTTAAGTAAACCCATTCACCCTGACACACTGCACACTACTATTTTGAGCACTAAGTTCATAACAATGTTTTGAATGTTTAAATAAAATATAGATGGTGGAATACAATTTTTATCTTAAAATTTAAGAGTATGAGCAGATTAAAATTGGATACTGTGACCTTGAAATTCGATTGTCATGTGTCTGCCTTTTGCACTCTCCAGCTGCAAATTTCACCATGGAGATTATCGGGCTGGTCAGTGATTGACTGACAAAAGTTTGTTTTTATTTGGGTTGGATTAATCCAACCAGTTTCTTTTAAACCTTTAGGAATAGAGAACAGATCTTTTGAAACTACAATGAAACATCCATTTTGAGAACAGTTTTAAGTTTGAGGGATATTTAGCTGAGGAACTACCTTGCATCCTAATTCTGAGCTCCAATTGTTAATTTTTGGATCCAACATTTATAATTGAAATTCTTTTTAAAATCAAGCCATTCAATAAATTCAGTCTGTAAGTTTAAGTCCACTGGTTCAAATGGGAAAGAAAGAAAGAAAATAAATTTGTCACTTTAGGAGGCATGCAATGAGGCATACTTGAATTGATTTCCCAGTAATATTTTACATGCAAGCCTCTATTATGACTTGTGCTGTCAGCACAAGTGGGGGGAAAATGTCTGAACCTGTTCAGTGATGATCGGAAGGATTCACTGCTAACAATTCTTTAGTGAGCTGCTATAATTGCTCGACACAAAAAAACACTTTTAAAACTATGACTCCACCTCCAAATTCAATTTCTTTCCAAGGCTTTTAACCATGTCATAGCCATGACAAAACTTTCTTGAAAATCTTGTTTGAATCCGTGCAGATAGATTTTCATCCTGTTGACAGTGCCAGAAACTTTCTTTAGAGTTAACAATGACATTCTAAATGATTGTAACAAAGGGATGCTTTCACTCTATTTCTGACTGGAACTGTTTGCGGCCTTTGAGATAGTTTGCCATTCAATCCTCCTCCAGTGCCTCCCCACTGTGGTCGAGCTGGATAAGATCACACTTGACTGTTCCAAGCTTATATCGAGTCATAATCATGTTACTTACAGTGTGTTTTCTTACTGTTCCTGGATGGCTACACCTGCTATTCCACAAGGATCCCCAAAACTCTCAATTACTTGCTGCCTCTTGGTAACATCGTCAAACTATAGTCTCAGTTTCCACCTGTAGACTGATAATATCTATTTCCATCTCATTACCACTGGTCTGATCCCAAAATTATCACATCCACTGTCCCTTAATATTCAGACTGCTTGAAGGGTGGCTAGAGCAGAGATGTAATTCAACTCAACATTAAAGACATGAAGCCTCTGTATTTATCAGCTTCAGTCAGTCACTTTAAAATAAATGTTTTATAAATAAATTGATAGACCTGGTTAATAACGGTTTTAAATAATACTTTTGGCCAATGCAGTGCAACTTAGCTTACGTTTTATTTATAGTAGTTTATAGCATGTAGCTGTTAGCTATTCACAGCAGATTTTGGCAAATAATTGACTAGTTTTTCAATGCACAATTTTTATTTCATAGAACATGGAACGGTACAGCACAGGAACAGGTCTTTCAGCCCACAATGTCTGTGTTGAGCATGATGTCAAGTTAAATTAATCTCCTCTCCCGGCACATGATCCATATCTCCATTCCCGACATAGCCACGTGCTTATCTGTAAGCTTCTTAAAAACCACTATCATACCTGCTTCCACTACCATCCTGGCATCCAAGCAGCCATCGTTCTCTGTGTAAGGAAACTTGCCTTTAAAATATCTCCTTTAATTTTACTCCATCTAATCTTAAAGCTATGCCTTCGTCTTTGACATTTCCATCCTGGGGGAAAAAGTTCTGATTGTCTGTCCTATCTATGGCTCTCATAATTTTATATAACCATATAACAATTACAGCACGGAAACAGGCCCTCTCGGCCCTTCCAGTCCGTGCCGACCATTTGTTTACCCCTAGTCCCATCTACCTGCACTCAGACCATACCCCTCCATTCCCTTCCCATCCATATACCTATCCACTTTACTTTTAAATGTTAAAATCGATCCTGCCTCCACCACTTCTACTGGAAGCTCATTCCACACAGCCACCTCCCTCTGAGTAAAGAAGTTCCCCCTCACGTTACCCCTAAACTTCCGTCCCTTAATTCGCATGTCATGCCCTCTTGTTTGAATCTTCCCTACCCTTAATGGGAAAAGCTTATCCACGTCAACTCTGTCTATCCCTTTCATCATTTTAAAGACCTCAATCAAGTCCCCCCTTAACCTTCTGCGCTCCAAAGAATAAAAACCTAACTTGTTCAACCTTTCTCTGTAACATAGTTGCTGGATCCCAGGCAACATTCTAGTAAATCTCCTCTGTACTCTTTCGATTTTGTTGACATCCTTCCTATAATTAGGCGACCAAAATTGTACACCATACTCCAGAATTGGTCTCACCAATGCCTTGTACAATTTTAACATTACTTTCCTGCTCCTATATTCAATGCTCTGATTTATAAAGGCCAGCACACCAAAGGCTTTCTTTACCACCCCATCTACATGCGATTCCACCTTCAGGGAACTACGCACAGTTATTCCTAGATCTCTCTGTTCCACAACATTCCTCAATTCCCTACCATTTACCATGTACGTCCTATTTTGATTTGTCCTGCCAAGATGTAGCACTTCACACTTATCAGCATTAAACTCCATCTGCCATCTTTCAGCCCACTTTTCCATATGGCCCAAATCTCTCTGTAGACTGAAAATCTACTTCTGTCAGGTCCTCCCTCAACCTCCAATGCCCCACAGAAAACAATCCAAAATTGTACCACCTCTTCTTACTGCGAATACCCTCTAATCTGGGCAGCATTCTGGTAAATCTCTTCTGCTCTCCAAAGCTTCCACATTCTTCCTGTAATGAGGCGACCAAAACTCCAAATGCAGCTCATGATGCAGGATACAACAGGATAAAGATTCTTTACAAATATGGACATATAAATGGCAGATGGAGTTTAATCTGAGCAAGAGTAAGATGTTCCACTTTGGAATATAGAATGTATGGAGAAGGTATACAGTTAATGATGACCATTAACTGCATGGATATACAGAGGGATCTTGGGGACCAAATCTATTGCACACTGAAAGTATTCTTTTGCAGCCTTCCTCACCCTGTGCAGGTCCACCAATTTTGGTGTCTTCAGTAAACTTACTGTCTACATGTACACCCTAGTTATTTTTATATATACATATCACAAACAACCAAAGTCCCAGCACAGAACCCCTTGGAACAGAACCGGTCATAGTCTGAAGAAGGGTCTCGACCCGAAACGTCGCCTATCTCCTTCGCTCCTTAGATGCTGCTGCACCCGCTGAGTTTCTCCAGCCTTTTGTGTGTCCTCCTTCCACCACCACTTTCCATCTTCAATGGAAAAGTCAGTTCTGAATCCAAACTAAGAAGTCACCATGGATCCGATGCATCTTAATCTTCTGCATTGGCCTACCCTGAGGGACATTTATCAAATGCCTTATTGGAAACCATACAGACATCATCCACTGTCCTACCCTCATTAATCATCTCCTCAAAAAGCACAAACCTGCCATGACAAAGCATGACCTGCCATGGACAAAGCCATGCTGTTTATAATTATCCCATTCTCTTCCAAATGTAAGTTAATCCTATCCCAAAGAATCCTCAAAGAATCCTCTCCATCAGCTTCCCTACGATTGACATGAAACACATTGGCATATATTCCCTCCTTTATCCTTAAGTGGTCCTACCTTCTCCTGAGTTCCTGTCTTGTTTTAAATGTCTGTATATAGCCGTGTAATTTTCTTTAATCTGACGTGCCAATCAATCGTCATTTAGTTGAAGCTTGAGGGACTAAATGTCTACTTGCGTTGGACTCTGTTTCTTTTCATAAGTGTTAATTATTCAGCTTGTAGATTTTTTCAGTCTTCAATTAATATTTTCCATGTTCTCCTTGTATCATGCACAATACAGTGTCCTCAATCTAGCAAAATATGTCAGTTAATATCTAAAATTCTTTCAAGTTAAGAAGTTATCTATGATATTTGTCAGTAAAATTATTCTCAAGCTCAACTGAAAAATGAAGAATAATAAACAGATTTTAAAAGTTATTGGGTAGACATGTTAAAGAAATGTCTTATTGTCTGATATTACATAACACAAATTGTAGTTTATTGAAAGTCATGGTAAAGAGCAGAGAATGTTTTTACAAAAATATGCTTGTTTTTGTAGGTCTTTTACTTGTGATTTAAGTTTTGAAAGTTGAAACATTTTCAAAATGGAAGTTGTGTGACATTGATTGTGAATGTCTGGAGAATCTTGGATAATGTACGGTTTTGTCACCAATTATTCCTGTGTGTACTTTTATTAATATGAAATGTATGGTTCTTAATTTGATCACAAATTTAAATAGCAATATTCAGTAGTGAATTATGTTTTCCTTTTTAGACTAATGAGTGTTGCACTGCCTGACAGTGTCAACTGGAATGGTAGACACACAGATCAACTCTGATCCATTATCACTACTTGAAAATGACTCCAGGAGTCCCGTGGCTGGAGAATTGGTGCAGGAAATGGAGGAAGTACAGGACATTTCACAGTCTATAGGGGACAACAGTTCTGAGACGTTCAGTGCTGATGAGAACCTCACTTCAGGAAATGGTCCTGGATCAAATGAAACTGTGCAAGGTAGGGGTTTACTTCAATTGAAGTTGCTTGGGAGCTGGACTGTGCTATTTGTCATTGATACCAGCCTATATGTTCTAAATAAGGGAATTGGAATGAGACAAATTAGATGTAACTGGCATTTGAATTTTTAGTCTGATATATGAATACTTAGCAGTTATGCTATATAGCTCGAAAAGTAATAAATCAGAGTTTCATGCCTGCATGGGACACAGCTTTATCCCTGCGCGGGACACAGCTCTGCTACCAATTTACAGATTTGTTATAGAACTATCAAATCTGAACCTCCCTGTAAGAGAAATCCAGTAAGTTCCGCTATTGTTTATCCCCACACGCATGCAATGTTTTCCCTTTAAAATATTTCTTCAGTTATCTTTTGGCAGCTACTGTTGAATTGGTATTTCAAATCTTGTCCACTTGAAGTGAACTATATTTCCAAGTGCCCCTGGATTTTTCTGTTAATTCATTTGAATTTCTGTTCCTTGGTTATTGACATTTCAGCCAATGGAAAGATTCACTTCATTGCATGCTCTTCTTGATTTTGAGCAGTTTCTCAAATCTCAGAGCCACTTGCAAGCTAACAGCTGAAAATTTGCCACTTGCAGTTGCCTCAGAGTGGGTATAGTGGTAAGTACTGGAAAGGCTGAATTTCTAGAATCGAGTGTTTGAGTATAAGAATAATTAATTGCACAGGATATAGGTGAAACTATACCTGGAGCAGTTTGGACACTTTTGGTCTTGTTACAAAAAAAAAAATAGATTGTCCTTGGTTAATGTGTAATGAAGGTACAACAGAGCGATTCTCAGGTAGCTAGATTCACCCTAAGAGAGGAGGTGGGATTGATGGGTATCTAAAGGAGAATGAATTTGTGACAGAACTGAAAACATCTGAATGTTGAAACATTTCTGATAGTATTTAAGATTCTGAGTGATATCTTTGTGAATGCTCAAGGTATTACAATTATAGGCCTAGTCTGGAAAATGAATGATCTTATTGATAGATGAACAGGTTCAGGAGGACCCTCATGGATTACTCCTATTCCTGTTTCTTGTGTTCCTCGACGTGGTAATGTCCTCATCGAGCATTCAGAATATAGAGAAACACTTGCTTTTTTAAGATATCTTACAAATAAGTCACACATTAGTATGCATTTTGAGTTCTTGAATATTCAATACGTCACTTTCTAGGGGTTGTGCATTTGAAATATATCCAGGAAATGCAGATGAACCATTGATGCCTTCTAGCTAAAGTGAGACTGTTCTCTTTTTTCTATCTGGGTATTTTGACATATAACAAACAATCTATATCATCTAATTTAGTTTGGTAAGATTATAATATCATAAAAATGCAGATTCTTTATTATACTAAAATATGTACTCTGTGTCATATTCTATATGTAGATTCCTATAACATATTTTGAGTTTGGTAGTAGCTGATCTGTCAGCTTGTTTCTTTAGCTATCCCAAAGCTAAACAACTGTTGACGATGCTCATATCTTCCTCATAAAAGTAAAAACATACCCTTTTTAGACAAAAAGATACCAATATGCATATCATTCCCTGCTGTTGGTATCTATGGCAGATCATCATGCGAAGCTGCTTAAGTTGTTTAAGGGCCTACTGCTTAATTTATTTAATGAATTTTATTTTTTAAACTTTTGCAATCAGTTTGTAATAAAAAAACAAAAAAAATTGATAATCTGGTTTTTAACATTTCAGAGATGCTGATACACTGTATCAGTGTGTACTGTCACAACAAAAAAAGCACTGAGCACAAAAATGTTCCAAATATGTTATTGGCTTCATCCAAATCATAAGCTCGAGTGAAGAGTATTTTTGCTCTTTGCGTACTCACTTTCGAGTTGCACTTGTCTGTTGGTGGCCAGGAAGGAATGTGACTTTTAAAATGTGTCCTGACCACAGAACTATAAAGCTGCAGCATGGTTTAATTACCAAAACTGTTGATGACATTCTTTTCCTTCCACCAGATGTGGCTCAGTGGTGGCATTTATCCCTGCTTCAGAAGATTGTGGATTTGCATCCTCACTGAACACTTAGTTAATTATAAAAAGTACATAAAATATTTCAGTCTGGTCCTTGAGATGGGGTGTTGTATTGAAGTGCCATCTGTTAAGTAAGACATCACACCATGCATCTTGTCAAGTGATTTGTAAAGATTGCTGGTGTCTTATTCAATATTTACGGAACTGATATCAATTAAACAGATTTTTTGTTTATTTTCATTCTGCTCTCTGTGGAGCTTGCTTGCGCAGAATGGCTGTCATATTTCCAAAATTATAATTACCTGCAAAAAATTTAAATGTTTTCTGAAATCACAAAAATTGGTGCATATATGCAACATCTTCCTGATGAAAATATCTCAACGCAGTGAAATAGTGCTTTCTCATTTTAAGTCGCTTACCTTTTCCATATACTGGTTGATAAACTCAATCAAACTGGATAGTGATAATGAAAGATTTTCTCGTGTTAATATCTGGGATTTTCCTAGAATCATTTTAAGATTTCACATTCTATGTAGAAAGCAGAATGTCGGGTCATCTGGTAGGTTGAATACAAATGTTGGAAAGTAAATTAATTCCTCATTTCTTCTTTTTCTTTTGTGTGGCGTGCACAGCCTAAAGTTGTAGGACAACTTGTTCTATTTGACCTTCCGTTTGTGCACATTGAGTTGATTGCTTTAGTCGAAACAGGGCGGACCACAGAAGAAACACTTATGCTGTCTTTTTCATTCTCTGGTCACACTTGACCCAGTTGTGCATTGAGATGGATTGCTCATTATCAGGAAGAACAATATGAATTATTTGCATTTTGTAATATTATTACACTGTTTTGCTTTCTTAGACTACCCTTCTGCATTATTAAAATCACTCTAGTTAAGGAGTAAAATAACTAAAATATTTACTTGAACTACTCCCAAATCTTATTTTATTTCCCCCCCATCTGCACTCAGATACAATTTCTCCAGCATCTAGTCCATCATCAGTAATCTTACCTACTACTCCATTGACCCAAGATGATGCTTCCACATCTGGCCTAAGCATTGAATGTCGAGTGTGTGGAGACAAGGCTTCTGGCTTCCATTATGGAGTCCATGCCTGTGAAGGCTGTAAGGTTTGTGTGCTATGTTAATGTTGTATATTAAACATGTGAGTACATTTAGTTCTCTGTACCCATTCTGCCATTCAGTGAAATTGGTGATGATCCTGAAGCTCACCATCAAATGGAAAATAGGACTCGTATACAAGGGGGAAAAAGGTCAGTGTAGATGTGGTCGGCCGAAAAGCCCTTTTTGATGATGTACAACTCTCTGACTTTATAATCATATTCCTCTTTCCTCTCCACTAGATTTTGATATCGAGAAATATACCTACCTATTTCATAAATATATTCAGGGGTTGGCCTTAACCACTATCCATGACAGAGAAATTCAAAGTGAAGAAATTTCTCCTGAACTCCATTCTAATAGGATCTATCCTGTGATGATGACCTTTTCATTTGAGAACATTCTGCCTCCTCCACCACCCACCAACCCCAGTGAGGGAAAATATCCTGCCTGCATCCATTCTGGTTTTGTGAGAATCTTTCAACGAGAACCCATCTTATTCTTAACTACAACAAATCCAGGCCTAGTTGAACAAATCTTACTTTGTACAGTGGTTCTGCCAGAGGGATCATTCTAGTGATTCAAGGCTGCATTTCTATATCCTTTCTTTGGCTAGGAGAGCAAAGCTGCATTCAGGGCTCCATGCGTGTTCTCACTAAGGCCCTCTATAATTTGTTTCTGTGCACAAACGTCTTGTAATGAAAGCCACTTACCTCCGTAACCACATTGTTTCAACGATTAGTCTATTAATTTATTTAATACTCAAGAACTACTTATCTTGGTCTTGAATAAAACCAATAACTGAGGTAGAGAATGCTAATGATCTTTGAAGAAATTTTCCCTCAGAGCTGATGAATACTTCACTAAAATGGGAACAATTTATTTTTGATTTTGATTTTTTCAAATTATTGACGATGATTTCAATAAAAATTATTTAAACATATGTTTCATTTGACCAATTAATTTTGGATTATAAATACAATTTTTGCTCAAACCATGGCTATAGAAGTGACGGTTTAAAGCTCTTATTGCTTATTGTTTTCTGCACATGGGGAAACAAGGTCCAAGAGGATTATTTTGAACCTGACATTGGATTATCAAATCAGTAATTTTCTCATAATTTTATTTCAGAAAGTCACAGAAAATGCAGTTATTAAATATTACTGTTCAATTTAAAATCAAGCGGGTTCATTAATGCCACTTTGACTTTTAATGTTACAGGGCTTTTTTCGGCGAACCATACGATTGAAACTGGACTACGATCAGTGTGAACGCAATTGTAAGATTCAAAAAAAGAACCGGAACAAATGCCAGTACTGTCGTTTTCAGAAGTGCCTTTCTGTTGGGATGTCACATAATGGTACGTGAGGGTGGTTTCTGAAAATCTGGGGACAAAATTGGAAAACTATGTTTGACTGATTAAAAGTGTCTAAATTGTAGGCTGGTTGTTTAAGAAGGAACTGCAGATGCTGGAAAATCGAAGATAGACAAAAATGCTGGAGAAACTCAGCGGTTGAGGCAGCATCTATGGAGCGAAGAAAATAGGCAAAGTTTCGGGTCGAAGCCCTTCTTCAGTTAGGTGGTTCTGGATTAATATATCTCTTTTCATGTAACGACCCACGCGGCACGTAGCCCATCCCACTTTTGTTGCGCCAGCTAGATTTTGTATAGAGGATAAAAGCAGTGATCAGTTGAAGGGTCATGCAGCAGTTGCTAGGACCTGCACTAACTTCTTGGTGTTGCGAAGGATTGTCCTGGCCTTGTTCCCATGCGATGTGCCAGTCAGTTGGACATTGCCATGTAACCTGTCATTCATGGAAAGAGTTTTCCAAACACCTACAATTACGTCCATCAAGCAGTGGTTCAGCTTGGAGCGCTCTTTGGCCCAAAACCTGTTGGTCTTCCAGCACATTGAGATGTTCATAATGGAACGCTACGGACTGGCACATTCCAGACTACGAAGGGATGCATTGAAGCTTTTTCTTTCCTTAACAAGGAGATTTTATTCAATTATATTCAATTAATCACAGATACAGAGTACTGGAAAGATCAAAACTGCCATCAAACAGTATGTTGCCATCCTTATCCACAATACACTCGACCTCCCACGGTGACCAGCGATGGCGGAAGGCCTCCAGAGTCCCTGTGGACACCGTGTGCTCCCTCTCCAGGGACATGCGGACACAGACGTAGGTCCAGAAGAGGGGTAAGCAATCGACTCAGGTGGAACCCTCAACTGACCGCTGCCTGGACCCGTGAATGGCCATCTTGGTCAGGCCCAGGAGCAAACCGACTGGGAAGTACCCCTTCCCCCTCCACTGACTGTCCCTTACCCCCCCCCCCCCCCCCCCCCCCATACTGGCCGACCAAATATCAAGAGCGTGGGGCTGAAGTTCAGCCAAAACCTGAGGAGACGCCCCTTCAGTGCACTGAAGTTTAGTGCTGAATCACCGCCCCAGGTCCTTCTGGTTGCTGAGGGGCTGAATCTGGTGGGGAAACCACTCAAACAACGGAGGACTATTGCCCTGGAGGGCCACATAAAGTGCCAATGGTGCTATGTACAAAAAGGATGTGCTAATACCACCATATATAAAACCAACCATGGTGAATGTATAGGTTGAAAACACTAAGAATGTAATGAGTTGTGCACTGTTCTCTTTTGCATACTTTATATTATGAATAAAGTTTATTTTTGAAATAAAAATATTATCTCTGATAAGGTGAGTCCGAAATAAATTAAATGTCACAGTAAGCATAGATTATGCTGCTTTGTCTGTGTATTGTGTTGCTAAAAGCAAGGCTGTGGGACATGTCCAATAGGTCAGACAATGTTTCTCAGAGAGTAAAGAAACTCTGAGTCAATATGATTATAGGCAGAAATGGCTACTTCTGATGCAGACAGAAAGAGTGAACTCCCAACAGTTGGATAATTCACTTCTGGAAGGTTTCAATGTGCTTAGGTGGAAAATTAGGTGATGTTCTTCAAGCTTGTGCTGGGCCTCATTGCAACAGTGCAGGAGGCCACAGATGAAGGTCAAATGGGGGTGAAATGGTGAATTAAAGTGGCATTTTGCTAGAAGCTCAGGATCACTCCTGAACACGAGTTTCGCAAAGCGATCGCACAATCGGTGTTTGGATTCTGAAATGTGGAAGAGGCCACACTGTGAAAATTGAATGTAGTACATAGGTTGGAAGAAGCACATATGAATTGCTGCTTTACTTGGAAAGGTAGTTTGGTCCTTGGATTGTTGGAAGCGAAGAGGTGAAAGGACAGGTGTTACATAGGAAATTCTTTAAGCAGGAGAATGATAAGTAGATACGGGTGCAGATCACAGAGTTACAAAGGGAACGATTACTTTGAAATGATCAAAGGGCAGGGGAATACATGTCTGGTGGTAGAATCTTGTGGGAACTGGCAGAGATGAAGGATCATCTGTTGAATCTGGAAGCTGATGGTGTGGAAAACAAGGATTAGGGAAATGCTGTGCTTACATCGCCTAAAAAAGAGGGAGGTTAAGAGCAGAGGTGCAGCAAGTAGATCAGATATGTAAGTGCTCTGTCCATTAAGTTAGAGAGGAAGCCACAGTTCAGCAAGAAGGAATACATTTCAGAGACACCTTTGCAAATTGTAGAATGGGAGGAAGTAGAGTCAATGTAGTTGTGGGAATGTGTGCTTGTTATGGATGTTTGTAGCAAACCTATCCCCTGAGATGATGGAAAGAAAGGGATGACAGGAATCAGAGATGGAGCATGTGAAAGCGAGAGCAGGGTGGAAATTGGCAGAAAAGGTGATGACGTATTCATGTTCAGAAAGCTGCACCAATGCAGTCATCTATGTACTCTGATAAGAGTTAAGGGAGTTAAGACTTCCACATATCCCACAAAAATACAGACATAGATGGGCCCATGAAATGCCAAAATCTAAACTTTGATATGGAGAAAGTGAGTGGAGCTAAATGAGAAGTTGTTCAATGTGAGGATGTTCAACTAGGCCTGACAATGAGGTCTGACTCTGAGACTTATTGATTGGAATCTATGAGCTATGATAGAATTGGATGTCTCACTTTATTTATTTTGCCCTTCCATTACTCAGGCCGTTGCCCTTGGATTTATTTTGCCAAGGTAACATAGTACGTATGATTACAAGACCTATAACCCTTATTTAAAAATGAAGGTTGTACAAGTTTCTAAATACGTCAGTTAGAAAGGGAAGGATAGGACATGCAAGTATTGCAGGGTAGTAACTTCATAATAATTTGTTTTTATGCAGGCATATCGTAATTACACTTGCCAAACAAATGTTACTTCTTATAAACTGGTGGTTTAGTAGTATATATTTAGTATGATACTTTTCAGACATTTTAGAGAAGAGTTTGGTGTACGATATATATCAGTTATTTTTGTGGGTTAGCATAGAAGCAGGTTATTGTCTTTAAATAACCCAGTTGAACTTATGAGTGATAGAGAAATGTTTACAAGTATGGTAAGATATTAACTATATTAACCTTTTTTTATTCACTGAAGCACTTCTGGCAATTCATAATTTCATATTCCCCATATTCTGAAAATAAATTGCAAGATTTATGCCTAATTCAGGATATAGCTGACAATACATTCTGGTTAAAGTGAGGTATATTGAATCAGACAATTACATACAAATTACAACAGGGGGCATTTACAATGTGTATAACATGTTATTTATGCACATTACTGTCCTAGAAAATTATGAGAAACTGTTACTTAAGTCTGTTGTATGGCTGCTACTTAAGTCTGTTGTACACTCAGTAAGATGATGGTTATAGCCAAGTGAGGAAACTAATTTCCCAATAGTACTTGGGAACCCAGACTACAATGCGTTCAACTACAACTTAACTCAGTATTAAGGAGCATTGGCCTAAATATTTAGCCCCGCTTCACTCAGATCCCTTGTCAGATCATAGTTCTTTGATCTTTTTACATTTCATATGTGGCACGGTGCTCCAGCGGCCTGGGTACAATCCTGACCTCTGACATTATGGAGTTTGCATATTCTCCCCCTGAGAATATATGTTTTATCCAGGTGGAGTGCTTTCCTCCTGTCCTAAATAGATTAGTACGTTAATTGGTCACTATAAATTGCCCCTAGTATACGGAGGTAATTTACAAAAATCACAAAGTATGCTTTCTTAACTCTTTAAAATCTGCACTCTTTGCAAATTCCATTCTTCTTGTCACAATTGTTGACATAACCAAATCACCATCTTTCTAAAGTCTCTCTCACAGGTACAATTAAGGAAGAGGTTCTGGTGAGGAAGTATAAGTAGCTAGAATTTAATTTAAATTAAATGGTAGAGTAGGAAATGTGACAATTTCCAAATTACTACTGCAGCCATTTGCAGATTGACATCATGTCATTAAGATCAGAGAATAGACTGAATTGCTCAAAGGTGGATGTGGACGAAATTGATTTTAATTATCAGTTTAAAATAGCTTTCTCTTTCCCCAGTACTGATGTTGGTAATTAATATCCATGGGCATATGCACAAGCAGAGATGGAAAATAGAGCATGTATAGACATCTCGGATTAGCATAGTTGTCAGCACAGACGTTGCGGGATGAAATGGCCTGTTCATGTCCTATATTTTTCTTTGTTCTTTAATCATTCAATACATCAATGCTCCTAATGGTCCCGACTTTACTACAGTGCCCTCCATAATGTTTGGGACAAAGACCCATCATTTATTTATTTGCCTCTGTACTCCACAATTTAAGATTTGTAATAGAAAAAAATCACATGTGGTTAAAGTGCACATTGTCAGATTTTAATAAAAGCCATTTTTATACATTTAGAATATACCATGTATAAATTACAGCAGTGTTTATACATAGCCCCCCTCCCCCCCCCCCATTTCCAGGCACCATAATGTTTGGGACACAGCAATGTCATGTAAATGAAAGTAGTCATGTTTAGTATTTTGTTGCATATTCTTTGCATGCAATGACTGCTTGAAGTCTGCGATTCATGGGTATCACTAGTTGCTGGGTGTCTTCTCTGGTGATGCTCTGCCAGGCCTGTATTGCAGCCATCTTTAGCTTATGCATGTTTTGGGGGGCTAGTCCCATTTGGTTTTCTCTTCAGCATATAAAAGGCATGCTCAATTGGGATCAGATCAGGTTATTGCTTTGGCCACTCAAGAATTGACCTTTTTTTTGCTTTGAAAAACTCCTTTGTTGCTTTAGCAGTTTGTTTGCAATCATTGCCTTGCTGTAGAATGAACTGCCGGCCAATGTTTTGAGGCATTTGTTTGAACTTGAGTAGATAGGATATGTCTATACACTTCAGAATTCATTATGCCACTACCATCAGCAGTTGTATCATCAATGAAGCTAAGTGAACCAGTACCTTCAGCAGCCATACATGCCCAGGCCATAACACCCACACCACTGTGTTTCTCAGATGAGGTGGTATGCGTTGGATCTTGGGCAGTTCCTTCTCTCCTCCATACTTTGCTCTTGCCATCACTCTGATATAAGTTAATCTGCGTCTCATCTGTCCACAAGACTTTTTTCCAGAACTGTGGTTGCTCTTTTAAGTACTTATTAGCAAACTGTAACCTGGCCATCCTATTTTTGCGGCTAACCAGTGGATTGCATCTTGCAGTGTAGCCTCTGTATTTCCGTTCATGAAGACTTCTGCGGACAGTGGTCATTGACAAATCCTGACTCCTGAAGAGTGTTGCTGATCTGTCAGACAGGTGTTTGGGGATTTTTCTTTATTATAGAGAGAATTGCGCAGGCATTTAAACACACCTGCGCAATTACAAACACCTGTGAAGCCATGTGTCCCAAACATTATGGTGCCCTGAAATGGGGGGACTATGTATAAACACAGCTGTAATTTCTACACGGTGAAACAAAAATGTGTAAAAATACCCTTTAATAATATCTTGACAATATGCACTTTAATCACGTGATTTTTTTTCTATTACAAATCTCAAATTGTGGAGGACAGAGGCAAAAACATAAATGATGGGTCTTTGTCCCAAACATTATAGAGGGCACTGTATATACTTTGCCCTTACATTTGACCTTCCAAAGTGCAACACCTCACACTTGTTTAAAATTTCCAGCCCCAAATTTCCAACTGATCTATATACTACTGTATTCCTTGACCATCCTCACGATCCAAAACTCCACCAATTTTTGTGTTGTCTGTAAACTTATTTTACTAATCTATATTTTCATCCCAATATTATGTAATTTATATTATAGGTTTAGTATTATTAATGTCATGTGTACTCGGGTACAATAAAATGCTTTGTTTTGCATGCTATCCAATCAAATCAGATAATACTATATTATAAATACAATCAAACCAAACTTGAGTACAATAGGTAGAGCAAAGAGAAGATACAGAGTGCTGAATATAGTTTTCGGCATTGTAGCTCACCAGTTCCATAGACAAAGTCCAATGTCTGCAATGGAGTAGAGGTGAATAAGACAGTACCTTGGCTTATGGAAGGATCGTACAAAACCTGAAAAAACGAGGGGGAAAAGCAGTTCCTGATGCTCACTTGAGTGGTGTGCACTTTCAAGCTTCTGCTTTTTCTCCCTGATGGGAGCAGGGAGAAGAAGGAATGATTGGGGTGGGACAGGTCTTTGATTATGTTAGTTGCTTTTCCGAGGCAGCATGAAGTGTAGATGGAGTCAATGGTAGGGAGTCCGGCCTGTGTGATGGACCAGGCTACATCCACAACTCTGCAGTTTCTTGTGGTCTTGGGTAGAGCTGTTCCCAAACCAAGCCGTGATGCAACTCTACAGTTTGTTTACTATGATGTATGTGTAGAAATTTGCAAGAGTCATTGAAGAACTGCCAAATTCCATAGCACAACAAATGATGGCCTAGTATAGATCCTTGCTGAACTCATTGGGCCCTGATCTTGTGACTTCAATGACAAAGTCATTTTTGTATCCAACCTACCAATTCACTGTAGATTTCATTAAACTTAATCTTCAGGATTAGCCTTGTCAAGTGACCTTGTCAAATGCGTAATCAAAGTCCATGCAGAACAAAAAACAATCAGAAATGTGAGCCAGCAGCTCCTTTTCACAAAGCCCTGCTGACTTTCCGTAATAAACCATGCTTTTCCAAATGTGAGAAAATCGTACCTAAGAATTTTCTTCAATAATTTTCTTACCTCTGCCATGAGGATAATTGGCCTATAATTTCTTGATTTGTTCCTGTTGCCCTTCTTAATGAAAGGAACTACAATGGCTTTTCTCCAATCTTCTGGACTTCCCATGTGACTTTAGATGCACAGATCTCTATCATAGCCATGGAGCTATGCAGAATGGAAACGGGCCCTTCAGCCCACCTTGTCCATGCTGGCCAAGTTGGCATACTGGGCTTGTCCTATTTGCCTGCATTTGACCCATAGTCCTCTAAATCATTCCTATCCATTTCTATCCAAATGTCTTTTAAAGACATTGCATCCTTGTCTATTGTTTCCTCTGGAAGCTCGTTTGAGATACAACTGCCCTCCAAGTGAAAAGATTATCCTCTTACACCAACCTTATACAGCTGCATTATGACGTACCAACTTCTTTACTCATTACTCTTCCCATTGAAGGCAAGCGTGCCAAACTACTTCTTCACCACAATATACACCTGTCTTTTTCTGTTAGTTTATTTAGATCAATTTTTTAGTTAGAAATTAGTCCAGTGGTTAATTTGATTTTGATTTCCCCCCTTGCTCTTAATTAATTATAACTTTGAGTGAACCTCTTCAAGGTAAACAAAAAAAACTTTACAGTACTTGCTAGCCAGTTTAACACGGAATCCTGCCTGTTCGAAAAAGGCTGAGAAGTTGGATAGTTCCTTCTTCTTCAGCCTTCTCTCTTTCTGTGTCAATCTCCAGTCCGATCTTCCTACCTGTCTCAGTTTACATGATTTAATGTAGGTTCTGAATCTGCGTGTCCATCACTAAATTAATTGCACCCAGTTCCTCGTTTGTCCAAAGGGAACATCAGCACGAGTCCTTACAGTTTGTTTTACAGTTGTGAGAACTTGTTCATTCACTGCACCCTCACCTCCCAAACCCCAATCCCATAGTTAGAGTCTGTTATTTTTTTTCTGAAATTTTTTGTGCCATGGTAATGCTCATGTTCAGCTGAAAATAATAGAAAGGTCTTTTCTGTGACCGACTAGACAGGCAATTCATAATCCGTGATTGGCCATGCACTACAAAAACATGACTCTCCTTGTTTTTGTATTTCTAGTAGTTGACCTTGTTCTGTAATAAAAAAAGATACTGCTCTAAATAGCAAGTCAAGCAATATCTCTAGAGAGAGAAACATTGGTTTTTAAGTCACTGACATTCAGATTCCCTCCCCCCCCCATATCTAAGGCTTTGATTGGATCTCTAATATAAAGGCATAGATAGAGTGGATGTGGAAAGGATGTTCCCACTGGTGGGAGAGTCTAGGATCAGAGGTCATAGCCTCAG
Source organism: Okamejei kenojei (assembly GCA_035221665.1). Taxonomy (NCBI): domain Eukaryota; kingdom Metazoa; phylum Chordata; class Chondrichthyes; order Rajiformes; family Rajidae; genus Okamejei; species Okamejei kenojei. The sequence continues at coordinate 43,274,447 of CM069149.1, read as the reverse complement.
AATTAACGGGTGCTCTTTTAGAAAGGAGGTGAGGAAGAACTTCTTTAGGCAGAGCGATAATTAATCTATAGAACTCATTGCCACAGAGGGCTGTGGAGGCCAAGTCAGTGGATATTTTTAAGGCAGAGGTAGATAAATTCTTGATTAGAACTGGTGTCAAGGATTATGGAGAGAAGACAGGACAATGGGATTAGGCAGAGATCAGCCATGATTGATCGATGGGCTGAATTGCCTAATTCTACTCCTATAATTTATGAACTTGTGATGTATATAATTTACTTAATTCTACTCCTATAACTTATGAACATGATAAGTATATAAATTAACTTTTGAGTATTGATCTATGTTTTATTGAGGTGCTCCTTTCTTTTCACCTATCACACCTTGTGTTTCAGTATATCCATCCAATTCATCGTTATTTTCTTTGCCTTCTGTTTCCTACGTTTATCCCTCATTGTCCTTTTAAAATCTGCCCAAACACTCCATTTTCTCTTTCATTTTATATTTATTCTGTATTAATTGTTACCAAATGTTTGAATACTCTTCCTATCTTTTTTCACCCAGAGAGTTGTGAATCTGTGGAATCCTCTGCCTTAAAAGGCAGTGGTGGCCAAATCTCTGGATGCTTTCAAGAGAGGGTTAGTTAGATAGAGCTCTTAAAGATAGCGGAGTCAAGGAATATGGGGAGAAGGCAGGAATGATTGTGGATTGTGGATGATCAGTCATGATCACAGTGAATGGTGGTGCTGCCTTGAAGGGCCGAATGGCCTACTCCTGCATTTATTGTTTATTGTCTATTGTCTTACTTTATCTAATAATTGCGACGACTAACCAATGTAAAGCCCATTTGTTTTCTCCTTTCCCTAGCTTCCAACCTCTCCATCAGTTAAGCCATGCGTCATCTCAAAAAATGACATCCACAAATTTAAAATTAAATGCATCTACCATAAGACATGATACAAGACTGATGGTTTTAGATACAGTCCATTAATTTGTTTCAGTTAAAAATTATAGAAAGATTCCACTTATTTAGCAAATATAAGCATAGTATGTAAATATGTTTAAGTTTATTTATTTCACGTTAATTTATATTCAACATTAATGTTCCCCCCCCCCCAAAATATATGTAATCCCATTGTATATTGTCTAACTTCCAGTAAATTATGCCAGTAAGCATATTGTTAAAAAAAAACAGACACACAAAATGCTGGAGTAACTCAGCGGGACAGGCAGCATCTCTGGAGAGAAGAAATGGGTAACGTTTCGGGTCGAGACCCTTCTTCAGACTGATGTCAGGGGGACAGAGATATAATGTAGTCGGAGACAGACTGGTGTGAGAACTGGGAAGGGGAGGAGGTGGAGAGAGATGGAAAGCAAGGGAATTTTAAGTATCAATGTTCATACCGCTGGGCTGTAAGCTATCCAAGGGAAATATGAGGTGCTGTTCCTCCAATTTGCACTGGGCCTCACTCTGATGGTAATACAGCTTATTACAAGTTTCCCTTTTTGTTCCATGCATCTCAGAACTTGGGTCCTTTGCCTTGAACTAATCTTGAATCCATTGTTTCATATGTGAGGCACTGCCCATTTGCCTGTGTACATAATTACCAGAGATTGAACTTGCTGCTGCTGCTCTAGGCCAGAAGCCAGGGTAAGGTAGTGGGTGTGGTGCAAGAGCCTAGGAACAATGAAGAGGGAAATGGAGATGATGAACAATGATGGAGAAGGGGCGAGGTTAGTGTGGATCTGGCTTTGAGGAAGAATGAGATTGGAACGGTGCTGAATAAGGGAGAGAGTGTAGTAGAGTGAATAACCGAATTAAGAGGGAGAAATCTGGCACCATGGACTAAAAGGGAAATGGAGGATAAAGAATGTGTGATAAAGTACCAATATGAACTGAAAACAGAAATGGGTGAGAACAATGATGGTGTTAACCAAAATGGGGAGGAATGACAGCATAATCAGAAAGGGAAAATGAAGGAGAATTATAACCCATAAATAAAGGAAGGGTGGTTGAAATTATTTTTTTTCCTACCTGCATAGCTATTCGTTTTGGTCGAATGCCACAATCTGAAAAGGAGAAATTAAAAGCTGAGATTCTAACACTAGAGCAAGATGTACAGAATTCACAGATGGCTGATCTTGTATCTCTTGCCAAACATATGTATGAGGCTTACCTAAAGAATTTTAACATGAATAAGACCAAAGCCAGAGCCATTTTGACAGGAAAAGCTAACATGCCGGTAAGTCATTGTGATTAATCTTCTCCAGTTTAACCAAGAAATAATATGATTTGACAGATGATGAATTTTTTTTTTCAGATAACAATGGTGCTCACTTTCCACCCCTTAATTTTATCAATTTCTTCTAATGCAGGATATATAGAATTCACATGAAGGGGAGGTGAAATTGAAGAAGGGTATATAGCTGTGGTGCATGGTGTGGTGAAAGTGTAATCATCATCATTATCTTATTATTACAAAAACTCTCTATTCTTTTGCCTTCCACCTTCCTTTTCTTATCTATCACCTTGCCATGTTCGGCATGCAGATGAAAATGAAGCAAGAAATGGCATGTAGTACTCAGTGACAAGATCACAAAAGTTCTGAAGTTCATTGTAGTTTTGTTCTTTAAAGTGTTATTAATTTCTGGCCTCTAATCATATTTTGGAACAATTTGCAAGTGTTGAATGGCAAATATTCATGATTGGCATTGGGTATATAAGTCTACAGCATTTAAACTGCTTTTATTGCCTAGCTATAACTTTCTCAAAATGACCCTAACCTACACATCCTGGTTGATTGGCTTTCATAAACTAGCAAGTTAACTTTCCCCAACACCATTGTGTAATCCTGATGGACCTGACTTTTGTTCATGTTTTCTTTGCTGTACGTGCAACTCTAAATACTTTGTTTACAGTGTGGATAAACAGATCCATTATTGATGAGATTTTCATTCCTTTTTCAATATGTCTAAGATAAATAAATTCACTAGTTTATCTCCAATAAAGCCAGGTTTATCTGTGATCCTGTTAAAAGTTCAATTCAGCATCTGCATTGGCGCTGAAAACATCTGTTTATCTGATATACCACTTATCTAATTGAACTATGCCTGCTTTATGACCTACCTGGATTCCTAGATTCTACTGCTCTTAAAAAGTACTTAAATGATGTTTCTTACTTTTGGGATTTTGATTCAGAAGAATGTAATGATGTTTACTAATTCTTGAATAATACATTTTCAGCCTTTTGTCATTCATGACATGGAGACATTATGCCTAGCAGAAGAGAATTTGGTATCAAAGCAAGCAGTAAATGGCATCCAGAACAAAGAAGCTGAAGTTAGAATATTTCATCGCTGTCAGTGCACATCAGTGGAAACAGTAAGAGAACTGACGGAATTTGCAAAAAGTATCCCTGAATTTGTAAACCTTGATCTCAATGATCAAGTGACCCTATTAAAATATGGAGTTTATGAGGCCATGTTTGCCATGTTGGCATCCATTATGAACAAAGATGGACTGCTGGTGGCCTATGGAAATGGTTTTATGACTCGAGAATTTTTGAAAAGCTTGCGGAGGCCCTTTAATGAAATAATGGAACCCAAGTTTGAATTTGCCATGAAATTCAATGCATTAGAGCTGGATGACAGTGACTTGGCTCTCTTTGTGGCTGCTATCATTCTCTCTGGAGGTAAGAATGAGCAACAGAAGTCATATTTCATTGAACAAAGCTTATTTAACTGTTGAAATTAAATACATTATGAGTTCTCAGTATATTGGACTTTACAGGAAAAAATGTTAATAACCTTAACAGCAACAGAATCTATCAGTCTCAAATTTGTTTTCTCAAGGATACTGCATTGGCATTGCACATCCCGATCCAGATAACAAAAATGGAATGTAGAAATGAACTTCTCCGTAAAATTGGCTTAATTCTGCAATTGGACTCACTGTGTGGCTGTAGTTTGCACTTTAACTTCTTTCACGTCACACGGTCAGCTTTCTCCTTGTTAAAGGTGGCAGTGTGAGCAGTATTGTTGTAAAGGAGGCCATAAACTTAAACAGGGTCATTCATGCAGGTACAGTATAAAATTGTAGCAGCATTAAAAAAAACAATGCTCTCTTAATGTTCATTTTTTCTTAATCATCTGTGTTACTGGGCACAAAGCATAATTCAGCGAAATGTTATCATATCCTGTCTATTCAGAAATACAATTTACATTTTTTAATATTTTATTCAGCTCTGTTCTTCGTTCAGTTTCAACTAACCCATTTACGATGCAAATAAATGTCTAATGAAAGTTAGAAATAAATTATGTGCATAAGTGGTAAATCAATTAAATTAAGAACAAGAAAGAAATTAATATCACATGAGACATAATCACCAGTGCACAAAACCATGCTGACTATCTCTAATTAACACGTGTCAGACTTGAGACTTGTATACCTCCTGCGTGATGGTAGATAGTAGAGAGAAGTGGGCATGACTGGTTGATGGGAATGCTTGTTGTTAGACGTTATGATATTTACCTTTGTTGATTCAAGAAAAAGAACAATTTTGCATTTCAATTGTCATCATGTAGCTAAAAAAAACTTTCATTAAATAACATTTCATATTCTAATATTCTCTTTGTTAAGACAGTTGTATAATTCGGCAGTGATTCTTGTATGTCATTTCTCTATTGCCTCTCCAACCAACTGAAAGGAATCCACCTTCCATCCTATAACAATATAAACTGAAGATCACCAGCAGATGATAGTGTTATCCTAATTGAAGTAATCTTTGCATCTCCAGTCCTCCTGAAATTATCCTATCGAGACTGCACTGAACATTTTATTGTCTTGCAAGCCCAGCAACTGAGAGCATGTTGAAACTTCCTATCCACTGAAATTGAACCTATTCCAGTCAAATTGAACATTTTGCAATACAGATACGGGAATTGCTGTGTTCCATTAATACTTTTACTTGTTCAGGGGACGTCATCTGAAAATCTCAGATCCTTTATGCGGTTGATACAATCTTCTCTGACACCAACTCTAATATAAATAATCATTTTGTAAAATAAATTGCTTTGTCATGTGTTATGAATTAGCTAATAAACCTTGAGAGTACCATTTTTGATATTCCAACAAAAAACACTTACTAAATTTATTGGAAATCATTTAAATTGTGAAAGTAAAAGGGGATCTTCGATGTGAGAGCAGTGTAAGTAAACGTTTGTAAACAGATAATGTTGATGGTTTGCCCATGGAATGGGAGAGACAAAATGTTGAAATGCATTTGGATTTTATTTCAAATTTCCAGTATCTGGTATTTTATTTTTTGAATTAGAACATTGAAATGGCTAAGCGTGGAGTTGACTAAACCGTTAGACGATGATTTCAATAGAAAGTAGAGTAGAGATGGGAAGGGATTTGTGGTCAGATTTAACACCGAGAACCAAGCTTTTGCTATTGTGCTTTTGTGTAGTAAAATGTCCCCTTGCGCTTCTTGGGTGCATCATCAAACAAAATATGACGTCAACCATACGTGGAGTTATCGGGCCAATTGACAAAAGCTTGCTTTGAGAGAAATTGTAGTGGAGAGAGCTGAAGAGTTAGAATGGTTAATGGGTGAATTTCCAAAATTTCGGATTTAGTCAATGGAAAGTATGGTAACGAGTGATTAATGTAAGACTTGTCTGTGGTCAAAGTTGGAAAAGCACAGGGATCTCAGAGGGTTGGTGGACTGCATAAAGTTGAAGTTCTATTTCTGTAGGGTTAATGACCAGGGAAGAAAAGTACTAAGTAGAAAGCTTCTGATAGAGACTGAAGACTAATGTTATTTTACCTCAAAATGTGAAAACAATTATACCATTTTCATGGCAAGGGAAGAAGAGACTATTGGACCTGTGACTCCTTCACTCCTGGACCACATCAGATGACTTTGCAATTAGAAACATAGAAAATAGGTGCAGGAGGAGGCCATTTGGCCCTTCGAGCCAGCACCGCCATTCATTGTGATCATGGCTGATCGTCCCCAATCAATAACCCGTGCCTGCCTTCTCCCCATATCCCTTGATTCCACTAGCCCCTAGAGCTCTATCTAACTCTCTCTTAAATCCATCCAGTGATTTGGCCTCCACTGCCTTCTGTGGCAGGGAATTCCACAAATTCACAACTCTCTGGATGGAAACGTTTTTCCTTACCTCAGTCTGAAATGGCCTCCCCTTTATTCTAAGACTGTGGCCCCTGGTTCTGGACTTGCCCAACATTGGGAACATTTTTCCTGCATCTAGATTGTCCAGTCCTTTTATAATTTTATATGTTTCTATAAGATCCCCCTCATCCTTCTAAACTCCAGTAAATACAAACCTGGTCTTTTCAATCTTTCCTCTTATGATAGTCCCGCCATCCCAGGGATCAATCTCGTGAACCTACGCTGCACTGCCTCAATCACAAGGATGTCCTTCATCAAATTAGGAGACCAAAACGGTACAAAATACTCCAGATGTGGTCTTATCAGAGCCCTATACAACTGCAGAAGAACCTCTTTTCTCCTATACTGAAATCCTCTTGTTATGAAGGCCAACATTCCATTAGCTTTCTTCACTGCCTGCTGTGCCTGCACGCCAACTTTCAGTGACTGGTGTACAAGGACACCCAGGTCTCGCTGTACCTCCCGTTACCTAACCTAACCTCATTGAGATAATCTGCCCCCTTGTTTTTGCCGCCAAAGTGGATAACCTCACATTTATCTATATTATACTGCATCTGCCACACATCTGCCCACTCACTCAACCTGTCCAGGTCACCCTGTAACCTCCTAATATCCTCTTCACAGTTCACACTGCCATCCAGCTTTGTGTCATCCGCAAACTTGCTAGTGTTGCTCCTAATTCCAACTTCCAAATCATTAATATATATGGTAAACAGTTGCGGCCCCAACACCGAGCCTTGCGGCACTCCACTCGCCACTGCCTGCCATTCTGAAAATGACCCGTTCACTCCTACTCTTTGCTTCCTGTCTGCCAACCAAATTGCTATCCACGTCAACACCATACCTCCAGTACCATGTGCTCTCATTTTATTCACCAGTCTCCCGTGCGGGACCTTATCAAAGACTTTCTGAAAGTCTAGATACACTATATCCACTGGTTCCCCTTCATCCATTTTACTTGTCACATCCTCAAAAAAGTCCAGAAGATTAGTCAAGCATGATTTTCCTTTCATAAATCCATACTGACTTGGACTAATCCTTTTACTGCTATCCAAATGCCCCATTATTACCTCTTTAATAATTGACCAGCATCTTTCCCACCACCGAAGTCAGGCTAACTGGTCTGTAATTCCCCGTTTTCTCTTTCGCTCCTTTCTTGAAAAGTGGGATAACATTAGCTATCCTCCAGTCCACAGGATCTGATCCTGAATCTATTGAACATTGGAAAATGATCACCAATACGTCCACTATTTCTAGAGCCACCTCCCTGAGGACCCTGGGATGCAGACCATCAGGCCCATGGGATTTATCATCCTTCAGTCCCATTAGCCTACCCAATACTATTTCTCGCCTAATGAAAATTTCTTTCAGTTCCTCTACCCCCTCAGATCCTCTGTCCTCCAGTACATCTGGGAGATTGTTTGTGTCTTCCTTAGTGAAGACGGATCCGGAGTACCTGTTCAACTCTTCTGCCATTTCCTTGTACCCCATAATAATTTCACCCATGTCTGCCTTCAAGGGACCCACATTTGACTTTGCTATTCTTTTACCCTTAACATATCTAAAGAAGCTTTTACTCTCCTTCTTTATATTCCTGGCCAGCTTCCCCTCATACTTCATCTTTTCAGCCCGTATTGCCCGTTTTGTTTCCTTCTTTTGTCCTATGAAAGTTTCCCAATGCTCTGGCTTCTGGCTACTCTTTGCTGTGTTATACATCTTTTCTTTTAGTTTTATTCTATCCCTAACTTCTCTTGTCAGCCACAGTTGCCTCCTACTCCCCTTAGAATCTTTCTTCCTTTTTGGAATGAAATGATCCTGCGTCTTCCAGATTATGCCCAGAAATTCCTGCCATTGCTGTTCCACCGTCATTCCTGCTAGGATCCCTTTCCAGTCTATCTTGGCCATCTCCTCCCTCATGCCCTCATAATTGCCTTTGTTCAACTGAACAATCGAAAGTAACGTTTTATAATGCTTTATAAAATTCAAAGAAGATTAGTATTAAAAATGTTTATGTTTTTTAATAGATCGACCTGGTCTGGTTAATGTATCACAGATTGAACAGATGCAGGAGAGCATTGTTCAAGCCCTTCACCTTCATCTGCATAACAACCACCCTGATGCTGTCTACTTATTTCCCAAACTTCTCCAGAAGATGGCTGATCTGCGCCAGTTGGTTACAGAGCATGCTCAACTTGTCCAGAAGATTAAAAAGACTGAGGCAGACACTTTTCTACATCCACTTCTACAGGAAATTTACAGGGATATGTACTGATAATGCAGATTGTCACCAGTATTAGAAGGTGGAAATCTTTGAACACTACTCAGAGTAATTGAGTGCAAGGATCACATATTGGCCAATAATTGTTACACAGTGCTTCCCTCAGGTTTGCTTAACATGATTAGTTGAATTATGTGCCTTGTGAGACAACGTGATTTATTTCATCTAATCAAAATCATAGTATATTTTTAATTGATTAATCCAAAGTATAATTGAGATACTTTGTGATTAAAGCAGTTTTGTTACAAACTAATCTATAGTTAATTGCAATAGGTTTTCAAGAATGCTAAATTGTCTATTTTCATTGCCCAAATATTGAAACTAATCAATTGCTTTCTGACAAGATGAAAATCCAAAAGTTTACTATGAAAGAGACAATTTCCATAAATATCTATCTTTGCTATCATTAACATGCAGAGTGAAAGAATCCACTGGTATTTCATGCAACATTTTGATTTCAAAGATTTGATATTTGACTACTGATTTTTACATTCAATAATTAAAACTATACACAAGTGGAATTTTTGGGAATATGTTTTAAGCATGCACGATTTTACACAATTGATGTAATATTTATATAATTGTATACTTTGTGCAGAAAAAGAGGAAACCACTACACAATGGATTACATTTCTGAACACTGAATGCATGAGGAGCATTATTATACTGGTAACCTAACAATTAAGTTCAGACTGACTTCCAATAAAAGAAAAGCTTCCTGACTCAACTAAAAACTACTCTAATGATAACATTTTGGTATTTTTCAGATCTTAACCTTTTTTTAATTACACCTTATAATTTTATGTGAAGCATTATTGGGGATTTTGCCCAATATGAAACCCATTCTTACAAAATGTTTGTACATTTAGGGTATTCAATCTTGGATTGAAATAGTGAGAAGTGTTTTATTGTGCGAATGAGCTTTTAAAATTAGGTAAAGATCATTAGTGGGGATAAGAAGAGGACAGCAGTTTGAGCCCTAATCAAAATTATAAACCAAAGTAAGATTAATATAAAACAAAAGAATAGTGACCATATGTTGCTGACAGTTCATGTTGGTTGTGGAATCCTTATGATAAATGCACAGATTACTGATTAATGTTATTGGGTGTCCAACAAAACAACTTCATCGTAGATAAATTAGTAAAGATGATCTTCTATCTCCTACACTTCCAAACTGTAAATTTAGTACAGGGATTTTTAATTAAATGGTTATTATCGGACTCAATGTTTAATTATTTTTGCACTTGAAACAAAAGGTTGATTTTCTTTCTTAAAAGGGAAGGAAGCAGAACATTTGCTATTTTTTAAATTTGCATCATTCTATAATCCTTTAATATGGAGTCAATTCTTAAAATAACTTTTAAAGCTAGTTTTAAGTTTATTCAGTATAATAAACATTGAAGTTAATTACAATGCCATGTAGGGGTCAACATTTTAATAAAAGTTTTGTAAAAAGTCTGCAAATTAGTATTTGTTAAGTATTGATATCCTAATATCTAACTGACAATTCTGGAAATCAGACCTTTTGTCCTTTTTTAGGGTTTCATTATTTAAAAATATATTGTGGAGTGGTGAAATGCCTTAATCTTTCTAAGTACATCACGAGTGCCAACTACTGTACAGTATTTCCCTTATTGATGATCCAATGCAGAAAACTGGAAATACTAGTGGATGATTTTACTTTGACCAACGTTAAAACTAATACAGAAAATATCTATAATTAAAGCAATTATATATGTGAATTTGCATGTCAAAAATTGAATGATACTGCCAAATGCTTTCTCGAAAATAATAGAAATTTGTCTTCATGTTTGAGGCTTGAGCACTTTCTGATCTCTAGTATGCCATAACTAAATATTTGTTGCATGAAACTGTATTTTTCTACTGAAACTTTTGGAGGTTGTACATTCATTACAAAATGCCTTTTATTGAAATACACAATTTGTAAATGTCCTTCAGGAATTTGTACCCGAACGTTCCATTCTTTCACCAAGTGACTCTTTACCACAGACTGAAAATGAATGTCGATTGTAAAATATCTGTAAATTTGATGAGCAAAGCCTGGAATGATACAATTTCAGAAAGTATATATCTAACGTAGTAATAATTCATTTTTTATGTTATTATTTTTGGTACCGTTTTATTTCAAAGAAAAATCAGTATAATTAATTACGTTTTCTTATTTTGACTCCTGCAGAAATACAATCTTTCATAAGCTTATTCTTTCCCACTAACCTTTTGTTTCTAACATGTGGATTGTATACAGCAGTTATCTTTCATGTAGTGGACTGCAAATTTCATATTCTACACAGTTTTCATTCAGTGATATTTTCTACAGTAAAGGCAAGCACTTGTCTTATGCTTCCCAACTAAACTGTCAGTTTCCTAATGTATATTTTTTAACAAATGTTAATTAACCTGTGTAATTATCAGCAAAACAAATCAACACCATCCATACAGCCTTTCTTGTTTTTTGTCGGGTATTCCTATTGTCCCGACTGCACTTTTTCATTTTTCAGACCTTTTAATATATTTTTAAAGGGAAAGCAAACTGCTGCTAAAAAGATTTTTCGTTGAGCTAATAATAAATTTACGAAATTATATTTTCCCAGTTCTCAAAATATACTACATTGATTGTTAAGTTTAAGCTAAGTTAAACCAACACATATGAGGTACGTGTTTTGAACATTTGTGACTATCCCAGTGCACTCAATAATTTCTTATACCGAAAGTGTCTGGAAGTTATTTGCTATTTAAAGGTCAGTAATTTAAATTTAGTACTGACTAATGCTGATATTGCAAATGTAGAAAAAATCTAAATAGTAAGTCAAGAGTGCTTCCATTGCATAAATAAATAGTATTCAGGTACTGAAATACCCTGCCACTGTACACCAGTATCCTTTATACAGCAGTAAGATAATGATTCATAATCTAACACAGATGGCACTCGGTAGCAATACCCAGTCTCACTTAATTACAAGTATTGTTCATTTTATACTTGCATTTACTTTGTTCAGTTTATGGAACATGAGCATTTACACGCATAAATGGCATTTAACAGATAGGTAGGAATGGTCAACAAAACCTAATGCTAAAAAGTTATTGGATCCCAGCAGGAAATAACTATGAGATTTAAAGCTTTGACCGAACATTTGAGGCTAAATAAAACCTTGTCACCATACTTAGATTGTACAAAGTATGTGTGACAATGTTTTAACATTTGTAATCACCTATGTGTTTTCAGTTGTTTTTGTTTAATATTTTTCTTGCATTTATTATTTTTAAGGCAGGAAAAGGATTAAATCAAACTTTATGAATGTTCTTAGTGCGGCTACATAATATGATTATTGCTGCCAAGATATTTCAACATGATGCATGTTGTGAAATAAGTGTGAAATTCTTAAAATGACTGTTTTAGCACTGATATTAGGGAAAAAATTGAAAGTTCTAACAAATTGTTGCATTACTTTGTTATACGAGCTTTGGGTTTCATGATATTTGAGTATTTTACATGCATTTAATTTTCATCATAGATGTTCACAGAAATATGTCGGGGTTGGTTTCCTTCTCACTGTTATATCCATATTGGAAATTATGAAACTTGGTTATTTTTCTCAGTGATGCACAAACAAAATCACGATGTCTAAATTCAGCCTTTTGCCTGACTTTCAAACAGATAGTTTAAGATAGCCAGTATAATGCTAGAATCCTAAATTTATACAGCTGAATAAAAGTTAATTTCTACTCTTTATTTTTCAGATATTTTTGCAAACTATTTTCAATAAAATTACAAAACGTATCAAAAATGTATCTGTGTGGCTCTGTAGCTTAAAAGCCTCAGGTTAAATCCAAATCTTACGGAAATTGTGTAAAGAGGGATGTTGTTTCTGAAGATGATTGATAGCCTTGCAATGCAAATAGATCCAAGAAAGTACAATATTACTTTTGCACTTTATCACAAATTATATTCAGCAATTAATCAATATATGTTTATGCTGGCAACTATTTAAAAATATATATGAGCATGGAAAATGCATGGGGAATGTTGCCAGTAAGAGAATTATTAGGCTAGATTTCATAGTTTTTATTAATGGTGAAATGTATCATTTTTCACAATAAATTTTATATTGTAATGTGTTCTATAACTTAAAAATAAGAGTGCTTCAACATCCAAATCAGATGATAATGCCTTTTATGAGCTGTGATTATTTTGTGTGCGTGCAAGAAATTGGTGTATATACAAATGAAAATTATGTAAAACTTAATGGATTTATCTTTGAAATCAAGATATGTTTGTACTTTCACTTTTGAAAATCAATAAACTGAATTTAAATAAAATATGCCGTTTTATTTATGGATGTTTCATAATCCAAATATGGTCAACTATTAACTTGATTTTTCTATGGCAGAGATTCTTCACCCGAGAAGCGAAGAGCAGTGGCTCGTTGCCTTTGCGAGACATAATTTAAAATGACAGGATGGTATTACGTTTTGGATTTAATTTAGTATCAGAAAACTTAGTCTGAAAGAAAATCTTGCAAGCATTGTGACTTATGAAAGCCTAAAAATAAAAAGGTGGAGAAAATATTAATTTACTGAAGTTTCTGTCAGAGCTGCGGTGTGGATGGCCCTGCATCAAGATACCACACCGCAGACTGCGCCACTTGTTTGTGAGCACCCTTCGCTCCTCGCCTTCCACCGGCTGCTCCCTGCCTCACCAAAGCCCGCAGTCCGGTAGGGAGCTCCCGCCCCCTCGTTCTCTCCTTGAGTAAAACCTGGTGGCAGCTTCAGCTGCATGTCCAATGACGCCTGCTCTCTGCAATTCTCAGCTGCGACAGGTGGGTCTGGATGTTCAATATGGTGGGATTTCAGGGTGAACCCGTCTCCGTCCTCTCGCAAGACCCCTGTGACCCCAGAAGGGTATTTGCAAACTGAATGTAGGAACCAATGCTCCAAAACAAGCAAGGACACCGTGGAAGTCCATGCTGCCAAGTACCAAGAACAGAGCCGAGCTGGTGAGTACGTAAAATAAGTCTGCAATGTGTTTGTACATAGTATTTTTATCATAAGTCATCCAGCGATGTTGCAGTTTATCAAGCAAACCATGTAAAAAAATCAGTTCGCAAAACCTGAGAAAGAAAAAGTTTTCTTTTTCAAGCAGTGGTTCACTAGTTACAATTCCTATCTTGAGTAGCATGCTAGTGTTGCACCATTCGATGCAGTAGTTCCCCATCTGAAATTCTGGTTAATACATTAGTTTGTTACCTTAAATCAAAATTATTTTGTCTGGTAATATTCGGTGTTTTCATTATTGGATCTGTGTTGCACTGTTTATAATCTGCATTTACATGTTGCCATTTTAACTTTACTATACAAGTAATCTATCTGTAGAACTTATGGAAAGTGTGCATGTTATATCTCCATCCAGAAATATATATAGTATATAGTACTGTATCTCCATCTTTATATAGAAATACACATATTTAAGTAAATACAAACAAATAACTATTATACTTAGACTGTAATTTTGTGGATATAGTGTGTTTATACACACGGTTCTTTACCTTATCATAAGGAATAGCAGGTTGGTGGGGAGGGCATAATGGGAAAAGTGACTATTTTTGTAAGTTTCAATGTAATCGTGGTAAGGGGTCCTAAAGCCTTACATTGAGGAAAAACTGATTTCAATAGCACTAAATAGGACGTACAAATAGAATGAAAGTGTTAAAGCTTATGATTATTGTTAACACCAGAGGAGTGGAATTCTTGTAAGAAAGAGTAGTGTGTGGAGTTTAAAATGTTTTAAAATATGATCCATCCTTTAGGAAATATATATTAATCTATGATATAATTAAATGTATTATTCCTTGATTAGGACATATATGAAAATGGGAACAAGAGGAGGGGAGGAGTGTATGTGGTTCTGAGCACCTCCTCTTTTCATATCATCGTGGGTGATCCTTTCTCTGAATTCTTCTGCTCTCAATTGGTTTTTGTGTGAAAAACTCTTAACCATCTCCTTCTTAAATATGTTAGCATCTCTGCCTCCAGTCTTCTGCAGTAGGAAATTCCACAGGTTCACCGCTGCCTGAGTGAAGAACTTTCTCATGCCAGTTCTAAATGTCTTGGTCCAAATACTGAAACAGTGGCCACTTAGTTTTGATCCTCGGGCCAGAAGAGACGTACGTTTGAAGAGACGTACATTTGCAGATACAATGAAATGTCAGCCCTCCATTCCATGCAGCATCCTGGCGAATCTCTGCTGCACTTTTTCTAATGTTACCACATCCTTCATGTAATGTGTCAACGAGAACTGCACACAATACTCCAAGTGCAGCTTAACCAATGTTTTGTGCAGCTGCAACATGACATCCCAACTCTGATACTTAATGCCTCAACCATTGAAGGCAAATTGCACAAGGCACTCCTCACTACGCTATTCACCTGTGTCACCACTTTCAGGGAAATATGAACATATTTATATGATGAGCAACAAAGGTCCCAGCACCAATGTCATATCACCAGTTACTGGGTTCTTGCTCGTAAAATAATGTTCCATTACTACCTTTTGCCTCCTATCACCATGCCAATTTTACATCTGGTTTGCTCTCACACCTTGGATCACGGCCTACTGTATGAGACTTAAAAACTGCCCTGCCTGCATCAATTTCTCAGTTACCTCCTCAGAAAACGCAAGCAGAGTTGTAAGACAGGGTTTTCCCTGCACAAAACCATACTGCCTTTTCTTAATCATTCCCTGCCTTTCCAAATACAAAGTGCTGGAGTAACTCAGCGGGTCAGGGAATATCTCTCATGGATTCTGCCTGACTCACTGATTTACTCTAGCACGTTGTGTTTTTTAAGGTTGACTGGTCTGTCATTTCCTGGGTTATCCCCACTGACCTTCTTGAATGAGGGAACAAGATTAGCAATCCTCCAGACTTCGAATACATCACTCAAAGCTAATAAAGATACAAAAACATCTGCCAGAGCTCCAGCAATCTCCTCTGTTTCCTGTCGTATCCTGGATAAGATCCCTATCAGAACCTGGGGATTTATCCACCTTTATCTGTGCCAATACTTTTAACACTTCTTCCTTCCTGAGGGAAGCTATGCTTTCCCTGGCAATTCTCTGGCTTCTGATATACTGCAAAAATGTTTTGGGATTCTCCTCAATCCTGCTTCCCAAGACCGATCCCTGTCCATTTTTTGCCCAACTCTTTTTCTTAAGTTCTATTAATTTCAAAGTGTTCAATTGGATACAGTTTCCTGTACCTGATACGCATCCTTACAATTTCAGGAGGAAACCCAACGTTCCCTAATCTTATCCCCTAAGGATCATGCTGATTTGGAAGTCAATCTACCAGGAAGCGAATGGGCAAGATCATCTCTGACCCCTCTCACCCTGGCCACATACTCTTTGAATCACTTCCCTCTGGAAGGCAACTCCGGACTGTCAAAGCTGCCACAGTCAGACAGTTAAAACAGTTTTTATCCATGAGTGGTTGCTCTACTCAACAGCCAAAAATCTGTAGACTCCCTTTGATCTGGTATTTTGTTGGTTCACATGCTTGATCAATGGTGTTTTATCATTAATGTTTTATTATTATTAATGCTTAGTGTTTTCTGAGTCATTCGTAACTGTCACTGTATGTCATGTTACTTGTGGGCACCAAGGCAAATTCCTTGTATGTGAATACTTGGTAAATAAACGTACTTCCTTATTTTTAAACATCTCCCACGTTTCGGATGTTCGTTTTCCTGCAACGGCTGCATCTAACCTACTTTCATCTTGTGCTATCTTGTAGTATTAAAGTCGGCCTATACCCAATTCAAGGTCCTTTTCCCTGACTACCTTGGAACCCACTGAATGATGGTCACTGTTCTCAATGGGTCCCTTCACAGACCCTTCCATCATTTTCCCATCCTCATTCTCCAATCCAATTTCAAGTATAGCCTCTTCCCCAGGACTCACTACCTAATGCTTTAAAAAAACAAACCCTCTTGACAGATATGGGGGGATTTTACAAATCCCCCCCCCCCCCCAATCTGTGCCCTCAGGCTAAGGCATTCCCAGTTACTGTCGGAAACGTTTTAATCCCCCTATTGTTTTTGCAAACTACTGTGATTTACTTACATATCTGTTCCAATGTTGCACAATCCCAAAGTGAGTGCCCTGTCTTGTTTCTATGTTTTACCCACAGAACCTCAAAGGCCGATCCCTCCTGATCTGCTCTTCAGTACTGCCATAAGCTTCTCCATAATCAGTAGTGCAACACCTCTTCCCCTTTTATACTTTCCTCTATCACCCCTGAAACCTCTATACCCGGGTCGTTCTTAAGATTTAACAAAGCTTTTCACTGTATCTCGGTACATGTGACAATAATAAACCAAAACCTGAAGATGCATCCCATCTTAACTGCGTCTGCCAACCTCGTCAGTCCATGTGGACTCTGAGAATGGGCTCATTATTTGAGCTATGATACACAAAAGGCTGGAGAAACTCAGCGGGTGCAGCAGCATCTAAGGAGCGAAGGAGATAGGCGACGTTTCGGGTCGAGATCCTTCTTCAGATTTGAGCCCTCAGGTTACAAACTTACGAGGCAGGAGGCCTTTAATCTGTCGGGTTCATGCTGTATTCCCAGCTGAGGAATCTACTCAGTCCCATCCCTTCTCATTTCCCTATAACTTGTCACTTGCTCTTTCTCACAGATGCCCGTCAACCTTCTTTTGATACTTGCTTACATAGTTTAATTTCTCCTGTGATGTCCTTTCATGGCATTTTGGGAATGTGGGAGAAAAGTAGGGAAGAAACCTACACTCAAATCCAGGCACCTGTTGCTATGAGGCAGCAGCACTAATGGCTGCACCACAGTGCTACTGACATACTGTACAACGCTCCCCCTTCTGTCGTGGGGTAGACCGACTCCCCTTCCCCCACCTCCTTTGCTCATCCCCAATTCTTTCCAGTTGCCATTTTAATTTCATGTTTCGTGTATTTTGTGTTTTATGACTGTTGGCAGATCAATTTCCCTCCTGGGATAAAAAAAGGTTCTATTGTATCGTATGAGGCGGTCACTGTGAGAGAATTTGTAGCAAGTACTGCAGTACATTGAGGGAGTAGTACTGCATTATGAGTTCAGGGATTCATATGGAGTGTGTGCACCTTGGAAGTTGCCATATCTCAATGCAGAGTGCCACCACTCCTCCTTGTCAAAATTAAAGCATGCAAAAAAGTCCTGGCGTAGAGAGGGTATGTGACCTCTGATGCTGTCATGAGCTGTGATATATGGCTGAGATCAGTAGTGGCAGCCTGGCATGGTCTCAAAGCCAGGACATTACATTTGACCATGACCATATCAGTGTAAAGATCCCAAGCACGAGAGCACATCTGAATGCAACCCAAAACATGTCACACATATTAGTGATTCACAGCTATTACGACTCAACTCTGATTCGTCTTTGCAGTTGCACATTTCTGTACCAGGGCCATTCACCCAGCCTGCAATGAGGAGGCTAAAGCTTCCATTGAAAACAAGCTCCAATAGGCTGCTGTTCATTGTGAAGCTGCTTAGTGCAAAGCTAATGCTGTCACGGCTGATGTACATAACTTCCTCACAATATATAGAAACATAGAACTGCAGATGCCAGTTTAGCAAGGAAAGACACAAAGTGCTGGAGTACATCAGTGGGTCAGGCAGCATCCCTGGAGAGCATGGATCGGTGACGTTTTGGATTAGGACCTTTATTCAGACTCGTGTTATATTAAGCTCTACTCCTGGCAATTTGAATTTAGTTAATGTGCCTTAATGCAAAACCTTTCAGGATATAATTTACTGATTGAACATATCTGTGGAGGTTGTGTAATGCGGTGCAAAGTATATATGATAATGTACAAATTTCAAACACCGCATCAGTGGAATTGATACACTGCAATGCTGAGATCTATATTTTGGCATTCCATCTTTCCTTGTGCTCTATCTATTGTACTTGAGTTTAAACTGATTGTATCTATGCATGGTATATCTGATCTGTATTGAAAGTTTTTCACTGTACCTTGGCTCATGACAATGAGCCGAAAGCTAAATCAATGCTCTACTCATTTCAAACATGTTTCCTTCCTCAAACATACAGCATCTAATTTGAAATGTGTTATTTATGAGATTCTTCATTGAAACCAATCTTCTGCTATGCTTTACAGTACTGTACAGGATAATGCAATGGCACGCATTCATGCTAAGTAAGTCTTGATGCACAATGACAGGAAACGTTCTCCTATATATAAAAAAAACTAAAAGCAGATAAAATTAAAGATTGACATTAGTCACAAATATGATGAGACAACGACATGAGCATTATTGTCTAGTTCACTGCAACGAGCAGAACAAAGTTCCTACAATTCACTTAATAGCCATGCAATAACTTCCTGGATGCCTCAGTTTTTGTGTTAAATCCAAATGTTCAGATGGATGCAATCGGCTAATAGCTGAACTGCAAGCATTGGAAGAGCCCAGACTCATTTTCTTGTGGTGCTGAAACAGTTGGTTTTGGTCACCAGCTGAGCTCAGAATTGATCATTGTCCAGCAAACCATTATGAATGTGTTGTGTAACACAGCTGGTCAAACATCAGTCGCAATTTTTTTCCCCCTATAGTTGTCCATTTCTTAAATATGGTATGCCTGCAATGAGTATAAAAGTCAGGAAGTCATGATGCAGTTTTAGAGAGCTTTGGTTCGGCAGCTTTTGGAGTAGTGCACGCAGTTCTGCTGCATGATTATAGGAAGGCTGTTGAGGCTTTGTGGGTAAAGAAGAGGTTTACCAGAATGCTGGCCGAATTAGATCTAACGAGAGGTTGGACAGACTTCAATTTGTTTTTAATTAAACGCTGAAAGTTGGTAGAAGTAAACAAAATTACGCAAGGCATAGATAAAGCAGACAGTCAGAATGTTTTTTCCAGGTGGGATATATCAAAGTCAAGAGGGTAGAGCTTTAAGTTG
Organism: Okamejei kenojei; assembly: GCA_035221665.1. NCBI lineage: Eukaryota > Metazoa > Chordata > Chondrichthyes > Rajiformes > Rajidae > Okamejei > Okamejei kenojei. Next base: position 43,254,968 of record CM069149.1, on the reverse strand, counting down.
AGGGGCAATGTTTAAAGGAGATACGTGGGGCAAGGTTTTCTTTACGCAGAGGTTGGCGAGTGCCTGGAACGCAGTGATTATGGCAGACATTTTTGTGGCTTTTATGGGGCTTTTTGATAGGACCATCAATATGCAGGGAATGGAGGGATTATGCATCACGTGTAGGCAGAAGGAAGTAGTTTAATTTGGTATCGTGTTTTACACAGACATTGTGGGCTGAAGGTCGGTTTGTATGCTGTACACTTTTATATTTTGTAGCTTCTGCAAAAGAAAAATAAGGAACATATGCTCTGCCCTTTTATTTTCTTCCACCGATAAAAAATAATCCTCTAAAGTACAAACAGACATAGTGAACTACCATACAATATATTTGATTGTGTCTTACAATTGAGATGGAAGATTTATTCTTGGTTGCTTGTGCTAAATATGCATTCACATTGCAATCTCAGTAATGTATCTTCTTATATCTCAGACACAAAATGCCAGAGTGTCTCAGGTACAGGCAGCATCCCTAGAGAGAAGGAATAGGTGACATTTTGGGTCGAGACCCATCTTCAGACATATAAAAGGTATTATGTCTGCAGAGGCGGAAATTAGATAAATGTTTGTTTCATGGCTGGTGTGGCTAGCTTGTAATGTGAAGGTTGCACAGTGGTTAGTATTGTACTCCCATCCACAGTTCAGTTACATTGGAAGCAGAGTACCTCATGACTCCTGATATTAGCATTAACATTTTTACTTTATTCATTTTGAGCAGATGAAAATGCTTCGTATAACTTCCCATTTTCAAAGGATTGTTTTCTGGAAGTACATCAGATCTCGTACATTAATCTGTGTTGCATGTTAAATCACAAACAAATTAGAAAAATAACAACATTAGTGGAAGAGAGGATTGTGCTGAGTGACTTTCATAAGAGAGCTTGGTGACATCAGTGAGAAATACTTTGTCTCAACAAATTTACATAACCCCAAAATGGAAACTCGGCACCAGTAAATCAGCTGCAAATAAAAGCCACCAACAACTGATTAGGGATGCAGAGTATAATTAATGTCATAACCTCCCATTAGATCAAGTGTGTTTCTCTCCATTGTCTCAGTGTCATGACTGCTTAAAGTACTTTTTTCCAAGACATAAATGTCACACTCTTCCCTGATTCAGTCTTCACATCCATCCCTGTGGAGATGCACTAACAAAGCAGCAGTCCCTGATTGACCTGAAAACCCTGCTGCCTACTTCCTGGTCAACCTTTTCTGCCTCTAACTCCTGCACTGACTCCTCACTGCCTGGTCTCAGCACTGGCTCCCATTCCAGCCACTCCATTTCTCCCACCTCGTCAACAAGGAAGATGCTCGGAATTATCAGGTCTGTAACCCAGGACGACATTTTTACAAAGTTGGTACTTGGTCCTTTGCTCTGAATAGGGACAACTCGGGTGAAAGTTCTAACATATTCCAAGCACGAACAGAACTGTTCTGAAGGTGAAGCAGCAATTTCATGTGTTTAATCGGCAAAACTGGTAGAGCAAATCATATGTCGTTGTATTTTGGGACTGTACAAAATTTAATAGGATATAATTTCCCACGTAACAAGCAGACATTAGAGAGGTAAAGAAGCTGGAATGGAGGCACAAGGTTCCAATGGTTGAACGAGCGTGTTTTATCACCACAGAGCTAAGAGCTGATATTATACAATAGGAACAACTACAAAAAAGACAAGATTTTATGGCATTGTGTTTCTACAACTTTCTTCAGTACCAGAGCCAACAGTTCATAAATATATATATTTTTTAAACACGGTTAGCAAATAAACAGTGCAGTGTTTCAAATTCAGCGACATTCAAGTAATTGCTTTGTTCTTTTGGGAAAACTTCAGGATATGTAGTCGACCAGCTTCACCAAAGATGTGTTTCTCGTATCTCTGCAATGACCTGACTGGCTCGTTGCAAGGCCTGTGTGGAAAGAAACAGCGTTCAGTCAGCTTTCGCGCCTTCCTGAGTGAGTACCTGTGATCTGTTCTCTTTTACGTGCATCCCTTAACCAGTTAGGTACAAGGATCCGCCAATAAAATAGGAAGCACCATAGGATAAAAATGCCATGGACAGGGTTATTCTAGAATGACGTATGTACAAACAAGGGACTGGAGATGGTGGTTTACGAATCAAAGACAGTGGTGGAGTAACTGGCAGCATGGACAGGTGATGTTTTAGGTCGGGACCAGACCGATTTATAGTGGGGGGGGGGGATTTGTTTGCAGCAGAACAGATAGCAATGGTGAAATCAGACATTTACTTACAGAATTTTTGGAGAACAGTGTCATCCAGTTGCCATAAATACATAATTTAAAAATTAGTAAAGTAATTCTATGAATATTTTAATTGAAGATGTTTTCTTAAATCAACACAGAATGGCACAGTGGTGCAGCTTGTAGAGCCGCTGTCTCAGTGCCAGAGACCCAGGTTTGATCCTGACCTTGGGTGCTGTCTGTGTGGAGTTTGCATTCTCCCTATGACCACGTGGGTTTCCCCCCGCATCCCAAAGACATGCGGGTTAATTGGCGTCTAAGTTGCTCCTAGAGTGTCGGAGGTGGATGTGAAAGTGGAATGACATCGACTAGTGTGAACGGATGATCCATCGTCAGCCTATAGGCCCGTTTCCATGCTATATCTGTAAACAGTCAATACCTTCAGCATGTCTGCAGCTTCCTTCCTGCGCTGGGCCATATCCTCTGACTCAGTAAGGAGATCATCCAAGAGCATTGATTTGTACAGTTGTCCAACCAGTTCACTTTGGAGATTGTCCTTTACGTAATTAACTAGGAAATTCATCACAGCCTTTGGCACGCTAAGGAGAGCAGAAGAAATACGTGTTGCTTTTGACACATGACACTGCAATATATTCATAACAACTAAACAGGCAAATGAGTACTTAACTGTATTAAATTAATTAAGAAGTGGCAGTGATAATTATTAGTTCTACAATAGATAATAGAACAGATTATTACAGTTCTCATTGTAAATTGGACAGATGGTATCAAATTTTAATATGCTTATTTTTTTAATCTGATGTAGATCTTCCTGCACTACATAACTGGTCTCTCTTGAATCTACGTGATCTTTCAAATTATAAAGTTCCTTTATAATCCCTCCCATGCGCCACCTGGACACCACCCCCCCCCCCCCCACCTGTATGATGAAACCCACCTGTCCTGGATATTTTTTCTCACAATCAAAAAGTAGGACTTGATCAGTCGTTCAATCACTTCACAATCTCGCTGCTCCCGTTGCGAAAGTTTACGTGAAACAGGAACGCGCTGCAAAAATAACACCCATATAAATAACTGCATGTGATAAAGAACAGAATACACCAAGACATCTACTACTTGCATTGTTTACAATATATAAAGGTAAAATCCCTGGCACAATGAAAGAAAACAAAACGGTTGAGAATTTTGATTTTACAATAGCCAGGATTTACACTTCTTCATCTGCCCCCTATACTAACTAAACCTTGTTTTTTCCTACACATGACTGGTCTGCACCAGAATCACTGTTAGCTTTTGGAAGAAGTATTTATTTTAAACCAATAGTATTTTCCGTCATTCTCCGACAGAAAGAGGTCCATGCACGGTGGAGCAGCTGGTGCAGTTGTTCGATCCTGACCTTGTCTGTGCAGAGTTTGCACGTTCTCCCGGTGACCGCAAGCGTTTCCTACCACATCCCAAAACGTGCGAGTTTGTAGATTAATAGTCCTCTGTTAATTGTCCCTGGTGTGTAGGGAGTGGATGAGAAATTGGGAATAATATAAAACTAATGTGAACGGGTGATCCATGGACAAGGTGGGCCAAAGGATGTGTTTCCATGCTGCATCTTTGAATTAAATTCTATTCATAGAGGAAAGAAGGAATAACGAGAGACGATTTGATGAAATTAATAATGTAAGGCACCCATGCTTTGACAATGAAAGGCGTGTTGAAGCCATTGTATTGGGAAGCTGTTGAACTGGTTGACATTCTACTTGCTGCTGTCCAAGGGAGAGAGTCATTAAGAGACTTGCTGCTTACCACATCGAGGAAATTTACCGACGGCCCTCTGTGGGGACTGCCAGCGGCCAGCTGCTTCGGCTTCTCTTCAGCAAATCCTTCATCTGGCTTTGGTGCGGAAGATGTTGTCAACATCCCTCTCCAGATTCCAGATGATGCTGCATCCTGATTTCCATTCTGTATTTGAACTTCTTTCGTTAAAGGCTGAGGTGGGGGGGGGGGGTCACAGAACACATCAGTAACAAAGACATTTGCAAATGGTTACATTTTTAAATGACAAACCCCTTAAAGCACTGTAAATGATCTCTGAAAGTACCCCAGTTTACACAGAACACTTACAAGCACAAAACGCATCTAAGATTTGCTTTCCTAGAAATACATACAAATTCCTCCATCGCCACCATTACATTACTCTCTAATTTATGGCCACAGCACATAGCCGGACAGGAGATGACGACATTATACACGTGAGAGAGGTCAGTGACAAATCAATCCCTTTCATAAAATTGTCAGAAAAAGCAGCGGCTGCAAAGTGTATGTTCAAAACACTAATAGACTTTGCAGCTACCGGCAGCAGGCGATTAGACGTGAAACACAAAACATGCAGCAGATACGTGACCAACCTTTCCCTCAAGCTCAGCAGAAGCAACAGCAGGAGACTCCTGGGCAGACATGGCACTGGGAACTTTAGAAGACTGCACCATGAAGGAAAAGCAGGAAAAGTGAATTGATGAAGGTGAGCGAGAAAGTATACTTTTGAAACAACGCATTTAGTCAAGTTTTATCCGTCACTTGCACATAAAGTGCAAGTGAAATTAATTTGACAGCAGCGGTACAATAAAAAAAGAACACACAATACACAATAAAAATGTAACACAAACATCCACCACAGCATTCATCAATGTGGTGTAAGGCACAAAAATTGGCCAGTCCTCCTCCAATTTCCCCCGTGGTTGGGACCTCCACCCCCCGCAGTCGCCACTGCGGGCGTCCAGATGTTCAGACAAGGTAAGTCCTGAATCGGTTTCTCCCCACCGGAGACCGCAGCTTCAAGTTGGTATAGGCCGTAGGCCGGCGGTCGAAGATCTAAAGTCCCCGCCGCACCGCAGACTGCAGGGCCGGTGGTCGGAGCTCTTCTCCCGGGTCCCCATCGAGGGATCCCAGGCTCCGTACGCAGCGACAGCTGGAGCTCTGCAGACTGTGGCTTCAGGCTGCCGCGGGTCAGCGAATGGAGCGCTCCCCTCCGGCAACTCCCACTCCGCTGAAGCCCCAGGCCCGTCTCCGGGAAAGGCCACACCGATCCTCGATGTTAGGCCACGGGGGAGGCGACATGGAAAAATTCGCCTCTCCATGGAGGAGGCGACTTAAACGGTTTCCCCCTTACCCCCCCACACAAGACACACTAAAAAAGTAGAAAAAACTAACACGCTGCTGGCAGGGTTGCCGGCTCGCAGCGCCCCCACCGACACCATTACCATTATCACCATTACCACAATCACCATTACAGAAACAACATGAATAGATAATTAATAAAGCAACGTTGTTTATACAGAAATGCAGCCAAGGCAAAAACCATGCAAGTCAAAAGTTAGAGAGATATTCAACTTCCAAGAAATCTTTTTTTTTAAAGCAAGGGTTATTATTATTATAACCAACAGAGAGAGAGGCATGTGCCCAGCCACGCTGAGACAGCCTGAATGTACCTGACTTGAGGCCCCATTAAACCTTACCTTTTCTCGAGGCTGAGCAGAGGGTGGCTCCCTTGCTAATCGGTTACGCCTCTGTTCCTGAGAAAACAAACCACAATCTGTGAATACAAAGGTCAGACTTTGAAAAAAAAGATGATAAAAATTAAATTTAAGAATTGACTTGGGGGAAACGCAGCCACTATCCAAGATAAGGCAGTCAGACCAACAAGTCTGGAGATGAGTCCCAACCCAAAATGTCACCTATCCACATTCTCTAGAGATGCTGCCTGAACCGCTGAGTTACTCCAGCACTTTGTGTCTTGTTTTTGTAAACCAGCACCTGCAGTTCTGTGTTTCGACAGACCAACTTACTCCCATCTCCCTGGCCATTGTACCAAGATAGCAGCAGCCCAGAAACACTATTGGCCAACTTCTCCCTTGTTCAATAGAAAACCACCTGGCTCCCTGGTGCCCTCCAGTGGTGCTCCAATACACTGCAACACAACGGAAGAGCATTCTTGAACCCAGATTTGGTCAGCAGAGTGCAGAAGGTTATCTCTGGATAGGAGCATTCAATATATATCCTAACCGTATCAATAACTTTTCTAAATATCTAATGTAACTGCAAATGTTACTTCCTTGGTTAGGGAAGATTAAATACCAAGATTTATGTACAGACAAGGAACTTTAGTTGTTGGAATCTTAAGCAAAACACAAAGTGCAGGAGGACTCAGCGGGTCAGGCAGCATCTGGGGAGAGAATGGACAGATGACTTTAGGTGTCGTGACCATTCTTCAGACTGAAATTCTTCAGATGTGAAATTCTTTGCCACAGAAGGCTGCGGTGGCCAGGTAAGTGAATATTTTTAAGGCAGAGCTAGGCAGCAAGCAAGAATTTCATTGTCCTATCTGGGACACATGACGATAAACTCTCTTGACACTTGATTACGACAGGTGTCAGAGGTTATGGGGAGAAGGCAGGAGAATTGGGTTAGGAGGGAGAGATAGATCAGCCACGATTGAATGGCAAAGACTTGTTGGGCCGAATAGCCTAATTCTACTCCTATCCCTTATGACTGTAATTATAAATAGTAATGATTAAAATTGATAATTAATAACAATGCTCCCACCAAACCTACTGAAATGCAGAGACGAAGTGCTGGAGTAACTCAGCTGGTCAGGCAGCATCCCTGGAGAATATGGAACGGTGTGTTGCTGCCCTCAACCTTTATTTCAACACAGGCATACAATAGAGGTGAGAAAACCCACTAGATAACGTCCACTTCACACTTGTGCCACACATTTGCAGAGGAAAGTATCATTCAGAAAAATCAACGGCAAATTCTAATTTCTATCAAATCCAAGGAAACATTATGTGCTCTACAGAGGAGTCACCAGGACTTCATTCTATTCACTTGGAAATCAACCAAGACGACAATTGAAAATAATGCATTTAGGGGCACTCAGCAAAATAAATGAAGACATGGTTATTTCAGGAAATGTCCCTGGGTTATATGCTTGATTGTGTTTTGATGTGCTGTAATCATCAGTGCCAGATACTTGGCCAACACCAGTTTTGAGAGACAACACTGAGTCTCGCAAGTTAGAACTCGGACCCAGACACTCATTCTTATTTTCATTTAAAGATGGCCATCATCAACATATCAATCATCAGTAAAGAGGCCTATTTTTGCACAGTATATCCACGCAATGCTTAATAAAGCTGTTCACGCTCCATCTAAGATAGACAATGCACGCCACATCCTGGGGTTTTAACCACAAAAATACTTGGACAATGAATTACCCAATTTGCAGAACTGTAATTTGAAGGCCGACTTCAATATTTGAAATATTGCAAACATCTGCAATAAATAAATGACTACACAACATACAACAATATAGCAGATTGTTAATTCAGCACTGGAAGGTAATAAACACTAGATGGAAATCAGAAATGTTATAAATCTCACCTCTATGTTACTGTTCAAAACGCCACAGGCATCGGCAAAGTCGGGGTGTTTTGTATTGATGTATGCCAACTCAATGGCGACCAAATTGTGGACCTAGAAGTAATTAAAGCAATTAAATGTTATTAATGCAAGGATATAGGTTTATGCAAATCTTTAAATGAAACATTCACTCCCTCCGCCGATTATAATATTTACGTCCAATTGTATCAGAAATGGGTCAGAATTTTACAAATAATCACAATAAGGCAGCACAGTGTTGTAGTGTAGAGTTGCTGTCTCACAGCGCCAGACACAGGTTTGATCATGACAACAGGTGCGGTCTGTACAGAGTTGTACGTTCTCCCGAAGACTGTGTGGGTTTTCTTAGGGTGCTCCGGTTTCCTTCCAAAGACCCACAGTTTTGTAGGTTAATTGGCTTTGGTAAGATTGTCCCTGTGTGCAGGATAGTACTGGTGTATGGATGGCATGGACTCAGTGGGCCGAAGGGCCTGTTTCCGTGCTGTATCTCTAAAGTCTAAAGAACATATACCATTATGAGGGATAAAGTTTGGGTAGATCCATTCATGATCTCACTGCAATTTTCAATCAGCCATCCAAATCGCCAAGAACTGTTTCTCCGGTTCTGCGCTCTTACTCATCTCTCATCTTGTCTTGAGGAGTCTCTCTGCATTTCCCTCACTAAATCTTGATCTCCTGTAAGATATTCACACATGATGTGGAATCTGAATAATTAGAGAAAATTACCAAGGGGCAAGAAATGTTAATGGGACAGGTCCCTAAACAGTAGTGTTGATGTTGGGGATGGCAAAGGGAGAATTAGCAGTACATGCAATAAGGGGATGTCTGCATTGCTGGCCTAAATAGTAACTATGCAATGAAGGAGGAATTTCTAAAATGTAAGTGTGGCAGTTTCTGCACTCCATTCAGAAGGAATGAACTAGAAAGCAGGCCATAGAGCCTAGAACAGCACAGGAACAGGTCCTTCAGCCCACAATGTCCATGCCAAACAAATGCTAAATTAGTCTAATCTCCTCTGCCTGCACATGATCAATATCCCTGCACATTCATGCGTGTTTCTAAAAGCCTCTGAAACGCCATCCTGAACAGTCATCCCAGAATGAATATTGTAGGATGAAAAAGGATCAATGATCAAAAGGACATATGATGAAAGAATGGATCGATTGGGCTTATATTCAATGGAATTTAGGATGAGAGGGGTTCTTATAGAAACATATAAAATTCTTAAGGGATTGGACAGGTTAGATAAAGGGAAAATGTTCCCGATGCTGGGGGAGTCCAGAACTAGGGGTCATGACAGAGATGAGGAAAAACGTTTTCACCCAGAGAGTTGTAAATCTGTGGAATTCTCTGCCACAGAAGGCAGTGGGGGCCAATTCACTGGATGTATTAAAGAGATAGTTAGATATAGCTCTTAGGGCTAATGGAATCGAGGGATATGGGGAAAAAGGCAGGAACGGGGTACTGATTGTGGATGTTTTACACAAAATGCTGGAGAAACCAGACTGATAGGGGGTGGGGGGAAGAAAGGAAAAAGGAGGAGGAGCCCGAGGGCTGAGGGAGAGGTGGGAATGGGAGGAGACAGCGAGGGTTAACAGAATTGAGAGAATTCAATGTTCATGGCAAGAGGATGCAGACTCCCCAAGCGGAATATGAGGTACTGTTCCTCCAATTTGCGGTGTTGTTCACTCTGACCGTGGAGGAGGCCCAGCACAGATTGAGGTACGATGATAGTCGGAATGTGGTGCTGGCTTGAGCCGGGCCTACTCCTGCACCTATTTTCAAGTCTGAATGGGTGCTAGGAGATCATCATGGACAGTTGGCCAAAGGATCTGTTCCTGTGCAGTATAACTCTGACGCTATAAATTACCAAATTCACATGGAGGTCACTGGGGTGATATAGCAAGTTAATTTTTTTCAGTCAACAAGAGTGATGAAGGAATGTCTTCAATGCAATTCAAAAATATCAGAATCACGAAGGAGAGATAACGTGTTTCAACTGTTCACATCGAGTCTTTTTCTACAAATCGAAGCGTAAATCTTATCGTGTGAAAGCAACGTACCATGTCATTAGTGACTGGCAGTCTCCTGCGCAACAGTGACGTCACCACCTCCACGATGGCGTCGTGGAGTTTTGGAAATCGGAGCAGTTCCTAAGAGAGAGAAAACAAGGTGAAGCAGAAGACCAACACTGAGCTGCAATACAGAAGTCAGCTCTCTGCATTACATAACAGCCAATGATCAACCTTGGTCAATAGATCCAATTTCAGAACGGATTAAATAGTTAAACTAAAAGCACAAAATGCTGAAAATACTCAGTAAGCCGGGCTGCATCTATGGGAAGATAAACAGAGATAACTATTTAGCTCAAAGACCCTTCAACAGTTAAATGGAGAACTGCAGATACTGGTCAGTTAGTTAGGAATAAACATTCTGACCAAGGTCTGCAACCTGAAAGTCTAATTTGGTTTCTCTTCCCACCGATGCAGCCTGACCTGCGGAGTATTTGGAAATATTTTTGTTTTTATTTTACATTTTCAGTACTTTAAAACATTTTAAATTTTGTATTAGTTGAGTAGTTTTGAATGTTTTAATTATTCACATATACTCTTAATTAACAAAGACATGTTGCAAACTTAATCTCCAAGATAATCTCAAAGTGGGAAAAATTATCAAGCATTTTGTGTTCATAGTTTAATTCCTGCAATTATAAAGATATCAAATTCCAATAAATCTTTCTGAACTGGCGGCACAGTGGCGCGGCTGGTATAGCTGCTGCCTCACAGCTCTAGAGACCTGGGTTTGATCCTGACAATCGGTACTGTCTGTGTGTGGAGTTTGCACGTTATCCCTATGACCGCTTGGGTTTTAATAGACAATAGACAATATGTGCAGGAGTAGGCCATTCGGCCCCGAGCCAGCACCGCCATTCAATGTGATCATGGCTGATCATCCCCAATCAGTTCCCCATTCCTGCCTTCTTCCCATATCCCCTGACTCCGCTATCTTTAAGAGCCCTATCTAGCTCGCTCTTGAAAGCATCCAGAGAACCCACCTACACCGCCCTCTGAGGCAGAGAATTTCACAGACTCACAACTCTCTGTTGGAAAAAGTGTTTCCTCGTCTCCGTTCTAAATGGCTTACCCCTTATTCTTAAACTGTGGTCCCTGGTTCTGGTCTCCCCCAACAACTCAACGCGTTTCCTGCCTCTAGCGTGTCCAAGCCCTTAACAATCTTATATGTTTCAATAAGATCCCCTCTCATCCTTCTAAACTCCAGAGTGTACAAGCCCAGCTGCTCCATTCTCTCAGCATATGACAGTCCTGGCATCCAGTTTCCTCCCACATCCCAACAACATGTGGGTCTGCAGGTTAACTGGCCTCTGTAAATTGCCCCAATGTATGTGGCGTGGATGAGAAAGTGGGGCAATATAGAACTCGTGTGATTGATGGTCAGCGAGGACTTGGTGGGCTGAAGGCTTGTTTCCGCGCTGCATCGCTAAACTAATTAAACTGACATTCCGATAGGCAAGCTTTAAGTAACATCTTGCAACACAAGAGACTGATTGAGTGAAGTGTGTACCTGTGTGCTGTATGTGCTGCAATGCTGTATAATCCTTTGCATTTCCTCATGGACCAGCTCAACACATCGCAAACTGGGTTCCTCCAGACGTTTAATCTGTCGTTTCACCAACAACTCAAAGGAGATCTCAGGAACAAAGAGTGCCGGACGTGGACCCTGAACGCAACAGACCAAGTTAATATCTCACTCCTCCAGAAACACAATAACATTTATATCAAAGCTCTAAACAGAAATGACACAGCATGCTTTCTCCCCTGGTCTATTCCTTCTATGAAGGAAGTTGCCAGGAAGATCTGAGGAGCATATATTTAAAATGAACATACATCATAAAAAAACAATAAAGGATGATAAAAAGCATTTCAAATCTGGGCGATGTGTAAAACAAGCACAGAAAAGGCCCAAATATTAATCACCACCCCCACCAAATACATCTCGTAACTTCACAGCGCCAGTAACCTGACCCGACCTCAGGCGCTGTGTGGAGTTTGCACATTATCCCTGTGACCACTTGGGTTTTCTCCGGGTGCTCCGGTTTACTCCCACATCCCAAAGTCTAGGTTAATTGGCCTCAGTAAATTTCTCCTGGTGTGTGGGGCATGGTTGGGAAGTGGGATAACATAGAACTAGTGTGAACGGGTGATCGATGGTCAGCATGGACTCAGTAGGCAGGTGATCTGGAGATCTCTCAAGCAAGCAGACGACTAGAGCTTGCCTTAGGGCTTTAGATACACACAGGAGCTAAAAAAGGAATCGTGAACCCAGAAAAATTGCAACAGGACATGAAAGAATCACCATGTTGATGAATTGTCATTTTCCAGTGATGGTCACATCAGGCCTGGCACACGTCAGATAACCAGGTCCTCATGTAAAAGGGAACAAAACACGGAAAACTCCTCAACCACTCAAAACCTTAAACGGCTGTCCCACTGCGGCAAATTAAGAACAGTGTCTTTGACCTTCAAGCTCAAGGGCACTCGCCTGGAAAACCTCAAGCTGGATCGACCGACCGCCCACACACAAACACATCGCAAAGGCGGGGACCAGGGAAAGCGGGGAAGCGGTGTCTGAAATTCACACCCGCGATGAAAAGAAAGGTAAAAGACACAGTGTACGGTAAATCCATAGAGAGCGCGGAGATGGGGGTGGGAGAGAAGGAGAGAGAGGGGGGGGGGGGGGGGGGGGGGGGGGAAGAGGGGAGGGGAGAAGGGGGGGGGGGAGAAAGAGTGGAGACGTAAGAAGTATAGTAAAGTTTAGCGGGCATTTAACTTTAACGTCGGTTTTCCTTGGTCCTGAAAACTCCAATGAACCAATCAAAATGCCCGGTCAGCGAAGGAGATTGCCTACGGCTGCCCTCGACTGCCTGTAACTAAACAGCGACCCCACTCCACTGCACTACGAGTTAAAACGAACCATGCCGACCAATTTTTGCTCGCGGAAAACCTTTCAACATGCTGGAAATCTTTCCGCGACCTAGCTGAGGCTGCGAGTATGCGGGAACCTCCCTCGAGCATGAAGGAGAGTTCCAGTGATCTCATAGGACCACGTGTCGACCATGCTGCGCGTTTGAGTCGAGGGCAAACTCTCCTGAACTCGCGGATTAGGTCACCGCAGTGGGACAGCCCCTTAACTCTTCAAATTATTTTTCTGACTACTCACAGTGGCATTTCTAATTGCAGTGAGAATGTCAATAGTATTCAGTCCACCGAGTGCATCCACAGATTCCAAAGTTCGCCCAAATGTTTCATGGAATATGTAGCATATTCTCGCTCCACCACAACTGGATAGAATATAAAATAATTTGTGGTTAAGTAGCTATGACATCACTGAAGCACGATAATTGTACAGGTGGGATGTGCAAGTTGCAGCATGCTTACAGCTCTGACGTTTCAATGTATTTTGCTGTTCCCTCAATAGTCTGGCAATACTCAGCTGCAAACTTGGTGATGAGCTGCAGAAGAGTGGCGCTCTTGTCCTCCACTGGTTCACCGTAACTGTTCAGTAAAGACTGGTACTGAGCTGCCAGCACGTTAATCCTGGTCTTAAGCTCCGGTAAGCAATCTCGGATATGGTGCATCAGCAGTCTAGAAAACAAGAACAAAAAAAAAAATTTAACATCTCCAACAGAACTGTACAAGAACAGGCCCTTCGGCCCACAATGTCTGTGCCCAGCATGATGGCAAGACCATCACTTACCCATTGCCTGCATATCCACATGCCTATCCAAGTCCTTTAAATGACACAACCACCACACCTGGCAGCGTGTTCTAGATACTCGCCTCCCTCTGTGTGTCATCTTCTGAGAGCTCAATCAATTCCATCTGCAGTTCTTTAGGAGCCTTGGAGACATCAACTAGTGAGGTTGAAATGCTAATTTGAGTATGATCTCAAAGTCAGTGAACCTTTCATTGTATTCTTTAATTAATAAGACTATAACAACTGCGTATTATTCAAATAATTCGCATGAACCCTCCTGCTCATCAATGACCTTCGCTAACTGGGGAAAATGTTCATCCGAAATTTCATTTTGAAGAAGTTTTGAAAAAAGATAGCTTTTTTTGAAATGCTTGGATTCTTTGCCGCATATCATATATAGACTTAGTTTTACCTTGCCAAGAACATTCAAGTCATTTTGCTTTGACATGATATCACACAGAAATGCAGTATTTCTATAGAAATCTTCTTTCAATACTTCACATTGCTGATTCTATTCTTCATGAAATTTAACAATCTGTTCTCGCAAAGATAAAAATGTGCTAACACCTGTCCCTGCGAGTCAACGCACTTTGCAATGATACAGCAAATCCACACTGAATGCCTCATCGCCCAACTTTAGCATATTACCAAACTGACGATGCCTTGTTGCATTTGCACAAATATAGTTAACAATACTTATAACTTGTTGCAAAGTGTCACTTAAAATAGTGGATTTAGCACAGAGATTTTGCTGATGTAAGATACAATGAAAAGAAATGAGAGCATCTGGATCTGATGATACCCTTTGTATCTGTGCAATAAATCCTTCACGTTTTCCTGTCATGGAAGGTGCGCCGCCTGTACATACACTCACTAAATTAACCAAATCCAGTCCAACTTCATGACATTTATCTTGAAAATTGTTGAAGAAATCTATTCATCGTGTTCTACCCGTAAGAATGCCCAAGGCGATTAACTCTTCGTAGCAAAGAAAATCTTCTGTTATGGCCCGAATGACGTATAAAACCTGCGCCGAGTCAGTAGTATTAGTTGATTCATCCAAAGCGATTGATTAATATACATTTTCCTTTTAGAGTATTGCGTGAAGTTGTTCTGTTACGTTGAGGGCTAATTCATGCTGCCGATCTCCCTGAATGAGGCAGTCATTTGCACTTTGAAACCTTATCGGGGTCTAAGCATCCCACAACTTCGACAATGCATTCTTTTATGGTTTCTACATTGCTAAATGGCTTCCCTTTTTTCCCCACAAAGTATATAAGCTACTTTATAAGTCGCTTTAGTAACATTATTTCCGGGTCTTACCTGCCTTTGCCTTTGCTTTTCATCTTTTAATTTCTGCAATTAATTCTGACCTTTCGTGCCTCACTTTCTAATTTGAAATATTTGTGTTCCTTATTAGTGGCATAATGCTGATGAGCATTGAATTTCGTCAATGTTGATATTGCAGTATAACAAAGCAAGCAAATCATTTTATCTTTAGCAGAAACAGAATTTAAAAAATAGTCAAACAAATACGCTGTTTAACTATTCTCAAATTCAACTTCAAACGGAAAGCCACGTGCACCGCTATCAAAAGTTGATAATACTGAAGACTGGACGGCCAGCGGACTCTCCCCGACATTTTCCCTCTCATCAACCAGCCTCAGACGGTGGTGGCGCCAGTCAGGCAGGGAGGTTAACGTACATTCTAGAGTCGCATTAGAACTAAATCATGAGCATAACAGGTGTTAAAATAGCCCTCATGCCTTACTAATGTTTTAATTGCAGCCGTCAGTCGGGGAGGATTATTTAACTGAATCTTCTTTTAGTTTTTGGTATTTTAAATACGTTCATTTTAAGATTAAAATTAAAATAATAGAAGACGAACAAAAACATACTAATAAAAATAAAAGGATTTGTTCTATAAAATTTGGATTCATTCAAAAGGCCGCACTTAATGGCCTAGAAGGTCGTATGCATCCTTAAGGCCGCAGGTTCCCCTGTACTAGTCCCATCCCAATCATTCTTCCTTCTCACTGCTCCAACCCGGCAAAAGGTACAAAAACTTGAAAGAGTGCACATCAGAATAAGGAACGGCTTATTCCCCTCTGATATCAGGCTTCAGAATCCTACTGTAAGCTAATGCACTGTCAATTTCACCTCTATCCCATTGCGGACTCTGGACTTCTCTATGGAACTGATGGGTCTACAATGTTGAGATCTATATTCTATTGTATTCAAATTTGACTTGATTGTAATTATAAATAGTGTTTTCTGTAATTTGATTGGATAGCATGCAAAACAAAGCATGGCTCACGTGACAATAAGAAGAGTAAACCTGAATCTAAAGAGTCGGAAAATCAGGCTGAGTGCAGGACACACAACGAGCCATTTACCATATAACACGTCAGTTCTCTATGCAGTCGATCTAAATGAGCAGTGCAAACAGCAACTTCCCCCACAAAAAGAGAGTAACTACTTTAGAAAAATGCAGGGAATGGAGGGTACAATCAAATATTGCGTACAAAATAAAATCCCTGTCACCCACACCAGATTTTACTGGGTTGTATGCAAAACTAAGCATTTCACTGTACCCAGGTACATGTAACTAGTATCATTGGATCTGTGGCCACCAGTGTGGATTGACAGGAAATTATCAGGTCATCTTTGGCAAACTTTGACAAATACCAGTCACGGCTCAATAACGATTCTCCTGGCTGTTCAGTGCATGGGTGGAAGAATTATCTTAACACAGGATACAGAGGAGTGGACTTTATATACTATGCCTTTGGTAGATATGTCAGTTTAACACAATATTACCTATTTAAAGTTTTGGCTAGATACTTGGTTCCATTTCTGTTAGCAAGTGAGGGATATTTCTTCTGTAGAAATGCATATTCATCCTTCAAAGCATCTGACACAGGTTTCTTATTGTTGATATCCAGTTGACTCCTAAAGAATAGATAAATATCTTTTAGGTACAGCAATTAGAGCAGCAAAAAACAACTTATAATAGTGGCTGAGAATTGTGATAAGCAAACCACATGGCCCCTAGCAGAAGCGTCCACGTCGCGGGGCTGGAAACTGGAAGTATCCTGAGCTAATGCTGCTACCACCGTCATCTATCAAGTGATGCTCCCACTGATTGTCGCCGGAAGCTTGCATCCTTTTCAGGACGGACGATGACAGCGATGTCAACATTTGAAACATGGACGATGGACACGAAAGGAGAAGAAGCAAATCACATCAATCATCCCCAGACGCTGACAAGCCTGCTGTACCTTTCTTTTTTATTGTCAACACCTATATTCCTGTAATGAATCTCAGTGATATTGTCATAAAGCATTACCACTATGTCACAAGTGTTGCATTTACTAATGTCTTCCCGTTCCTGATGATAATGATTTAGCAGGGATGTGGGAAGTGACACAGCGTTATTGTTTCACAAGACAGGAAAGACATTTTTTTTCTCAGCAAAGTAATTGGAGAGTAAAAATTAACAAAGGATTGGAAGGGAGAAAGAAAACACCTCCCCAGCTGAGAGAGTGTAAGGTTAACCGGCTCCCAGGCAGGGGCCAATTTACAGTCAAAATGAATGGATCCAGGATCATTTTCACTTTGGTGTTCCCGCCCTGTGGAGATGTAGAGACGAGACTAAGATGGGGAAGAACGACACAGTGGCGCAGCGGTAGAGTTGCTGCCTTACAGCGCCAGCGACCCAAGTTCGACCCTGACTCTGAGTGGTGTCTGTACGGAGTTTCTACGTTTTCCCTGTGACCGTATAGGGTTTTCCTGGGTGTTTTGGTTTCCTCCCCACACTCCACAAAGATGTACAGGTTTGTAGGTTAATTTGGCTTTGGTAAAAATTGTAAATTGTCCCTTGTGTGTAGGATAGTGTTAGTGTGTGGGGATCGCTGGTCAGCGCTGGATCGGTGGGCCTCTGCGCTGTATCTCTCAACTAAACTGAGTGGTGTTGAGGCTGCAGTGTTCATGTCGACTTTCATGACTATGTGGTGTACCAGGTGTTCAATATCTCACACACACACACACACACACACACACACACACACACCCCCCCCAGGCTTGGAGAATACAGAACATTGATTCCCAGCGCTGATTAATACAAAGGTAACAAAACCTACTGATAACCACCAGCACCCTCTCTGAGCTGATGAATCAATATCTGTACACAACCTGACTGTAGGGGTATCAGGTATCTGTGCACTGAATGGCTCGATTGTAATCATGTATTGTCTATCCGTTGACTGGTTAGCATTCAACAAAAGCCTTTCACTGTAAGTCCCCATCAGAGTGAATTTTATCAGCAAGAGAGGGTTGACACCACAACTGGCAATGCTGACATGGATAAAGCTGCCAGGTTGGATCTGCAGCAGATGGTGAGAAAACCAACAGGAGAATAAAACACAGCCACTGACACACTGCTGCAATGCACTGCGACAATGGTCACAACTTCATATCTGAACCCCTGGACTTTGGAGCCAGAACCCCCGTTCAGCCACTGGATCCCCGACCTCCTGACCCATAGACTGCGGTCAGTGAGGAGAGGCGACAAAACATCCTGCACAATAACTGGCAATGCCGGTGCCCCCGAGGATGAGTCTCAGCCCCGTGCTATCCAGCCTATTGTGGGGACAAATTCTGCTACAACTCCATTTACAAATTTGTAGATAACACCACCATAGTGAACGATGACAAGACAAGGTACAGGAAGGAGACAGGAAGCCTAGTAACATGGTGTCACTCTGGCAAACAGCAGCTCTCAAACCAATGGACTGACTTACTGTAGGAAAGAACTGCAGATGCTGGTTTAAATCAATGATAGACACAACATGCTGGAGTAACTCAGCGGGACAGGCAGCATCTCTGGAGAGACGGAATGGGTGACGTTTTGGGTGGAGACCCTTCTTCAGACTGATCCTACAAAGGCTAAAAGCAGATAATACTTGGGTCTATAAGTTTTCTACTAGGCACCAGGAAGTAGCATTGTGGCTGGGCCACATTCCTTGACGTGACACACTCAGGGAGGATAGACTGCTATACCAGTGCGGTGCACACCAGCATCTGCAGCTCCTTCTACACACGCAGGGATGCCCTCTGCTGTATAAAGTGCAATGCTTGAAAACAAAAGCCGGCTCATACCTACTCCATCACAAACCCGAAGCGCTGCATACCTGTTGACAATTCCAATGATGCCCAGTTTGACGGGAATAACTCTTCCCATGAGCACATCCATGGCATCAGTGCCAGCGTCCATAAGATCTAATTTTGTGATAACAGCCAGTGTTCGCCGCCCTGGAGATCAGACACAATGTTACCTGTAGGAATTGGTTACTTCAAACAACCAACTCAAAAAACCTTGCAATTCAGAATACAGAATCACTTCCATCTCCTAAATTGTGCTCTGATATCTTATCACGGGAATTATGAAACCTGTCTAATGTTTTCCAAAACATTCTTAAGAGATAAATAAAGAGCTGAGGTAGAGCAAGAACAGGACCGTGGCCTTTAAATTGCTGACTACCATCAGGGAAACTGGACCGCTTCAAACCTGCTTTCTATATTATTATTCAAATTCAATTTGTGACCACCATCCACTAAATGGATGCCGAGAAATGATTCCAATGGAGCTGCAAATGTGAACTCGGATGGAGCCGCAGCCATTGTACATCTATACAATGTACATTGTACATCTGTAGCTAGGACTAGAGGACATAGCCTCAGACTTAAAGGACGTTCTTTTAGGAAGGAGATGAAGAGGGATTTCTTTAGTCAGAGGGTGGTGAATCAGTGGAATTCTTTGCCACAGAAGCCTGTGGAGGCCAAGTCAGTGGATATATGTAAGGCAGAGATAGATAGATTCTTGATTAGTACGGGTGTCAGAGGTTATGGAGACAAGGCAGGAGACTGGGGTTAGGAGGGAAAGATAGATCAGCCATGATTGAATGGTGGAGTAGACTTGATGGGCCGAATGGCCTAATTCTGCTTTATCACTTCTGATCTTATGACCAGGTAATCTCCTTCACCATCTTACCTTCTGGATCAGCCTCTCGGGCAAGTTTAAGCGACTCTGACGTTGCCATGTCGGTGTTGGCAGCAGTGACGGACAAGATGATTGAGTTTGGGTTGCCGATGTAGCGCAGTATGAGATCTTTTATCTGCAATTCAATATCTCGAGGCTGGTCGCCCACAGGTACCTAAAAATATTGCACTATGAATATCAGGGACATTGCTACAAATCTACAACTCGAGAGCAGTCCTGAGTCACTATCTACCTTATTGGAGACCCTTGGCTAGCTTCAATCGGACTTTACTGCCTTTATCTTGCTCTAAACGTTATTATTTCCGCCGACTGGTTAGCACGCAACAAATTTACTGATTTAGAAACAGAAAATATCAAGAGCTCTGAGTGACAACATATAAAGAGACATTTTGATGTACTTACCTTTGTCACTCCAGGAAGGTCAACAAGTGTAAGGTTAACAACATGCGGCGAGAAGATCCGGAGATGAATTGGTTCATCACTAATCCCCTGTGAAAGGTAAATAATATTAATTAGTTTAGTTTAATGATAGAGCACGGAAAGAGGCCCGCCGACCGCCATTCACACTAGTTCTATGCTACACCACTTTCACATCCACTCCCCACATACTTGGGGCAATTTACAGAAACCAATCAACCTACAAACCCGCACGTCTTTGGGACGTTGGAGGAGACCGGAGCACCTGGAGAAAACCCACGCCATCACTGAGAGACCTTGCAAACTCCGCACCTACAGCATCCAAGGTCAGGGTCGACCCCGCTGTGAGGCAGCAGCTCTACCAGCTGTGTCACTGTGCCTCCCTGAACGAATGCCTTATATTAGATAATGGCTTTGGAAATTTCACACCAGTATTAAATGTTAAATACATGTATAGGAGGATATCTTTGTCATTCATGCAATAGTTGAATTGCATCTGGCTTGCCTGTGCAAGGCCAAACCCACCGACCTTGACACCCAGAGCCCAGCAGCATTCTGCTGCCTCTGGTGGTGCCGTGAGGAAACTCAGCTCCCCAAATCCAACTGAGAGCACTGGCACTCAAATACAGGAACACTTAAAACCTTCCAAATTGAAACTATGTTAAATGTAACTATATTTTTAGAATGTTAGCTAAATCAAATATTTTATAACAAAAGGGTAAGTTATACCTCTCTTTAAAAATCAAGATCTAAAACTAAAGAGTTGAAATCTTAAATGAAAATGGAAATTGATGGAAATATTCAGCAGCTCAGCAGCATATGTGGAAAGAAAAACAGTACACACTGAGCAGCATCAGTGGTGGAAAAGTGATTGAAGAGGATACCTTGGGATAGGACTCTCTTGCATTTGGAAGAGAATGGGCTAATTAGGGACAGTCAGCATGACTTTGTCTGGAGGTCATGTCTTACAAATTCGATGGAGTATTTTGAGGAGATGACAAAGATGTTTGCTGAAGGTGGGGCAGAGGATGTTATTTACATGCACTGGTCATTTGTCCTACCCCAATTTAGTACTCCCCCCCCCCCCCCCCCCCCCCCCCCCCCCCCCTCCAAGGGCCAGACTGAATCACCTGTCACCAGGCCAGGCTTCCTCCCCAGTACAGGATGCAGTATGGTTCCTCCTCTCCTTGGACTACCCTCGTACTGTTTCAAGAATGCCTAAAGTCATCTACTACGACAACCCTGTTGCTTTTATATGTTTCCACAATCCGTCCACACATCAGTATTTTTCACTGGCTTTTGGGTGGCCTTTAGTACAATGCCATCAGTGTGTTTGCACCATTCTTATTTTTGAGCTCCAGTGTAGCCTCTCTGAGTGTAGCAGTGACGTTTTGGATGATCAGCCATGATCATATTGAATGGCGGTGCAGGCTCGAAGGGCCAAATGGCCTACTCCGGAACCTATTTTCTATGTTTCTATTCTCTCTGATTGGTAATGCAACTTCTCGTTTTATCTCCCTCTCTATTTCCCAATTTCCCTCCTGGGATAAATAAAGTTCTATCATATTGTATCACATCAGTAGCATCGAAACCCTGGAACATTGAGCTGCCAGTCATGTCCCTATCGCAACAACCAGGTCTCTGTAATGGCCACAACATCATAGTTCCACACTTCTCCATATACACGGAATCAGGACAAGTGGTGGGCCATTTGGGACAGAGATGTCTTCCATCAGAATTGTGAATCTAAATACTCCAGAGTTTCTGGATGATCAGTTACTGATCATATTCCAGATCGACTGATCTCTGCAAAGGAATCCTGGAACAAGGCCGCAGGAAAAAAGTGAGGTTGATATTGAGATCCAGCAATCATGTAGAATAGTGGAGTATTCCTCACACTTGGCATATTCATGACTAATTATGGTCTTAAACCTACCTTATTGGTACCAGAAACTCTTTCCGTCTCATTTTCTATTTCTTGTCTAATTTCACCAAATTCTGTGTAGATCTGAAAGGAACAGCAAATGAAATAATATTTTAGACACTGGCAAAGTATCTGGTTGACCCCAACGCTTCCTAGGAAGCCAAAAGGCAACAACATTAAAAAAAGTGTGATTTCAGTCCAATTAGAATGATTTTGAAGGACATTCTTACTATTGAGGGAGTGTAGCGTAGGTTCAAAAGGTTAATTTCCGGGATGGCGGGACGGTCATATGATGAAAGAATGGAGCGACTGGGCTTGTATTCACTGGAATTTAGATGGATGAGAAGGGATCTTATAGAAACATATAAAATTATTAAGCGATTGGACACGCCAGATGCAGGAAACATGTTCCCGATGTTGGGGGAGTCCAGAACCAGGGGCCACAGTTTAAGAATAAGGGGTAGGCCATTTAGAACTGAGATGAGGAAACACTTTTTCACAAAGAGAGTTGGGAGTTTGTGGAATTCTCTACCACAGAAGGAAACGGAGGCCGATTCACTGGATGCATTCAAAAGAGTTAGATAGAGCTCTCAGGGCTAGCAAAATTAAGGGATAGGGGGAGAAGGCAGGAACGGGGTAATGGTTGTGGATGATCAGCCATGATCACTATTGAATGGCGGTGCTGGCCCAAAGGGACAAATGGCCTACTCCTGCACCTATTGTCTATGTATCTATGCATTTTGGAAAGCAAGGATAGTTCAGTTTCTCCACATGGTTAGAGCCAAAGGAAGACCCACAGCCCATCAATATGTTGCGTGAAGTTAGCCATCCCCGTCAGCAAATTCGAGGTCACATCGGTAACACGCTCCATCACAGACCACTGCGATTGGTCTCGGCACCCCTGGACAATGGAAGGAGGGAGTGTGTATGATAAACCAGAGCCCCTTCCTCTAATCATTGTTTAATATTCGTGTCCATTAGCATGCCCTAGTGGACATCCGTGCCAACGGTCTATGGGTCTTGCACCCCATTATTATTCAATGATCCTTACTGGGAAAGAGTCTCATGTGAATAACAGCTGTTTCAACTTTAGGTGTAATATATCCTCCATCACACACCACACACTCTCCAAATTCTTGGACAGCCTCTCATCTAAGAGTACAGATTAATACAGGCAAAGAGGAGTTAATTCAGTAAAAGGGGAAAATACGGATAATGGGTTTCCAGTTAAGATGGAAAATTGAACATTTAATCTGGCTGTATTGAATTGTGAGTCACAACTATTTCTTAAGTCCTCTTAATTTTGGGTGGACATATACATACCTTAAGCTTGTACAATAATAAAAAAAATAAACAAAAAAAACACCTTATTTTTCGTGTGAAGAAATTTGCCCCATTCTTCTGCATCAATTCCTATAAACAAGGTTACATGTATTAGAAATATGATTGTTAGATAAACATCTAAATTAAGAAAATCAGCAATGAATAAAGGTGCAAATGATAACAAGAATAAAAGAAAAAACTAACCAAGGTTAAGTTATATGAGCAGAACTAATTTTTCATGCAGTGACTATGACTGAATAAGAAACTACACTTAAATGGCAAATGAAATACCACCTTTCTCCAAGAATGTTTTTAAATTAAGCAAACTAATCAGCTGTTGATGAGTTAAGTTCTAACCCACATTAGGAGATATGGCCATTTGTCACATGTCATCCATCAGTCCATTTCCCACTCGGCCTGTCAACACTGCACAACACCAATTTCATAATCAAATAAGTGGTGTAAAATTAATCAGCAGCTGTTATCTTCCAGTATTGGACGACTGCACTCCACTCTCTCTTCACCCAGTTGCGTAAGAAATGAAAGGCAACTTTCATAGAACGGTACAGTACAGGAACGGGTCCTTTGTCCCACGTTTACCAAGCAGGCTGGGAGTTCATCCGTGAATATTTTCCTGTTCACCTGTGAATCTTTTCCAAGATAAATTCAGAATAGAGCACCTGCTTTATTGGGATACTGGTGCCAAGCGTGAGAACCGTGTACCTTGTCCAATAAAGATGAATAAGTGGGAGAAGACATTGACATTAGCTTGCGTATCATGCCAGTGTGTGTGTGTGTGTGTGTGTAGTGTTATGCAAAATCACTGCTGAATTGCCTGAGTAGGGGATCCATGTCCCACAAGCATTCAAGAGGGGAAGGATCACTCATCTAGTAGACAGGTAGCGGAGATGCCAACCTTCCAGAGCACAAATCAGTAATCATAAGGCTAAAAATCAGTAATTTGGAGACAAAATCAGTAATTTGTTGCGCGAAGCAATTTTTTTTCTGCATGATGGCAAGCGCGGCTCCCACAGGCAAGCGATAGCGCATAATGTTAACATTAACATACCTGTATGTTCATTAGTTGGTATTACATAAACATGTATTAACTCACCATTGAAAATGCTCTATTGAAAGACTGGATGAACGAGTTCATTATCAATATGTCTTGATATGTTTATACACACACACTCACACATATATACGCGCACACACACACACACACACAGACACACTCACACACTCACACACACAGACACACTCACACACACAGACACACTCACACACACAGACACACACTCACACACACTCCAGTGATGGAAATGGGTTTAGGAACTAAGGGTACTCTGGGTCCGTGAAGCTGAGGTTGGGAAGGAGGGGGGGGGGGGGGGGACTCTGTCTCTGTCTGTGTGTGTGTGTGTTGGCTGCAGCCATCGTCTGCTTTAGTGAGGGAAGCAGGTCGATGATTGATCAAAAGGCCCCTAGGAGACTGTCTGATTGGCCGCTAAGTGACCAGCGCATTATGTGATTGGACACAATGCCTTGGAGACGGCGGCTGATTGGGCGGGAGGAGACCGATTTATTGATTGGCGGGAATTTTGGTCGGTGATTGGACGCAACCCCTTAGAGACAGTCGTTGATTGGCCACCAAATAATCGGGCGCAAAAAATAAAAATAGGAAAACAATAAAATCGAAATTACGATTTAAATCGGAAGAATATCATGCCTGATCTGCAGCAAAGATACTAGGCTCTAGTATCTTTGATCTGCAGTTTCTTCCTATTGAAGAAGAACCCTGGCCTGAAACAACTCGTAATCCATTCCCTCCACAGATGCCGCGAAGCCCGCTGAGTTCCTCCAGCACTCTGTGTTTTTTTATTTAACTCTTGAAATTTAAGTTAGACATACAGCTAGAGTAACTCAACGGGCAGGCAGCGACTGGATAGAACTCTTTTTCAGACTGAACTGAACTCTCGTCGGTGAGAGTACTTGTGATTATCTGCAGAAGGATCTCGACCAGAAAAGTCATCCACTCCCCAGAGCCGGCGCCCGTCCCACTGAGCCACCCCAGCCCCCCCACCCCCCTTATAATTTCCGTACTTTTTCTATAGCTGCCACCCATTTGATGTCATCCTGCACCCTGCTCCTGGTCCCGGCCCGCGCCGATCTGCGTGTGTGTGTGTGTCGGAGTCTGAGCGGGAAGCGCCGGCACCAAGAGTGAGTGAATGCATGGACAGACGGACGAAAGCAACCATCGTAGAGCGCAATAGGTGACATTTTGGGCAGAGACCCTTCTTCAGACTGACAATCAAGGGAAAGGGAAACGGGAGGCATATCTTCCATTCGTTTGTCCTTAGTGCCATCTATATCTATTGTTCCTCTTTCCCCTGACGGTCTGAAGAAGGGTCTCAATCCGAAATGTCATCTATGATCGTTGATCATTCCTTTCGCCCGTCTGTCCGATTGTTCGCTCGTCCTTGGATTAAGTAGCGCAGGATAAAGCTGGGAATTCATGCACAGGATGGAAACTGGAAACTGGAACGTAGGAGAACGTCGTCCCTCTGCGTACCCCCCCATTTCCATCACTGGCACTCACACACTCACAAACACACACAACAAGTATGTGCTAACTTAAAATCGGCAAAATCCGGAAAAAGAAAAAAAAAAAAAAAAAAACCGGGATTTACGATATGAAAATCGTACCGCCCGTAATTGGCCAATTTTCCGTAGAAATTACGGGAAATCCGTACCAGTTGGCATCACTCATCTATTAGACAGGTAGTTGATATAACGCAAAAGTGAGTGCGCAGTTGGAATTGCACAATGTTATAACTGAATGTTGCATCTGACCAGACTGCAATGCTTTTACAAACCACAACAAGTGAGCTTCCCATGGAATGCATAAACCTTTAACCAAAAGTAGACCTTAGTGTTGGTCTACCATGAGATCCTGTAGACTTGGCCTAAACTACCAAGCATGACAGATGATCTCATTGAAATAAAGGGGGCTTACAGGGCAAATGATAGTGTCTTGAGCTAAGCAAAATAGGCTGGTCATTTACGATGTACAAGGGGAAATTACTGAGTTTAGTCAGGCTGAGGGAATCACGGATACTGGGTTCATATCGGAAGGTGAGGTTTAGACAGAAGGTCGGCCAAAATATTAATAAGTACCAGAGCCTACCTGAAATGTTTATATATTAGTCATAGAGTCATACAGCGTGAAAACAGGCCCTGCCTGTGTTTGGCCCATATCCCTTTAAACCTATCCTGTCCATGTACCCGTCTATAGACACACAATGCTGGAGTAACTCAGCGAGACAGGCAGCATCTCTGGAGAGAAGGAATGGGTGACGTTTCGGATCGAGACCCTTCATCAGACAGGTATGTGTCTATCTTCAGTTTAAACGAGCATCTGCAGTTCCTTCCTACACATGTATCTGTCTATGTTTCTTAAATGTTATGATAGTCCCTGCCTCAACTACCTCCTCCAGCAACTTGTTCCATACACCCACTACCCTTTGTGTAAAAAAGTTGTCCCTCTGGTTCCTATTAAATCTTCAAAAATCCTAGTGCAGATCACTTAAAGATCAGAAACACTCATCTTTGAAAAACATACTGCATATTTGTTGGGCCAAATATTATATTTATAACAATGACATCCATCTATAACATTCTGCCAATAAGTCCCATTTCAAGATTTTCTAAGCCAATTAACCAAAACAAACAAAAAAAAAGAATGTGCACAGATCACTGGCCTAAAAAAAATCCTAAAACCCCTGTCTCACGGTGCAAGTTGGCCCACGAGTGATACCGAGTTTTCACTCATGGTGATCACGTACCAGGAACGTAGCGGCAACGTCGGAACTCGCGCGATCAACTTGTCCATTCGTGGCGCTAACGGCAGGTACCCGTGAAACTTGATAACTCGTGAAAAAAAATCAAACATGTTTGATTTTTTCCACGAGTCAAATTCACTGTTCAAGATAAAAATTGAAACATTTTAACTCGTTGTAATAACGTAGGGCCCGTGCGTTGACCTTAGTGTCTCGTGAGTTTAACGTGTTAACCCGTGAGCACTCTTAAATCGGCAGCTGGACAGAGTAAAAAATGGCCGAACCGCAGAATGCTTCATATTTCCTCATGACACGGGACCTGTTCGACCCATTGAGTCTATGGTGGCCAGGCCGGCCTTAGGAGGTGCGGGGCCCGATTGGGAAAAATGTTCGGAGATATATAAATAAATAATTACAAATGAGTCACGTGTCGTGAGTAACATGACAATTGGGGGGAGAGTTCCTTTCACAGCGTGTGGGGAGTCTAGCCAGGGGTAATGTTGCGAGGAGGGAAGGAGATGGTCGGGTTCATGCCTGTAACTCACTCACTGCTGCCGCGGCGCTCCGGGCGTGGAGCTACTGCATTGTGGCCGGGGAGGGAAGCAGCTCGCGTGGCTACGAGCGGCCTCCATCACCAGACAGCGGAACCGACTGCCATCTCAGCGGCTTTTTCCGGCCCGCCCACCTCTGGCAATGCTCTCCGTCTGAACAGTGAGGGGACCAGCTCAAGAGTGGGTCAGCGGGTGATGGATAACATCACAGCGGGCGGTGGAGCTTACTCCTGTGTCAGCGCGATCAAGGGATCAATTGAGGTTATTCACACTGGAGTGAGCTCCACCGCCCGCTGTCCTGTTATCCATCGCCAGCTGACCCGTTCCTGAGCTGGATGACCCTCTCCCCAGAGCCCCTGCCCGTCCCGCTGAGCCACCACAGACAGGGAGTTGAACGTAGACACAGGGGGCGTCCACCTTCAACTTCAGAGCCAAACAAAAAACACAGAGTGCTGGAGGAACTTAGCGGGCAAGTCAGCACCCGAGGAGGGAACATATCACTTATCAGGAGCCGCCATGGGCCAGGACTCTTCCCCCCAACAGAAAGGAAGCGCAGATGCAGCCTCTCTGTAGCATCTCTGTCCCTATCTTCCAATTCCCACTTTGAAATAAAATAAAACTTTCGACACAAATTTCGCAATTGTAATGTACTGTATCTTTAAAAAAAACTACATCAACCAGGTGTGTAAATTACACCGAATCGAACGATGATTGAAAATGCGTGGGAATCGACGGATCGCGATCCTGCTGCGAAATGTTTAAGTCGAAAACTGTATTTTATTTAAAAATGGGAATTTGAAGATAGGAACAGAGATGCTGCACAGAGATTTTAAGCTCTTGGGTGAAGTCGCACAGTGGGGCAGGGCTTTAGGCAGCATCTATGGAGCGAAGGAAATAGCCGGGTCTGAAGAAGGGTTTCGACCCAAAACGTTGCATATTTCCTTCACTCCATAGATGCTGCCTCACCCGCTAAGTTTCTCCAGCATTTTTGTCTACCGCAAAACGTCAATGATTCCGGGAATGCCGAAGGAGCTAGAGAGAGAGGTGGGGAACGGGCGAGAGAGAGCGCGCGCGAGAGAGGGAGGGAGAGAGCGAAAGACGGAGAGACACAACGTGGGTCGGTAGGTAAATTGAATGACTAACCTGCACACCAAGAACTTCACCAAAAAGAAGTTCGTACTCATGATGATGAGTTTTAAGAAATTCTCAATGTGTCACCAATGCATCAATCTACATTCCAGAGTAAAATGTAATTATGTTTTGAAGAAGTTTTAATGACGCCGCGTGAATTGTATTCAAAGGAATGCAGCGTCATTAATACTTCGTCTAAAACACAATTACACAGTTACTGAGGAATGTGGATCGATGCATTGTTGACGCATTGGATAACTACTTGTTAAGCGGAGGCCTGACGATCGTTTCGCCGAACACCTCCGCTCGGTCCGCATTAACCAACCCGACCTCCCGGTGGCTCAGCACTTCAACTCCCCCTCCCATTCCGTATCCGACCTCTCGGTCCTGGGCCTCCTCCACGGCCAGAGTGAGCAACATCGCAAGTTGGAGGAACAGCACCTCATATTCCGCTTGGGGAGTCTGCATCCTTTAGGCTTGAACATTGAATTTTCTCAATTCTGTTAACCCTTGCTGTCTCCTCCCCTTCGCACCTCTCCCTCAGCCCTCGGGCCCTGGCATTCCCTCTCTCTCTATCTCCCTCCCCCACCCTAGTCGCACCAGCTTCTCATTTTCACACCACAAACAGCTTACAATGGCTTGTTCCCTTTAACATTGATACTTTTTTGCATATCTTTCATTCATTGTTCTTTATCTCTCCACATCACCATCTATATCTCTCGTTTCCCTGATCCCTGACCAGTCTGAAGAAGGGTCTCGACCCGAAACGTCGCCTATCTCCTTCGCTCCTTAGATGCTGCTGCACCCGCTGAGTTTCTCCAGCCTTTTGTGTACCCACTTGTTAACACAACTGGCTGTTAACACCACAGTGGTTAACACATCGTTTGTGTCTGATGACCGTACAGCGCTTGTATTCCATGTAAAAAAATCCCTGTGGGGAATTTAAAAAAAAAATCTTTATTTGACAAAGCGAATTGGTATTTCCATACGAAATACGGAAAATTAACGCGGGGCCCCCCTTGGCGCGGGGCCCAATTTGGAAAAATCGGTCCAATCGGCCTAGGACCGGCCCTGATGGTGGCTATCAGAGCAATCCTACCAATTTCACTCAAAACCCAAAATGTTGGAAGAACTCAGTGGGCCCGACTAGAATATGGGCAGGAGGCGTTTCGGACAATTCTTCAAATCTCAGATTTTTTTTTTCCTGAAGAAGGCTAATTGGCTTAGGTTGTATCTTGTCTAAAAATGTAACTAAAAATGAAAATTTTAGTAAATGTAACTAAAAATGAAAATTTTAGTAAATGTAACTAAAACTGTAAATTGACCCTCGTGTGTAGGATGGTGCTAGTGTCGCTGGTCGGCGCGGACTTGGTGGGCCGAAGGGCCCGTTAGAAACACTGTGTCACTTTTCAGGAGAAGTTGTCAGCTCAAGAGTACGTCAGGAGACGTTGTCAGCTCGGGAGACAAACTTGGTGAACTCTGGAGACGAACTTGGAACATCGCAGTAAACGGCAAAATACCATATCCGTGGGAACTCGGTTCAAACACTTGAACATCAACTTGGGATCTCGTGCACAACCACGAGTCTGTCACTCGGGGTCACTCGTGGGTCAACTCGCACCGTGAGACAGGGCCATAACTCTCAGTATGTGACAAACCAGAGACTGGATGGGACAAACAATGCCATCTGACTCAGCCAAAAACACCGAGAAGATTCTTGGATTCGACATCCTCTCTACTTAAATAATAAGTTGAATACCAAAACAATACTCCTTTACCAAGGAGAAAAATCAGAGCATCATGAAAGTAAGCATGCAGGTACAGCAGGCAGTGAAGAAAGCGAATGGCATGTTGGCCTTTATAACAAGAGGAATCGAATATAGGAGCAAATAGGTCCTTCAGCAGTTGTACAGAACCCTAGTGAGACCACACCTGGAATATTGTGTGCAGTTTTGGTCCCCTAATTTGAGGAAGGACATTCTTGCTATTGAGGGAGTGCGGCGTAGGTTTACAAGGTTAATTCCCGGGATGGCGGAACTGTCATATGCTGAGAGAATGGAGCAGCTGGGCTTGTACACTCTGGAGTTTAGAAGGATGAGAGGGTATCTCATTGAAACATAAGATTGTTAAGGGTTTGGACATGCTAGATGCAGGAAACATGTTCCCGACATTGGGGGAGTCCAGAACCAGGGGCCACAGTTTAAGAATAAGGAGTAAGCCATTTAGAACGGAGACGAGGAAACACTTTTTCTCACAGAGAGTGGTGAGTTTGTGGAATTCTCTGCCTCAGAGAGCGGTGGAGGCGGGTTCTCTGGATGCTTTCAAGAGAGAGCTAGATAGGGCTCTTAAAAATAGCGGAGTCAGGGGATATGGGGAGAAGGCAGGAACGGGGTATTGATTGTGGATGATCAGCCATGATCACATTGAATGGCGGTGTTGGCTCGAAGGGCCGAATGGCCTATGACTGGAACCCATTGTTTATTGTCTATTATCACACCATACAAAGCAAGCTCTACAAAGGGACCGCCAATATAATGAAACTCCAATTACATTATTCTACTGAATAATCCAGCTACAATAGCATATGGGTTTTTTTCAGCAATGTAAGATTTTTTTTCTTTAAAATGGGTATTGTCAGTAATATCTCTAGCTTGTTAGAAAATACTTATATGTACAGACAGACCAATAACTGTCATTACAATTATTATCTTAAAGACTTGTGATGCATTTAAATTGCAGAAACGGGCAATTTAGTCCAAAAGTCAACATCAATTTACTCTTACACAAACCTCCTCCTTCTTTTTGTGACTTCACCCGTTCAACTCATATTGATAAGTCGTTATCCCTCATGTACTCATTAAACTTCCACTTAAAATGTTTCTTGACGAGTGCATAGATGACACAACTTTGCTCCACTGATAATCATGATGCAGGTTGCGTTCTTGGAAGACAATCTCTGTTATGCAGTGGTTGCCCGTAATGACCTGAATAGTCACTAAAGTATTCAAATTACTCAAAAATAACTCAGTTCATGGGTAAAATTTCACACGAGGTTTGACAACAATATCATTCAAGACAAAACAAAGTGTCCTATGCCAAGTGTCCACCTTTGCTGTACTACCTGGAGCTTCGTCAGAATTGTCTATGTTGACACGATAACCATTTTCACAATCAATTGGGAGCTATTCTACGGATAACGGACAAGATCATACTAATCATACTTCATGTAACATAGGAGGTCATTTACTTCATCCAGTTTATACCAAATCTCAAAGCATTTCTATCAGTCCTTTTCCATAAATGTATTTCTCTATACCCCATGCTCTCTCTCACGTCCTTCCACTTCCACAGCTTTGCTTGCCAGCCACCTACATTAGGGACAACATAATAGCCCATTAACCTGCCGGTCTTTGCAATGGGATAAAGCGGATCTGGGGCATAAGGAGGAAGGGAAGCGAGTGGTCACAGGGGGAGGTAGCAACTCCACGTGATGACCCGCAAAGGCAGGATCCAAAATGTTATTCTTGGCAATGCCGCTTTTATAAAATACTAGACCAAGCGCGGACCCGTTGGGTCCCCATCCCCCAACGCAATATTCCACCACTGATCCATAGCCCCTAACTGTGCAGGCGCGGCTAACGGGTTCCGTTGTGACGCCAGCGATCCCTGTTGTGACATGAGCCACAGCAACCGTAGGCGCGGCCAGCAATTGGGAGCGCGACTGCCAGGTTTATTAAAGTTTAAAAAGTCAATAACTTTTAAAATCTAACATCAATCTGAACAAAATTTGCTACTACACACTGCAGGACAATGGTGGGTAAGGTGGGCCTAAAATTGTAGCGCTATTGTGTACCGTTTTGGCTATTTCTGGAACACGTAAATAAACAAACAAGATAAGAGTTTTAGTAATAGATAGAAGATAGATTCAAACCAGCACAGTAACCCGCAGGCAAACCACTGTGCAAGGCAAAGGTACAACAGTTATTCATTGATGGTGTATAACTAAGCAATGATCAATAGCCATGCAGAGCCACCCAGCCATGATGCACTGACAGGAAAACAAAAGAAAGCGGGAACCTTTGTAAGGCTGGCCATAATTTTTCCACGCAGCTGTTTCTGTAGTTAGAGAAATAGCAGAAGGGTTAAGAGGTTCAGTTTAGGAGATACAGCTCACAAAATATATTTTCTCTCATGCAGACTGAAAGATAATACAACACACCCTGCTCTCAGATTACCCGGAGTGAAACAAGGCTCATGCAGGAAAAATATTTTCAAGATACAGTACATATCATTTAAGAATGCAAGAAATTTGAAAATTCAAGAATAGGATTAGAACAATCAACAAAATATTTAGTTTGCAAATCATTGAGAATTATTCAGAGTTCACCATGACTTAGCCAGGTGCAGTAGCATTTGACACTGGGTTGTGGGGGATGCTGGGCAGAGGTGATGAATAAGTACACAAATGTAATTAGAAAGGGAAGTAGAAAGAGAGAGGGGGGAGGGGGAAGGGGGAGAGAGAGAGAGAGGGGGAGGGGGAGGGGGAGGGAGAGGGGGAGAGGGAGAAGGGGAGGGGGAGGTGGAGAGGGAGAGGGAGAGGGAGAGGGAGAGGGAGAGAGGGGGCGGTGGGAATGCAAGGCCATGAGTAAGAAAGTAGTTGAAGCAAGGGCTAGAGATATAAAATGATGATAGAGAACTAGAACTGAGATCTGAGGATTTTGAGGAGGGTCTGAAAAAGGGGTCTGAAATGCAAGATTATTCACTTTGGTGAGAAATTGAATAAACTATTTCACACTGGCATTCAGATGGATTTGAGTGTCTTTGTGCAAAAAGCAATGTAACACATAGGTTACAAAACAAAAATCAGAAGGTATATAGTACATCAGTCTTAATTACACAAGGGTTGAACAAGGAGTTTTTTGACAACTATATCTGACTTTCCCATATTGGTCTTTCTGTCTTTCCCATATTAGGCAATTGTCCTCCTCCACTGCCAGGGTGAGGCCACACACAAACTGAAAGAACAGCCCATATTCTGCTTGGGTAGCCTACAACCCAATAGTATGAATATTGAGTTAAAGAAAAATTCCGTAGGGAGGCCAGTCTGAAGAAGGGTCTCGACCCGAAACGTCGCCTATCTCCTTCGCTCCTTAGATGCTGCTGCACCCGCTGAGTTTCTCCAGCTTTTTGTGTACCCCAGCATGAATATTGAATTCACCAATCCCCTCACCCATCCACACTTCTCAACCTCTCCCCCGCCTTCTCCCACCACTTGTTGTTCCCTTCCACCTTCTGCTCGTCTCCCTTCTTGAATCCAGTACCCCATTTCTCTTTTGCCCCTCCACCAAATATTCCTGCCCCCATCTTAACATTTCACTACTACTCTTCTTTCTTTATCTGTCACCCTTTAGCTCCTTCTCACCTCCAATATTCGCCACATCTGCCGCGCACCACTCGCCCACTGTATCCGCCTTTCACTTGCCGGACTTTGTTCCAGTCCTACCTCTCTTTTCCAGCTTTCTCCCCTCATTCAATCGTTCTGAAGAAGAGCCCCAAACCAAAACATTGCCTGTACATTTCCGTCCCCAGATGCTGCCTGACGCGCTGAGTTTTCCAGTACTTTGTGTTCTGCTCAAGATTCCACCATCTACGGAGTTTTCTGTCTCCATATATCTGACTTTGATAAGAGCATGCCTGAGGTACTGCCTACACGTTTGTTCATCATACCTAAAGGAGGATATGCACATCTGAGGTTGATCTTCGGAAAAAGTAATAAATGAGTGGACACGGTCTACATTTCCTAACATTTGAAACAAATAATGTTTTGAGATGGCTTGACCAGATCCATGCTGCAAGTCTAATTCTCCCAACTAGGCAATGTAAAACTAGGAACGTAGACTGACTTGTATTGTCATTTTCATAATGCTCATTAAACATATTTCAAAATTTATTTAAGTGTAAGAATTGCAGAAAATAGTAAAAGTCAGCAAGGAAGCCTGGAACGTATTTTCATTACTCTCTCCATTCAGATCCACTATCAGCCACACAGGACAACTGGACTCAAAGTTAACACGTAAGGTTGAGGGACTTTTTGCAAGTCTGGAGTTTATCATTAGACAGAAGATGGACACAAAATGCTGGAGTCAGCGGGACAGGCAGCATGGAGAGAAGGAATGGGTAACATTTCAGGTTGAGACCCTTCTTCAGACAGAGTGTCAGGGGAGAAGGTAACTAGTGATATGGAGGGGAAAGGTGTGAAAACGACAGATCAAAGCAAGACAATGATCAAGGAAATGTAGAATCATTAGACAAATGTGTACAATCCAAGCATTATTCTTTTCAGATCACTGCCGTCAAACAAAAGCAAAAGCAATAACATAAAACGGCACTAAAAAATAAATAAATCCATACCGTCATCATCTCCTGAAGCTTTCCGTAGTTCCTCTGGTGAAATGTTCACCAGCTGCAGAACCAGAGGCCTCCGGGTGACGATGCCTGTGCCTCGGGGGAGCAAGTCCCTTCCCACGAGGCTCTCCAACACTGAGCTTTTTCCACTGCTCTGTCAAGAATTAGAGAACGGAAATAAATATACTTTACAAATGGTTCTCAGTGGGAGGAGCTTTTTTTTAAACAAATGGATAGCAATGCTGCAATAAACTGTTAAGATTATCTTAAAAAAACACAATTAATTGAAAAGGTTGAAGAGTTTGCCAAATTGTACTTTAAATATAATAGAAATCTAAATAAACATTACTGCTGTGCAGTATATAATGATCAGGCAGCGGAGAAGGCCTTGAGATGGCTCTGGATCAGGGGAGGAGCGAATGCCACCTGAACACAAGTCGTGGTCTGATCGACCACGGTTGGGTCGCTTGGGTGAGGGTGTCTGATGTTGAAAGATCCGAAACATCGAATGACTCCAGCTTACATCACTGATGATGTGTTCAGGAGCATCAATAGATGTGTTTTTTTTTAATCAAAAGGCTCTTATTTCACATAATATACTTGCCACTGATAAGATCACCAATTTCTACGTCAATATACTAGAAGCCTCAAAAGCAGTAATTAGAGTTCGGATCAGCTACAATCTCCCTGAATGGCAGAGCCAGTTGAAATACTACATGTCCTGATCTGCCTCCCATTGTTCATCAGTTGAACAGACAGATGCTCATTTCAAGTTTCCTCTTTAAACAGTCACACTGCTTTAAGATAGTTCCATATATTTCAATACTACTGTAATTGTAATTAATCACTCATTTAAGAGTACGTGAGTCCACAGTCACAATACCATGGCCACAATATGCTCTGAGTATGGTAAGAATATAGAACAAAGTTCAAGAACTGACATATTTGTTAGCAGGTAAGAGAAAATAATGAATCAATGAACGGAAAATTAGATGATATATAAAAAACAAAGCACCAGCAGGTCAGGCAGCATCTCAGGGAGGTTATTTATGGAATGAAGGAAAGCCTGGAGGTTTGCAATCAGAAGGATCACATTTCAGAAGGAAATGTTGGAAGGAGCGGAGACCACAATAAATCCTGAAATTGTTAAAAGATTGCGTTTTTCTTTAAATTAGGACAATGTGGGGAAATGGGATTGTGAGCTGGGTCTTTGCCCTTGTTCTCCACTACACAATTCTTATAGGTGAGAATGAGACATCAGTAGCTATCACGCTACGACACAATTTGAAATAGAAATATCCAATCTTGCAACTCACGCACCCAGCGTTATAAAATGATAGACTTGTAGATGATAACACTACAAGTGGAACAAACATCACAAATATGTAAACCTAGAGAGTAACAAGTGAGAATAAAAACTGTGATCTTTTATAATGGATTATGTATTGAAGTCACATTCGCAAACCAGTAGAAATACTATTTAAAATTTCAAAACCTTCAAGTAATAATGATTACGAAATGAAAACAGGACACAGTGTAGCTCTGAAGATGACAACAATGTTGCTACATTATTGTGGCAATTATATAGACACACAAATACAACATTACTCATCACACATACGATTACAGTGTCTTTCTCAAAAGACCAATATAAACAAAATGATTAATTCAACCATCGTGATACCAAGACAGAGATGACGATTGAGTGCAATCAAGTCCCTTCTCGCTCTCCCAAATGCAATGGGATGTTAGCCTAGCTTGTTCAACCTTTCTTCAGAAGCCAGCCAGATATTTGTTTAGTAAACCAGATATGGGAATCAGCAGCTGCAAACGAGCAACGCCCCAACACCCAGATGATCACCTTCGTGAAGGCCGGCGTGCAGCTGCCAAGAACCACAGCAGCCAGGAATCCGCCAGGAATCCTGGCGACTGCGCAGGACTGGCAGCTTTCTGTAGACCTGGTGAAACAGCTGAAGTTCCCACAGCACACTGCCATGACCACCCTGAGGCCAGATATCCTCCTGGCCTCAGAGGCGACCAAAAACGTTGTCTTGTTGGAACTGACAGTGCCGTGGGAGGACCGTCTGGAGGAGGCCCACAAAAGGAAGTTGAGCAAGTATGAAGAGCTGATCATAGACTGCCATAAGCAGGGCTGGAAGGCAAGGTGTATGCCCATCGGTTGGCTGCAGAGGTTTTGCAGGGCAATCGCTCTACAAAGCCTTGAATGCACTGGGCATCAACGGAGTGGCGAGGAGAAGAGCCATCAAGAACACCACAGAGGCAGTGGAGAAGGCCTCAAGATGGCTCTGGATCAGGAGAAGAGGTCCATGGGGAGGAGCGAATGCCACCTGAACACAAGTCGTGGTCTGATCAACCACGGCTGGGTCGCCTGGGCGAGGGTGTCTGATGTTGAAAGACCCGAAACACCCAATGACCCCAGGTTACATCACTGATGATGGGTTCAGGAGCATCAATAGATGTATTTGTATCAATGCCAAATGCAATGGGATGTTAGCCTAGCTTGTTCAACCTTTCTTCAGAACCCAACCAGATATTTGTTTAGTAAACCAGATTTAGTTTAGTAAACCAGATGATAGGCACAAAATGCTGGAGTAACTCAGCGGGACAAGCAGCATCTCTGGAGAAACAGAATAGGTGACCCTTCTTCAGTCTCAACCCGAAACCTCACCTGGTCCTTTTTTCAGAGATGCTGCTTGACCCACGAAGTTACTCCAGCTTTGTTTTTCTTTCCTACATATTCTAGATATTAGTTCAGTAATCCCTATCTAAACTGCTTCAACATATCAACAACTTTCCAAAAATAAGAGGACCAATATCGTATATGGCATTTCAGATATGATCTCACTAATAGGTTAATTGGCCTCTGTTAAATTGCCCCTAATGTGTAGGCAGTGGAATAGCATAGAACTAGTGTTGACAGGTGATCAAAGGTCGGTGTGGACTTGGTGGGCCGAATGGCCTTTTCCCATACTGTACCTCAGAACTAAACTAAAAACAATGTACCACTGAAGAACAACATCCTTATTTTTAAATTTAATGCACCTAGCATAAAGGATAATATTTTGTTTTCCTAATCACTTACTGTATCTGCATCCCAGCCTTTTGCAAATCATTCTTCAGGGCACACAACTCTTTCTTCATGCAAGAGCTATCCATTTAGATAAAATTCCCTTTCACTTTTCCTGCCGGAATGGACAGATTCAGATTTTTGCAGGATCTCTGCCCACTCACCAATCCAATCTGAGTTGCTTAGTGGTCGCATTATGTCCAGTTTACAACTTACTTTCTCCCCCAATATACTAGCATTGCAAACATGGCGCCCCTCTCTGCCCGCATCCCTCAAATAATAAGATGTCACTTCCTGATCATGGCAACGGGGTAAACTTGAAGCTGATTCCCAGGAATGTGCCACCTCACCCTAAGGATACATCATAAGACCATATGTGATAAGAGTAGAATTATGCCATTCGGCCTGTCAAGTCTACACCGCCACTCATTGGCCGATCTCTCTCTCCTTCCTAACTCGATTCTCCTGCCTTCTCCCCATAACCCTCTGACATCTCTTCTAAAGATCATTCTCTTGACCATCGCTTAATTGATTGTGTAACAATTATTTTCTTGAAGCCTATCAAAGCTTAAATCGCAATTATTATAGACTGATATCAATTTCCCAGTACACACAACTAAAATCTGAATATCTGTGAAAATTGGCTGGTACATGGTGTAAACTGCAGAGGTTTGACAAGGTTACTGCTCCCCCCACATACACTTTAACTCAGAAAAATATTGCAGAAGTAACATCATTTCCAGTTCTCCCTCTAAACCACACACCATCCAAACTGACTAACCCCATGACTTTAAAAGCCTCTAGGTCAAAATTCCAATAGCCCAGACTCCATTAACAAGATTCTGGCAACACCTTCTCTTTTAAGGATTGTAACAATTCCAGTAAAATACCAATTTGGCAATTAGACATGGCCAATAAAAGTAAATTTGACAGCATTACTCACAGAGAATTAAAATAAAAAGGCCTCTTCTCCTTTCAATATTTAGAAATGATCATTATCTCCTGGTACAAGTGCTTTCTTCTATTAGTGCAATCTAAACGCAGGGAAATGTCTTCTTTGCATAAAACACGATATATGGTTCAGTCCCACCCCCCATCACTTTTAATCTCAATTTCCCTACGTGCTCCAAGTCACAATATTGTTCAGATGAACTTTGCCTCCCATCATGAACTCCATGCCCGTCCCACTGATTGGGAGAACCTGTCTCACCTGCTTACCGCGAATAAAACATGGCATCTCATTTTGTAGCATGCTCCAAAGTGCATATCATTCAAGTTATCAAAATTAGGGCTACTCTTACATTTCTTAGTTCTAGATCACCTCAGCCCTTGATGCTTACTGCTGTCTTCAACAATGTTGATTGCTGCAATGTTTCTGGACACCCCTATTCTACATTTCCACAAAATCAACTTGTAAAATGCCCAGCAGCTTGTACGCAGCATTCAGTCCCATCAAGCACCGTGTCTTCACTTATATACATTGGCTGCCAACTGACATTAAGAGAGGCCCTCAAAAAGCCACGAGCCTCTGTATCTTTTTCCTCCACTATTTTATCCTCCAACTTTACATCACGTCATCAAAGGGCGGAACCTTTAAACATCTCCACTCTAAGATCCCAGTATCCAATGACTTCTTCTGTAGCAGAAAGGACCGTGTTTTTTTGGCAAGAGTCAAGCGTTTGTCATATGTACTGAAGTGGAACAATGAAACTGCGTCAGCAGAACAGATTTGTAGAAACAGTAGTCCATATAAACAAAACAATGTGCAAAATGCACTATTATTGGCATTACCGTCTCAATTAATATCTATTATATTATCCATATGTATTGTATTTACAGGTAGACACAAAGCTGGAGTAACTCAGCGGGACAGGTAGCATCTCTAGAGAGAAGGAATGGGTGACGTTTCGGGTCCAGTCCCTGCTTCTGTCTGAGTTACTCCAGCATTTTGTGTCTACCTTCGATTTAAATCAGCATCTGCAGTTCTTTCCTACACATATATTTGTATTTACGGGTCGGTTATGCTGCTGCAAGTAAGAATGGCATTGTTCCATTGTTAATACATGTGGCAATCATTATATTATATAAATAAATAAATTCATATAAATAAATATGACAATTAAACACGTTCTTTCTTCTGCACAGTTCTACTGGTCTTCAAGGTTCCCAACCTCATTGTTCTATACAGAGCTTTGGGAGGTTTTGCACATTAACCAGGCAGGCATTGATGCTGTAGAGCAGGGTGTGAAAGCAGAAGCTTGTACATAATTCAACATAAATTAAGGATGAAAAACCTGACATTTAGAATTTGCTGGAAGTACATTGCGGCTGGGAAAGGGCGAGTTAATGGTGTGGACGTGAGGGATGTTCTGCATGCAGTCGCTGTCAGTGGGTGAGTGGATGAGTGAGTGAGAGCCGCAGCGGCCACTCGGCCCCTCCTTACCTGCGTGCCCACCACCACGATCTGCGGCAGTTGGATGATGTCGGCTCCCACTGTGTTGAACACTTCTTGCAGCTTGTTAATGACCGGGATCAGCGCCTCCATGGCCGCTGCGAGTGAGGGCAGGGACACCGCGAGCTACAATAACACCTTCCTTCTTTGACCGTCTCTCTTCAGCGGGCTTCAAAGCGCCTCCATTGCAGGGGCTGGGGCTGGGGCTGGGGCTGGGGCAGCGGGGAGCGGGAGCGCGGCTCAAGGAGAAGCAGCAGCAGCGGCAAGGCCGGCTATCGCCGCTGCGCGTGCGCGGCCTGCCGGCACCTCGCACCACTGCCGGCACCTCGCACCATCTCGCTGCTGCGCGTGCGCGGCCTGCCGGCACCGGAGGCCGTCTCGCCCCTGCGCGTGCGCCGTCGGACGGCCCCTCGACTGCGCGTGCGCAACTGGCCGGCACCCTGCGCCATCTTGCCATTGCGCGTGCGCGCCCGGGATATGCGTGAGAGAGGGAGCGCGGCATGATGGGTATTCTCATTCAGTGACGCACGGCGACTCCCACCCCTTCTGGACTACAACTCCCAGCAGCCCTTTCGAGACCAGGGCATCTTTGCCCAGGTCAGCAGAGCCCAGTCTGAAGGACACAAGACAAGAAGACACAAAGTGGTGGAATAACTCCGGCAGGCAGCATCTCCAGAGAATGTGGAGATTGCTCAAACTGTCGCCCTACTACAAAGATGGGGGCGGGACAAAGCCTGGCAAGTGACAGGGGAGTACATTCCCAGATGGATGAAGACCAGAAATGAAAAGACAAAAGGCTGTGAGATCGGTAAGATGTGTATGGAAATAGAGAAGATGCAGGAGTTGGCCATTTGGCCCTTGGAGCCAGCACCGCCATTCAATGTGATCATGGCTGATCATCCCCAATCAGTATCCCGTTCCTGCCTTCTCCCCAAATCCCCTGACGCTGCTATTTTTAAGAGCCCTATCAAGCTCTCTCTTGAAAGCATCCAGAGAACCTGCCTCCACTGCCCTCTGTGGCAGAGAATTCCACAGAATTTTTATTATATGTGGAAAAACGAGGGGGGAGATAGTGGGAGAAATGGGTGCATATTAAGGTGGGGCACTAGGAAGAGAGGGGGAGAGGGTATTTGTTACCTAATTTGGATAATTTAATGTTCATGCCCTTGGGTTGTAAGTTACCCAAGCGGAATACCAGGTGCTGTTCTTTAGGTTTGCGTGTGCGGCACTCTGGCAACAGACGGAGCACAGGACAGATTGGTTGGTAAAGGTCTTTTGAAATCCGGGAACCTTTGTCAATGTCAACAAAGCCTATTTGAAGGAGGGACTGGACACAGTGTCATCTGTCCATTTCCTCCCACAGATGTGGAGGAACAACACCTCATAGGTGGCTTACAACCCAACTATGTAAAAATAGCATTCTCCAATTTTAAGTAAGACCCATCCTTCCCCCTCTCTCTTTCCTGTGCCCCCCACCCCCACTCACTATAGTGTGCACATATTATTCTAACCCTCTCCTACCCTCTTCCATCTAGATCCCTCCCTTTGGCTTTACATATTACTCCTCATCTTTCCCTACAACATCTTTTTGTCTCCTCAGCTCTGGCCTTGTCAGTTTCTTTCAGTGGATTAAACCAGAAATAAAAAGCTCTTGTGAGCCATGGTATCTTTTCCTTTATTTATTTCCTTCCCCAATATTAGTTATTGCTGCACAAAAAATTACACATGTAAAATTAAAAATCACATATTTTTAATTAATTTCACATTTAATTCTGTACAGAGGTATTCTTGGCAACATTGTGCAAAATTATACAAATAAAACTACAAATGGCCCACAGTTGTCACATCAATGACCTCTCTCACTTAATGAGTGTAAAGGTTTATACATAGTACAGTGGCTGGGGGAATACAGATGGCCACAAGTGACCTTGAATGCTGATGCCATGAATGCAAAAGTTTGAGAAGGTTATGTCATTGAATTCTAATTTTAGTTCCTGCTTTCATTCAGTGAACGCAATTTTGTCATAGTTACTTTACAACTTGGCTAAGGATTTCACTCACTAACTAATACATAAATCTAATTCTACTATGTAATCCTAACTCAGACACTAGCATAATTCTAATTTAGAACACTGGGATCATGTTTGTACAGAGCTCTCAGTTGGTCACGCACATTTCGCTCAGTGGCAAAAATGAAAAGCAGTATACGAGTGTTTCACTTTGTATACAACTTTATAACAAAGAGAACAACCGTTGGCGACTAAGTTACCATGTTGAGCCATTTCACAATATGATAATTTTTCTTTCCGACTCTGAGCAGAGACAGTCCATTTGTGAGAATATGTTGCTTCAAAACCAGTACTTGTTCTGGTTTTGTCACTCGTAAGTTATTAATCCAAATTCCTCCATCTGCGATGATCTGATACCTAGAACAGGAGAAGAAAAATAATTCTCAGCGTGATTTAGATTTTCTACAGGATTGCTCACTTCTTTTCCAAATTATTGTTCGCACGAAAAATGGCAACAAAATAACTATATTAAAATGAAAACTACTGCACAGTTGAAACTACGTAGAAAATTTGGCACCAACATGCTAACCAGTCCTATTCAAGTGGATAACATTATCGGGAATTAGATCGCTGTATCTAGCTGAATGGAGACACAAGAAACTGCAGATGCTGAAATCGTGAATAAATACAAAGCACTGTAGATACACAGCGGTTGGGCAGCATTTGTGGAGAATGGACAAAGGTCACATGAAGGGCCCTGACCTGAAACGTCACCTGTCCATTCCCACCATAGATGCTGCCTGACCTGCTGAGTTCCACCAGCACTTTATCTTTCACCGTATCAACTCAAGTGGGTTTGCATGGAACATCAGTGAATAACTGGTCCAAAATTCAAACCCAAACCCTAACTGTGTAGCTGAGGCAGAAACAATAGGTTAGTAATA
Organism: Okamejei kenojei; assembly: GCA_035221665.1. Classification (NCBI taxonomy): domain Eukaryota; kingdom Metazoa; phylum Chordata; class Chondrichthyes; order Rajiformes; family Rajidae; genus Okamejei; species Okamejei kenojei. The sequence continues at coordinate 43,211,338 of CM069149.1, read as the reverse complement.
TTAAAGTAATATTCCTATCTGGATTGTTACAGAGCTGTTCTGTCAAAATGTATTATAGTAGTAGTATATTTTATTTCGAACATGTAAAACAAAAAAAGTTAAAAACAAAGCAATATAACAATAAAATGAAATATAAACCTATACACAATAATTTCTCATAAACATTACAAATTAAATCTTACATGTACGAAAAGGAATAGGAAGTAAACACTTATTTATTCCTACCCATTCTCCGCTTCTCATCAATTAATTCCCTAACTTTACATACATACATATACATACGCACACACATACACACAAAGATATACATACATATATCCATACATAAGCCATATACATACATATATACACACGCACATAAACATACAAATATACAGTTTATAAACAATTATCCAAATTCAATGTACAACGCGAATATTACACTGTGTCAATAAACTAAAACTTAACCGTCATCATAGCCCTTCCTCATTCTTATACCTCTGGAAAATAAATGTTTTGCACTTCTTTTTAAACTGAGTAATATTTGTGCTTTGCTTGAGTTCCACATCCAAATCAATCCACAATTTCACCACACAGATTGAAATACACATACACATACTTGAAGTACACATTGTTGTACGAACATAAAATTGTACTACCAAGGTTGGAAAGAATACACAACAAAGTACATCCAGCTACACCAATTTACTGGGATTTACTTTGCCCCAGTGACTCCTGACCACAGGCATTGTCCACCTGATGTGTAACTAAGTTATGTTGGAAACATACCCTCTGGGGCCATCCGGTACAGCATTGGCTTTCCGGCAGAGATCCAGCACTGTTGTGCCTGGCTCCAGTAGATTCTCAGAAAATGGTGCTCCTTTAAACAACTCTTGTAGCTCTTCGTCTGACATGGTCTCCAATACATCCACACTGTTATGATAGAGTGCACTTGTACATCTGAAAGGAAACCATAAAACTGAACATTAACAGCAGGAAAATAAGAGTAGGATTTGGTTACAGTCTGGATTGTACAGAAAATTGATATATTTTGAAGTTTGACACACATTGTTATTATAGTGGTGAGGACAATGGATTCAATGGATTGAATGTAACCGTCTTTGCTGTAACAGCTCCTATACTATCTTAACATCAAGCATCTTTTACCCCTCTAAATTCCAGGAAATCTAGCTCCAGTTTGTGTAGCTCTCAATGTAATTTAATCTTACATTCAGGTAGTATTCTGATAAATTAATGTTGCATTCCCTTAAGTACCTTTTCCTTACATCCTTCCCACTTGCCTCCAGTATTGCAGTCTTCATGCACTTTGGACAGATCACCTTCTAGATAATCTTTTCTTCCTGCTACCATTAATCACCTGTTAATAGGATCGAGGTATCATTGGATTAAATTGAAAGATACAACATGGAAACGGGCACTTCAACTCATCGAGTTCATGCCATTCATCAATCACCCGTTCAAGCTAGTTCTATTATCCCCACTTCCAAATTCACTCCCTATACACGAGAGGCAATTTTTAGAGAGGCCAATTAATCTACAAACCCGCACGTCTTTAGGATGTGGGATGAAATTGGAGCACCTGGAGGAAACCCATGTAGTCACAGGGAGAATGTGCAAACCCCCATAGACAGCACCCAAGGTCAGGATGGAAACTGGGTTTCTGGTGCTGTGAGGCAGCAGCTCTAACTGCTCCCCTGCTTCCACAGTTGTCCCTCCATCAGTCACTGAGCTTTACCAGCCCAATATAAATAAATTGCACTTCACGGGAATCTGATCAACAGACCCTTAATTCTCACCTTTTGGCAGATTCTAATCCTTCCTTTCCATGAACCAATTTGGTTACTTCTGCCGCTAGTCGTTTTTGGGCAATGCGCTTTCCTGGATCAGTTCCATGATTGACCATAATGCTTTCAATCTCCGGAAGTGGGATGAAGGTAAAGAGTTTAAGATATCTACAGTAAAACAGATTTAAACAAAAAATAATAACAGCTAAGTTGGCTTCACAATAGCAAAATCAAACGTCATTGCTTCATCTAAAATTGAAACAAATTATACTTGTGTGCCCTGGGAAAGCACCCCTATCTGTACACCATCCTCCCCCTAAATTCAGAAATAATGTTCACATTTGTTGATGTCCAATCAATACAGGGGTAACATCCGTTGCAATTTTATTTATATGAATTATTAAGTCATTCAAACAATTATACCACATGACATTGACACTATTTTTCAAACTGAAAACAGCAAGGTACTTAAATGGATACAGAGCCCTCCAAGCCATTCTTTTGTTGCAAATACTTCTGAAATGAGAAATGGCTTTTTCAACATATCTTTTTCACCACAGATCTTAGGGAATTATTAAATTGTAGCAGCCCACAAATTATATTTTTAACATACTTATAAATCAGGGGCGCTCCAGTAATCCAACATGTAGACTGAACTTTGGACTTTTATTTTGAAAATGGCATCAAAATATGGCAATGGTGCAAGAATCTCACTGTGCAGTGCATAAGTGACAATAAACAACCAATGAACCTATGCATGTTCTCCAGAGAAACTCTCAAAGGTCTTGTATAGTATTCAATCCCAAAAATTAAGAAATAAATAACTTGCCTTTCTATGTTTGAATCTGGTTGTCTGACAAAATACTGATACAGTTCGAAGGGCGAGGTCTTGTTTCTGTTTAACCATACCGCATTTCCTGCAGTTTTTCCTAGTTTATCCCCTGACGCACTGGTCACAAGCGGTACCATGATGCCGTGGACGTCTTGCCCAGTTACCCTGCAAATTCAGAAGTTTGTGTTAAGGAACAAAAGTCCCAGCAGAAAACAAATCTGCTGAGAATAAAAGTACAAGCAGAAAGATGAGGAGGAATTTCTTTAGTCACAGGGTGATGATTCTGTGGAATTCATTGCCACACGTGGCTGTGAAGACCATGTTTATGGATATTTTTAAGGCAGAGATTGAAAGATTCTTGATCGAGAGGGTGTCAGGGGTAGACACAAAATGCTGGAGTAACTTACTGTCTCCGACTACATTCTATCTCTGTCCCACCTACTCCCCTGACAATAGTCTGAAGAAGGGCTCGACCTGAAATGTCACCCATTCCTTCTTTCCAGAGATGCTGCCTGTCCTGCTGAGTTACTGCAGCATTTTGTGTCCACCTTCGATCTAAACCTGCATTTGCAGTTCTTTCCTACACAGGGTGACAGGAGTTAAGGGCCTGTCCCACTTAGCTGTTTTTTTCGGCAACTGTCACAGTTGTAGCAAGTCGCCAAAAAAGCCGCGACTGGACCCCCCCCCCACGACAGTCTACGACAAGCTACGACAACTTAAGTCAACCTACATCCACCCGCGACAAACTACGACAAGCAACTACCCTGTCGGCGACAACTGAAGACAATTCAGTCGCCGGTACCTGTCGCCGGTTGATGTACGTAGTCGCCAACGGAATTCACCCAAGTCAGCACACGGTGACAACCAGCGTCACCTGGCAACAATCTGTGTCATCCTGGCCACAATCTACGACAGGAGAAGACAAGCTGCGTCAAGCCCACAGTCGCCGAAAAGTTTTGAACATTTCAAAATTCAGCGACGACCAGAAAAACGTTACGACTCCTCACGACCATACAGGCGTCACCCTGCGATCATGTGGCAACAGCCTTGTCGCATGCAGTCGCCGAAAAAATTGCCTGTGGGACATGTTTAAGAAAGAACTGCAGATGCTGGAAAAATCGAAGGTAGACAAAAATGCTGGAGAAACTCAGCGGGTGAGGCAGCATCTATGGAGCGAAGGAATATGCGACGTTTCGGGTCGAGACCCTTCGTCAGACAGTGGCTTTATGGAGAGAATGCAAGGTTGGGTGGAAAAATAGGTCGGCCATGATTAAATGGTGGATAAGACGGTGTGCCGAATGGCCAAATTCTGCTCCTAGCACTTATGAAACGTGACATTTAATAAGAGTGATTTTCCCGACTTGCGAATGAATTCGTATCCAGACATGATGTTGCCCAGTTGATCCATGCCTCCCAGTTGGATCCTACAATCGTGGTGTCGGTTCAAGTAGTAGAAGTCGTAGGCTTGGAACATCTGGTAGGTGAACTCGGTGAAGCTCATGCCCTCGGGGCTCTTGAGGCGAGCCTGCACACTCTGCCGGCTCAGCATGGTGCCCATGCGGAAATGCCTGCCCACGGTGTCGATGAAGTCCACCAGCCCCTTGCCCTGGTACCAGTCGGAGTTGTCGAGGAGGGTGAGCGGGGCCTGGGGCTGGTCGGCGCCGCAGAAACAGGCGTGGTGGTTGGCGAACACGGCCTGGACACTGCGCCGCAGGCCGCGGGCATTGCTCCGCACCGCCTCGGCGCTCAGCGACCCCCGCTCGCCGCCGCGGCCGCTCGGGTCGCCCAGGCGGGCGGTGGCGCCGCCCAGCAGCAGCAGGACGCGGTGGCCGGCGCGCTGCAGGTGGATGAGGCCGAGCAGGGCGAGCAGGTGGCCGACGTGCAGGCTGTCGGCGCTGGGGTCGAAGCCGCAGTACACGGTCTGTGGCGCGGACTCGAGCAGTTGCTGCAGGCCGCCGCCCTCAGCCGCCGGGAACACGTCCTGGACGATGCCGCGCTGGTGCAGCTGCGACAGGAGGCCGCCGCCGCCGCTTCTCCAGCGGCACCGGACTCGCTTGGCCGCCTTCCGCGGCGCCGAGAGGAGGGATCCCGGCGCCCACAGCGACCACCAGAGCGGGGCCGCCCGCACCATGGGCGCCGCCATCTTGCCGCTGCGCTGCGCTGTGCGTGGTGACGTCACGGGGCGCCGACACCTTACCCGCTGTGCGTGGTGACGTCACGGGGCGCCGCCACCTTGCCTGCTGTGCGCAGTGACGTCACGAGGCGCCGACACCTTGTCCGCTGTGCGTGGTGACGTCACGGGGCGCCGCCACCTTGCCCGCTGTGCGTGGTGACGTCACGGGGCGCCGACACCTTGCCCGCTGTGCGTGATGACGTCACGGGGCGCCCTTGTCCACAATGTGTTAATTCTTCAGATTTCATTACAATTACAGAAAATGAACGCTTGTTCCCTTTATCATCGATACTTTTTTGCATATCTTTCATTCATTGTTCTTTATCTCTCCACATCACCGTCTATATCTCTCGTTTCCCTGATCCCTGACCAGTCTGAAGAAGGGTCTCGACCCGAAACGTCGCCTATCTCCTTCGCTCCTTTGATGCTGCTGCACCCGCTGAGTTTCTCCAGCTTTTTGTGTACCCTTGTCCACAATGGGTTGGATTGGACAAGAGAGGGGGGGGGGGTGGATGCAAGGTCATGAATGTCAAGAGAATCAAAGACATGTAAAGGCACAAATCACCTCTTAGGTCAGAGGGTGGTGAATCTGCACAAATCATTGCCACAGATGGCTGTGGAGACCAAGTCAGTGGATATTTACAATATAATACGGTTTTATTCATCACATTGCATATAAAGTGCAAGTGAAATGAATTTGCCAGCAGCGGTACAATGATAAAGAACACACAATACACAATAAAAATGTAACACAAACATCCACCACAGCATTCATCACTGTGGTGGAAGGCACAAAAATTGGCCAGTCCTCCTCCAATTTCCCCCGTGGTCGGGACCTCAACCCTCCGCACCCAGATAAGTCCGTCCTGAACCTGCTTCAGGCTTGTGTAGGCCGCGTCCAGAGATAGATAGATTCCGACTGGGGTTGATCAGCCATGACTGAATGGTGGGGTAGACTTGATCAGCCAAAAGGCCTAATTCTGCTCCTATCAGTCAACCCCATTCTCCTGCCTTTTCCTCGTACCTTTGACACTCTCACTTATCAAGAACCTGGTAATCTACTTTAAAAATACCCGTCTTCGCCTCCACTGCTGTCAGTGGCAAATGAATACCTGAACCACCCTCTGGCTAAAGAAATTCTTCCTCATCTCCATTCTATAGATACGTCCTTTTATTCTGAGGCTCGCTGGTCCAAGATTCCCCCACTACTAGCTCTCTTTAGGCCTTTCATTATTTGGTGGGTTTCAATAGAAAAATCTCTACAGAAGCTGATACAATTATGACTTCTAAAAGACATTTGGACAAATCAAAAGTCAAGAGTCTATAATTGTCATAGGACAAAGGAACAATGAAAGTCATACTTGCAGCAGCATAAGAGATTGTAAACACATCCCAAAGACGTGTTTTTTGTTGTTAATTGGCCTCTGCAAATGCCCCTAGTGTGTAGGGCACACATGAGAAAGTGGGATAACATAGAACTAGTGTGGGTACACAAAAAGCTGGAGAAACTCAGCGGGTGCAGACAGCATCTAAGGAGCGAAGGAGATAACGTTTCGGGTCGAGACCTTCTTCAGATGCACTAGTGTGTACAGGTGATCGCTGGTCAGCGTGAGCACAGTGGGCCAAAAGGCCTGTTTCCACACTCTATCTCTAAACTACACTGCATGATGAGTGCAAAAAAAGTCCAAAGTCTTTCATGCAACCAAGACAGTTCATAGTTTTGTTCAGGTAGTGCAGTGTTCAAGAGTCTTATGGCTGTTGGGAAGAAGCTGTTTTTGATCCTGGAGGTTTTCCGCCCCCTATCCCTTCTTCCCAAAGGTAGGAGTGAAATGAGAGCATGGCCAGGGTGGTGTGGGTCTTTGATGTTGCTGGATGCCTTTTTAAGGCAGCGCCTCCCATAGATTTCTTCGATGGTTGATAAGTCAGCACCTGTGATATATGGATAGGAAAGATTTGGAAGGCTTGGGCTAAAAGCAGGTATATAGGACTGGCCCAATACGTCAACTTGGATGAAATGGACAAGATGGACCAAGGGGCCTGTTTCCATGCAGAACAAGTCCAGGTCTATGGTAGCAGCATGAAAATCTTGTCCAATCTCTATTTTAAAATAAAAATAGTATGTTTTAATTGGGGCTGCACAGGGATACAGTTGGTAGAGCTACTGCTTCACAGCGCCAGAAACCCAGTTTCAATCCTGGCCACTGGTGCTGTCTGTGTGGAGCTTGCGTGTTTTCTGTGACCGCATTTGTTTCCTCTGGGTGTTCCTCTCATACAAGTAAAGGAAGTGTTGGAACAAGGTACAATGGCTAAGGTTAAAAGACACGGCAAGTCATACTTTCCTTTGCTTACTGACAGGACATAAGTTGCCAAATTTATTGTGGCGTTTTTTTGCTCGCTTCCCAGGGCTGTATTTTTTCATTTGGAACCAGGGTGAAAGAATCAAGGGTACACAAAAGGCTGGAGAAACTCAGCGGGTGCAGCAGCATCAAAGGAGCGAAGGAGATAGGCGACGTTTCGGATCGAGACCCTTCTTCAGACTGGTCAGGGATCAGGGAAACGAGAAATATAGACGGTGATGTGGAGAGATAAAGAACAATGAATGAAAGATATGCAAACAAGTATCAATGATAAAGGGTACACAAAAAGCTGGAGAAACTCAGCGGGTGCAGCAGCATCTAAGGAGCGAAGGAGATAGGCGACGTTTCGGGTCGAGACCCTTCTTCAGACCGAATGATAAAGGGAACAAGCCATTGTAAGCTGTTTGTGGTGTGAAAATGAGAAGCTGGTGTGACTAGGGTGGGGGAGGGAGATAGAGAGAGAGGGAATGCCAGGGCCCGAGGGCTGAGGGAGAGGTGGGAAGGGGAGGAGACAGCAAGGGTTAACAGAATTGAGAAAATTCAATGTTCAAGCCCAAAGAATCAAAGCCAATTTAAACTAGCACTGCTCAATACATTATCATCTGGTTTATTACATTCAAAGGGAAGGAATCAAAGAAACCAAAAGCGCAGACTGTTAAAATGTTCTAATTAGTTATTTACATGAAAATCAATTAAAATCTTTTTTTTTGTAAATACCCGCTGCAGTCCATTGAAGATGTTGTGGAATGTGTGAAAATTACACTGTATCTCATTGGAATGCTAGTCATTACAAATAACAACGTGTTACCATCAATACATCTTTGAAGACTGTGGCATAACCATCTTTAATTAAACATCAACTTCTATATACATTCTAATCCATTGCATTTCATAATCAGGTACTGAATGAATAGCCCAGGAAACGTACTCCAAGCAGCTGATTAAATTAAAAAACATTTGGAGAACAACAACAGAGTTTCACGAAGAACAGAGAGCTTCCTTAGTCTGATAATGTACAGGCCTGTTGATCATTGTTGGGAGATGTAAGTGTCAAATAATGCTCCACCACTCAAACATGCTACTGTTCAGATGCATTAAGATACTTAGTTTAGTTTAGAGAGACAGCACAGAAACAGGACCATCCGCCCACCAAGTCCACGCAGGCCATAGATCACCCGTACACTAGACCTATATTATCCCAATTACGCATCCTACACACTAAGAGCATTAAATCGCATGTTGTGCTTGATCAATAGGCACAAATGGATTCCATTACTTGCAGTGGTGTCGACACTGAGGTTCTTCAAAGAATGCAACTTGTGTACAACAATTAATTATTGTTGAGTTTACCTCAAAATCTTTGCTGGTCCATTAATCCAAGTGGTGAAGGCATCAGTTTCCAAATATTGAGATAAAGCACCTTGATAAATCATTACTCAAACTCAATGAATTTATTAGGTACTGTATGTTGACCATCACTGGCACAGTCTGAGGCATGTCTTTTAAAAACAGAAGCACACAGAAACAAATTCTGTTTATTTCATCTCATACTGACTGGTGATACCAGTCTAGGGATCAGGAGATGTGGCTAGAACAGGTCCATTGTGCAGGTAGATGTGTGATGGTCTTGGCATTGTATACAGCACAGACATTGTGGGCCAAAGGGCCTATTGTTGTGCTGCACTGTTTTATGAAAACTTGAAGTTTGTAAAGAGAGGATTTGAAAACTTGAAAATAATTACATTATATATAATACTGCTATTGATTCAATTTTAATACTGTACATATTGGGAGACTTACCAACAAAAACTGCATATTCATGAATTCTCATCCCTGCTAATCAAAATTTAAAAAACAACTGCAATCACTTTTTATTTAAACTATACATGAAATGATGATACTACTGGTACAGTCAGTGTATTCTAACATGTCGAAGGGCTGATACAGTTAAGCGAGTTTCAGGCTGGGTGACTACAGTGAACGCAGAACAAGAGTAAAAACGTGCAAAAACAGGTCTTCCAATGTGGAGAGCACAGGCGCAGTTCGCAGATGTCTTCTACAATGTGGACCAAATAGGAACTCAAGATTTATAGCACTCATTCACAGAACTGGTAAAATACAAGGTAAAATGACACACGTTCGCTCTCTGGAATTCTCACTCGAGGGTGGAGTTAGTGTAAGTCGTCAAGAAAATGCACCCTAAAGTAACCTGTAATTACTTTTGACAGAGTGTTTAAAACTCATATTAGAGTGCATTTTCCTGGGATTTAATACTGTATGGACAACAAGCATACTTTTGCATGATGATTTTCTGTAATAGCATTGACTAATCTTTTTCATGAAGGAGACAATTTTAAGGGGTAACTTGCTCCCTCACAAAATTTACATAAACTCGTCAGGTTTTTTTTTAGAAAATGCATTAAAGAACCTTTTTTAAACCTCCCTTGATCCATTCTAATCTTGCTCCAATGTTGTCCTTGCTGATGATGGGTTGTGCATTGAAAAGACCCGTGGACAGGTTCTGTGGAGCTGAGGTGATGTTAAGATGCGGCTCCATTGTCCTCTGAAAGCAAGTGTTGTTTGTGAAGATTTGGGATGAGTGTGTGGATGGAGAAGAGGCATGACAAATTTATACTTTTTCTGGATTAAGGTAACATTAAGTGTGTAGGAAGGAACTGCAGATGCTGATTTACACCAAAGATAGACACAAAATGCTGGAGTAACACAGTGGCACAGCAGTAAAGTTGCTGCCTTGCAGACCTTACAGCGTCAGAGTCCCGGGTTCAATCCTGACTTTGGGTGCTGTCTATACGGAGTTTGTGTGACCAGCGTGGGTTTTCTCCGATATCTTTGGTTTCCTCCCACACTCCAAAGAAGCACTGGTTTGTAGGTTAATTGGCTTGGTATAAATGTAAATTGTCCCTAGTGTGTGTAGGATAATGTTAATGTGTGGGGATCGCTGGTCATTGTGGACTCAGTGGGCTGAAGGGCCTGTTTTCGCACTGTATCTCTAAACTAAATCAAACTCAGTGGGTCGGGCAGCATCTCTGGAGAGAAGGAATAGGTGACGTTTCGGATTGAGACCCTTTTTCTGACTTTTCCGGTTGAGACCCGAAAAGAAATCTATTCCATTTTTCCGGAGATGCTTCCTGACCTGCTGAGTTACTCCAGAATTTTGTCTTTCAACATTAATGATGTTTATAAAGAAGTCAACAGGAAAAAAATATTCAAAAAGCATTTCTGTGACAAAAATTTTAGTAAGTGTGTCAAAAAAAATTGAACTCAATGATAAACTTTTTCTTTGTAAATTAATTATAACACATCATATCCTCGCTTGGACAAGTCTCGGGACAACAAGCATACTTTTGCACAATAATCTTCTGTAATAGCATCAAATAACTTTTTTTCTCAAGGAGATCATTTTAAAGAGCAACTTGCTCTCTCACAGTTCCATAAACTCCATCTATTTTTTTTTAGAAAATGCATTTACATGGAAATGGTGACAAGCACTACTTTTAAGAGACTAATAGTTTTGTCTTGTTTGGTTTCCATTTTGTTGCATGTTCAAGAGAATAGAACCCTTAATATCCAGACACATACAAAAACATTTCAAATGCTACAGTCCTCTTGAGTACCCCTTCTTCAGATCACTTATATAATTTGAGCTTTGGCATACAATTGCTTAATTTGCAATAAAGTTCAGCAAAACCTCTCCGATTAATGGACAAGTCGGCAGGCTTCAAATTTTCTAGTGATCTGAAGGATTATTTTTGAAACATTTATAAATAAAGTCACGAAACGTTGCATTTGATAGTTAATGATGAATAGGTAGCAAAGACTAATGACCAATCAAGATCAGTAGATCATTAATCCACACTGTAAAGTCAGTAAAATAAGCAATTTTGTTTCTCCTTTCAGCTGCTCATTTTTCATCACATTCTGCTTGAGCTTGCTGTGGACTTGCATCAGAATACTCAAATCTGTTTGATTTCTCCATTAGGTAGAATACTTGCAAGGTAGAAGAATGAGCTGCTTTTGTACCACTACTGTACATATTTACAAACATGATAACAGGATTTGAAGGCAGTAATGAATTTGAACTATTTAATTGGACTTAATTATATTATGATATTATCATACCCTCTTAGTGTGTTATTGCCTTTGACTTTCATTTATACACATTAAAGTGTATATCTTGTAGATATATTTATGGTGCGACATGCAAGTTTTATTTTCTTCCTGAACTTTTTGGAGATGATTTTCTTTCCTCTCAATTTGTGGGGCGACTCGATTCTGAAATCAAATACTATTTCACAGTCCGAGAGATTCATCTTCCTCCCCGGACCAGGGCTGTAGCTCTGCTGAACACAATTACATGGATTGGGATGTTTCTGCCTTGTTTTTGATTGTGAATTCCTTCTCTGGTCGACCATCGGCTCAACCGCGGGCAGGGAAGTCACCGTGTCGAAATCCCTTCTTGAGAGTGAAGAGATTCAGGTCATAAGGAATAGGAATAGAGTTAAGCCATTCGGCCCATCAAGTCTACTTTATCATTCAATCATGGCTGATCTATCTCTCCTAACCCCATTCTCCTGTCTTCTGCCCATAACCTCTGACACCTGTGCTGATCAAGAATCTATCTATCTCTGCCTTAAAAATATCCACTGATGGCCTCCACAGCCTTCCACAGATTCACCACCCTGAAATTCCAAAGATTAACCTGCTCTCTTTTGAGAATGTGGATTCCTATCATTTTGTAGTGCAGCAAAACCTCCTTGTTTCATGGTTGCCGGGCATTACGACTAGTTGAGGAAGCGGGTTAATTTGTAATAATTAACTGCTTCATGTGCATATGAACCTTTGGGTATCCCAAGCTAACCCGCACCTGCTACACAGGGGGGGCACGAGAAGGATACCTCAGCTTTAATAAATACAATAATATAACATCAATTCTTTGCGGCTGCTTAAAGCACAAGGACATTAGACAAATTGATTTCAAATACAGAAACTAGTGGTCTCACAAGAAAAAAACTCTTAAGTCTGTTCATTTCCACTGAAACTTCGCAGAAAACAGTCTGAATGTCTGAGCTATGGACCACAGTTCTTCACAGTTCATTAATTACCATTCTGTACATGCATCATTTTCACCAATGTAAATGTACTGCTTCAACCGAGCAGCCAAATACGTAGACGATATAACATCACCATAATATAGAGCTTATTTAATTGTCCAGTGTTTTCTTAAATGTTATAAGTTCGTGCTGGATTGTTTTTTACCGACAGCTTGGTCACTTAAAGAGTTTTGGTGTGAACAGTAACAGAAGTTACTGACCAATGCAGTCTCTGTTTGTCAGATTAGTCGGGGGTGAAAGGATGAGAAACAGTGAGCGTAGACATTTCATTTGAAGAAGGTTTTAAACGTTTTTTCCCACACGAGATCATCCTTAAGGTGGTTTTGGATTCTCAGTGTCAGCCGCTGGGTAGCTGGAGTCAAGGCTCAGTCAGGAGGTGGAGGCCTCGTCACTACTGAAGTCATCATTGTCAGTGGGTGTGTCCCCCCTCGCGGCCATGCTGATTATTTTCAGCCACTGTTGCTTGTGATCGTCAGAGTCTGCGGCAAAGGTGTGGACGAACCTCGATTGCTTAAGCCTGAACACGTGCGGCGCGTCCACGCCCCGTGGATTATCTTCTATCGTGTAGCCGAGTAGAGGGATGGTGGCGAGTGCCTTCACGTCCTGAAGATAAAACAGCAAAACAAAATAACCTTCTTGAAAAGCATTTTTAAGTAGTAAGTTCATGTCATTAGGCCATTCAGCCCATCTAGTCTGCTCTGCCATTCAATTATGGCTGATCTATATTTCCCCTCTCAACCCCATTCTCCTGCCTTATCCCCAAAATCTCTGACACCCGCACTAATCAAAAATATGACAATCTCCACTTTAAAAATACCCAATGACCTGAACTCCACAGCCGTCTGTGGCAATGAATTTCACACATTCACCATCCTCTGACTAAAGAAATTCCTCCTCATCTCCGTTCTGCAGGTACGTCCTTTTATTCTGAGGCTATGGCCTCTGGTCCTGGATGCTCCCATTAGTGGAAACATCCTCTCCACGTCCACTCTACCCAAGCCTTTCACTATTCGATAAGTTTGAATGAGGTCCACCCTCATCGTTCAAAACTCCAGCGATCACAGGCCCAGTGCCGTCAAACACTCATCAAACACAATCATACTTAACTACTGAAAAATCACCAATCTAATTAATCCAGGCCCTCACATTTTGGGAAATAATTGTGTTTATTTCAACTGGTAATGCAAGCAATGGGATGTCCCATGACCGAACATGGAACACTTGCCTGTCTCACCAAGTATATATACTTTGCAGGAAATCTGCCCACCTAGAATAAAGTTTGCCTTAAAATCAGGATGGATAGAATCTCTGTCGCAGGTCTATACTTACCTTCCATACATTAGTTTAATTCTACTTGTGGCCTTTCTAAGCAGAAAAGTCACCTGTCAACACCCTTCCTCAACATTTCCCTGCCACCCGTCACCCAAAGAACCTCTGTACTTGTATGTGTGGGTAGGTACATAATTACGCACAGTGAGACTTATTCACAGCCTTTAGCCGAAAGAGGCCTCAAGGTCAGTGTTAATAAGTGCACGGTGGCACAACTAGTAGAGCTTCTGCCTCACAGCAATCGACAGAGACCTGGGGCTCAATCCTAACCTCAGGTGCTGTCTCAGTGGAGTTTGTATGTTCTACCTGTAACTGCATGGGCTTCCTCCGGGTGCTCCAGTTTCCTCCCATCTCCCCAAAGACGTGTGGATTTGTAGGTTGATTGGCCATCGGTAAGTTGGCCTCAGTTGCAGGGAGTGGATGCAGAAGTGGTATAACACAGACTAGTGCAAACAGGTGATCGATGGTTGGCATGGAGTCGCTGGGCTGAAGGGCCTGCTCACATGCCATATTTCTAAACTTAAAAAACTAAAAAGCTCCAAGACAAGCTGGTAGTGTGTATATATCCAGATTTGCTCCCTCTCAGGTAAGCTACTGGTTCCCATGATGAATCCCGTATTTTTCTTCTCCATCCCCATGCAGCCAGTGATCTTTTAGTTAAGGACAAACACTCATACCTGGGGTGCTCCATACATGTACAGAACTAATCCCTCATTCTTAGGAATCACACACCACACTTTCTGCCAGGGTTTGGCCGGTTTCTCCAGATATTGAAGAAAATTGCAGATGATACAGTTCTCGGAGACTTCAGCAGCGTCAATCTGAAAGGCAGAATGTTCAAAGGCTGAAACTCCTGTTACACCGTCTTCTTGATCCACATACCATATAACCATATAACAATTACAGCACGGAATGTGAAGAGGGAGTTTAATAAAAATCTAATTTAATTGATGAGAGCAAAAAAGGTACAGATCATATATCACAATAAAATGACGTCACACAGAGTATAAACCTCTGCATGGGTGGAAATCCCGGGGGGAGGAGGGGGGGGGGGGGACGGGGACACGTCCCTTCCATGTTTCGAGGTGGGGGGACAATCCCCCCGTTTTGTAATCTGGATTTTGAAATTCGGTGAAAGTAAAATCTATTAAAATTTCCACTTTCCGTGAGACAGTGGGGTGGGACTGATGATCGAGGGTGCCGATTGGACGAGAGAGACATCGGTCAGCAGGCAATGGGGGGGGGGGGGGGGGGGGGGGGGGGGGACACATGATGATTCAACACGATGATTGGAAGAGGGAGTTGTCGCTCAGAGGCGGATGTAGGGGGGTGGGACTGAGGATAGAGCGCGCTGATTGGAGGAGGGAGACATCCTCGTGGAGCAAAGATCATAGAGCGGAGCTTGAATTGGCCCGTTCGCGGGGCCTTTCTTCACCCTGCGTCGAGGAGATCGAGGCTCCCGATGTTGAAGCCCCTGCCAGGGGATGGAAGATCCCACGGCCATTTTTAAGCCGCACCAGGCGATGAAAGGCCCCGCAAACGGGCTGATTCAAGCCCCACGATTCTGGGCGGACGAAGTTGCTGTTGTTGGAGTTCGGAGTCAGTCACCAACCACGTCAGTTCCCGAAGTTATCGTCCACAGGGCCCACGGCCGAAGCCTCCGAAGCCGCGCGTGTGCGCGGCCACCAATATATCGTGTCCCCCCATGCTTTGATAGCGATTCCGCCCCCGAACCTCTGGATAATTACCCACCGTTTTGCAATTAATTTTTATTGTCACTTGGACTATCGTACTTTATCACAAGTGACGTTTGCTATATCTGAATACAGACCTTGTAGTCCACAAGGCGGCAGGCTATTTTAGATCAAGTATTTGGCCACAATACGCATGCACACACATACTGGCACAGGCACAAAATGCTAGAGTAACTCAGCGGGACAGGCAGTATCTCTGGAGAAAAGGAATGGGTGACATTTTGGGTCGAGACCCTTTCTTCAAACTGAGGGTCAGGGGAGAGGGAGACTAGAGATATGGAAGGACAAGGTGTGAAAATAACAGATCAAAGCAGACGACGATCAACAAAATGTAAAATGGTGATCTCGAAATGAAAGATCACCCACTCCTTCTCCCCAGAGATGCTGCCTGTCCCGCTGAGTTACTCCAGCATTTTGTGTCTGTCTGCAGTATAAACCAGCATCTGCAATTCCTTCCTACACATCCCGGCACGTTTGGCAAACGAAGGCTCGTACCTCCAGAATTCCTTTCTTCCTTTTTTCATCTTTCTCTTCACTGTCCGTTTGTCCTGTTATGATGATGTAACAGTCTTTACACACTTTGTTGGGCTTGTTGCTGTCGTAGGCAAGGGTTGCCTTGTAATCAGAACACTTCCAACAGACCACCTAGAGGAAAGAAGTGATGCATGTTACAAATCCCTCAATTAGTCAGGCGCAACTGAAAATACCACCAGCCTCAGACACCCAACCAGATAATCCAGGGCAACATTCCTGCCGCAGTATTGCAGCAGAGCAGAACGATGCTATCAGAGCTCTTGTTTTGCTGATAACACTTAATACGGGTCCCATCTGTTCTCAGACTGAATGTTACAAAATTCCTTGGCACTGTTTCAAAGTTCACGGAATTTATTTCCAGTGCCCCGGCTCAAACATTCCCCATCAATCAAAATCACAAAACATTGAGTCATTAAATCATCGCTCTTTGTGCACACGTCAACAGTGATCGGCACAGTGGCGCAGCGGGTAGAGCTGCTGCCTCACTGCACCAAGGACCCGAGTTAAATCCCAACCTCAGGTGTCATCTGTGGGGTTTGCACCTTCTCCCTGTGACTTTATATGTTTATTTATGTGTATATATATGGTCTATGGTATATAGACACACTGATCTGTTCTGTATTTATGCCTACAATAGTCTGTTGTGCTGCAGCAAGCAAGAATTTCATTGTCCTGTCTAGGACACATGACAATAAACTCTCTTGACTTGACCGCATGGGTTTTCTCCGGGCGCTCCGGTTTCCTCCCACATCCCAAAGAAGTGCGGGTTTGTAGGTCTCTGTAAAATTGCCCTTAGTGTGTAGGGAGTGGGTGGGAAAGTGGGATAACATATAACTAGTGTGAACAGGTGATAAGTGGGAACGCGGTGGGCTGTAGGGCCTGTTTCCACGCTGCATCATTAAGCTAAAAAAATTATCTCTAAATTCGTATTACATTTCAGCAAATTACTTCACTATCGTTAAAGTTCTTTGTATGTCCTTGACTCCTTGGAAGATGCTATAGAATGGAACTGTTTGTTTCGTTTACGCATGTTCCAAATGCCAACCATCATGGTGAAGGTAAGTTAATTTTTAAATGTATTATTTTCAACATAATGATTAAAACTTACCTTAGTGTGTTCTGCAGGTCTATGGGTTAATTGGCCTAAAACTGAGTTTCACTTTATCTCTTCCTTAGCTTTTATTGACATCATCATCTTCCCATTGCAGCCTATGACTAGTGCTTACAACTTTGATGAAGATTAGTTTAGTTTATTGTCACGTGTACCGAGGTACAGTGAAAACCTTTTTTGTTGCGTGCGAACCCAGTCAGCAGAAAGACAATACATGATTAAAATCGATCCATTTACAGTGTATAGATACATGTTAAGGGAATAACGTTTAGTGCCAGGTAAAGTCTGCAAAGTCCAAATAAGGATAGTCCGAGGGTCATCAAAGAGGTAGATAGTAGTTCAGCACTGCTCTCTGGTTGTGGTAGGATGATTCAGTTGCCTGATAACAGCTGGGAAGAATCTGTCCCCGAATCTGGAAGTGTGTGTTTTCATGCTTCTATACATTTTGCCCGATGGGAGAGGGAAGAAGAGGGAGGAGCCAGGGTGCGACTTGTCCTTGATTATGCTGCTGGCCTTGTTCAGCTTCCTCTGCCTGCTCCAGGGTAGGAGATACGGGGAAACAGAGGATGAACCATGATGTAGTTTTGAGATATTTCCTATAATAAATATTTCCATAATATCTCCCAAAGGTTCAAAGGTATTTTATTGTCACGTGTACCAATTAAGGTACAGTGAAATTCGATTTACATGATCAGAAAGGTACAAATAATGAACGGTTGAATAATAAAGGATTTTAATTTCCTTAGGAAATAGTTCAGCTTCCTACACACCACTAGTATCAATAGATTCAATATTATCAAATAGTATGGAAATTGAATGAGGACGCACAGTGACACAGCCGCAGAGTTCCTGCCTTGCAGCGCCAGAGGCCTGGGTTCATACACCAATCCTCGGGTGCATACACCAATTACTGGAGTAACCCAGCGGTTCAGGCAGCATCTCTGGAGAGAAGGAATGGGTGATGTTTTGGGTCGAGACCCTTCTTCAGGCTGTCCTCGGGTGCTGTCTGTACGGAGTTTGTACGTTCTCCCCGTGATCACGTGGGTTTCCTCCAGGGGTTCCGGTTTCCTCTCACACTCCAAAGGCATACAAGTCTGTAGGCTTTGGTGATATTGTCAAATTGTTCCTAGTGAGTAGAATAGAGCTAGTGTACGGGAATCGCTGTTCGGGAAGGGCCCGTTTCCACACTGCGTCTAAACTAAACTAAAATCTCTAAACTGAATCGGGGGTCACAGTGTTTTACAGCATGGAAACAGGCCCTTTGGCAAAAACTTGCCCACACCGGCCAACATGTCCCATCTACACTAGTCTCACCTACCTGCATTTGGCCCGTATCTCTCCAAACCTGTCCTATCCATGTACATGTCTAAATGTTCCTCAAACAAAACTAAAGTTTGCTGGAGACACGAGGATGTTAGTATAAAGTGCTGGAGGAACTCAGCGAGCTGGACAGCATCTGTGGAGGGAAACGCTAGAGGATGGTTCGGGTTCGGGCGCTTCCTCGTGAGTTTGCTACTTACACATCCACATGCTCGACAGTGGTGCCTTCGCCGTGTCAGAGCGTTGAAGGGCTCTTTACATTTCATGCACAAAGTAACCTCATTGTCGCGAATCCACCTCGGCGCCCTCATCCCCAGCTCCGCTGTCTTTAAGCATTAAATAAATAAAATAAAACACTCAGGACCAACGAAGAAACATGGCAGTTATACAGCTAATAAACTAAATAATGCTTATAAAATGAGTGCGTCTGAAAACCCAGAGCAGCATGGTAGCACAGCGGTAGAGTTGCTGCCTCACAGTGTCAGAGATCCAGGTTCACTCCTGACTAAGGGGGCTCTCTGCACAGAGCTTGTTTGTTCTCCTCATGACCGCATGGGTTTTCTCCGGGTGCTCCGGTCTCCTCCCACACTCCAAAGACAAACAGGGTCACAGGTTAATTGGCTTTAGTAAAAATTGTAAATTGTCCCTAGTGTGTAGGATAGTGCCAGTGTACAGGGATTGCCGGTCGGCACGGACTCGGTGGGCCGAAGGGCCTATTGCCACACTGTATCTCTAAAGTCTAAAACTCTATGTTATTCAATGCCAGGGGTCATGGGCAGAAGGCAGGAGAATGGGGTTGAGAGGGAAAGATAGATCAGCCATGATCAGGCTGAGTAGACTTGATGGGCCGAACGGCCCGATTCTGTTCCTAGAACTTATAAATCACTCGAACATGCACTTCCTACACAGAGCAACATCTGCTTCACAACATGTTCTCATTTCAAGTTACATTCTCATCTTGCGAAACAAAGTCTTCATTGTACAACTCGTTAAAATAGCAAAGCATGAAAACTGAGATTTAGTATTATGATTAAAAAAAATCTTAAATATCACTTAACTAATAAAGAATCAGAATATTCTCAGAGTCAGGAGGAGGAAGCCCCAGTGGTAAAGGAAGTTTCATTAAATGTGTTCCTCATTTATCAGCTTTTACTGCAGAAATTAAAATGACATTAATGACCGGGTATTTACAAAACATCATGGAACTTACTGAAACCTGAGGACCATGGTCCTCCCCTTCTTTAGCTATCGCAGATCTGAAAGTTTCATTCTTCTGATTAAAGTCATGTATTGTATATTTCAGAGCCTGCATGAAGAAACAAACCCAAGGAGAATAGTATCAAACAGACAACACCAAGATATGCAAGTCAAACACTGCAGGTTCTGAATGTCTTTGTGGTTGAATAAGGCAGATCATCTGGCTCAAATGAGAGTAGGACAAACTGCCCAGGATAATACTAGACAGTGTATGGTTCCTTTCTCATTAGTACCATATTTAATAGCTACTTCGTTCTTTTCACCAGGTGGAGCAAATATGCACATATAAGTGACTGAATTACAATAATTCCATGTCAATGTTATGCCAATATTTATTTGCACTTTATTAAGCATGCATTTTAATAATTATGCATGCGCGCACACACACAGTAATATATATATCTCAACTATGTAGTTATATATATGACTGACACAAAGTTTATATGCATAATATATATTATATATATTATATATATGACAGACAAAGTTTATATGCATAATATATATTATATATATTATATATATATGACAGACACAAAGTTTAACTATGTAGTTATATATTTGACAGACACACAGTGCTGTAGTAACTCAACGGGTCAAGCAGCATCTCTGGAGAAAAAGGATAGGTGATGTTTTGGGGTGGGACCCTTCTTCAGAAACGTCACCCATTATTTTTCTTTATGGATGCTGCCTGACCCGTTGAGTTACTTCAGCACTTAGTGTCTATATTGTTGGCATAAACCAGCATCTACAGTTCTTTGTTGTTATATATTTGACATCTTGTCCACCATTTGGTGGGCGGAATGGCCTAAAGGCCTGTCCCACTTTCACGACCTAAATCACAACCTTATTTACTCATGGACATTTTTCATCACTAGAAAAAACGCCCCGGCCTAGTTGATGCCACGAGTACCTACAACTAGCATCACAGCCTGCTACGACCTACCTACGACCTTGTGACGATCCTGCTGCGAATATGAGTCAAGGGCAAACTCGGCAGAGGTCATGAATTAGGTCGTGAAAGTGGGACAGCCCTTAATTCTGCTCCTAGAACTTGTAGCTAAAACGTACATTTGAAAGATTTGCGTCATTCTTTCCTTCAGATCAGTATCAAAATGTCAAGTTGGAAGATATCAATAGTAATACATTTTGTCTTTACCTTTATCCATTCCTCCTTGTCCTGATCAGAGCTGAAACAAAACAAAAACGTGATCAGAATGCACACTGCTGAGTAAAGGTTTGCTCAATGCGTCGAAAGTAACAAAATTGTGAACAAATTCCCTTTCATTTCGCGGCAAAAAGTCTGCCCAGACTCGGCAATAATGTGGCCGTTGTGTACGGTTCCAAACATCTGCCTGAATGTCTTGTGCCGCTTCCTGTCATAGGGGTTGTCGACAATTTATATTTGAACATGTTGTTAATATAATGTATCGATTACAAGCTAATTTTAGTTGTCACTCTTTCCATCCGTGCAAAATTACGCATTCATCCACTCTTTAATTCAAATTCTACAGAATACATCGTAAAATTGCACTAAACATCTATCATGAAAGATGCCATTTTCCTCTGAAAATATATTGCTCCCTAGATTATGCTCATATTTATAAAAGCATTAAATAAAATAATTTGTGTTGGATCCCAGTAATGAAAATATTAAAAATAATACATTCAATAAAATATTTTTTGTTGGATTCCAGTAATAAAAATATTAAAATCATAAATTTTAATAGTGCTAAAATATTAAACACAATATTGTTAAATTGCATTAAATATTTTTAACACAAAGTAAAAGTAACATATTCTGTAATAAAATGCAACAAAGATTATACTGAAATTTCTGAACGATAGGTCATTATTGGCTCATAAATTGAGCAGAATCAGTAAGGAAATACAAAGCTGAAATTAAAATAGAAACTACAAACCGTTGATGCTGAAAATCTGAAAGTAAAACTGAGCACAGACAGAATCTCTGGAGAAAAGGAAATAGTAACATTTCAGGTCGAGTCAATTCATCATCTCTGGAGAATGTGGACAGGTGACGTTTCTGGTCGAGACACCTATCCACGCTCTCCAAAGATGCTGCCTGACCTGCTGAGATACTCCAGCACTTTGTGTCCTTTCGTGTATTACAGTCTGAAGAAGGGTCTCGACCTGAAACCTCACCTATTCCTTTTCTCCAGAGATGCTGCCTGACCCGCTGAGTTACTCCAGCTTTGTGTGTCTATCTCGGTTTAAACCAGCAACTGCCGTTCCTTGCTACACATCTTAAAATTAACGTTGAATCTCTTTCCAGAGATGCTTTGTGAGTTTTTGATTGAATGATACAGCATGGAAACAGGCCCTTCAGTGCACCAAGCATGTCGACCATTGGGCACACACTCACACTAGTTCTGTTATCCACACCCTACACACTCGGGACAATTTTAAGAGGCCAATTAACCTACAATCCCACATGTCTTTGGGATATGGGAGGAAACCATAGAATCCGGAAGAAATACAGGGAGAACTTGCCAACTCCACACCGACAGCACTCAAGTTAGGATTGAACCTGAGCTTCTGGTGCTTTGAGGCAACAGCTACTGTTGGGGGAATAGCTACTTCCCCACATCCATCAGGCTATTAAACCTGGCTCGGACAAAACTCTGAACATTAATACCCCTCCATCTGTTATTTGCACTTTATTAATTTATTGATTAATGTGTGTATTCAAGTATATAATTGTAGTCAATGCCTACTATGTTCTGTTGTGCTATGCAAAGAAAGAATTTCATTGTCCTGTCAGGGACACATGACAATAAACTCTTTTGACTCTTTTTTGACTCAGCTCTACAGGCTGTGCAGCCCCTACTGCGACCTGCTGAATGTTTCCAGCATTTTCTATTTCTACTTATGATAAAATGTATCTGTGCAGTCCAATGTTGGAGAAGATTAAAAATACAAGTTTGAGTTCCTGGTCTCAATTATTATTGCAGTAGTTCTACAAGCAAATGTGTACAACAGTTAATTTGCACTTCCTCTCAAATTAGTTTGAGGAGCTCTGAAAATAAGGATAAATCTGTTTTAAACCTGCAGGTGGAGCTAGCTGATCATTGTATCTGAAGAAAAAATACTAACTGCTGGAGGAACTGAGCGGGTAAGGCCGCATCTGTGAAAGGAAACAGAATGATAAAGTCATACAGCATGGCCACAGGCCCTTCGGCCCAACATACCCAAACCGACCAACATGCCCCATCTGCACTAGTCCCACCTGCCTGCGTTTGGCCCACATCCCTCTAAACCTCTCCTATCCTTGTACCTATCTAAATGCTTCTTTAACATTGCCATAGTACTTGCCTCAACTACCTCCTCTGGCAGCTCGTTCCATATACCCACCACCCTTTGTGTAAAAAAGTTACCCCTCGGGTTCCTATGAAATCTTTCCCCCCCTCACCTTAAACCTATGTCCTCTGGTTCTTGATTCCCCTACTCTGGACAAAAGACCATGTAGTTACCCGGTCTAATCCTCTCATGATTTTGTATACCTCTATAAGATCACCCCCTCATCCTCCTGCGCTCCAGGAAATAGAGTCCTAGCCTGCTCAACTCCCTATGTCTCAGGCCCTCGAGTCCTAGCAACATCCTTGTTAATCTTCTCTGCATCCTTTCCAGTTTGAAAATGGATGGACAATGCTTCTGGTCAAGATCTTTCTTCTGGCTGATGGAGTAGAGGGGAGATAGCTGGTAGAAAGAATTGAGGGGGAGGGAGGCAGGGCCGGATTTAGATGAAGAGAGGCCCTAGGCTGTTCCACTTGTGAGGCCCCTCCCAATCCCCCACCCCCATGACTAGAGGAACAGTGTCCACCAGATTGACACCGATTTGCAGCCGAGCGTGGCCAACGAGATAAGGGGCTGGAAAGCTGCACTTCTTATCTATGTATTTATTTATTGCCAGTGCTAGTGTCGAGTTATCGGCTTAAAAAACTATTATTCTGAAATGGAGGGCAAGGAAAATTACTGAAGGGTTGTTTAGAGACTACAGTGCGTTGTGACAGCATATGTAAGAAAGGCCTATGACAGTGTCAAAAATATTGTACACCTTGCAGGGTTCTCGCTTAATTTTTGTTCTATGTTGTCAGCCGTCAATCTTGGCAGCTTTTTGCCAAATGACAGTTCGGTTGGTCATTTAAGACGGTTTGCATGACGCGCGCAATAATGTTCTCGGACGAAGTGCGTAGTTACCAGTCGGAATTATGCTCAATGAAGCATTCACATATTATTTCTGATTCAAATAAAGTCACAAACGAAACATATTCACCAATCAAGACATGATATATGCCACAATGACATGCAGCAAAATTACAATACAGTATCTCAAATCTTTTTACACGTTGCAATTTCTATTATGTCTTTCCACTTCAAAACAAAAATGTGGTTGGATTATTCAGCGTATGATCAACCTCGGTGAGACCAAGCACAGGCTTGGCGATCGCTTCGCACAACACCTCCACTCAGTTCGCAATAACCAACCTGATCTCCCAGTGGCTCAACACTTCAACTCCCCCTCCCATTCCAAATGCAACCTTTCTGTCCTGGGCCTCCTCCATGGCCAGAGTGAGGCCCATCGCATATTGGAGGAAGAATTGAGCAGCACCTCATATTTGCTTGGGTAGTTTACACCCCAGCGGTATGAACATTGGCTTCTCTAATTTCAGGTAGTCCTTGCTTTCTCCCTCCTTCCCCTCCCATTCCCAGCTCTCCCATAGCCTACTGTCTCCGCCTCTTCCTTTCTTTTTTGTGTCCCCTCCCCCGACATCAATCTGAAGAAGGGTCTCGACCCGAAATGTTGCCTATTTCCTTCGCTCCATAGATGCTACCTCACCTGCTGAGTTTCTCCAGCATTTTTGTCTACCCTTTCACACAAGTACTGTTATCCCACTTTCCTCACCCACTCCCTACACATTAGGGGCAATTTTACAGATACAAGTTAACCTACAAAGCCAATGCATCTTTGGGATGTGGGAGGAAACCCACACACTTACAGGGAGAATGTGCAAATTCAACACAGACAGTGCCCAAGGACAGGATCGATCACAGATCTCTGGTGTGTGAGGCAGCAAGTCTACCAGCTGTGCCTCTATATTTTATTTTCCAACACACAAAAAATTATACGTGGATAACTTTGGTTACTAAAAAAAAGAAAATATAAATTTTCAGTATTAAATCTCCAAGTGACACTATGTCCCCCTTTACAGCTACTGTATGTTTTAATTCAGTTCAAGACTATGGGGCAGTACATTGGCCATACAGTTGCTGCCTAAAAGTGCCAGAGACCCGGAATTGATCCTGAATATGGGTGCTGTCGGTATGCTCCTTTTCCCTTTGATCGCATGCGTTTTTTCCGGGTGCACTTGTTTCCTTCCACATTCCAAAGGTGGGCAGGAACCTATTTCACACCCAACCCAAAACATAATATTTTCCTTTTGTCCAGAGATTCAGTCTGACCGCTCCATAGGTGCTGCCTCACCCGCTGAGTTTCTCCAGCATTTTTGTCTACCTTCGATTTTTCCAGCATCTGCAGTTCTTTCTTAAACACCTGGAACTGTAGGTTTGATGTGTTCGAACAAGTGGGAGTCCTGTGTGTATTTAGTTTCCTGTAACACCGAAATTGGTCTCCAATATGTATTTTTTTAAATTGGAGTGCCGCTAAACAGCAGCAATTGATCAATTGCTGTTTTTCATATTTTTTTTAGCAAAACAAGATTGCTTATCAAATCTAGATGGGTGGTGCAGTGGTACCACGGTAGAGTTGCTGCCTTACAGTGCCAGACGCCTAGTTCAACCCTAACTACTGGTGCTGTCTGTACAGAGTTTGTGTGTTCTCCCTGTGACCACGTGGGTTTTCTCTGGGTGCTCCGGTCCCCCCCCCACCCCCATTCTAAAGACGTATACGTCTGTAGGGTTAATTGGCAGATGCTGCCTCACCCGCTGAGTTTCTCCAGCATTTTTGTCTACTTTTCAGTTCCAGGTTATCAGACGAGCTTCAAGTTGTCTTAACAAAGGAGGGGACATGCTGAGCAGTAAGAAATTAGATATAATTATCGCATTAGATTTTGATATCTTAGCAAAAACAATAAACTTTAAATTAATGAGGCATGTGCTTTCGTATCTGTGTGGAATATATTAAACTCTCCTAGCAATCACCCTCAATCTGCTACGCAGAAAATAAAAAGTATAGTACTCGCATGGCAACAATTCATTTCAATACGTAATGAACGCAAGCACTCGTAAAACATTCACTCTCCTGGCGATCAGTCTCAAAACCTATTTGAAACATATTCTGATTCTCATTTTTAAGTGGAACGGAGGATGTTCCCATTTGAGACACTAAAGCAACACTTACTGCCAGCTCAATTAAGCAGATTGAAATAAAAGTTAAGTTTTGTTTGCTTCCTCCCACAACTGCAATAATATGCCTCGATGTTAATCTGGTGTATCAGAGGCAAAATGTTCCCTGTGCCCACCTCAACCAACATTGCAGCCTCTTGATTAGACCACTGAATGACTGGAAAATTCAGAGAAGTACTGTGCAACGGATTGTGCTAGTTTAGTTTAACTTTTAGATGGCTGGCTGGGACTCGGTCCATTGAGTCCACACCGAAACTATCAATCACCCGAGTTCTATGTTATCCCACTTTTGCATCTTCTGCTGGAATTTTTCCAGGTACCAATTAATCTACACAGCTGCACGTCTCTGGGATGTGGGTGGAAACCGGAGCATCTGGAGGAAACCCATGTGGTCACAGGGAGAACGTGCAAACTCCACAAAGACAGCAGCCGAGGTCAATATCGATCCCAGGTCTCCGGTGCTGTGAGGCAGCTGCTCTACCAGATGTACTACCGTGCCGCTCTAACTTAAAAAAAAAAGTAAGGTGTGTACTGGAGACAATTAAAATAATTAGTGATGATGAAATGACTACACTATGTATTGAGTATGGTTTCACAGTTCATGCAATATTTCAAAACATGTGCCCAACCTTATCAGACCCACCTACAATACTCTGGCACACCGAGGGGTTGTCTTCAGGATGTTTAGACAGAGGCACTGGTTACAAGTGTAACTGAATGAAAAGATATCACAGCTCTTCAAAAGGACTGGCCAAGGAACATAACAAAATGGGATTGTCTAAGAAAGAACAGCAGATGCTGGAAAAATCGAAGGTAGACAAAAATGCTGGAGAAACTCAGTGGGTGAGGCAGCATCTATGGAGAGAAGGAATGGGTGACGTTTTGGGCCGAGACCCTTCTTCAAACTGATGTGGGGGTGGGGGGGGAAATAAAGGAAGAGGCGGAGACAGTAGGCTGTAGGAGAGCTGGGAAGGGGGAGGGGAATGAGATTGTCTGATCGTTCATCTCCCAATAGGAGCACAGTGTGCCATGTTGGAAGGGCACAGCAGAACAACTATTCCACTAACTGAATCTAATCATTCCCATTCCCTTGATCCTTCTCTGCCGTCCAGTAAATTAATTTTCCACAAAGTGCATATCCAATTCCATTTTGAAAGCCCAGACTCTGCATCTACTACCGCTGCAGACAGCAAGTTTCAGATCATAACCAAAAAAAATGGAAACAATTATTTCCTCTCACCTCCCCAGGTGCATTTTACTCTCCAGTCTGAAGCAATGTGGAATAATCAGCATTTAGCAAGTGCTTTCATTCCTACTTGCAGTTCCAATGCACCAAAATCCAACAATGTAATGAGGATAAGATTATCCTCATTTATATCCAGCACTTATTCCAAAGTGCTGGAGTAACTCTACGGGTCAGGCAGCACCTCTGGAGCCAAAGGACCAATGACGTTTCAGGTCGGGTCCCTTCTTCACACTCAACTTGAGTCTGAAGAAGGGTCCCGACCCGAAATGTCACCTGTCCTTTTTCTCCAGAGATGCCGCCTGACGTTGAGTTACTCCAGCACTTTGCGTTTATCTTTGGTGTAAGCCAACATCTGCAGTTCTTTGTTTCTGCATAATGTAATGGATTGTTTTACATCTGTGAATGATCACAAAAGCAAGTTTCATCTTACCTGGCCTGCAACTCCAGTGTTCGTTCTTTTCCAGATACCTGGAATGTGTTGGGATAGTCTTTGTTATGGGTCTCAATGACCTAAATATCAAGAAGCACACATAAAATAGGTTTGGGTGACATAATTAAAAAGATGTTGGTTATTTGCGGTTCACTTTTTAAGGAGAATTTAACACAGCTTAAGAGAATCTACAATTGGATATAAAAACCCTTCTAAAGAAGTGTCCCAACCTCAAACATCACCTATCCGTGTTCTTCAGGGTTGCCCCCTAACCCGCTGAGTTACTCCAACATTTTGTGTCTTTCCTTCAATTGGATCATATTGTCATAAGTGACAGGAGCAGAATTAGGCTATTCAGTTCATCAAGTCTGCCATTCAATCATGGCTGATCTCTCTCTCCCTCCAAACCCCATTCTCCTGCCTTCTCCTTATAATAATAATAACTTTATTACGGACTCAAGGTCCAGACAAGGGGCAACATTACATTAAAAATGCATTGCATCTCAAATATCATAAATATATATAAAATCATGGTAAATCACAAAAAAAACATCATAATTTATATATTTTAAAAAAAAACCCCAAAAAACCCCACAATACTTAAGTTAAAAATCCAGAGTAAAAAATGATCAATGTCGTACAACGAGACAACGATACCAGTGTCTCCACAACTGGGATTCGTAGCGTGTAGTGCTAACCCTTATGTTTGTCAAGACTGCACTAAGCACATTTTTAGAGTCATTTATCCTGCAAATGAATTTATACATGTGGTGTCTTAGAATAGCTTCAAAAGTACTGACTCCTGCAGCCACAAACATATTACTGGCACTACACCATCTTGGTTGCCTTAGCAACATGGCATCGTTATATGCCACCTTTAGTCTCTGCATACTTGTCTTTAAATAGTTCTACCACAGGTGTGCAGTGTAGAGGGGTGTGCAGTATGCTCTAAATAGCGACATCTTCACCACATCTGCACACGCACCAAATTTACGCAAGAAGATATTCGCCTGTATATAAAGCATGGGTCGTTGCCTATAAATATCCTCATCATCTGTCCTTTGTTCTGTAATAATATGCCCTAGATATTTTATCTTATTACAAACACTAAGATTATTGTCAGACAATTTAAAATCAGGATATTTTAGGCTTTTATCCTCTTTGGTTCTACAGACCATAACAGCACTCTTACTAGCATTATATTTAATGTAATTGTAATATCTGACACCCTTACTAATCAAGAATCTATTTATCTCTGCCTTAGGTATATCCACTGACTTGGCCGCCACAGCCTTCTGTGGCAGAATTCCACAGATTCACCACCCTCTGACTAAAGAAATTTCTCCTCATCTCCTTCCAAAAAGAATGTCTTCTAATTCCGAGGCTATGACCTCTAGTCCTAGATATGATTGCTCTGCTCAATCTTTAGTCTCTGAACTGAACGGAGCAGTCCACAACCAAATGCTGCATATATTACTTTCTGTGCAATGGATTTATGCTCGTTTAGTCTTACGTTTGGATGGTCAACATGAACTCAGCCCACTGAGTCCACACTGACCATCGGCCACCCGTTCACACTAGTTCTATGTTATCACACTTTTGCATCCACTCTCTACACACTAGGGGCAATTTACAGAGGCCAATTAATCTAAAAACGCACACGTCTTTGGGATGCGGGAAGAAACCGGAGCACCCAGAGGAAACCCACGCGGTCACAGGGAGAATGTGCAAACTCCACACAAACAGTACCTGAGGTCAGGATCAAACTCTGGTCTCTGGTGCTGTGAAGCAGCAGCTCTACAGAAAATTTCTACTCTACTCCAGTGCCCAGGGGCACACATCAAGGCCAACATTAATTGCCACAAGAAAATGAGTGACCGGCACAAACTGGTACAGATGGGACTTCCTCAGGTGCAGGGCTGTGTGATGAAGCTTGGTACAGCCACTGTAAAGATTCTGTAAAGGGGGTAGTTTAAGGCCATTAAACCTCCAGGGTTTCAGGCCATCTAATGACTGCACATTAAGCAGTTGGAACCTATGTAAAACAGTTATAGAGTCATAGTCCTACAGTGTGGAAACAGGCCCTTCAGCCCAACTTGCCCACACCAGCTAACATGTTCCCACCTACACTTGTCCTACCTGCCTGCATTTGGCCCATATCCCTCCAAACCTGTCCTATCCACGTACATGCCTGGTTGTTTCTTGATAGCTCCTGCCTCAACTATCTCATCTGGCAGCTCGTTCCATGCTCCCACCACCCTTAGTGTGAAGAAGGGTCTCGACCCGAAACTTCACCCATTCCTTCTCTCCAGAGATGCTGCCTGTCCCGCTGAGCTGCTCAGCATTTTGTGCTTATCTTCAGTGTAAGCCAGCATCTGCAGTTCCTTCCTACACCCTTTGAGTGAAACCACCACCCTTCGCTCTCAGACGTATTGTTCATGTAGTGTATGTGGAGAGAGAAATCACTGTTGTGATGATATTGTGTGAATCCTGCAGGTGAATGGGTGGTACAGTGAACGCTGTGTGTGAATGTTTAAGAAAGAAAATCGAAGGTAGACAAAGGTGCTGGAGAAACTCAGCGGGTGCAGCAGCATCTATGGAGCGAAGGAAATAGGCAACGTTTCGGCCCGAAACCCTTGTGTGTGTGAATGCACTGTAACACATATTTGCCAAAGTCATGAACAAAGTCTAAAGTGGAAAAGAACTCGACCAACCTTCATGCCTTCAATACCAATTTTTGTTCGGACAGAATATCTTGTGAATACCAAGCTGAACTTTGGAACACAGTACAGCAACATGTTGTTCAACTGTGGGCAAAAGAAACAAGAAAAGAATGGTTAATTATTATCCATCTCCAGTGTAGCCTAATGTGATTCCTGGGTTGGTCTAAACATTTTAGCTGCAATTTCACGCCATTACCTTATTTACAAAAAAACTAAATTAAATAACACTCAGAGGGTGGAACTCACTCAGTGAAAGAGGTGACCGAATGGACATTGCGTTATAAAGTTGCTTTATCCCTAGAATAAGTTGATATCTAATAGATTACAATTTTTTTCTATTTTGAGCATGAATACAGCACTGTATGTTCTTTTTGAAGGTCAGCAATTATGCAAGGTTCATTCTGAGCACTTTGCAGCATTGTCCAGGCTATTGAAGGGGATGGGACAAAATGCAAGGATGTCTGGAGGGGGGAGGGTGGAAAGGGGGAGGAATGAAAAGGTTGCCAACCAGATAGAGCAGGAAGGAACCGCAGGTGCAGGTTTACACCAAAGACAGACGCAGAATGCTGGATTAACTCAGCGGGTCAGCAGCATCAACTGGATTCATAGCAAAAGGATTTGAGTATAGGAACAGGGAGGTTCTTCTGCAGTTGTACAGGGCTTTGGTGAGACCACACCTGGAGTATTGCATACAGTTTTGGTCTCCTAATCTGAGGAAAGACATTCTTGCCATAGAGGGAGTACAGAAAAGGATCACCAGACTGATTCCTGGGATGGCAGGACTTTCATATGAAGAAAGACTGGATAGACTCGGCTTGTACTCGCTAGAATTTAGACGATTGAGGGGGGATCTTATAGAAACTTACAAAATTCTTAAGGGGTTGGACAGGCTAGATACAGGAAGATTGTTCCCGATGTTGGGGAAGTCCAGAACAAGGGGTCACAGTTTAAGGATAAGGGGGAAGTCTTTTAGGACCGAGATGAGAAAAAAAAATGTTCACACAAAGAGTGGTGGATCTGTGGAATTCTCTGCCACAGGAAGTAGTTGAGGCCAGTTCATTGGCTATATTTAAGAGGGAGTTAGATGTGGCCCTTAGATGTGCAGGCTCGAAGGGGCGAATGGCCTACTCCTGCACCTATTTTCTATGCTTCTATGTTTCTATAGAAGGAACATCACCCACTCCTTCTTTGCAGAGATGCTGCCTGTCCCCGCTGAGTTACTCCAGCATTCTGTGTCTATCAACTGGATAGAGAATTGGCTTTGTGCAAGGAAGCAGAGGGCGATGGTGGAAGGTTGTTTATTTTGGACAGGATGCCTGTGACTGGCGGGAGGGAGTGCCTCAGGTATCAGTGCTGGGCACAATGTTGTATGTGGTTCATATCAACAAGATGGACGAGAATATACAAGGCATGGTTTGTACGTTTGCAGAACACACTGAAGTGGGTGGTGGAGAAGATTTACAAGGTTGTTGCCAGGACTTGAGGGCTAAGCTATGGGGAGAGGCCGAACACGCTAGGACTTCAGAATGAGAAGTGATCTTATGGAGGTGTATAAAATCATGAGGGGAAGAGGTAGGATGAATGCACAGTCTTAAGGGCCTGTCCCACTTTCACAACCTAATTCACGACATTTTTTACTCGTGGACATTTTTCATCATGCTAGAAAAAACGCCCCGACCTACTTGATGCCACGAGTACCTACGACCTCGTGACGACCATGCTATGAGTATGAGTCAAGAGCAAACTTGGCAAAGGTCGGGAATTAGGTCGTGAAAGTGGGACAGGCCCTTTAGCGATTTTTTCAGCGACTGCCGGTGCCATATCAATGTAGATTTTGAACATTTCAAAATCCAGCGGTGACAAAAAAAATGTTGCGACACTTGAAAAATCACCGCGCACCTGATACGTCAGTCAATGATGCCGGCAGTCGCCGAACAAATCGGCAAGTGGGACAGGCCCTTTATACTCAGGGTAGGGGAATCAAAAACAAGAGGGCAAATGTTTAAGGTGAGAGGAGCAAGATTTAATGCAAACCTTTTCCACTCAGAGGGTGGCGGGTGTATGGAACAAGCTGCCAAAGGAGGTCGTTGAGGCAGGGACAATAACAGCATTAAAAAGACAACTGCTGTAGTAAAGAACTGCAGATGCTGATTTACACCAAAGATAGACACAAAATGCTGGAGTGACTCAGCGAGTCCGGCAGCATCTCTGGGGAAAAGGAACAGGTGACATTTCAGG
Source organism: Okamejei kenojei (assembly GCA_035221665.1). NCBI lineage: Eukaryota > Metazoa > Chordata > Chondrichthyes > Rajiformes > Rajidae > Okamejei > Okamejei kenojei. The sequence continues at coordinate 43,178,734 of CM069149.1, read as the reverse complement.
TTGGGGCAAGTCTGACGAAAGGTAAAAGATAGTTTAGTAGGTACATGGATGGTTGACAGGGATATGGGCCAAACATGGACAACATGGAGCTTACATGCGACATCTTGGTCGGCATGGATGAGTTGGGCCGAAGGGCCTGTTTCTTTGCTGTTTGACTATGACTCATAGAGTAAATGACCAGTGGACAATGTACACAATAATGTTCAGCAACTGGGTTAATAAAAAGAGAAGTACCCACTGCCTGTTGCAGAAATATATTGTTTGACGAATTAATTTCTGAGCAATTACGTTACTAAATCTGCAGTGAATGTAGGCTGGAGGATAAAGACTATGGAGATTAAAAGAAGGCCGAGCTCTCCCCAAGGACATTCTTTTCCACCGACACCGATAACCAAAACTCAGGAGACTGGACCCACTTCTCTAACGATAATGGTGGACGCCATTCAGCATGTGCCTGAATGTCTGCAAGGTATCTCTGTCAGAGAGCACTCCTTAATGAGGGTGCAACGTCCATGTTTTATTCTCGCCTATGGCAATGCTGGTAGGTTGTGTGAGTGCAAAGAGTTCCGTGAAAGCAAAACATTGTGAGAATGTAAATAAGTAACCCGCCATGACTTCCAAATGAACACATTCCAAATGAGAAAATAATTTCCCAGAAATTGTTGAACTGCTGTAAATGGCTACCCGTTATGTTTCTACATATTCAAACATCAATGTGAATTTAGCTAGTTGTTTAATTCTTATATTACTTTATTTGAGCCATTGCTAATCAACACTGAGATTAGGGCGGCACAGTGGCGCAGCGGTAGAGTTGCTGCCTCACAGCGCCAGAGACCCGGGTTCAATCCTGACTACGGGCGCTGGCTGTAAGGAGTTTGTACTTTCTCTCCGGGTGCTCCAATTTCCTCCTCACCCCAAAGACATATAGGTTTGTTGAATATTTGGCTTCGGTAAAAATGGTAAATTGTGCAGGATAGTGCTAGCATACAGGGATCACTGGTCAGTGCAGGCTCGGTGGGCTGAAGGGCCAGTTTCCACACACTATCTCCAAACAAAACTAGACTAGAATGTGTATTATCATATTGCATGGCATTTTAGTACTGGTTCTCTTTGAAACACAAACCAACATGAAATTCCACATTTTTCCCGTTTGAAGACGAACGTTTGAGCTATAACACCAGCATAATGAAGAGCTGGAATTCGCACTGTGAATGATGATAAGGCTGTCAGCACTCAGTTAGAATGGAGAGAATCTGACAGGGGCTTTGGTTCGATGTGAAAATCTTGCAAACTCCTGTCAGAGATTGTACCAGCACCCGACAAGGAGCTCTCCAGTATTCCTTGCATCAAACATGCCAATGAAAGGACTGCAATTTGTGAACTTAAGATTCTTGTCTCATGTTTTGTGTGAGAAACTGCTGAATAAAATTAGAGCCCGTGCATATGGGCAAAAATGTAATTATGTAGCTTTTGTTAATTACTGCTCACCAATCTTTGAATTGAATTGAAAGAGAGCAGGAAAGAGGCCCTTCAGTCCACCGGGTTCGCGCCGACCATCGATCACCTGTTTGGCCCTAGTTCTATGTTATTCCACTTTCTCTCCTCTCCTGATAAACTTGGGGTAATTTACAGAGGCCAATTGTGGGAGGAAACTGGAGCACCCTGACGAAACCCGCACAGTCACAGGGAGAACGTGCAAACTCCACACAGACAGCAGCCAAGGCCAGCATCAAACCTGCGTCTCCAGCGACGTGACACAACGGCATCACCATGTCATCACCGTGAAAAAAATCATCTCGCAAATGAAATTAATGCTTGAAAGATTATTTTCCATCCTTATCTTTTTCTACTCAATATTTCTCAATCATTATTTCATTGTCGGAGCATAACCTAAACGTGGCTATCAATTGTAAATGCAGGCTTGGGTTCTGCAGGTCAGTGAATCTCATTTGCTTCAAAATGACTGATTACCGAGAAGCAAGGAACTGCAGATGCTGGAATCTTGAGCAAAACACAAAGTGGTGGAGTAACTCAGCGGACCAGGCAGCATCCCTGGAGAACATGGATAGGTGACATTTTGGTACGGTACCCTTCTTTGTGGGGAATGGTGTCCGACCCGCCGAGTTACTCCAGCACTTTGTGTCTTTTTTGGTAAACCAGCATCTGCAGTTCCTTTTTTTCCCCAAATCGCCTCTCAGGCTGAGAATGCAGGAAGGAAGGTCCCATTGCAAAGCCACAAATAAAGTCCTCACAGACTTTTGCCAGATATCCATAATGTCACCAGTACTTACCAAGAAGAGATATCTTTCCTGTGAGGAAGTGTTGCGAGCAGCCAGCTTTTGGATTTGTCCCTCTTTTATTAATTCATTTGAAGGATTTACTATATCCTCCTCTTCACCTCCTAACATTTCGTACACGTCGATTAACTTCTTCATCTTTTCCTAAGTGCAAACAAAATATATTGATTATATCAAGTCTGAAGAAGGGTCTCGACCCAAAACTTCTTCCAGAGATGCTGCCTGTCCCGCTGTCCTGTTACTCCAGCATTTTGCGTCTGTCTTCGGTGTTTAAAAACTTGTGGAGCCACTGCTGATGTAAGAATGTCATTGTTCTGCTCGGGTAAATATGACAATGAAACACTCTTGAATATTAATGACCCATATTCTTAATTGCAAACTATTGGGGGAAAAAGGTACATTCCCTTCCATTTAAAATCATCATTTCCTGGTTCAGTTCACCAAATGTGAACATTCATTGGGACGCCCCATGTTCTGAGTGTGCATTGGTCATGGCCAAGTGTGTTTTATAATGGGTTAACCAATTCTTCACACTTTCGCCAGTAACTAGGAGTGGAAACAAGATGGACAAGCCACGTTGGAACTGCAAACAAATCCAATTCGAGTCTAACCCACGTATATATGATTAATGGAACTAATACGTGTAAGAATCACCATGGATATTAACCTGAAAAGTATCAGGAACAGCTTCTTCCCTACAACCATCAGGCTATTAAACACTACACCCTCCAATCAGCTCTGAACTGCATAGACTATTATTGTTATTATTGCACTATTATATATTTTTTAATGTGTACCTGTGTGTGTGTGTGTGTGTGAGACACACACTGAATCTTTTTTCTCGTTTATATTATTGTTTACAGTCTACTATGTTTACATATTCTGTTGTGCTGCTGCAAGTAAGAATTTCATTGTTCTATCTGGGACATGTTACCATAAACACTCTACACTTTTAATATAAATCTCTTGGAGTTTTATGTATCCCAGTAGAATATGATCAATCGACCATTTTACAATTATTAATAAATATATTGTGCTCAGGAGCTGATGTGTCATATTGGACAAGCTCGCGTATGCTAACTGGATCCTGACTGAGCGGACTGCACCTTTGCAGCAAGATTGCATGGGGAGTATTGGACAAGGACTCAGTGGCACCTGCGGTTCAATTAAGAACAGCGTTCAGCAGGAATACAGAAACTGCCGGGTCAACACATTCTGTGCACGCTGGCCCTTTGCACGAGTAATTCCAATCAATTTCACAGTTCCTGTTACATCGTGGGCCAAGTCTTTTTTTCAGCTTTAAACATCTCAGATTTTGCACTTACAGGACGTAAGCCAAGACCATTCCCCGTGACAAAATATCCTGCACTTCTGTCCCTCCAGGTGAAGAATTTATCCACCTTTATCCCCACCTTTCTCTGACTGATTATTTTAAATTTAAAAACATCTTGCTCACTAATTTCCAAAGGAAGCAGCCTTCTCCAATAACCCGTCATAACTTAAAAAATCGCTTAAATATTTCTTTAAACATTTTGTCCAATATATATTATTCCAGTGTCTCCTCCTAATTTTGACCTTGCATCCCAGCTGTGGTAAAAGGTCATGCTCTTTCATGTCAATTCTAAATATACAGTATATTTTGGCATCAAAGACATCATTGCCTTATTTTTTGACCCTATTAAAAAAATATCAGTGAAGCATTTTTTTGTTTGTAATAGCGGCACGGTGGTGCAGTGGTGGAGTTGCTACCGCACAGCGCTAGAGACCCAGGTTCAATCCTGACTACGGGTGCTGGCTGTACGGAGTTTGTCTGTTCTCCCCATGACTGTGTGGGTTTTCTCTGGGAACTCCGGTTTCCTCCCACACTCCAAAGACGTACAGGTTTGTAGGTTAATTGGCTTTGGTAAAATTATAATTTGTCCCTAGTGTGTAGGATAGTGCCAGTGTAATGGAGTGATCGCTGGTCGGCACGGACTCAGTGGGCCGAAGGGCCTGTTTCCTCACTGTATCTCTAAAGTCTAAAGCTAAATTTTAACACTGGACGATTTTGTTCCAATAAAGCTGTTAACATTCTTGATGAGTGGCAAGATCATGTAAATACATATTAAACAAAAACATCCAAATCTCCATAAATGATTGAATTTTCCGATTGCCTTCAGAATTTGAGCTGATAATGTGGCAGGCAAGTTCAACAGAGCAACAATAATAACCAGCAAAAGTAGCAATGTTACATGAATAATGGATCACGGGAATTGGGTCAGCGGATGTCTCCAGCACAAATTAATCTGCAGCATCATGAATTATGAAACACAGGTTATAAACCCTTTTTTTGCCGTTGCTCAGCCTTAATGTTCAATCGCGAGCATCGCCTTCATGGGTTTGTGCCACTGAAAATCATTTACATTTTTCAAGCCTCTTGTACATTGAAATCAAGCTTGCTGCAGTAAATCCGCTTGACGGCAGGCTGCTACACAAAAGGCACGGCAGAGATGATCAAGAGAGCAGGTGAGACTCTCTCACCGTTCACAAGCCTCAAAATGAATATTTCCTGCGGAAACTGCCTTCAACAATTTCCACTTGATAGGATTTTACTGCACCACCTCTTCCGTTGACCAGCAAGAACCGTTGTATCTACCGTACAATCAAGCCATTTACAGTGTATGGATACATGATGAGGGAATAACTGCAAGGTAAAGCCAGCAAAGTCGGATCAAGGACAGTCCGAGGGTCACCAATTAGGTAGATAGTAGTTCAGCGCTGCTCTCTGGTTGTGATAGGATGATTCGGTTGCCTGATTACAAGCTAGGAAGAAACTGTCCCTGAATCGGGAGGCGCGCGTGCTCTTTCACTTGAAAACCCAATAGCACTGACTTGTCAAACCTCTTTATAAAAACCAAAACCACACATAATTCAGATTAAATTCTTTGCACTCACCACCATACGGATTGCTGCATTCGAGTGCGTGGCTGCAGTGGAGATAATTTCTAGGGACTCTGTGAATGTTAAATAGATTAATGAATGTACCATTTAATTATTCAAAATCTTACTGAATCTGAATGAGTCCTATTAAAGCAGTCATTAACTATAGAGGTTTAAACTAAATTGTCCAAACCTACAACTGGTGGGAAAACAACGGACGAGTAATTGTTAAGGAAATCATTTGACTGAAGACAAAAAAAAAAAAAAAAAAAATCAGGTGGAACCTTAGTGAGTATTTTATCATGCGTGAAGAAATCTTCAAGAAAGTTCAAACTGCAAAATGCTGGAGTAACTCAGTGGGTGAGGCAGCATCTGTGGAGAGAAGGAATGGGTGACGTTTCGGGTCGAGACCTTTCTTCAGACCCGAAACGTCACCCATTCCTTCTCTCCATAGATGCTGCCTCCTCACCGGCTGAGTTACTCCAGCATTTTGTGTCGACCTTTGATTTTCTCAGGCATCTGCAGTTCTTTCTCACACAAGAGTTAAAACTGCTGTCTGCACACAGTCATCCTCATGTCTGCCATGTTTCCAAATGTAAAATGATAGCAGTTTTCTATCATCAGCCCCAACCCCAAGAAGAACTGACGAGGACGTGAAAAACGATGAACTTGGTAACTTCACAGAAAAAGATCCGTGAAATTACCAGCCCACGTTAACCATTTAGTTCCTCAGGTTGATTGTGTATTCCATAGGTCTGGTGGGTAATACAATTTCACTATTCACTTTTGAGACTATCCTTTAATATCTTTAGTTGACAGGAATTGATCAATGCTGCCTTTTGGGCTGTGTCTTTCGAGTTTCCTGGTTCTTCATCAATGATCTCTCTTCTGTCTGAAGTCAGAAGTTGGCTGTGGGGAAGGCATACTACAGTAAAATTAATCAGGAGGAGAGCAAAACTAGTTGGAGGATGAGGGTGGGGGGGGGGGGGGGAGGAGAGAGGGGGAAAGCAAGGGTTACTTGTAGTTAGTGTAATCAATATTCATACCGCTGGGATGTAAGCTGCCCACGCGAAATATGAGGTGCTGTTCCTCCAATTTGCGTTTTGGCCTCACTCTGACAGTGGAGGCGGCCCAGGACAGAATGGTCAGTGTGGGAATGGGAGGGGGAGTGTTTGCCATCTGGGATATCGCAGGAGAAGGCAGGAGGATGTGGTTAGGAGGGAGAGAGAGATCAGCCATGATTGAATGGCAGAGTAGACTTGATAGGCTGAATGGCCTAATTCTACTCCTATCGCTTATGATCTAATGATCGCGTAGGCCCAGGCGACTGAGCGGAGGTGTTACATTGATATGTACATACATTCGTCAAACTCAAGAACAATAGGCAGAGCAAAGAGAAAGATGTGCAGAATATAGTTCTCAGCATTACAGCATAACAATGACATTAATTATTTACCATATTTATGTGACATGGAAGCCATATTGCCAAGGTTGCCAATGACACAGTGATAAGTAGTAACATAAACAGAGTAGTATTAAATAGTAAGGAGTTACTAATAGATTCAGTAAATAGATAAAACAAATAGGTGATAATTAACCAGTCTTGCTGACAACACTCAATCCCCATGTATAATTATACAATAGACTTTTAAAAGGCTTTGATAATGGGAGCGGAAGGGCAAAGGTTCAACGAGTTAACGAGGATTTTTAAAAGGGGAAATTGAGGGGAAAGTTATTTTTACAAGGACGGTGGCTGATATCCGGGACTCGCTGCCAGGGGAGGTGGTGGAATCAGAAACAATCACCTGTCTAGGAGATATATAGACAGGCACCTGCATAGAAGGAAGCTAACTTAAAACGCACCAATGGGATCAGATGGACTCACTGCATTTAAGAGGCATTTAGACAGGCATCTACATAGGTGTGTCATAGAAGGAAACTGAATAAGCACAAATGGGAATAGTGCATATGGGCAAGAAAGGTCAGTATGGGCACAGTGGGCCGAAGGGCCCATTTCATGCGACTCTATGATTCTATGAACAACACAATATACTAGTCAACAAAATGGAAGTTGATGGGTTGAAAGGGACAGTGTCAATGTGGCTTAAAAATTGGCCTAATTAATGCAAACAAAGTGAGTTAGTCAGTGGGAGGGGAGTATAGGAGGATGGCCCACATGGGTCAGTATCAAGAATACTCGCTGGTCTCTCAACCAGCTTGTTGGTCTTGGGGTATGATTCTCGCTTAGGTCCCGGGTTCAATAATTCTGCTAACACCATGGAGCGGCATGAAGGCGCAGCGGTAGAGTTGCTGCCTTACAGCGCCAGGGACCCAGGTGCAATCCCGACTACTGGTGATGTCTGTACAGAGTTTGTACATTCTATCTGTGACCGTGTGGGTTTTCTCTGCGATCTCCGGTTTCCTCCCACACTCTAAAGATGTACAGGTTTTTAGGTTAAGTGGCTTGGTATAATTGCAAATACTCCCTATTGTGTGTAGGATAGTGTTAATGTGCAGGGATCGCTGGTCGGCGCAGACTCGGTGGGCCGAAGGGCCTGTTTCCGAGCAGTATCCCTAAACTCAACTAAAATACTGGTCATAAATACAAGAATAACCTGGGTTTTGGAACATAGGGCAACATTTCCAACCATGAATGAAAGAGATACATAGCTACTCAATTTTGTTAACATGTCTACAGCGAGGTACATTTTGAATGCCTTTTGAAAGATTTCAAAGGACACCAGTAGACTGCTGAACTGGGCAGAGGCACACATGGTACGTTTTAATCATGGGTTGTTCCTCTGGTAAGAATAGTGAGTGGAGTTTTAAAGGAACAAAGAGATCTGGGCAAGGCAAGATGAAAACATTTAGAGAGATATTACAAACTGAGATACTTATAAACTGAAGCACAGGGAGGAAAGTAAAAAATATTGCTTAGATCCCAGTGGGAGCATGTTGTCCAGAGCTAAATAGCACCTTTTGGGAAGGATGCCAGGTCTTTAAGGGGGAAGAGAGTTATTCAAGCAGTTCCATGGATGCTTGCGTTCAGTTCTGCTGAGAGACTCAAGGCAGTATTGCTTTGTTCAGGGCAGCAAAGGTCAGGGAAGATTTGAAGTGATGAAAACCATTAAATAATAAATAAGGAGAACGTATCTGCAGCGGTAGAAGGGTCAGCAGGGTAGGAAATTGGCAAAGAAGGTGAGAAATTTTATTTTAATTGTAGCAAGTGGCTGCAGTCAGGAACACACTGTCCGAAACAGTGATTGAAGCAGATTGAAGAGTACATTTCAAAAGGATATTGGAAAAGGGAGAAAATTGGCAGGGATCTAATAAAGGGCAAGGGAATGTGATTAACCAGATAGCTCTCTCAAAGGCACAATCGTCTGCTTTGGCCTGCTCATGTTCCACATTATTCCATCATGATAGGTATTGAAAATCAGTGCTGCAAACTAATCTAAAATGAATGTAATGCAGTGGTGAAGAGAACAAAAGGAAACAACAGGAGAATGAACTGTGCGTCTGCTCAATACAGGAACTACTTGTACCATCTCCGGTGACTTTGTCTTCATTGACTAGAGGATAATATATAGTTTCCACAGGGAGAAAGAAAAATAATAATGGTTTTAAAATGAAGAATCAGAACATGAATGTGTTTCTGCCCTACTTCTTCTTCTTCTTAGGCCCCCTTCGGTCATGGCTGACCATGGGTGTCTCCAGGGTGCTATTCCCTATGTGGAGGATGCCTGTGCATGACTTTGTTTAACATGGGGAGACTGGTCCTTGACAGATCTGGGTCAGGGTCCAGTGGCATGGAGTCCAAGACGACCGGGGACCCGTTTCTGCTGCAGCCTTCATCCTCCTGCACAGCCGTTGTGATGCTCCACTAAGGTCGGCCATCGTCCTCCGCCTGTTCCACCGTCGAGGTCTTGGTTGGATTGCTCTTTGTCAGAGACCTCCCCCTCGACCTTACTGCCATGGGTGGCCCCACCAGGAGCACAGCTCCGGACAGCATCGTTCTCAGGATCTCAGGACCACACAAGCTTCTCCACCACGACAAGGTGACAATCCACGGAGATTGTCTGCCCTACAATCTATAAGAAAATATAACGTTCTGCCCTCATCAGAATCAGCAGCACTGATCCAAACATGTTGGGTGGGATAAATACAGAGCTTAAAGAAAAGAAAATGTAACAAAAAAAATGTATGAGTTTGAAAATGATGTTGGCTTTGTCAGAAGCATTATTTTGAGGCGATTGATTAAGATCCAAACAAAACAAAGAAAATCATATCATTGATCTATTTAGAAATTAATGTTGAGATTTCCTTACTCTCTGCATCTTTCCTGTCTAACGAGTCCTCTGGTAGTTTCTTCAAGTAATCCTTAAGCAGGAGCTCATAGCGGGGAATTCGTTGGACTGGTTCCAGCATGTGATGTTGGATTGTCAGGGATCCACAGATTTCTTGTTTCTGTAAAAACAAACACTCCGTCAAACTGTGGTCAGATTTCGCAAGTGGAACTTTAAATTTAAACGACGAATCATAGTTGTGGGGAAACAGAACATTACGCTCTTGAGTGAGTCAGGGGCGGCACGGTGGCGTAGCGTTAGAGTTGCTGCCTCAGTGCCAGGGACCCTGGCTCAGTCCTGACTACGGGTTCTGTCTGAACAGAGTTTGTACGTTCTCCACGTGACCTGCGTGGATTTTCTCTGGACGCTCCAGTTTCCTTCCATACTTCAAAAGACGTACAATAGACAATAGACAATAGGTGCAGGAGTAGGCCATTCGGCCCTTCGAGCCAGCACCACCATTCAATGTGACCATGCTGATCATCCCCAATCAGTACCCCGTTCCTGCCTTCTCCCCATATCCCCTGACTCCGCTATTTTGAAGAGCGCTATCTAGCTCTCTCTTGAAAGCATCCAGGGAACCTGCCTCCACCGCCCTCTGAGGCAGATAATTCCACAGACTCACCACTATCTGTGAGAAGTGTTTCCTCGTCTCCGTACAGTTCTGTCACTTAATTGGCTTCGGTAAAAAAAAAGTATATTGTCCCTAGTGTGTAGGAGGGTGTTAGTGATGGGGATCGCTGGTCAACGTGGACCCGGTGGGCTGAAGGGCCTGTTTCTGCGCTGTATCCCTAAACTAAACTAAATTAAAGAATTTGGAGATGGGCACAAAATGTTGGAGTAACTCAGCGGGACAGACAGCATCTCTGAATGGGCCCATTCCTTCTCTCCAGAGATGCTGTCTGTCCCGCTGAGTTACTCCAGCATTTTGTGTCTATCTTCGGTTTAAACTATCATCTGCAGTTCCTTGCTACACATTAAAGAAGTTGGAATTGATTCTCTACTCTCTGATGAGATTGTCAGTTCATAAAGTCAAGTCGAGAGAGTTTATTGTCATGTGTTCCAGATAGGACAATGAAATTATTGTTTGCTGTAGCACAACAGAGTATTATAGGCATAAATACAGAACAGTTCAGTGTGTCTATATAGCATAGACCATATATATGTCTACACATAAACATATAAAGTGCAATAGGCTGTTATAGTTCAGAGTTTGTTTGATGACGAGTTTAATAGCCTGATGGCTGTGGGGAAGAAGCTGTTCATTAACCCGGATGCACCAGATTTCAGGCTCCTGTACCTTCTACCTGATGGCAGCGGAGAGATGAGTGTGTGACCAGGATGATGTGTGTCCTGGATGATGCTGGCAGCCTTTTTGGGGCAGCGACTGCGATAGATCCCTTCGATGGTGGGGGGGTCAGAGCCGATGATGGACTGGGCAGTGGTCACAACTTTCTGCAGTCTTTTCCGCTCCTGGACGCTCAAGTTGCCGAACCAAGCCATGATGCAACCGGTCAGCATGCTCTCTACTGTGCACTTGTAGAAGTTCGAGAGAGTCCTCTTTGACATACCGACTCTCCGTAATCTTCTCAGGAAGTAGAGGCGCTGAAGTGCTTTCTTTATAATTGCATCAGTGTGCTGCGACCAGGAAAGATCTTCGGAAATATGTACACCCAGGAATTTGAAGTTCTTGACCCTTTCCACCATCAATCGGTCGATCTCTCTTCTATACTCTGACTCGTCACCATCAGTGATTTGTCCTACAACAGTGGTGTCGTCGGCGAACTTGATGATGGAGTTCGCACTATGACCGGCTACGCAGTCATGAGTATAGAGTGAGTAAAACAGGGGGCTGAACACGCAGCCTTGAGGTGCTCCCGTGCTGATTGTTCTAGAGGATGACACATTTCCACCAATACAGACAGACTGTGGTCTGTGGATGAGGAAGTCGATGATCCAATTGCTGAGGGATGCGCAGAGACCCATTCTGCGAGTTTGGTAACTAGCTTGGAGGGGATGATCGTATTAAATGCCGAGCTGTAGTCAATGAATAACAGCCTGACATATGAGTTTTTGTTGTCCAAGTGGTCCAGAGCGGAGTGGAGGGCCAGCGAGATCGCGTCCACCGTTGATCTGTTGTGGCGGTAAGCGAACTGCATTGGGTCCAGGTTCTTGTCGAGGTAGGAGTTGATTTGCGCCGTGATCAACCTCTGGAAGCACTTCATCACCACAGGCTTTAGTGCTACAGGTCGATAGTCATTGAGGCACGTCACCTTGCTCTTCTTGGGCACTGGTATTATTGATGCCCTTTTAAAGCAGGTGGGAACCTCAGACCTCAGAAGTGACAGGTTGAAAATGACCGTACAAACTCCAGCCAGTTGGTCCGCACAGGTTTTTAGAACATGACCAGGTATACCATCAGGTCCAGACGCTTTCCGAGGGTTCACCCCCCTGAAGGATCTTCTGGCGTCGGCCTCTGTGACCGTGACTGAAATACCATCACGGCGAATGGGGGCTCGGGAAGGCACATCAATGTTCTCCCTATCAAAGCGTGCGTAAAATCGAAATTGAGCTCGTCAGGTGTGATGCTTCGCCCTGATTTTCCCTTGTAGGAGGTGACGGCATTCAGGCCCTTCCACAGTTGCCGAACATCCGTCTCAACATTCGATGAAGCACTTCAGTTCAATTTTAATTCACTGTGTTAAATGATCATAGCTGGATCAATCAAAGCACTTCAATTAACGATGGCCAGGGGCGTCAAAAGGTATTGCGGAATGAAAATCCAAACCAAGCCAAAATCCCTTGGCCTGAACAATGCTGACAAAGTTTCCTTGCATTGCCCCTCTCTGGTTATCTACCTTCCTGAACCATTGCAGTCCTTGTGATGGTGAGCTCCTGGCGAGCAGTGGCCACACTTCGACAGCAGGCCTGGCTTGCCCGCCGCGGATCCGGGAACCCACCTGGAGCCGTCCGAAGCTCACCTCCCGCTCGACCCGGAAGACTGGGAACTGGTGAGGAGGACTGCGACGGTGGCGGATGCTGGGCAAAGGGCCGTTTTCAAAATGGCGGCGGACGGAGGGGAGGATCCGTGCCGCCATGATAACGGGCCTTTAAGGCCTAGACAAGCCTGCCCTCTGAAGAACTTTGAAACGCCAGAAACATGGTGACTCTTTGTGTACCGTCTCAGTGAAGTATATTACAGTACAATCATGCACAGTTGTACTGTGCTTATCTATTCAAATCAGTTCAATGATTCAATTGAATCTATAGTGTGATTTTACTGGATTGTATGCAAAACAAAGAATTTCACTGTGCATAGGTACATGTGACAATACAGTATCATCATCATCATAATCATCATCAGATGTTTCCTGATTTAGATTCAGCCACAATGAAGGATGGTAACAAACATTCAACTCAGTAAGTTTTGTGCCTTGGAAAGGAACATGAAGATGGTTGTGTTCTCATTGGCATTGTGGCAGCTGTCCAGGTATGTGCTGAGTGTTGCAGCACACCACTCAACGTCTCTCATTGTCTCTCATTGAAGCACAAAGTGCTGGTGTAAAGGGCCTGTCCCACTTTCACGACCTAATTCACAACATTTTTTACTCGTGGACATTTTTCATCATGCTAGAAAAAATGCCCCGACCTACTTGATGCCACGAGTACCTACGACTAGCATCACGGCCTGCTACGACCTACCCACGACCTCGTGATGATCATGCAGTGAGTGTGAGTCAAGGGCAAACTCGGCAGAGGTTGTGAATTAGGTCGTGAATGTGGGACAGGCCCTTAACTCAGCGGCTCAGGCACCATTGGAGGGACTGGAGGCTACGTTTCAGATTGGGGCCCTGGAAAAGAGGCAAACCCAGCTTTTGCCCTCCCTACAACAAGGACCCGACCCATTACATCGCCAGTCCATTCCCTCCACAGATGCCGCCTGACCCGCTGAGTTACTCCAGCACTTTGTGTTTCACTCAAGATTCCAGCATCTACAGTTCCTTGTGGCTTCTTCTGCCTTGCATTGCTGGAGAGTTGGATGAGAGGAGGTTTGGGAGAATGAAAGATGATGCTTCTACAAATCAGTGTGGTGTGTGGCTCCTAGTCTGAAAAAGGGTCCTGACCTGAAACGTCACCTATCCGTGTTGTCCAGGGATGCTGCCTGACCTGCTGAATTACTCCAGCAGTTTGTGTCTTTATTAGTAAAAACATTCATCTTATTCCATGAAATTGGACAAACATTTTCTCATCAGGCTCAGTTCAAATGTTGCAAAAGATGTTGCAATCACACTTTAAAAATGCATTCACAATTATATCGTGCCACCATCACTTTTAATACGTGCAATGTCAAATTGTAAGAATTTCACTCTTAAGTTACTCATCACATCTAGAGTCGGGAAGTTGGGTCATCCTTGTTGTTACCTGAATTTCCTCAACAATAGCTTTGAACTGCGGTGATCTGCCCATCCACGTTTTCAGAAGTGCCATGGCCTTCTCAAAGTTTTTCACATATTCACCGTACATCTTCAGGAACGGGGCCAATTTCTGCAAAATATCTCCTATTTGTGGCGTGGTATTCCTGCAGGATAGAAATTCGGCCATTACAAAAACGTAGTCTCGTAACGATGAGCAACGAATGAACCTACAGCAAGCACAATATAATAAAAAGGCAACTGCAGATGCTGGTCTGTACCAAAGTGCTAGAGTAACTCAGCGGTTCAGGCAGGATTTCTGAAGACAATGGACAGGTGACGTTTCGGGATGGGACCTGTCTTCAGGCTGGTTGTTGTGGGGAAAGTGGGGGGGGGGGAGGGGAACTGGAAGCGAAGAAAAAATACAGACAATTTGGGGCCGGCAACAGATGACCTCAGGCAAAAAGAAGGTTCCCTGATAGGCTGACTGCTGGCTAGAGACTGTTGGCTGCGTGAACTAGTTCATTTTGTGCCCGTCTACAGCATATTATATTGTGTTGGGTGATGGGGTATTGGTATATGAACTGGAGCTTGTTTCTCCATCAGTGAATTTTTCAAGAAATCCACTGATTAAAAAGAAAAGCGGACCGTTGGCAGAAAGCCTCATCAAGGTTATAATCTCCTTCCGTTATTCTCTCCAAAACCACAACTACATTCAACAGCAACAAAAAACAGTTTTGCAAAATTTGAGACGATTGATGGGGAAATTTCAGAAGCAAGACATTCTTTGCTGTGAGTTGTTTTAAATGGCAACACATAAGGATGTCAATCACCACTGGCCTAGGTTGGTCAGACAGTGAGAATGTGGTTTGTAAAACTCCATGGTCACTGAACCAGCTCGCAGTTTCAACGCGGACGGTCGATCCAGCTCAAGGTTTTCCAGGCGAGTGCCCTCGAGCTTGAAGATCGAAGACACTCTTCTTTACTCGCGGATTAGCTCGCCGCATTGGGACAGCCCCTTTAGAGCGCCAGAGACCCGGGTTCGATTCCGACTACGGGTGCTATCAGTACGTAGCTTGTATAAATCGTTGGTCAACAAGGACTCAGTGGGCTGAAGGGCGTGTTTCCATAAAGTATTTCTAAGCTAAACTAAACTAAATCCCACAGGTGAGTTAACGGGATGAATGAAGGGATATTTCATGGAACTTTATAAAAGGCCATTCGGCCCAACTGCTCAGTGTCAGCATATATACAGCACTGGATTCAACCCACAGCATAAACGTTCACTGTATCCCCATTGTCTTTCATTTCCTAAGATAGACACCAAAATCTGGAGTAACTCAGCGGGACAGGCAGCATCTCAGGAGAGAAGGAATAGGTCAGTCTGAAGAAGGGTCTTGACCTGAAACGTCACCCATTCCTTCTCTCCATAGATGCTACCTGTCCCGCTGAGTTACTCCAGCTTTTTATGTCTATCTTTGGTTTAAACCAGCATCTGTAGTCCCTTCCTACACATTACATTTTTAATTTCCTATTCCTTAATATCCTTTAGCCAGCTTCTGTTTAAACACTTATGCTATTCAACTTAACTATTCCACGTGAATCTATTTAACTAAAAAGAACCTCTCCCTACCCTCCCATGCCAAAACAAATATTAAAAGGCTAAGTGGATAAAGGTGTTTATTCTTTGAAGTTTAGAACTGAAAAGATTACAGTATGTCAAAGCAAATGCCACATCTGAAGAAATGCAGTTAGTGTTCACTTCTGCCACCACAGACCAGAGATGAAAAGGCAAATGTAATGTATCCGCACTTACCCAGCTTGTCATGTTGCAGAAAATATCCTGTGGCTGCTTTCTTCCGACCAAACGAGTAACCTCCCATTTCCACACTTCACACTCTACCTCATGAGGTCATAAGTAATGGGAGCATTCGGCCCATCAAGTCTACTCCGGCATTCAATCAAGGCAGATCTATCTCTCCCTCCTAACCCCATTCTCCTGCCTTCTCCCCATAACCTCATACACCTGCACTAATCAAGAATCTATCTATCTATCTCTGCCTTAAAAATATCCATTAACTTGGCCTCCACAGCCTTCTGTGGCAAAGAATGCCACAGATTCACCACATGATCACCACATCACCTGCCACAGAGTAGTTGTCCCTCACTTAACCCGTCTGTGACATTTTGTAAACTCCTGTGACCTCCACAGAGCTCAGTTTCCACTCCAGCTTTGAACCGTCATCAAATCTGGATACATTACACTTGCCTTTTAAATCTCAGTCATCAATATAAATCATAACTCATTAAGGCCCCACTGCAGAAAGAATGGAACACACACCTGAAAATGGCCTGCTTATTCATGCAGCTTTTTTTTTTTTAACCTTTCACCAATCCTTTATCATTACGAATATCTGACTCCTAAATTCCTGAGCTTTTATTTCTTCCCACATGTTTGGAAGAGCATTCCGTGTCCTTCATAATATTATGGGCTATGGAAGTAAGGCTCATCCCGGCAGGTCGCTGCGGCAGACGCCTCCTGGCAGGCCGAGGGAGCCTGGGTCGGCAGAGCCCGCGGCTGGGGAGGTCCTGGCGGCAATATGGAGAGGTCGGTGTGGTGGTCGATGATGGCGCCGACCGACAGACGAGGACGGACCACGTGGAAGTGAGGACGCCGCTGCCGGGGGAAGGAACAAAGGGGGACGTGGGGGGGATGGGAGGGGGGGACAACAAAGGGGGACCACACCAACCAGCGATCCCTGCACATTAACACTATCCTACACACACACGGGACAATTTACATTTTTTATACCAAGCCAATTAACCTACATACCTGTACGCCTTTGGAGTTTCAATCATTCAGTTTCAATCTTCCAATTTAATTTATTGTCACGTATACCGAGGTACAGTGAAAAGCTTTGGAGTGTGGGAGGAAACCGGTCTCAGAGAAAACCCCTGCGGTCACGGGGAGAAGGAACAAACTCGGTACAGACAGCACCCGTAGTCGGGATCGAACCTGGGTCTCCGGCGCTGCATTCAGCGTAAGGCAGCAACGGGACCGCTGCACCACCGCCCAAGGAAGTACAAAAAATAAAAATCATTTAAAAAACTTACCAAAGATTCATTCGTGTTTCGAGCTCAGGCAGCAGGAACTGACTGTGGAAGGCATAAATGGATGAAATGTTGGAGAAGATCTTGGTCACTACCTCTGCAGGAAAGGAGCCCTTGCTGTTGGCTTCCTCCAGCAACTTGGCACAGAATACCTGTGGAGCAAATTCACCAGTGTCAATACTTCATACTTAACAATGACATTCTCACTGTCAGCAGCAGCAGCACAACTGGGCTGTAAGCGCGGTACTCAAAAGATAATATTTGATAAAACCACATCTATTGATGTTCCTGAACACATCATCAGTGATGTAACCTGGGGTCACTGGGTGTTTCGGGTCTTTCATTATCAGACACCCTCACCCAGGCGACCCGGTCGTGGTTGATCAGACCACGACTTGTGTTCAGGTGGCATTCGCTCCTCCCCATGGACCTCCTCTCCTGATCAATTCTCAATAGATAATACAATAAATAAAAAAAGCAAATAAAAATTTCAATAAATAAAATACCCAATATAATGCCAAAAACGCAACAAGCCCCAAGTCCCTAGAATGACGCAGTCAGTTTGTAGTTCATAGTTTAGTTGCCGTTTGTGGTGTTCAATAGCCTGAAGGTTGGTAAGTAATTTAAATTAAGTACAGCATTTTCCTTAATTAATTGTTCAAAATGTAATACAGTAAATCCTCATTTAAACTGACCTCTTTATATCTGATTTTGGTTATAGGGGATCCAATCTGGAACTGCAGATGCCGGTTTAAACAGAAGATAGACACAAAAAGCTGGAGTAAATCAGTAGGACAGGCAGCATCTCTGGAGAGAAGGAATGGGTGATGTTTCGGGTCAAGGCCATTCTTCAAACTGGTTAGGGATAAGGGAAACGAGAGATATAGACGGTGATGTAGAGAGATAAAGAACAATGAATGAAAGATATGTAAAAAAGTTACGATGATAAAGGAAACAGGCCATTGTTAGCTGTTTGTTGGGTGAAAACGAGAAGCTGGTGCGACTTGGGTGGGGGGGGAGAGAGAGAGAGGAGAGAGGAGAGAGGAGAGAGGAGAGAGGAGAGAGGAGAGAGGAGAGAGGAGAGAGGAGAGAGGAGAGAGGAGAGAGGAGAGAGGAGAGAGGAGAGAGGAGAGAGGAGAGAGGAGAGAGGAGAGAGGAGAGAGAGAGAGAGAGAGAGAGAGAGAGAGAGAGAGAGAGAGAGAGAGAGAGAGAGAGAGAGAGAGAGAGAGAGAGAGAGAGAGAGAGCGCTAGCTGATGTTGGAGTGATTGATATTCATACCACTGGGCTGTAAGCTGCCCAAGCAAAATATTACATGTGGTTCCTCCAATTTGCGTTTCGCCTCACTCTGACAATGGAGGAGACCAAGGATAGAAAGGTCAGTGTGGGAATGGGAAGGAGAGTTAGAGCGAGTTTGTTGTGTCACAGAGTGGCCACTAGGGGGATGGAGCGAATGGTGCTTTAGTTTCGCTGTGAGATACAGCGTGGAAAAAGCAAGTCCTTGCCGACCAGCGATCATCTACTTCTATCCTACACACCTGGGACACTAGCAGTGTGTAGGACAGAACCGGAGCACCCGGAGGAAACCCACTCCGCCACGCGGTGGCGTTGTAAGTCAGCAGCTTCACCAACGAGCCAACAACCCACAGAAGCCAGCCAACCCACAAACCTACACTTCACCGCAAGGTGGGAGGAAACCCACACTACCACAGACGGTTCAGTCTGAAGAAGGATCTCAACCCGAAATGTCACCCATTCCTTCTCTCCAGAGATGTTGCCTGTCCTGCTCAGTTACTCCAGCATTTTGTGTCTCTCTTTGCAGTAAACCAGCATCTGCAGTTCCTTCCCACACAAAGGAGAGGTGTCCCCTTCCTTGGAGAAACAAAGCTGGAATATTGAACAAAACATAAACCACTGGAGAAATCAGCAAGTTAGAGGCAGCACCTGCGGGAGGGAATGGGTAGGTGACGTTTCAAGTCAGGACTTTCTGAATCAGTCTGAAATAGAGTCCTGTAGAGAGGAAAGACAAACTCTGACAAATCCACCACTCACCTGATCTAGTAGATGAAGCTTGTTCACAAACGCTCTCTCTGTCAGCAAAAGCTCATTAGCAATCTTAAATAGCTTTTCTTCATTTGTCTCCTACAAAGAAAAAAATATAGGTTCAAGAGTCTGTTTATTGTCACATGTACCAATTAAGGTACAGTGAAACTAGAATTACTATACAGCCCTACTAAAAACAACAAGACACACAACTACATAAAAGTTAATCAGCCATGATCACATTGAATAGTGGTGCTGGCTCGAAGGGCTGAATGGCCTACTCCTGCACCTATTGTCTATTGTTAACATAAACATCCACCGCAGTGGATTCCCCATATTCCTCACTGTGATGGAAGGCAATAAGGTCTAATCTTCTTCCTCTTTATTTCAGGTTGCATTAATGAAATCTTCCCTCATTCTCTGCTTCAAGAATTGAGCATTCTGGCCTATTTCTCTTATGCAGTGTCTTGGAAGTGGGTGGAGTAAAGACCCCAAGCTGGTTTAGATTTCCTTACAGTTTACTGTACTCCCTGTACACACATGACTGTGTGGCTAGGTTCAGCTCCAACTCGATAATCAAGTTTGCTGATGACACTGTGGTGGTGGGCCTGATCTCAGACAATGATGAGAAGGCCTACCGGGAGGAGGTGGCTGATCTGGCACTCTGGGGTCAGGACAACGGCCTCCTCTTGAATATCAATAAAACTAAGGAGCTGATCGTGGACTTTAGGAGGGAACATCATCCGAGGACGTACACACCATTGAGGATAAATGGGGATACTGTGGATAGGGTGAGCTGTTTTAAATACCTGGGCGCCACATCTCTGAGGATCTGACATGGACATCGCACGCTGCAGCACTCGTGAGTAAGGCAAGGCAGCGCCTTTACCACCTCAGGCAATTGAGGAAATTCAGAGTGTCTCCGAGGATCGTCCAGTGCTTCTACTCAGCGGCTGTGGAAAGCATCTTGTCCAGAAATATCACGATTTGGTATGGGAACTGCTCTGCCCAGGACAAGAAGGCTCGGCAGAGAGTAGTGCGTTCGGCCAAACACTCTTTGGGAACTACACTCGCCCCCCTGCAGGACCTATACACCAGAAGGTGCAACTCCAGAGCCAACAAGATCATGGGAGACCCCTTCCACCCCAGCAACGGACTGTTCCAGCTGCTACGGTCAGGCAAACGCCTCCGTTGCCATGCTGTGAGAACGGAGAGGATGAGAAGGAGTTTCTTCCCAGAGGCCGTTAGGACTGTAAACTCCTATCTCACCAGGGACTAACTTTACTGGACCATTCTACTGTTTTTGTCAAAATTGCTGTTTTTTTTCCTTTTTCCTTCCTCCCACAATATGTACTATGTAAAATAATATGTGATTGTTCCATTCTGTTTGTAGTTTGTTTGTTTTTTGCACACAGTCCGTGAGCGTTGCCACTTTTCATTTCACTCCACATCTCGTATGTGTATGTGACGAATGAACTTGAACTTGAGTTTGGACAACACACTGCTTGTGGTCTAACTACAATTCTATGCCAGATTAAGAAAGCGACACTGAGTTAGCACTAGGACAGGAAAATGTTGTTGCACGTTTGGGAGGATTGTTGAGCTCTGAAGTAGAAATACGGCTGGCTGGTAGAGTTGCTGTCTCGTACATAACGCTTACAGCGCCAGAGACCCAGGTTCGATCCCGACCACGGGTGCTGTCTGTACGGGGTTTGTACATTCTCCCCGTGGCCGCGTGGGTTTTTTCCGGGATCTTCAGTTTCCTCCCATACTCCAGCGATGTACAGGTTTGTAGGCTAATTGGCTTGGTGTAAGTGTAAACTGTCACTAATGTGTGTGGAGGATGGTAGTAACATGTGGGGATCGCTGGTCGGCGCGGACTCGGTGGGCCGAAGGGCCTGTTTCCACGCTGTATCACTAAAACTAAAAACACCAACTCTAAATACACTTGATTAGGATTCTGCTGCATACACTATCCCTAACCTCATCCTAACCCTCCCTATCCATTGTACTCTCTACATACACCCCTCTCCATGCAGCTTACGCCTCTGATGGGACAACCCTGAAGAGGTTACCCAATATTTTACACTCTCATCCATTGCAGGAGGTAGATAAGATGTGACCAAGGTCTTGGTCCACTAGGGTGGGCTGTGGATCTGGAAGCAGGGAGACATTCAGAGGTAGCGGCGTGGAATAGCTCTTCATCGGAGCAAGTGCAACAGACACAGAAGAATGGGGGGCATGGGATGGGGTCTGTACAGAGGCAGGAGGAGAGGAATTGGAGACAACAGATGTGGGAACGTGGGCATGCGATGGATGTGTGCTGCTAGACTATCCCCTGACACGGAGATAAGAGAGATCGTGCAAGGGAATGGAACTGATACAGGCATAAACTAATCTTAAAATCAATCATTCATTCACTCCGCCAACTTGAATATCTACATGCCCAATTATATCAGAAATGTGCCAGAATATTGCAAATAATTGCAATACGGCAGTACAGGGCTGTTGTGGTAGTGTTGCTGCCTTACAGCAGCAGAGACCCGGGTTCCATCCTAACTACAGGTGTTGTCTGTACGGAGTTTGTATGTTCTCCCTGTGACCCGCGTGGCTTTTCTCCCGTTTCCTCCCACACGCCAGAGACGTGTAGGTTTGTGGGTCAATTAGCTTTGGTAAAAACAGTAAATTGGCCCCAGTGTGTAGCATAGTGCTATGTGTACGGGGCGGTCGCCGGTCGGTTGACCGAAGGGCCCGTTTCCATGCTGTATCTCTAAAGTAAAGTCAAGTGATGCAGGAAGTGGCACCAATGTAATCCACAATGCACAGGAGAGAGGTTGAGAGAGCGGGTCTGATTAGAACGGAAACAACCACTGGTCCATGTATCTCAGGGGCGGCTAATTGGCAAATATGTACAAAAAAAGGAACATGGCAGTTCTTACTTGCAAAGCAGAACTGGCCTGTAAACATGGTACTCCTGGATGCACACAATACTCATAGATAACTGTTTGTCCTTACTGGTAGTTTATTTGTGAACATTGAACAACGTTGCTCCCGATAGCTCCGATCCATGTTAGAGAGGGAAGAAATATCATTTGTGCCCAACTAGTGCTGAGAAAAAAATTACATGCACTGAGGTGAACTGCACATGGACCTGCCCAAATCAATTTCTCACTTGTGCACTTTAATATTAGACATAGAGGGTGGAGTGGGCCATTCAGTCCACTGTTGGTGCTACCCCAGTCAAAAAGACAACAGCTGATGTCTTTATGGGCTAACTTTTGTTGGCGTCCTTTATGGGTGACTGTTTGCATACTTTGGGTCTGCAAGCAAGGAATTTCACTGTGACTTGAAAATATTCAATTCAATTCTTAATCCAGTGGCACTTCTCTGAATTGACAGCAGAGTCATTGATTCCCTTCACTTCTCTTGGAAATGTGTGCTGGCATGATCGACCCTGCGTTAAACTGCATTTACTAGTGATTGATACTTTAAAAATTGTACGCTTTTCAATCCTCTTTCAAGACATAATTGCCGCTGCAGTGTACCTTCCTTTGACCTCGTTTCACCACAATCCGTTAGCCTGCTCGCCTCAGAATGTACGCAGCAAATATCTCCACTTAAAATTCTATGCAGCGTAATGCAGATGTACTCTGGACCCCGAAACGTCACCCATTCCTTCTCTCCAGAGATGCTGACAGTCCCGCTGGGTTACTCCAGCATTTTGTGTCTATCTTCGGTGTAAACCATCGTCTTCAGTTCCTTCCTGCACCAACTTAACTCTTGTACACGTTGGAAGTAACTGCAGCTGATGCTGGTTTACACGGAAGATAGATACAAAATGCTGGAGCAACTCAACGGGTCTGGCAGTTTCACTGGAGAGAAGGAATGGGTGAGACCCTTCTTCAGTTTGTGGCGGATTCCTTACCTTCTTCTCTGCGGTTAGTTCGTTTTCACTGGTCTGTATTTCTCCATTGCGAATTTTCTTTGCTTCCAGAGCGGTCTGCGTCTGCACTTCCGTTGCCTCTCCTTGTTTCTCCGGCGGCCTCGAGACGGCATTGAGGCCGGCCACCGTTCCCCGTCCTGCGGTAGACGGCGCCTGGCTCACGGCGGCCTCTTGCTCCCCGTCTGGTGGTCTGTTGTCCATCAGAGGCTCAGCCGTACGAGCACTGGCCTTGGTGCTGCTCTCTGGCAGCGAGGTTACCAGCCCGTTGGCCGGCTGCAGCCCAGTGTCGGAGGCAGGTTCCGTGGCACAGTTTACCTTCACAGAGTCCGTTCTCTGCCGCTGAAGAATAGGATGGTCTGACAGCAGTTTGGGCTGATGAGAATTAATCAAAGATCTTGCAGGGTTTCGGGGAGAAGGTGACCCACTTTGAACATCCTTCTTCAAATCATTAGGGCTCCCTGGACTAGCAAAATATAAAGTTACAGTTAATTCCTACTCTTCGGTTAAACAACACTGCATTTCTTCTCGTTGCGGCTGCATTAGAAAGGGAGTTAAAAAATACATAAGCCGTTTGGTTTTGCTGCTTTCAAGCTGTATGAAACGCTGCAGAAATACATTCCCGAGAGGATAAGTGCTCCATTTCGACAGAACAGAAATAAACCTACTTAAACAAGCACACCATATAGCAGAAACTGTGAATAGAGGTCAGTCTGTTATACGGTGATAAGAGCGTGTCTCTGCCATGTATACTGTAAATAACTTGCATATTTACCACTAAACAGTTCAGTGCGTTAAAGAAAAAGAAGCAACCCCTCAGCTACAAAAATATATTTTCTTCCTTCCCCCTTCTCAAAACTGTGAAGAGATGCAACGAAGCATCCTCACCGATGAGGCATTTGAAGGGATGCAGACCGGGCCACTGCTTGGGCCTGTCCCACTTGGGCGTTAATTGCGCATCATTTTCACGACATCATTTACGCGTCACAACGCACGGCGCACGTGTTGCGCGCATGGTGCGTGATGACGTAGGCAGTGACGCGCAAATGACACCCAGGTGGGACAGGCCCTTTAGGGTTTCTGGGTTGTACACACCTCTGTGCATCCTTGTTTCCAAGATCCTTTGCCCTCTACCAAGGGAATATGAGGGGCAGATATTGCCAGTCTGAAGAAGGGTCTCGGCTCGAAACGTCACCCATTCCTCTCTAGAGATGCTGCCTGTCCCGCTGAGTTACTCTAACATTTTGTGTCTACCAGCAGATATTGCAAAGCAGGTCCCTTCTCCAAAATCATTATGCAGTGATCCACTATCCACCCTACACCTACATGGAAGATAGACACAAAATGCTGGAGTAACTAGGCGGGACAGGCAGCATCACTGGAGAGAAGGAATGGGTGATTTTTGGAGTCTGAAGAAAGGTCTCTACATGAAATGTCACCCATTCCTTCTTTCCAGAGATGCTGCTGGGAGAGCTGCTACCTCCCAGCAACAAGGACCCGGGTTCATTCCTGACCACAGGTGCTGTCTCTGTATGGAGTTCTCCCTGTGACCGCATAGGTTTCCTCTGGGTTAACCATATAACCATATAACAATTACAGCACGGAAACAGGCCCTCTCGGCCCTTCCAGTCCGTGCCGACCATTTGTTTTCCCCTAGTCCCATCTACCTGCACTCAGACCATACCCCTCCATTCCCTTCACGTCCATATACCTATCCACTTTACTCTTAAATGTTAAAATCGATCCTGCCTCTACCACTTCTGCTGGAAGCTCATTCCACACAGCCACCACCCTCTGAGTAAAGAAGTTCCCCCTCACGTTACCCCGAAACTTCTGTCCCTTAATTCTCATGTCATGCCCTCTTGTTTGAATCTTCCCTACCCTCAATGGGAAAAACGTATCCACGTTAACTCTGTCTATCCCTTTCATCATTTTAAAGACCTCAATCAAGTTCCCCCCTTAACCTTCTGCGCTCCAAAGAATAAAGACCTAACTTGTTCAACCTTTCTCTGTAACATAGTTGCTGGAACCCTGGCAACATTCTAGTAAATCTCCTCTGTACTCTCTCTATTTTGTTGACATCCTTCCTATAACTAGGCGACCAAAATTGTACACCATACTCCAGAATTGGTCTTACCAATGCCTTGTACAATTTTAACATTACTTCCCTACTCCTATATTCAATGCTCTGATTTATAAAGGCCAGCACACCAAAGGCTTTCTTTACAACCCTATCTACATGCGATTCCACCTTCAGGGAACTATGCACAGTTATTCCTAGATCCCTCTGTTCCACAGCATTCCTCAATTCCCTACCATTTACCATGTACGTCCTATTTTGATTTGTCCTGCCAAGATGTAGCACTTCACACTTAACAGCATTAAACTCCATCTGCCATCTTTCAGCCCACTTTTCCAAATGGCCCAAATCTCTCTGTAGACTTTGAAAATCTACTTCATTATCCACAACACCACCTATCTTAGTATCATCTGCATACTTACTTATCCAATTTTCCACCCCATCATCCAGATCATTGATGTACATGACAAACAATCTCCGTTCTCCGGTTTCCTCCCACACTCTAAAGATGAGCGGGTTTGTAAGTTATTTGGCCTGCGTAATGTGACCCCATCAGTCTGAAGAGAGGTTCCGACCCAAAATGTCACCTATCCAGGTGCACCAGAGATGATGCCTGACCCGCTGAGTTACTCCAGCACTTTGCGTCATTTTGCGTAAACAAGCTTCTGCAGTTTAGTTCAGTTTAGGGATACAGCACACGAAACAGTCCCTTCAGCCCACTGAGTCCGAACTGCCCAGCGATCTCCGCCCATCCTACAATTTTCACATTTACACCAAGCCAATTAACCTACAAACCTGTACGTCTTTGGAGTGTGGGAGGAAACCAAGTTCTCGGAGACCAAGGTCACAGGGGGGAACATACAAACTCCACACACACAGTGCCCACAGCCAGGATCAAACCTGGCTCTCTGGTGCTATGAGCGTTGTATGGAAGCAATTCTACCGCTGTGCCTTGTTTCTGCCTTGATGCCAATGTCCTTTTAAATGTCTATGCGCTGGATTTAAATAAACTTCAAGGGATTCTTAATATAAAGCAAAATAAATTGCAACACAACTGTTCAGGTGGCCATGATCTCCTCCCGACCTTCAACACGACAAAACGAGAGACACGGTAGAAATTAATATTACAACAGAAAGAATGCACTTCATTTCAAAACCATCTACTTCCTTCCACTTTAATTCTCCAGCCCACACTAATTCGCAACCTGAGACCTCCTACGATGTTATAAGGAACAAAAGACAAAGTGTTGGAGTAACTCAGCGGGTTAGAGGACATGGATAGGTGATGTTTTGGGTCGGTACCCCTTAGGGTTGCCAATGTTCTCACTCCCAAATAAGGGCCAAAAGGTCAAAATAAGGGACAAATTCCCGATGGCAATTCGTTGACCGACTGGGCCGTGGCTGGGTGAACGATGAGTTGGCCCGGGTGCTGGACGGCACACAAAGCCCCGCCGGCGGGGGCCAGCTGAGGAGCTTTGGCCCGGGCGCAACGTCGCGCGCAAAGTCCAGCGCCCCGTCCAACTCATGAACCGATGATCGGGCAGGAGAAGGAGGGGTGGTGGTGCCGGCGGTAAGCGAAGGTTGGACAGCTGGCCGGGCTGCCGACCGACGGGGCCACGGGCGAGGCGCTGCTGCTGCTGCACTCCATGGGCTGCGCTACGTCGGGACGGGTGAGGCGGGGCCAGACGCGGCGCTCCGACCCAACAGTCCCCGCAACCCGAGTAGTAGCAGTAAAATACGGGGACAAGGCCTGTGTCGTACGGGTCAAACCAATTTAGCCCAAAATACCGTATGTCCCTGGCTAATACGGGACAGTTGGCGACCCTAGTACCCCCTCTGCAAACTGATTGTAGTAGGGGGAGAGAGCATGAAAAGGAGATGGGGGCAGGGCAAAGCAATTCACTCACCCAGTTACACAGTCATCACCCTCAATATAAAAACACTTTCCCATCACATCTCCCTTTAAACTTTGGCCCTCTCATCCTGAAGCTAAGCCTCTCTCATCTTAAAACTACGAATAAAGACAGAAAATGCTGAAAACACTCAGCAGGCCAGGCAGCATCTGTCAACAGAGAACAATTAATGTTTCAGATACTGGACCTTCGTCAGAACTGGCTGTAAAATAGACAGAGACATAATTATGTTCCTTTTACACCGTGAATGAATTCAAGTTTGCTCAGTGTTTGGTTAATTAAAATGCAAACCCCCAACTTCAATTTGATTGGCCCACAAAGGAATGTCTATCAAAAGATAAAATAATTCAGAATTGCTGAAATTACAGAAATATGGAACGAGCTGCCAGAGGAGATAGTTGACGCAAGTACTATCACAATGTTTAAAAAACAGCTGGACAGGTACATGGATAAGGCAGGTTTAGAAACATAGAAACATAGAAATTAGGTGCAGGAGTAGGCCATTCAGCCCTTCGAGCCTGCACCGCCATTCAATATGATCATGGCTGATCATCCAACTCAGTATCCCGTACCTGCCTTCTCTCCATACCCTCTGATCCCCTTAGCCACAAGGGCCACATCCAACTCACTCTTAAATATAGCCAATGAACTGGCCTCAACTACCCTCTGTGGCAGAGAGTTCCAGAGACTCACCACTCTCTGTGAAAAAAGTCTTTCTCATCTCGGTCTTAAAGGATTTCCCCCTTATCCTTAAGCTGTGACCCCTTGTCCTGACTTCCCCAACATCGGGAACAATCTTCCTGCATCTAGCTGTCCAACCCCTTAAGAATTTTTGTAAGTTTCTATAAGATCCCCTCTCAATCTCCTAAATTCCAGAGAGTATAAACCGAGTCTATCCAGGTCTTTCTTCATAAGACAGTCCTGACATCCAGAATCAGTTGGTGAACTTCTCTGCACTCCCTCTATGGCAATAATGTCCTTCCTCAGATTTGGAGACCAAAACTGTACGCAATACTCCAGGTGTGGTCTCACCAAGAACAACTGAAGTAGAACCTCCCTGCTCCTGTACTCAAATCCTTTTGCTATGAAAGCTAACATACAACTTGCTGCACCTGCATACCTACTTTCAATGACTGGTGTACATGACACCCAGGTCTCGCTGCACTAATCGGCCACCAATATGCCACCAAAGTGGACTGCATCTGCCAAACATTTGCCCACTCACCCAGCCTATCCAAGTCACCTTTGCAGTCTCCTAGCATCCTCCTCACAGCGAACACTGCCCCCCAGCTTAGTGTCATCCGCAAACTTGGAGATAATATTGCCTTCAAATCCAGATCATTAATATATATTGTAAAAGCTGGGTCCCAGCACTGAGCCCTGCGGTACCCCACTAGTTACTGCCTGCCATTGTGAAAAGGACCTTTACTCCTACTCTTTGCTTCCTGTTTGCAGCCAGTTCTCTATCCACATCAATACTGAACCCCTAATACCGTATGCTTTAAGTTTGTATACTAATCTCTTATGTGGGAACCTTGTCGAAAGCCTTCTGGAAGTCCAGATATACCACATCCACTGGTTCTCCCTTATCCACGCTACTAGTTACACTCCTCGAAAAATTCCACAAGATTCGTCAGACATGATTTACCTTTCGTAAATCCATGCTGACTTTGTCCAATGATTTCACCACTTTCCAAATGTGCTGCTATCCCATCTTTAATAACTGACTCTAGCAGTTTCCCCACTACCGATGTTAGACTAACTGGTCTGTAATTCCCCGTTTTCTCTCTCCCTCCCTTCTTAAAAAGAGGGGTTACATTTGCTACCCGCCAATCCTCAGGAACTACTCCAGAATCTAAAGAGTTTCGAGGGATTATCGGCCAAACGCAGGCAGATGGGACGTGCAGATTGGGCATGTTGGCTTGCATGGACAAGTTGGGCCGAAGGGCCTGTTTCCATGCTGTATCTCTCTATGACTCTACTGATTCATCATTTCATACTTCCATTTTGGAATGGGAGTTGAGCTTGGGCCAGGGCTAGAGCAGAAAGGACCACGGAGTAAAGACGAGTAATATACGCACAAACTCACGTACAAACGCGCACTGATGTGCATCCTTACCTGCTTCCTTGAAACCGGTTGATCAGATCAGACACTTTGCCAACTTTTTCCTTGCACGGACTGGGTGGTGTGAAGGAGTCCATCCTTGCCTTTCCACCGTGCAATGACTTGATCTCTGGACCTTGGCTTGCTTGCTGCGCTGCCGGACTTTGAAGATGCAAAGGCTTTCGAGGCACTGTGTGAAAGCAGGCAAAATTATATTACTTCATGATCCACAAGTTGCTTCGACGGCAGCCCAGGGCTAAACAACAAGGATTCATTCATTTTTCCACTCAAAATCTCGCAGCAGAGAACATGCCTATTTGCCACCTTGCTCAGATTCACTTCTATGTTGATTTCATTAAAGTTGGAAGCGTTTCTGCTCTCACCAGGATTTTAAACCAGGAAGCAGAACAATTAATAACACAACTAAACACGGATCCACGGAGTGAGTTTCTGCTGAGCTCCAATGATGTCATGCGACCAGTACGATGCAATTAAACTGCAGAAGCAAAACCAGAAAGTAATCTTGTTTCCACTCAGCATTGTATCTCATTTCTAAAGATACCAGAGGAACCAGATACAATAGGAAAGAGTTTCCCCTTCTAGATTTCACTTCCCCCATGGGACTACACCTTTAACGCTACCTGTCTGCCTAACGACAACTTTTATTCCAGATCCACCTGCATTTATTTCAAATCTGCAACCTCAGTCTTTCTGATGAGCAACTCAGGGTTTGACATCATCTCTCAGCATGCCGGCTTCAGCATCAGCACCCAAGCCCGTTTCTCCAACCAGCTTGCTTCCCCATTTCTGCTCCAGCTTGCTTTCCAGTTGACTCTCTGCTCGGTTTCAGTTGTCAACCTGTCGGGCCAAAGTCTCACAGTACTCGTTCCTGTAAGTCACGATGTACTAAGCCATATGCCGTTTTTGAAAAGAATGGCAGAAGCACCTAATCTGGACCGAAATGTGAAGGTTGCTTCATGTTTCATGTTAGAGCTGTCTTTTATCAGGATTCAACAAGCGTTGGAACATACATACACACACACTGCAGTCATGCACATAGTCTCACACACACTTAGATGATGCGTACATACACACAATACAGGCAGCCTTGCGCACAGGCAAACTCACACAATGCATGCATATACACCACCCATGTACCCATGCACACCTGCACAATGCATGCAAACACATGCAGCCATGCACATACACCCATACTCACAAGCACAGAACACATGCAGCCATGTGCATATACTCACACACACATATGATGCACGCACAAACAAATATACACACATATACCCCCCCCCCCCCCCCCACACACACACACACACACACACACACACACACACACACACACACACACACACACACACACACACACACACAGACAGAGTGGAAAAGTTGAAATGACTCATAAAACATCAAAATTGCTCAGCTGCATCAGTTTTCAAAGCTAGTGACACCAGGTTTTTACAAAGAGGTGTGAATCAAGGCAATTCTCTGCCTCAGAGGACGGTGGAGGCCGGTTCTCTGGATGCTTTCAAGAGAGAGCTAGATAGAACTCTTAAAGATAGCGGAGTCAGGGGATATGGGGAGAAGGCAGGAGCGGGGTACTGATTGGGGATGATCAGCCATGATCACATTGAATGGCAGTGCTGGCTCGAATGGCCGAATGGCCTACTCCTGCACCTATTGTCTATTGTCCATAGACCATCCACCTGCAACTGCACCTCCAGAGGAGGCCTCGCGATTTAAAAAAAGGCAAAAAGGCTGTAATTTACAGTCTCTGTGTGAAAAATGATAGGAGAGTAGAGCACAAGACTCATGAAAGTGAGCGAGGGAGCACAGTATTTGTGAACGGTGGGTGTGAGCAATCTCTTGGCCTTGGCATCATCTCTGACCTTATCTGACACTGCTCCCAGCTCCACCAAATATTTCCCAGCACCTATGGACCTATGGTGGCTAAGAGAGATCTGGAGTTTGTCCATATCAATGAGGGTTGACTGAATGACCATTGCTCTCCAGTAGGAAGCCAGCGAGTGAGGCATCAGCTATCCCAGCCAGCACCTTTGACCACCATATCCCTCTCCTGGGTAACACAAAATGCTGGAGTAACTCAGCGGGTGAATTACTCCAGCATTTTGTGTCTACCAACGATTTAAACCAGCATCTGCAGTTTCTTCTTATGCACTTCCCTCTCCTGGTTGGAATGGTGCGAGGGAAGGGGGAGCGACCTGGATGTGCAGGGGATTTGATGGGAGCAGGAGAAGGGCGAGGGGTCTGACAACTGACTGTAATCACATCTCCAGTAAAGCAAAGATAGGCACAAAGTGCTCGAGTAATAACTCAGCGGGTCAGGCAGAATCGCCGGAGAAAAAGGATGGGTGACGTTTCGGGTTGGATCCCTTCATCGGATTGCATGAGCCGCTTATTCACTCCGGCACTTTGTGTCTATCTTTGGTATAAACCAGTATCTGCAGTTCTTTGTTTCTACATCCCCAGCGACTCATTGTGCGGGCATCTGAGTGCGAGGCAGTGCTTGTTAAGACTGGAAGGAGGTGATGACCATGGTGTACCACAGGGCAAGTGGCAGTCGTTCAGCACATGGTGTGAATGCAATTGGCACCATCATGTTATTTGCTTCAGGGTTATTCCAGGCTGCTCCTCATTAAGGTTCACTTTCTGGGGAAAAGATTTAATCGGAATCTGAGGGGTAACTTTTTCACACAAAGGGTGGTGGGTGTCTGGAACAAGCTGCCAGAGGAGGTAGTTGAGGCTGGGACTATCCCATAGCAGTTAGACAGGTACATGGATAGGGCAGGTTTGGAGGGATATGGACCAAATGCTGGCAGGTGGGACTAGAGTAGCTGGGACATGTTGGCCAGTATGGGCAAGTTGGGCCGAAGGACCTGCTTCCATGCTGTATCACACTATGACTTGAAGTAGTTCATGTCTGCTGCAAGGAGAGAAGAGTACCCCTCTTGAGTTCACACACCCCCCAGCCAACAATGGGCCCAGCAGTGCATCACCCTGCCCGAGGACATTCGCGGATGGCCCGGATTTAACCTTCTCTCCAGAGATGCTGCCTGACCCACAGAGTTACTCCAGCACTTTGTGTTTATCTTTGGGATAAACCAGCATCTGCAGTTCTTAGTAAAAGTTTCTCCCGTAAAGTTTGATTAAAGATGGTCTCATAATGTCTCATAGTAGCTCAGGACCGCTCTTCACTTGATGACAAAACTGTCCCTGAATCTGGAGGTGTGAGTTTTCACACTTCTAGACATCTTACCTGACGGGAGAGGGGAGAAGAGGGAGTGACTGGGGAGCGACTCGTCCTTGATTATGCTGCTGGCCTTGTCGAGATTGCGTGAGGTATAAATAGAGTCAATGGAATGGAGGTTCGTTTGTGTGAAAATATGATTTCAATAATTGTAGAATATCTGGAATCAACAAGGTTGTAGCTCATGGATATCCATGAAGGAAATAAACAGTAGGGTCAATTGCTGTCTGGATGATAAAAAAAACACGATATTGAGGCAAGCCATGAATTCTGCATGGTCTTGCATCAGTCAAATAAACTTGGGTTAATTGCTTTTTTCATTCCGGCGCACATTTTGCAGAGCCGATCAATTCCATGCCCAATAAATGTAATCGTGAAGAAAAAGGCAAATAAAAAAAATCATATTCTTCCAACTTGCAGTTTGTTATTTTCAATTTCAGATATAGTCACAGGGGGGAACTGAAAGAGGATGGACCTCAAAACCAAACTGCTTGAGGATGCATTTTTTTCCCCCTATCAAGTCCCTACATTATCGAATGGTCTCCATGACAGTCTGCAGACTGCCAGAAAAGTGAAAAGTTAAATGTCAATGTTTTAAAGGCAGCATTAAATTTTAATTATTTTCCTGGGGGAACTAACTGGCAATAATATTAGCTTTACTTCTCCAAGGAAAGATAGATTTCAACAATCTGAAATTTCATAAATCTTGGATAATTGTAAGATTTCACACAAAGACTGAAATTATGACGTTTATACATCCAAAAACATTTTAAATGATTTGATTTCCCAATTTTTCTCCTGCATACTTTTTCACCCATAATTCAAATAAGGATGTAATGTTACCTACCTGTGTGTGTGTACATGTAGGTGTGTGTGTACACAGATTATTAAAAGTGGCAGTGCGAGCTCAGAAAGCCATTAATATTACACACACAATGCTGGGCAGAGGCGCAGAGTTTAAAGGGGGGAGTTCTGCTGAGCGTTCATGAAACACTGGTTCAGTCTCAACTGGAGATTTTTGTTCACACGAGGTTGCCACATCACAGGAAGGATGTGAAGGCACCATCGGGAGGCTCCATCGAACTTTAACACTGCAGCACAAGAACAAACCACTTGGCCTGCTATGTCATAAGATCATGTGATAGTTAAATTAGGCCATTCGGCCCATCCAGTCTACTCCGCCATTGAATCATGGCTGACTTATCTCTCCCTCCAAACCCATTTCTCCAGTCTTTTCCCCATAACCTCTGACACCCGCACTAATCAAGAATCTATCTATCTCTTGCTTAAAAATACCCACTAACTTGGCCACCATAGCCTTCTGTGGCAAAGAATTCCACAGATTCACCACCCTCTGACTAAATAAATTCCTCCTCATCTCCTTCCCAAAAGAACGTCCTTTAATTCTCAGGCTATGACCTCTAGTCCTGGACTCTCCCACTGGTGGAAACATCCTCTCCACATCCACTCTATCCGAGCCTACGTCTATGTGAACATGATGCAAAGTTAAACTAATCTCACCCGTCTGTGATCCACACGTCTCAATTCCTTGCATATCCATTGGCATATGAGGAAAAAAAAGAGTGGCTCCTGGAATGAGGAACTGTATAGTTACAGGGGTAGGCTAGAGAGGCAGGCACTGTGTGCTTTGTAGGGAAGGCTGAGGGTAAATCTGATGGTAGTGTATTAAATGAAGAAGAGAGTGAACAGAGGGGACAATGGGAGGTTGTTTCTGGTGGTGGAAGTGAAGAGGATTAAGGATTGCAGGTATTGAACGGCCTGTTTCACTGCTGTAGTTCCAAACAATAAAGTGGAAGAAAATTAACAGCGTCCCGAGTCAAACTTCCTTTTTCTTTTTCACACAGCACATGGTTAGAATCCAAATTGCAGAGAGTACAGGTGAAGTGGAAGCAGGTCCCAATGGGTTCAACAGGAGGAGGGACTGGGTGAATCTGTGGCAGGGAGAATGTTGAGGGCAACTGAGGAGGGTGCGGCGGGGCAGGCAGATGAGTCGCTCCAGGAGAGAGCTAGCATGGCCATGAGTGGGCAGAATGACCTCCTTCACTGCTGTGACCATTCTATGACTCTGATTTTTCAACAATTATAATACCGTTCAACCAATTTAAATATTAATTCAAAAGATAATTTTCGGACAAATCCTAAATTTGGTGCGGCATGGTGGCGTAGCGATAGAGTTGCTGCCTTACAGCACCAGAGAAGCAGGTTCGATCCTGACAACGGGTGCTGTCTGAACGGAGTTTGTACGTTCTCCCCGTGACCACATAGATTTTCTCCGGGAGCTCCAGTTTCCTCCCACACGCCAAAGACGTACAGATTTGTAGGCTAACTGGCTTCAGTAGAAATTTTAAATTGTCCCTAGTGTGGAGGACAGTGTTAATGTGCGGGAATCGCTGGTCGGGGCAGATTCGCTGGGCCAAAGGACCTGTTTCCGTGCTGTATCTCTAAACTAAACCCCAAGGGTTGAAAGATACCACATAGAAACATAGAAAATAGGTGCAGGAGGAGGCCATTCGGCCCTTCGAGTCAGCACCGCCATTCAATATGATCATGGCTGATCGTCCGCTATCAATAACCCGTGCCTGCCTTCTCCCCATATCCCTTGACTCCACTAGCCCCTGGAGCTCTATCCAACTCTCTGTTAAATTGTTAGATATGGAATCGGACCCTTCGGCCCACCGAGTCCATGCCGACCATTGATTACACGTTCACACTAGTCTACATCACTATTCTTTCTCATCCACTCCCTGCACATTAGTCTACAGTAATTTACAGAGACCAAATAATCTACAAACCTACACGTCTTCAGTATACGGGAAGAAACTGGAGCACCCGGAGAAAACCTACGTGATCGCAGGGAGAAAGTGCAACCCAAACAGCATCTGAGGTCAGGAGTGAAGCCAGTCTCTGGCACTGTGAGCTAGCGCATCTATCAGCCATGAAGCTAAATTGTGAATTTTTTTATAGTATAGCAGTTTTCCTCAATCAATTAAAAACTCAAAAGGCAGTGCGCAGGAGGGAACTGCAGATGCTGGTTTAAACCGAAGATAGACACAAAAAGCTGGAGTAACTCAGCGGGACCCTTCTTCACACTAGTCAGGGGAAAGGGAAACGAGAGATATAGACGAAGATTTTGAAAGATAAAGAAGAATGAATGAAAGATATGCAAAAAAGTAACAATGATAAAGGAAACAGGCCATTGTTAGCTGTTTGTTGGGTGAAAACGAGAAGCTGGTGCGACTTGGGTGGGGGAGGGATAGTGAGAGAGCGAATGCCGGGGTTACTTGAAGTTAGAGAAATCAATATTCATACCACTGGGCTGTAAGCTGCCCAAGCGAAATGAGATACTGTTCCTCCAATTTGCATTTGGTTTCACTCTTACAATGGAGGAGACCTAGGACGGAAAGGTCAGTGTGGGAATGGGAAGGAGAATTAAATATGTTAAAGAAGGAACTGCAGATGCTGGAGAATCGAGGGTACACAAAAAGCTGGAGAAACACAGCGGGTGCAGCAGCATCTAAGGAGCGAAGGAGATAGGCGACGTTTCGGGTTGAGACCCTTCTTCAGGTCTGAAGAAGGGTCTCGACCCGAAACGTCGCCTATCTCCTTCGCTCCTTAGATGCCGCTGCACCCGCTGAGTTTCTCCAGCTTTTTGTGGGAATGGGAAGGAGAATTAAATAGTTCTGCAACCGGGAGATCAGTTAGGTCCAGGCAGACTGAGTGAAGGTGTTCAGCTAAACGGTCGCCCACTCTACGTTTGGTCTCGCCAATGTATAAGAGTCCACATCTTGACTGACGGATACAGTAGATGAGGTTGGAGGATGTGCAAGTGAACCTCTGACTAATAGGCCTGTCCTACTTTGGCTATTTGTAGGCGACTGTCATAGTCGTAGCAGGTCACTGATCAACCGGCAGCTGGACCCCCCTACGACGTAAAATTTGAAATAGAATCATACTTTAACAAAAACAAAAGAAGTGAGCACCGGCGACAACCTACGTCATCCTGGCGACAACCTACATCATCCTGGCGACAACCTACATCATCCTGGCGACAACCTACGACAGCAGCTACGTCCGGAGAAGTCAAGCTACGCTCATTGCCGTCAAGCCAACTGTCTCCGAAATGTTTTGAACATTTCAAAATCCAGAGGTGACCAGAAAAACGCTTTGTCTCTTTGGGCGACTGAGGAGACTACTCACGACCACACAACCCGGCGACCAAAAAAATCGCCTAAGTGGGACAAGGGCATGACCTGAAAGGACTGTCGGGGGTCCCTGGACAGAGTTGAGTGAGGGGGGATAGTGTAATTACCAAGCCACCATCACACTGGCAGTCCTGACATTTGTTTCAATAACTGATTTCATTAATTTCTCATTCCATTCCCAGGCACTTATGCTTTTGATCTCTTTACTTCCTTGGATTTTCATCTCCTCTGTGCTGTGTTCACAAATCTATTGGAATGTCTCCAAAGGTCGGATATATTATATTATTTATTTTGCTTCACGAGGAAAAGAAGACAGATAACAATCACTACTGTTTCTGCAACACAAGCACTAACAAACAACGATATACAATTGGATATTGCATGAGTTTATGTCTGGCTTGGATATTAAAAATGCATGAGGTTGTCTAAACTACAGATTACTGGAAGGAATGGGCGGTGCGTCACGGTGGCGCAGCCGTACAGCGCCAGAGACCCGGGTTCGATCCCGGCTGTCTGTATGAACTTTGTAGGTTCTCCCCGTGACCGCGTGGGTTTTCTCCGAGATCTTGGGTTTCTTCCCACACTCCAGTGACATAGAAGTGTGTCGGTTAATTGGCTTGGTATGAATGTAAATTGCCCCTAGTGTGTATAGAACAGTGTTAGTGGTCGGTGTGGACTCGGTGGGTCGAACGTTTATCTCTAAGCTAAACTAAACTCAGCAGGGCAGGAGGAAAGCATCTAAGGAAGGAAATGAACAGACACCATTTTGGGTCTTCAGACTGAGAATTCTGTGAAAGATTTCTAGCCCAAAATATTGTCTGTCCATTTCCTTCCACAGATGCTGACTGACCCGCTAATTTACTCCAGCAATCTGCACATCGCTCAGGACTCCAGCATCTGCAGTCTCTTGTGTCTTAATGACTATTTCTCCGCGCCAATTTAATTGAAATTCTTGTTATTGACGATTACAGATTTAATCACATAATCTAATTTGACAATCGGACTAATTAATAATAGCAGTTTTTAGAAATGTCTTCTTGGGTAATGTCTGAATCCTGTTTTATTGTTTAGAAAAAAAGATCACATTACACTATTTAACGAAGAGCAAGATTATTTTCCTATTGTCCTGGCCAACATTCATCCAATAAATCCACACACCAGAATGAATTCAATGCTGAAGAAGAGTCTCGACCCGAAACGTTACCTATCCATATTCTCCAGGGGTGCTGCTTGATCCACTGAGTTACTCCAGCACTTTGCCACAATAAATTAATTCTTTATTTATCTTATCTAGTCTTTTTGGTATCAATTTGCCTTGCATACTGACCATGACTGCGTGGCAACAGCCATGAACGGCTTTGGATGGACGCCATGTTTGTCCTTCTTACTGCTGCATTTGGCTTCGGCCTCTTTCCCAGGCTAAACTAAGAGTGTAGTTTTGGTCTGTGTTTCCCGCTGGTGACCTGTGTTCCTCTGTAGTTTATGCTGCAACATGTCCAACACTGTCTGCATCAATATATCACCTGTGCAACAGCTGCACAGGAGGTCAGATCTGGTTTGCACTCTCGTTCCCGTTTCCGCAGAAGTCCTTTAATAATGTCCACTTTCTGCATGGATACAGTCTAACCAGCTGCTTCTGGGAGGAATCAGAGCTTTCTCAGTACTCTAGGACTGCAGTCAGACTGTGTACAGGCTGAGGCTCCTCAATGTGTAGGGAGGAACTGCAGATGTTGGTTTACACCGAAAATATTCTGAAGAGGCGGCTCGACCCGAAACGTTGCCTATTCCTTCTATCCAGAGATGCTGCCTGACCCGCTGTGTTACTCCAGCATTTTGTGTCCATCTGAATCTCCTCAATGCAGCAACAGATGCACATGGGCACTCTATCCTTTCTCTAAAAGGACCGCATACCTGAACAGGATTTAACATGAAGCAGCATATTTCTCCCAGCTGTTATCAGGCAACTGCACTCTCACCTCTCACCAGCTAGATTGCAGTCCTGGAGACCTTTGAACTATCTTTAATCAGACTTTATCAGACTTCATTGTTATATCTTTGCATAGTTTGGTTTAGCTTTGTTTACTAAAGTCACGTGTACCAAGGTACCGTGAAAAGCTTTCCCTTGTGTGCTATCCAGACAGCAAATAGATTATACACGATTACAATCAGTTATAACGTTTAGTGCAAGATGAAGTCCAGTAAAGTCCGATTAGAGATACTTCAAAGGTCTACAACAAGGTGGATGGGAGGTCAAGACCGCTCTCTAGCTGGTGAGGGGACGGTTCAGTGCCTGATAACAGCTGGGAAGAAACTGTCCCAGAATCTGGAGAAATGGAGAAATCAAACTTCTGGATGATGGAAGAGGTAGTGACGGGGATGAGACTGACGGTAAGGCTCAGCATCCCATGTGTCCCGGACCACTGTAAATAGAATAAAGATGTTTGCCCTATTGCGAGGGTCGGTGTGGTCACTACCAAACCCTACATCACACCCCCCCCCTCCCCCCGACGCTCTGTAAACAGGACAATAATAAACTAAACTAAATATAGAAACAAGGAACTGCAGATGCTGGTTTATGCTCTGTGTTCCCTAGAGAGGGTTCCATGTTCCATCTTCTCCAGAGAAGCTGCCTGACCCGCTGAGTTACTCCGCCAGTGTCTTTCTTTCGTATTTCTAATGACTGTAGCTTCTCTCCATATGCTGAAATTTCCTCCGTTAATTGCTGTGTAAATAGCCTGCTCGTGTCCGCTGCACCCTTCACCCAGTTTTAGCTTCCCGTCATATTATTACTACAACAAAAACCTCGACAGATGCAGCATCCTCATGTTTTTGGCTCTTAAAGGATGGAGGTAACATTTTAGGAAATTCTAAACAATGACATTCATATATCACTGTACAAGTCCCACTTCCAGCATCTCTTTCACCTGTGCAGGAAGGACTGCAGATGTTGGTTTAAAGTGAAGATAGACACAAAAAGCTGGAGTGACTCAGTGAGTCCGACAGCATCTCTGGAAAAAAGGAATGGGTGACGTTTTGGGTCGAGACCCTTCTTCAGACCGAGTGTCAGGGGAAAGGGAAATGAGAAAGATCTCGAGCTGAAACGTCACCTATTCCTTTTCTCCAGAGATGCTGTCTGACCCACTGAGTTACTCCAGCTTTTTGTGTCTATATCTTTCACAATTGATGCAAGCAACTCACCTTGAGGCTTTGGACTTGTGTGTGACTTGATTGTGTTTGGGCCGATTCT
Organism: Okamejei kenojei; assembly: GCA_035221665.1. NCBI lineage: Eukaryota > Metazoa > Chordata > Chondrichthyes > Rajiformes > Rajidae > Okamejei > Okamejei kenojei. The sequence continues at coordinate 43,138,821 of CM069149.1, read as the reverse complement.
CCCATTTATGTCCTGGGCATCATTTCTCGCCACACTCTTGGACGTTCTCTGAAGTGGCCTGTTTATATTTGTGGACCTGCGTTCCGATGACGAAACCTTCAAGTGGTTGAAACTGTTGGCTGAGGATGAAAGAACAGAAAGAACCATTATCAACATTAGTTGAAGACAGCATTTTCAGCATGATCATTTATTTTAGGCTTCCACACATTTGGAGGGTGTATTGACTGCAAACCCATAAGTTTATATGTGAAAGGAGCAGAATCAGACCATTTGGCCCATCAAGTCTACTTCGCCATTCAATCTTTCCCTCCTAACCCCATTCTCCTGCCTTCTCTCCATGACCCCTGACACCCGTACTAATCAAGAAGCTATCTATCTCTGCCTGAAAAACTCCTTGTTCTACTTCTAACAGCAGCATTTTACCAACAACTCAATTAGTTTTGATATAGTAAATTGCGGAATAAGATCAGCTTGCGGAAAGAACTGCTCTGTTTGAATCATTGATTATCCTGCAGCACATTTCAATAAAAGCCATGGGGTTTTGTTTATAGAATATAGAATAATAGTGTGGAAACAGGCCATTCGGCCCAACTTGCCCACACCGGCCAACATGTCCCAGCTACACTAGTCCCACCCGCCCGCTTTTAGATTAGATTAGATTAGTTTCGATTTTAATATCATTGCACATTTTCAGTACAACGAAATGCGAACTGCAGTCATAACATAAAACAAAACAACAAAACACACACTCAACACAGTTCAACATCCACCACAGTGAGTCTACCAGGCACCTCCTCACTGTGATGGAAGGCAAAAGTCTCAAAGGCAGAACAGAGAACAGTTCAGCATAGGAACAAGGCCTGAGACAACGATGTGTGTGCTGAACATGATGCCTTCTTCAACTCATCTCCTCTGCCTGCACATAATCCATATCCCGCCATAGCGGTTTTCCCCATCTACAAACCTCTTAAATGCCACCATCGCATCTGTCTAAACCACCACTCCTCACAGTGTGTTCCAGGCATCCACCACTCTCGCTGTTAAAAAATAAAACTTGCCCCACAGGTGGTTAAACTTTGCTCCTCTCACCTTAAAGCAATGCCCTCTTGCTTTTGACATTTCCGCCCTAGGGAAAAAAAGGTTCTGACTGTATCCCTTGTCTATGCCGCTCATAATTTTATACACTTCACACCCCGTACCCTGTCCTATTAATCTAATTGATTGTTTATTTTCCTGTCTGATTCAGGTTTTGTTATTTAATCATTTCTATCACATGCCCGTAGTGTAATGCAACTTACTCCAGTGCCTCAGCATCGAATTACAGTCTTCAACCTCTGTCAACACAAAGTCACGATAGATACACGATTCCCCATATGATCCATCTATATCCAGCAGAAAGAACTTGAAATATAAACCAGTGTAACAAGTGTTCAAGTGTTCAAGAGAGTTTATTGTTGTGTGTCCCTGATAGGACAATGACATTCTTGCTTTCCTTCAGCACAACAGAACATAGTAGGCATTGACTACAAAACAGGTCAGTGTGTCCATATACCATTATATAAATTGATACACACATGAATAAATAAACTGATCAAGTGCAAATAACAGATAATGGGCTATTAATGTTCAGAGTTTTGTCCGAACCAGGTTTAATAGCCTGATGGCCGTGGGGAAGTAGCTATTCCTGAACCTGGTCGTTGCAGTCTTCAGGCTCCTGTACCTTCTACCTGAAGGTAGCGGGGAGATGAGTGTGTGGCCAGGGTGGTGTGGGTCTTTGATGATGCTGCCAGCTTTTTTGAGGCAGCGACTGCGGTAGATCCCCTCGATGGAAGGGAGGTCAGAGCCGATGATGGACTGGGCAGTGTTTACTACTTTTTGTAGTCTTTTCCCCTCCAGGGCACTCAAGTTGCCGAACCAAGCCACGTTGCAACCGGTCAGCAAGCTCTCTACTGTGCACCTGTAGAGGTTAGAGAGAGTCCTCCTTGACAGACCGACTCTCCGTAATCTTCTCGGGAAGCTGAGGGCCCGACATGGGATACAAATGTCTATGCCGTCTCCCACAATACCAGCATCGAGCCAGTTTAGCCCATGTGTGGGAAACATAACTCGCCCATCAAATACCAGCCTGCCTAAGCTGGACATCAGCTGCACAGAACCATGTCACAGTAAGAGATCACCAGGACTAGCAGAGAAAAACAGTTTTGAGGAATTCCCCGGCCCGCCATCAATCAAAATCGAGAGGCCACCAAGAACCTCAAACCTCTTTGTCGAAGGCGTGGGGAAGGACACGGCCTCTCACATCACCGTCCAGCCACCCAGTCCAGCACCTTCCGTGCCAGTGGCAGAGTCTGGGGTTCCGCATCAGCCACCTCACAACCCACTTGGTTGAAGAGGAAGGAAGCCATCCTGTGCGTACCTCAATAGAGTTAACCATTTCTGGAACCTAAACGTTTGTGAGATTGTGAGATCATTGGACAAAGTCAGCATGGATTTACGAAAGGCAAATCATGTCCGACGAATCTTGTGGAATTTTTCGAGGATGTAACTAGTAGCATGGATAGGGGAGAACCAGTGGATGTGATATATCTGGACTTCCAGAAGGCTTTCGACAAGGTCCCACATAAGAGATTAGTATACAAACTTAAAGCATACGGCATTGGGGGTTCAGTATTGATGTGGATAGAGAACTGGCTGGCAAACAGGAAGCAAAGAGTAGGAGTAAACGGGTCCTTTTCACAATGGCAGGCAGTGACTAGTGGGGTACCGCAAGGCAGATCAGTATAATGTGGATAAATGTGAGGCTTTGGTGCAGGGGACCCCAGTTGCCGAGATTTACACCCACAATGCATAATTGGAATGCTTTCATCTGTATGAGGGAATTGAAGGCAATCTGAGGAAGAACATTATTGCCATAGAGGGAGTGCAGAGAAGGTTCACCAGACTGATTCCTGGGATGTCAGGATTGTCTCATGAAGAAAGACTGGATAGACTCGGTTTATACTCTCTAGAATTTAGGAGATTGAGAGGGGATCTTACAGAAACTTACAAAATTCTTAAGGGGTTGGACAGGCTAGATGCAGGAAGATAGTTCCCGATGTTGGGGAAGTCCAGGACAAGGGGTCACAGCTTAAGGATAAGGGGGAAATCCTTTAGGACTGAGATGAGAAGGACTTTTTTCACACAGAGAGTGGTGAGTCTCTGGAACTCTCTGCCACAGAGGGTAGTGGAGGCCAGTTCATTGGCTATATTTAAGAGGGAGTTAAATGTGGCCCTTGTGGCTAAGGGGATCAGAGGGTATGGAGAGAAGGCAGGTACGGGATACTGAGTTGGATGATCATATTGAATGGCAATGCAGGATCGAAGGGCCGGATGGCCTACTCCTGCACCTAATTTCTATGTTTCTATGTTTCAACCACGTATTGCACGTGTCCCCCATTTCACAGGTCCAACATCTCACATTTTCTTTGAATGGCTAGTTTCACTGGATGTATTCAAGAGAGAGTTAGATTTAGCTCTTCAGGCTAAAGGAATCAAGGGATGTGGAGAAAAAGCGGGAACGGGGTACTGATTGTAGATGATCAGCCATGATCATATTGAATGGCGGTGCTGGCTCGAAGGGCCAAATGGCCTACTCCTGCACCTATGTTTCAATTTTTCTAGGTTACTGCATCCATGTCTTCATCATCCCTTCATTCTCCTATCCATCCTTTGTAAGGATTAAATCTATCACTAGAAACAAAGAATAGTAAATGCTTGTTTATACCAAAGATAGACACAAAGTGCTGGCGTTACGCAGCTGGTCAGGCAGCATCTCTGGAGAAAAAGGATGGGTGACGCTTTGGGTCAGGCCTGGTCTGAAGAAGGGTCCCGACACGAAATGTCACCCATCCTTTTTCTCCAGAGATGCTGCCTGACCTGCTGAGTGACTCCAGCACTTTGTGTCAATCGAATCAATCACTACTTCCTATCAGTTAACTTCTGGACTTTTTCATATCTTCCCTTGACCTTCATTTCCATCAACTTTTTGCTCCACCCCAATGCTAGATTAGTTTAGAACAGTAATTTTACGCATGTGAAACTTCCATTACAGTAACGTAATCTACAAAGAAAAAGGCACCACATGCAAAATTCCATTAATACCAGGTCCAGAAGATCTTGAATACTTTGCTTGCGGGTATTAATTTTGTCACAATTAATTATGCTAATCGCATATTTTACTTGATATTTGTACTGCCAAAGAGACCAACCTTTATTCTGTAGATTTTTTTGTGTCAGAAAAAAAGTACATTTGGGACAGTCAGCCTTTGGTACATGTTGTTCTCTTTGATTTATTTTGCATTCAGGAAATATTTAATCGCTTGGAACTAGTTGCTGCACTGGCTCAGGCACAGTAGCATCTCGTTTTTAATTAGGTTAGTTTATTGTAGAGATACAGCGCAGAAACAGACCCTTCGGCCCACCAAGTCTACGCCGACCAGCGATCCCCGCACACTCACACCATCCTACACACACTGGGGACAATTTACAATTATACCAAGCTGATTAACCTACCGACCTGCACGTCTTTGGAGCGTGGGACCCAAACCGAAGATCCCGGAGAAAACCCACGCAGGTCACGAGGAGAACGTACAAACTACGTACAGACAGCACCTGCAGTCAGGATTGAAACCGGGTCTGTGGCGCTGTAAGGCAGCAACTCTACCGTGTCACCCTAATGTTTTAATATACAGTATTCTAGTTAGGATAAGCATTTCTAAAAAGATACACCATATAATTGTAAATATTTTTGAAAGATCTGTGGAAAAACTACTGGAGACTGAGGGGAGACCGGATTGAAGTCAAGACGCTTCTTCAGACAGTCAAAAAGGCGAAACAGAGGATGTACTTCCTACGGCAGCTGAGGAATCACAATCTGCCACAGGCAATGATGGTCTAATTCTACACGGCCATCGTATAGTCTGTCCTCACCTTCTCCATCATGGTCTGGTTTGGCTCAGCCGCCAAGCACGACACCCGGAGGCTGCAGCGAATCGTACGATCAGCAGAGAAGGTTATTGGCTGCAACCTTCCCTCCATTGATGAACTAACTGTACACTGCAAGGGCCAGGAAGCGAGCGGGCAAGATCATCTCTGACCCTGGCCACAAACTCTTTGAATCACTTCCCTCTGGAAGGCGACAAAGCAGCCACAGCCAGACATAAAAACAGTTTTTATCCACGAGTAGTTGCTCGACTCAACAGCCAAAAATCTGTAGCCTCCCTTTGATCTGGTATTTTGTTGGTTCACTTGCTTGATCAATGGTGTTTTATCATTAGTGTTTTATTATTATTAATGTTTAGTGTTTTCCAAGTCATTCGTAACTGTCACTGTATGTCATGTTGTTACTTGTGGGCGGAGCACCAAGGCAGATTCCTTGTATGTGAATACTTGGCCAATAAACCTACTTACTTACTTAAGTATATGAAATTATGAGACCATATATATAGGGTGAACAGTCAGAACCATTCTCCCCAGAGTAGAAATGTCAAAGCCTAAAAGGCATAGCTTTAAGGTGAGATGGCCAAAGTTTAAAGATATATAGGGCAAGTTTCTTTTCCCCACAGAGGATGGAGGGTGCCTGGAACGCACTATCAGGGGTGGAGGCAGATGTGGTAGTAGCATTTTAGAGTCCTTTAGATAGGCACATGCATATGGAGGATTTGGAGGGATATGGATTATGTGTCACTGATGAGAATAATTTACCTTGCATAAACAAGGATACTTGCAGATACTGGCTTACAAAAAAAAATTGCTAGAGTAACTCAGTGGGTCAGGCAGCATTCCTGGAGAACATGTATATATGACGTTTCAGGTCAGGACCGTTCTTCAGATGTCACCTATCCATGTTCTCCATGGATGCTGCCTGGCCCACTGAGTTACTCCAGCACTGTCACTTATCCTGGCATCATGTTCGGCGCAGACACTGTGGGCCGGAGGGCCTGTTCCCCTGCTCCATGGGCCACTTTAATTCACAAAATAATATTGTTTGATAAAGCTGCATAGTCTCTCGTTCCCTGCTGACATTGTTGCAGAAGATGGCCCCTCAAAACAAAATAAGATCAAAAAGAGGAAGTGAGAATCTAAAACAGAAGCAAATACTGAGAATTATTCAGGCAGCCTCAGCGGACAGGAACACAGCTCACTGGAGAAGCTAGTCTCAGGTTCAGGCTGGCTGCGGATGTAGCTCGTTCATTATTAATCGCAGTCCACCATGATTCTTTATTGAGAACAATTCCATTCGTTGGAACTCGCTGGAATTTAGAAGATTGAGGGGGGATCTCATAGAGACTTACAAAATTCTTAAGGGGTTGGACAGGCTAGATGCAGGAAGATTGTTCCCGATGTTGGGGAAGTCCAGGACAAGGGGTCACAGTTTAAGGATGAGGGGGAAGTCTTTTAGGACCGAGATGAGAAAATCGTTTTTCACACAGAGAGTGGTGAGTGGTGAATCTGTGGAATTCTCTGCCACAGAAGGTAGTTGAGGCCAGTTCGTTGGCCATATTTAAGAGGGAGTTGGATGTGGCCCTTGTGGCTGAAGGGATCAGGGGGTATGGAGAGAAGGCAGGTACAGGATACTTGAGTTGGATGATCAGCCATGATCATATTGAATGGTGGTGCAGGCTCGAAGGGCCGAATGGCCTGCTCCTGCACCTAATTTCTATGTTTCTATTCCCTCCACAGATGCTGCCTGAGCCTGACCCACTGCGATACTCCAGCAGTTTGTGTTTTGCTCAAGATTCCAGCATCTACAGTTCCTTGTGACTTTTTGAGTCTGTGGCGTCTGGTTTTAAGGGGTTTTGCAATCTTATTTCTGGATTTCAAGGAGGTCACCCGACTGGTGGATCACATCGATTTAAGGTTTTAAACAGTTGGGACTGTAAGTCCCGAGATTTTGGAGAAGGTTGGTGAGCCGTCCCACATCCAGGAGCTAGTGTGTGCTTCACGGAGATTCCAGTTTTCGTTGGTCGACGTGGACTTGGTGGGCCAAAGTGCCTGTTTCCACGTTGTATCTCTAAACGACGTCCAGACCGGAGGTCTACTTTCAACCACCAATCGACTTTTCTGACAATCTATGATTTTTAAAAATTTATATGAGTGCTCCATCTTCAAATTCAGAACATAAATATAATTGTTTCCCCAAAATCCTAATAAAAGTCTTCAAGATAAAATATATCTGAAGTGGAGTAGCAGAGTACAGCTCTGAGAAAGTGAATTATTTATAATCCGAGCGTAAAGGATGCACATTTGTCAAATATAAAATCAATTGTCTGTGGAGAAAAAAAAAAGAAACCTTCACGTTGTTCAGCCTCTTTAATGATTTAAAGAGTATGAAAAATGTTTGATAATAACAATACTCTTTTCCGTGGGCTTTGTATCAAGGGAAAAAAGGATTGGATTGGAGTGACAATTGAATTTATTGATGATTGGTATCATTGGGTTCATGTATTCTGTCAACACGGACCTTATAACGTTGAGACATGAAGATAACCAGATTGTTTGCAATATTGAATGAGTGTGGCTCACTGATTTTTCTAAAGGTATTGATTATATTAGATTAAGGTTTGAACTATGGGTTAGGCCACACGGGGCTGAGATCAGGGGAGGAGAAACACTGCATGCAGAAAGATCAGGGCTGTTAAGTGGCAAATGGTGTACGTGCCATTGAATAACAAGAGATATTCAGAGGTTTTGCTGTCTGTTAATCCCCTCCATTAACACCTTTGGGGTGGGGGAGGATAATCGTTGACTGTTTAAGCATCAAAAGCAGCTTTGTGGTAAATTCCAGGCGTACCCGTAAAATTCATAAGATTCAATGGTGCGTTTATTGTCGAGTGCAAACGCAGAGTGAAATTATTTTCTTACATACAGTCCACTTAGTATTCCCATACCAAAATACATCGTCGATTAGCAAGTGTACAGATATAGTCCACAGCCAACAATGGACCATTGTGGGCTCCACCTTTCCTGGGTCATCGTTGCTGGCTTTGATTTGTCCTTTTCCATATCTTTCATTCATTTGTTCTTTCTACTCTCTCATACCTTTAATTTCCCTCTCCCCGACTCTCAGTCTGAAGAAGTGTCTCGACCCAAAACATCACCAATTCCTTTTCTCCAGAGACCCGCTGAATAACTGCAGCATTTTGTGTCTATCTACAGAAATCGTCTACTGAGCCCACGTATAAGAGGCGCCATGTCTTGCTGCTATTTTGACAGACTCCAATTACAATGTAGAAAGTTAGGGGCTTGCTACAATAACAATCACCTACAATTTTTTTTAAATGGCGTCAGAGATTGGCTACATTTTGTGTGTTGCTGTTATATTTATTGATGTACTTATTGTATTTATGTTCGCTTCATGTGAACTAGGAATTTCATCGCACCCTGGTGTATATGTCAATAAACTACTCTGAATCTGAAGTTACTAAATCATAAAAGTCCGAGTTACCGTGGTTACACATGCGGAAGGGGAAGCAAACAGTAATTGAGACACAATGGCAAACTAGTTTTACACTTTTTACTTTAGACTTTACTTTAGACATACAGCGAAGGAAAGTGGCCCTTCGGCCCACCGAGTCTGCGCCCACCAGCCATCCCTGAACACCAGCACTATCCAACACACACTAGGGACAATTTACTATTTTACCAAAGCCAATTCTATTCTATCACTTATAAACTTTGAATCATGACTCTAATTTTATAAGATTGAAGCCAAGATGAATGGTGGATTTGCAAGCATTACAAATTAGAGGTAGGCATAGGCCACTCGGCCCATTGAGTGACTTCTGGCATGCGTGGCTGATCTGATTGTAATGTAGACTCTGCAGTCCAGTCTACGTTAGTTTAGTTTAGAGATACAGTGCGGCTCGAAGGGGCTGAAGCCTACTCCTGCCCTATGTTTCAGCCCACCGAGTCCGCGCAGACCAGCGATCCCCGCATATTAACACGATCCTACACACACTAGGGACAATTTTCATTTACACCAAGCCAATTAATCTACAAACCTGTACGTCTTTGGAGTGTGGGAGGAAACCGGAGATCTCGGAGAAAACCCACGCGGTCACGGGGAGACGAACAAACTCCACACAGACAGCACCCGTAATCATGATTGAACCCGGGACTCTGGCGCTGCAAGTCAGCAACTCAACCTCTGCTCCAACGTGGCACCCCTGTTGTAGCTTACAATATTGTATTCACACCATCATCTATGATGTATTGTAATTATATACATAATGTTTTTCATTAAAAGTCACTGAAATGTGCAGATAATCGATAAAGAGGAATTGTTCATGGGAGATGGAGTTAATGCCAGAAAGTGACTCTCGGGTTAAAGATCAGCCTTTGGAAAAGGAAAGCAGTGTTGCAGCCAGTGGAGATACTGCCTCACAGCTCCAGCGAACCATGCTCTGTACAATAGTGGCATGTAAGAAGCCTTTGCGTAGGCATATGGATATGCAGGGAAAGGAGGGATATGAATTACGTGCAGACACCATGTTCAGCACAGAAGGGTCTATTCCAGCACTGCATTGTTCTTTGTAGGAAGGAACTGCAGATTCAGGTTTAAACCAGACATACACACTCAGCGGGTCAGATAGCATCTCTGGAGTTCGGGTCGAAACGTTCACCTATTCCTTTTCTCTGACCCGCTGAGTTACTCCAGCTTTTAGTGTCTATCTTCAGTTTAAACCAGCAGCTTTTGTGTCTATCTTCTCTTTTGTTCTATGTTCTATATTCTAATTCTGACCTCTGCAGTGTGTGTACTGTTTACAACTTCTTCCTGGAACAACGTAGAACATTACATCGAAGGAACGGGCCCATTGGCTCACAATGTCCGTGCCAACCATGATTCCAAGTTAAATGAATCTCCTCTGCCAAATCTCCATGACCCTCCATTCCCCGCGTATCCACATGCCTATCTGAAAGCCCCTTGAATGCCACTGTGCCATCTGCCTCCACCAACACCATCCCCGGCAGCGGGTTCCAGGCACTTTCATTCCTCCGTGCAAAAAGATAACTTGCCCCGCTCATCTCCTTTGCTGAAGTAACTTTGCCCCTCACCTTAAAACTAGGCCATAAGGTCCTTGACATTACCACCCTGAGGAAAACAAAATAGTAAGGAAGGAACTGCAGATGTTGGTTTAAACCAAAGATAGACACAAAATGCTGGAGTAAGTCAGTGGGACAGGCAGCATCTCTGGATAGATGGAATGGGTGAAGTTTTGGGTCAAGACTTCTCTAACTTCAAATAACTCTCTCCATCCCCCCCCCTTCTCCAACCAGTCTGACTGTCCTTGTTTACATTTTATCTCTGTTTGCTTTGTTGTTACCTTCTCCCGGCTAACAATGATCTATTCTACATTTTCCTTGTTCATCGTCCCCCTTGTCTCGTTTTCACACCTTCCACTTCCTTATCTCTGACCCGAAAGGTCGCCCATTCCTTCTCTCCCGAGCTGCTGCCTGTCCCGCTGAGTTACTCTGGCATTTTGCGTCTTTCAGAGAAAAAAGGTTTTGCGGCTCCCATAATTTTAAGGTTTTCGTGGGCGCTAAGAAGAGCTAAACGTAGCAATTATAGGGTTATTGACCTAAAATACTAAACCTGTTCCTCATCCATAAATGCTTCCTGTTCTGAATCGTGCTCAGCATTTTTGTTTTTACATCAAAAAGCTCCCGTCTCCGATTAGAAGCGAATGCCGGTAAGATTACATTCTCATTAAGCTTTAGCTAGGCTGAGGAGAGAGTGTAAGGAGCTTAGAGTTTTAGTGCCTGCCTGTAGTTAAAGATCACAATCTGCTTAGAAATTCATAATTAAACAAAAATAAAACAAATCAAAAGTGAATATACCTATTGTACTCACATCAAAAATATCTTTATATTGTGACGTACTACAGCACCACCATAAACCAACATTTAGCTTTGAATTCGACATCATCCTTTAACCGATAACTCTATTTCTATGGTAGGGTTCTTCCCTCTCAATAAGTCAATACATCCCCTGACACAATACATACTTCTTTGGGCTTGGTGTTGAAGAGTGAACTGCAGATGCTGGAAAATCGAAGGTAGACAAAAATGCTGGAGAAACTCAGCGGGTACAGCAGCATCTATGGAGCGAAGGAAATAGGCAACGATCTTCAGGGCTTGATATCTGGTTTCCACAAGCTGGTTGCATGCAAAACAGTTTAGTTTAGTTTAGGCCCTTCGGCCCACCGAGTCCGCGCTGACCAGCGATCCCCGCACACTAACACTATCCGACACACACTGGGGACAATTTACAATTACACCAAGCCAATTAACCTACAGAAATGTACGTCTTTAAAGTGTGGGAGGAAACCGGAGATCCTGGAGAAAACCCACGCAGGTCACAGGGAGAACGTACAAACTCCGTAAAGACAAGCACCCGTAGTCAGGGTCGAACCCAGGGCCCTGGCGCTGTAAGGTATTCACTGTACCTCAGTATACGTGACACCAATAACAAACCTGAACTTAAAACCTATATTCTCATCAGTTTCCAGAGTCTCTCTCAAAGGTCAAATAGAGGACAAGAATGATGGCTGCGTGGTAATTATTGCCCCACTGATATGAATCCCTATGCTTTCACTCAAGCTTTGAGGCAGCAAATGGGCAAATTAGTTCAAAACACTGATCCACGAATAGTTCTGAATAATATAGCCAATTTGTTCAAACAACATTAATCCTGAAATGCAAATGCAAGTTTTCTTGGGGATTAAAATCTTGCCAATTCAGTACCACTATACCAATAAGAACTTAATAGTAAGAACTAGAAAGAATTATAGCCCGAGGATAAAATAATTTCCAGCACTTTTGTCAGTAATTCCATCCTGACCTACTTCTAGCAGGAAGATTTGTTTAGCATTACGACAGCGTGCTCTGTTCTTTGTGTAAGTGCCACCTCGCACACACTTTCCTTTCATGATTCTGCAAATGCCCCTGGATCGCAGTGGAGCGATTGGTAAGAATTTGAAACGGATTCAGTTTTGAATTGATTGCGATTTTATTTATTTATTTTTTTTAAATTTCAAAATATACTTTATTCAAATGATAAATATATACAATACATTGTAATGTATTGTATTGTATATATTGATTGCGATTTTATGTTCAACTGATGTCTGAACCTATTGTGTTTTTCGAAGTTTAGTTTAGTTCAGTTCAGTTTGGAGATACAGCGCAATAACAGGCCCTTTGGTCTGCACTGAGTCCGCGCCGACCAGCGATCCCCGCATGTTAACACTATCCTACGCTAGGGACAATTTTTACATTTATACCAAGCCAATTAACCTACAAACCTGTCTGTCTTTGCAGTGTGGGAGGAAAGTGAAGTTCTTGGAGAAAACCCACGCAGGACTATTTGCATACCCTGGGGAATGCAAGCAAAGAATTTCACTCTTGCCATCTCACACGTGACAATAAAGAATTCCATTCCAGGTGATGGGGAGAACATACAAACTCCGTACAGACAAACACCCAAAGTCAGGATCGAACCCGGGTTTCTGCCGCTGCCTGCGCTGTAAGGCAGCAACTACAAGCTGCACCACCAGCCTTTCAGGAGAGACGTGGAAAGGAGGTCCTCGTTTGCCCTCTTTAAGGGCCTGTCCCACTTTCACGACCTCTGCCGAGTTTGCCCTCGACTCATACTCGCAGCATGGTCGTCGCGGGGTCGTAGGAGGTCGTAGCAGGCCGTGATGCTAGTCGTAGGTACTCGTGGCATCAAGTAGGTCGGGGCGTTTTTCTAGATGAAAAATGTCTACGAGTAAAAAAGGTCGTGAATTAGGTGGTGAAAGTGGGACAGGCCCTTAACTTCAAGGCATGAAAACAAAAATCCTGTGAAATGTTTTGAGAAAGAGCAGGGAGATTTCTATCTCTCCCTCTCAGCCCCATTCTCCTGCCTTCGCCCCGTAACCCCTGACACCCACACTAATCAAGAATCTGTCAATCTGCGCCTTAAAAATACCCATTGACTTGGCCTCCACAGGCCGTCTGTGGCAAAGAATTCCACAGATTCACCACCCTCTAACTAAAGCAATTCCTCCTTCCTATTGAAAGGTGCACCCTTTTATTCTGAGGCTGTGACCTCTGGTCCTAGACTCTCCCACCAGTGGAAACATCCTCGCCACATCCTCCCTATCCAGGCCTTTCCTGCCAAGATATGAAATCGCAGTGTGCTGTTTTACCAGTGCTAATTGATCCAGTATCAATTTTATGTTGAATACATCTTGTTGACAATTATCTCCAGGTGAGAACAGGCCTCTTGCAAAATTGGTCTGGGCACTCTGGTCATGGTACTGACTAGTGTATCTAATGTTTTTTGTGGCATCAGGTCCACGCTCAGTGAAGTTAATCACAATGCAATGCATATCTCATCTCGTTATGACATAAATGTCATTGTTTAGTTTAGAGATACAGCGTGGAAACAGGCCCTTCAACCCACCGAATCCTCACCGCGCAATGATTCCTGTCCAGTACCATTATCCTACACGTTTACTATGTAAAGAATCCTATTAACCTACAAACCTGTACGTGTTTGGATTGTGGGAGGAAACCAGAGCACCCAGAGAAAACCCACGCGGTCGCAGAGAGAACGTACAAACTCCGTACTGACAGCACCTGTAGTCAGGATCGAGCCCGGGTCTCTGGCGCTGTGAGGCAGCAACTCTACAGCTGTGCCGCTGTGCTGCCCTGTTTAATCTAGAGATGCAGCATGGAAACAAGCACTTCAACCCATCCAGTTTGTGCCAACCATCAATTACCAACTTCTGCCACTCACAATGGTGCGAATGAAAACATAAACTCACAATGTAGATCCACAGATCTGAAAAAAAAAAGTCTCCCACCTGAAATGCTAGGTGTTTCCCTTCCAGTAGATACGACCTGACATGCTGAGGATGTCCAACAGTCTCTGCTTTTAGTTTAGAACTCACAATACACTGCCTTCGTCATATATGTGGTCACCCTGCAGTGACTGGACTCTTCACAAGACAGTTGACACTCAAGGAACCTTACTCATCCATATTCCAAAGTTCTCCATTTTTCTCAAATCATTGGTGCTCGCTTGCATTGACGTGTGTCCCAGATAGGACAATGAAATTCTTGCTTGCTTCAGCACAACAGAACATAGTAGGCATGAATACAGAACAGATCAGTGGGATACACACATCAATAAATAAACAGATAAAGAGCAAATAAACAGATAATGGTCTATTAACGTTCAGAGATTTGTTTCAGTTGAGTTTAATAGTCTGAAGGCTGTGGGGAAGTAGCTATTCCTGAACCTGGTCGTTGCAGTCTTCAGGCTCCTGTACCTTCTACCTGAAGGTAGCTGGGAGATGAGTGTGTGGCCAGGATGGTGTGCCAGCCTTTTTGAGGCAGCGACGGCGATAGATTCCCTCGATGGTAGGGAGGTCAGAGCCGATGATGGACTGGGCAGTGTTTACTACTTTTTGTAGTCTTTTCTGCTCCTGGGTGCTCAAGTTGCCGAACCAAGCCACGATGCAACTGGTCAGCAAGCTCTCTACTGTGCACCTAGAACATGGAATTCCATGCATCAGGACCACTGGATGATGCTCCATAACAAGGACTCAGACTGGGGATCATCCTCTCAACTTAAGCAGCCCACTGCTTCCCTTGTTAGGACCAATGGTCTCAGCACCTACACACTCCAGGTTTGTACACTTCAGTATTAGCACATCCAATCACTTCAATGGTAGATACATACTTTTAAAGTATTTTTTAATATTTCTTTAAGGTAACAGTTTAGAGTCATAGAGGCATACAGGCCTGGAAACAGGCCCTGTGGCACAACTTGTCCAACCATGTTTCCGACCAACATGTCCCATCTACACTAGTTAAGGTAAGGTAGGATCGGTAAGTAAGCTACCTTTACCTTAAAGAAATATGGAAATTTAAAAAAAGATTATGTATAAATTCATACATGATAGGAGCAGAATTAGGCCATTCGGTCCATCAAGTCTACTCTGCCATTCAATCATGGCTGATCTATCTCTCCCTCTTCTCCTGCCTTCTCCCCATAACCCCCGACACCCACACTAATCAGGAATCTATCTGTCTCTGCCTTAAAAATTTCCATTGACTTGGCCTCCACCGTCTTCTGTGGCAATGAATTCCACAGATTCACCACCCTCTGACTAAAGAACTTCCTCATCTCCTTCCGAAAGGAACGTCCTTTAATTCTGAGGCCTTGGCCTCTGGTCCTAGACTCTCCCTAGCATCTGAGTTACTCCCGCTTTTTGTGTCTGCCATTGAGGTTATCGGTTGTTCTGATACTGAGCCAATCGACAATAGGTGCAGGAGTAGGCCATTCGGCCCTTCGAGCCAGCACCGCCATTCAATGTGATCATGGCTGATCATCCGTAATCAGTTCCCCGTCCCTGCCTTCTCCCCATATCCCCTGACTCCGCTATTTTTAAGAGCCCTATCTAGCTCTCTCTTGAAAGCATCCAGAGAACCTGCCTCCACCGCCCTCTGAGGCAGAGAATTCTACAGACTCCCCACTCTCTGTGAGAAAAAGTGTTTCCTCGTCTCCGTTCCAAATGGCTTACTCCTTATTCTTAAACTGTGGCCCCTGGTTCTGGACTCCCCAACATCGGGAACATGTTTCCTGCCTCTAGCGTGTCCAAACCCTTAACAATCTTATATGTTTCAATGAGATCCACTCTCATCCTTCTAAACTCCAGAGTGTACAATCCCAGCTGTTCCATTCTCTCAGCATATGACAGTCCCGCCATCCCGGGAATTAACCTTGTAAACCTACCCTGCACTCCCTCAATAGCAAGAATGTCCTTCCTCAAATAAGGGGACCCAAAACTGCACACAATACTCCAGGTGTGGTCTCACTAGGGCTATGTACAACTGCAGAAGGACCTCTTTATAACCATATAACCATATAACAATTACAGCATGGAAACAGGCCCTCTCGGCCCTTCCAGTCCGTGCCGACCATTTGTTTTCCCCTAGTCCCATCTACCTGCACTCAGACCATACCCCTCCATTCCCTTCACGTCCATATACCTATCCACTTTAGTCTTAAATGTTAAAATCGATCCTGCCTCCACCACTTCTGCTGGAAGCTCATTCCACACAGCCACCACCCTCTGAGTAAAGAAGTTCCCCCTCACGTTACCCCTAAACCTCTGCCCTTAATTCACATGTCATGCCCTCTTGTTTGAATCTTCCCTACCCTCAATGGGAAAAGCTTATCCACGTCAACTCTGTCTATCCCTTTCATCATTTTAAAGACCTCAATCAAGTCCCCCCTTAACCTTCTGCGCTCCAAAGAATAAAGACCTAACTTGTTCAACCTTTCTTTGTAACATAGTTGCTGGAACCCAGGCAACATTCTAGTAAATCTCCTCTGTACTCTCTCTATTTTGTTGACATCCTTCCTATAATTAGGCGACCAAAATTGTACACCATACTCCAGAATTGGTCTTACCTATGCCTTGTACAATTTTAACATTACTTCCCTACTCCTATATTCAATGCTCTGATTTATAAAGGCCAGCACACCAAAGGCTTTCTTTACCACCCTATCTACATGCGATTCCACCTTCAGGGAACTATGCACAGTTATTCCTAGTTCTCTCTGTTCCACAGCATTCCTCAATTCCCTACCATTTTCCATGTACGTCCTATTTTGATTTGTCCTGCCAAGATGTAGCACTTCACACTTATCAGCATTAAACTCCATCTGCCATCTTTCAGCCCACTTTTCCAAATGGCCCAAATCTCTCTGTAGACTTTGAAAATCTACTTCATTATCCGCAACATCACTATCTTAGTATCATCTGCATACTTACTTATCCAAATTTCCACCCCATCATCCAGATCATTGATGTACATGACAAACAACAGTGGACCCAACATAGATCACCCCACTGGCCACCGGCTTCCAACCTGACAAACCGCCATCCACCATTACTCTCTGACATCTCTCATTCAGCCACTGTTGAATCCATCTTGCTACTCCGCCATTAACACCCAAAGATTGAACCTTCTTAACCAACCTTCCATGGGGAACATTGTCAAAGGTCTTACTGAAATCCATATAGACAACGTCCACTGCTTTACCCTCATCAATTTCCCTTGCAATCGCTTCAAAAAATTCAAGAAGGTTTGTCAAATATGACCTTCCAGGCACAAATCCATGTTGACTGTTCCTGATCAGACCCTGTTTATCCAGATGCTTATATATATTGTCTCTAAGTATCCTTTCCATTAATTTGCCCACCACTGACGTCAAACTAACAGGTCTATAATTGCTAGGATTATTCTTTGAACCCTTTTTAAACAATGGAACAACATGCGCAGTACGCCAATCCTCCGGCACTATTCTCGTTTCTAATGACATTTGAAATATTTCTGTCATAGCTCCTGCTATTTCTACACTAACTTCCCTCAATGTCCTAGGGAATATCCTGTCAGGACTTGGAGACTTATCCACTTTTATATTTTTCAAAAGTGTCAGTACTTCCTCCTCTTTGAATCTTTGCTCCTATATTCAATTCCTCTTGTTATGAAGGCCAACATACCATTCACTTTCTTCACTGTCTGCTGTACCTGCATGCTTACTTTCACAGACTGATGAACAAGGACCCCCAGATCCCGTTGTACCTCCCCTTTTCCCAACTTGACACCATTTAGGTAGTAATCTGCCTTCCTGTTTTTGCTACCAAAGTGGATAACCTCACATTTATCCGCATTAAACTTCATCTGCCATGCATCTGCCCACTCCCCCAACCTGTCCAAGTCACCCTGCATTCTCATAGCATCCTCCTCACAGTTCACACTGCCACCCAGCTTTGTGTCATCTGCAAATTTACTAATGTTACTTTGAATCCCTTCATCCAAATCATTGATCTATATTGCAAATAGCTGCGGTCCCAGCACCGAGCCTTGCGCTACCCCACTAGTCACTGCCTGCCATTCTGAAAGGGATCCGTTAATCCCTACTCTTTGTTTCCTGTCTGCCAACCACTTCTCTATCCATGTCAGCACTCTACCCCCAATACCATGTGCCCTAATTTTCCCCACTAATTTCCTATGTGACCTTATCAAATGCTTTCTGAAAGTCCAGATACACTATATCCACTGGCTCTCCCTTATCCATTTTCTTAGTTACATCTTCAAAACATTCTAGAAGATTAGTCAAGCATGATTTTCCCCTTTGTAATTCCATGCTGACTCAGACCAATCCTGTTACTGCTATCCAAATGTACAAACCTTACTTTCATAGACTGATGAACAAGGACCCCCAGATCCCGTTGTACTTCCCCTTTTCCCAACTTGACGCCATTTAGATAGTAATCTGCCTTCCTGTTTTTGCTACCAAAGTGGATAACCTCACATTTATCCGCATTAAATTAATCTGCCATGCATCTGCCCACTCCCCCAGGGCAATATAAAAATCACATCACGCAATTCCAGAAGACATTCAGGAAACTCCATCTGCAACAGCTTCGTATTCACTGTAAAGCTTCAAACATCTTTGTTCCACTATCTTAACGACAGAACACCATCAAGAGAAAAACCAAGACTGTCATCATTGCATTTGGTCCAAATCAAACCCTTCAGGTCAATCAAAAACCATTACCTCTGTGTGGTCAGCAGCAGATTCTTGTGCATATCATGGAATCTTCATGGATATTTTGTCCAACTTCCAAGTGAAAATCTAGTCTGCACAAGCATCGGCTGACACCGAGATCAACTTCCTAATTTTCTGTCTCCCAATGACACAACACGCTCAGGAAACTGCACGTTATTGGTGTGAACATCAGCCACATTAGGCAAGGGTCCAGTTACATCTGTGCAGATGCAACACCGTTATGACTGTGTGTCAAGTTCCTTCTTCTGTCATTCTTGTTTTTGCAGCAAAATAACTTCCCTTTCTTGAAATAGCGGTTTGCCATGATGTGTCATATTGAAAAGGAAGGAAGAGAGTGCAAAGGGCAACTGATTCCCTGACTGCACTGCGAGTGAATGTCCTTCGCCACAGCCTGTCCTCCACCAGGTCTCTCCTTGCTTAATAATCATTTATTCCCACACTCCTGGCACACCCAGTATTAGAGTTTTAGAGTAAAGCTGCACAAAAGGATTTCGAGGACAAAAGGAACTGCAGATGCTAAATTCTTGAGCCAAATCAAAGTGCTGGAGTAACTCAGCAGTCAAGCAGACCTTTGAACCATTTTTAATGAGAACTTATCTTGCACGAAGTAATATAACGGTTATCCCGTATCTGTAGACTGCAGACAGCTTCAATGTCATGTATACCAAAGTACAGTGAAAAGCCTACTAACCAGACAGCAGAAAGATCATACATGATTATAATCGAGCCATCCACTGTGTACAGATATATGATAAGGGGAATAACGTTTAGTGCAAGGTAAAGTCCGATGGAAGATAGTCTGAGGGTCCCCAATGAGGTAGATAGTAGCTCAGAACTGCTCTCTTGTTGTTGATAGGCTGGTTCAGTTGGCTTGATTGTGATCATGTACAGTCTTTTCTTTGAGTGGACACGGCTCTACTAAAGATTTTCACTGCAGCTTGGTACTTGTGACAGTATTAAACTGAATTACACTATTGAGGGTTTATCATTGTCGTGTGTGCATAGATACAGTGAAAAGCTTTCTTTTGCAATCTATCTAATCAAAACAGATAATAATATATATATAAATACAATCAAGCCAAGAGGTAGCGGAGAGATAGATGTAGAGAGTGGATAATATTGTTCTCAGCTTAATAGCATCATATACAGAGACAAGACAAGATTAATTTATTGTCACATGCACCAATTGGTACAGTGAAATTTGGGGTCACCATATAGCCATACGAATAAAAAAGAACACAGAACATGATAGTCTTTAACATAAACATCCCCACACAGCGGGATCAAAGTTTCCCACTGTGAGGGAAGGCACTAAAGTTCAGTCATCCTCCTCTTTGATGTTCACCCGTGGTCGGGGCCTCCAGAGCCCTCCGCCGTCGCCGCTACAGCAGCCCGCTGCGCCGCTGCGCCGCTGCTGAAGCTCTGGTCGGTCTCCGGCAGGAAAGGCCGCGTCAATCCAGTTGGTCGGCCGCGGGGGGGGGGGGGGGGGGGCGAAGATTCGACTCGGAGAATAGTCGAATCCTCGCCAGGAAGTGACTGAGAAACGGTTTCCCCCTTACCCTCCCCACCTCCCCCCACATAAGAATACTAGGAAATTCCAAGACATACTTTTTAAACAGACTAAAAATAATTTAAAAAAGATGGAAAAAACAGATAGACTGTAGGCAGAGGCTGCCATCATGTGGCACCCCCTAGTGGGCAACTGTTCCAGAAACAAAGTCCACAATGAGTTCTGTTCACTAGCTCATGGAAGGACCATTCATACACTCCACTGAGCTGCCTGAAGTCAATAACTAGCCAGCATCTGCAGTTCCTCGTTTCTACTCAATAACTAGATCCTTTGTCTTGCTGACATTGAGGGACAGGTTGTGTACCTGACACCACGTTACTAAGTTCTCTATCTCCTTTCTGTATTCAGTCTCAGGGCGGGGACCCTTCTTCAGATGGATTCAATTCAATTCAACTTTAATGTCATTGCACAGATACAAGTATGGGTACAACGAAATGCAGTTTAGCGTCAGTTCGTAGTAATAGCAATATATAAATAGATACAGAATGCAGACAATGTGGACGGAGAGACTGGAGAAATCTATCGGCGGGACTCCGAGTTCAGCAGTGTGATGGTGTTGTTATAGAAGCTGTTCCTCATCCTACTAGTGTGGGACCTGAGGCATTAGGGGAGAGAAAGCTGGATAAGAGAGTTGAGGGTGGGGCAAAGCCGGGCAAGTGATAGGTGGATGCAGATGAGGGGGGTAGACACAAAATGCTGGAGTAACTCAGCGGGACAGGCAGCATCTCTGGAGAGGAGGAGTGGGTGACGTTTCGGGTCGAGACCCTTCTTCAGACTATTCTCCGGGGAGGAGGAGATAGATAAGGATGTGTAAGGTGTGAAAATAGGACAAAAGGAATAAAGATCAAGGAAAATGTAGAATAGATTAATGTGAGCTGGGAGAAGGTAACAACAAAACAAACAGGGATAAAATGTGGTCGGAGACAGTAAGACTGGTCAGGATTTTATTGCAGATAGGTGGCAATAAGTGACAAAGCTAGAGATGAAAAGGACACAAAGGGTGCCTCCTGCAGCAAAAGGATTCCGAGTACAGCAGGATTATGGCCCTTACTGGTCAATAACCTATCAATCTCCAATTTAAAAATAGCCAATGACTCGGCCTCCATAGCCGTCTGTGGCAACGAATGCCACAGATTCACCACCCTCTGACGAAAGAAATCCCTCCTTATTTTCTTTCTAAAGGTACGTCCTATTATTCTGAGTCTATGATCCCTGGCCCCGACATCTCCCACTCATGGACTCACCACATCCACTCTATCCAGGCCTTTCACTATTCAGTAAGTTTCAATGAGGGTCCCCTCATCCTTTTAAACTCCAGCGAGTACAGTACCAGTGTCATTAAACGCTGAGGATGAATCGTGGCTAGCCGTCAGCTAACATCCCCGGCCTGAGGGGGTGGGGACGTGATGATCAGTTAACAAAGCGCATACAAATAGACATAAAAATCAATGTTGGCACAAGCAGTATGAACCACATGGTCCACTTCTACTCCTTTGTTCAAATCTATTTACATGCAACATGCTGCACTTCTGGTGAAGATATATCGGTGGTGTAATGAACTGCGGCAGCAAGTAAAAGAGAAAGGCTTCCTTGTTAGAGGTTAGTCTTACAAATCGGTTTAATGGTTTAGTTTAGGATTATTATTATCACGTGTACCAAGGTGGTTCAGTCTGAGGAAGGGTCCCAACACGAAATGTCACCGGTTCCTTTTCTCCAGAGATGCTGCCCAACCAACATCGTGTGCGTATCTGATCTTCATCGCGGCACTATAAAGCCTGCAGGACTGAATGCCAAATTTAACAATTTTCAGATAATCCTACCAGTCTCCTATCTCACATCTACTGCATTCAGTATTTTCCCTCCTCCCTGCTCTTCTTGAATTTCATTCATTGTCTTCCATATACATGGTCGACGGACACCCCCCCCCCCCCCACCCCCACCCTCTTTCTCTTCAACTTGTTTGCAATTTTTTTCCAGTTCTGATGAAAGATTAACACTGCTTGTGTCTGCACAGAGATTTTTTTAATTTAGTTTAGAGATACAGTGTGGAAACAGGCCCTTCGACCCACTGAGTCCATGCCGACCAGCGATCCCCTTACACTAGCACTGCCCTACACACGAGGGACAATTCACAATATTTACCCGCAGCCAATTGACCTACAAACCTGTACGTCAAATGTGGGAGGAAATGTGAGCACCCGGAGAAAATCCACACGGTCACGGGGAGGAGGTCCAAACTCTGTACGGACAGCAACTGTAATCAGGATTGAGCCCGGGTCTCTGGCGTTGTGAGGCGACAGCTCTACCGCTGCACCATGCTGAATATCTCCAGCAATTTCCCTTTCCCTCAGCTGCCATACATGCAATTCTGATGCTCGGATCACTCATAATGGGATGAGGGGAGGCAATGTCCCCAGACTTTAAGACACAAATCATATCGAGATTGTCAGCACATACCACATTTTGGATTAATATTGATGAGGAACTACTTGCATCTCCACTTGTGCAGAAGTATACTTACTGTTTCCAAACTCCATAATAACCACCACCTCACTGAAATATTCAACAGCATAGAGTCATAGTCTTACCGCACTGAAAAAGGCCCTTCGGCCCAACTCTTCCATGCTGACCAAGATGCCACATCTAAGCTAGTCCCATATCCCACTAAATCTTGGAGAGACTGGGATAACTCAGCGGATCAGACAGCATCTCTGGAGAACATGGATAGGCGACGTTTCGGGTCGGGAAGGGTCAGCATCCGCAGTTCCTTGCTTCTCCCTCTAAACCTTTCCTATCCATGCACCTGAAGTGTCTTTTAAATGCTGTTACAGTACCTGCCTCAATCACCTCTACCGGCAGCTCGTGCCATATACCCACCACCCTCTCAGCATGAAGAATGCGCACTTGTGGCACGTAATTTTCAGATACCCACTAAGCACAAAGAAACATGAGAGAAGATTCTTTATTCTGATGAAAGAGAACCCATGCACATGAATGCTACAAATCTGACGGAGGATATGCTGTGTTGAAAATGATCTCCAAGAAACAGTTTCCAGTTCAAAAATCAACCAAAGGTTCACTGAGCTGTGAACTTTGGCAGCGAACAAAAAAAATCTGGGACAATAAATGTGCATGTCCTGGTATCCACTGACTGAAGAAAAGTAATGGAGAAGCGTTGTCAGTAACAGCCCCTGGCTATACTAACCCAGGCAGCAGTTCACATTGGCTGCACCCCAGCACTGTAACAATAATGCATTTGATCATCAGAGACAGGTTGTTTTTACGCCTCTCTCCGACAGAAGAGTCTCATCTCCTTGTTACTATATCAGCAGCGGAGTGTGGAAATCAGTGGCCTGAATTAGATTCCCTTATTGGTTTCGCCCAGTATAGCTTTGTTAAAGTCACACTGTGTGGAAACAGGCCATTTGGCTCAAGTTGCCCCCACACCAACCAACATGCCCCATCTAAACTAGTCCTACCTGACTGCGTTTGGCCCATATCCCGCAAAACCTCTTCTATCCACGTACCTGTCTAAATGTTTCTTAAACGTTGCGATATAACCTGCCTCAACTACCAGCTCCGTCAGCTCATTCCATACACCCACCACCCTTTGTGTGAAAAAAGTTACCCCTCAGGTTCCTATTAAATCTTCCCCCCCCCCCCCCCCTCACCGTAAACCTATGTCCTCTGGTTCTCGATTCCCTTACTCTGGGCAAGAGAGTCTGCATCTTTTGTTATAAGATTTTAAATTACACACACTCCATTTCCAATTATTTTGGTCAAATCAAAGTAATCTAGATGTGCTGCTCCTTGCAATTGTACAAAAATGACAGAAGACAAATTTTAAATATATCTCCTGCTCAAATCTCTTTGCAATTTTTTGTTCTTTAATTTATGGTTAAGTTATCATTCATCCCATTGAATACTTTGCACTCTAGAAGGCAATTATTTTGTTTAGAGACATGGAGTCAATCAATGATGATAAGGGCAATAATATTAACACAAACTGCACAGCATCACATGAACATGTGCAATGCAATCAATGTCATGTGAGCAGGTGTACAAACAAGGAACTGCAGATGCTGGTTTACACAAATGGGCACAAAGTGCTTGAGTAACTGAGCGGGTCAGGCTGCATCTCTGGAGAACATGGGTAGGTGACGTTTTGCGTAGGATCCCTTGGTTTCAAACAATATCCCAAAGGCAAACTTCGAAAGGAGTTTGACTTCACCAACTTAAGTCAAGCCATGGTGAGTGATCTCAAATGTACCTCAAGTCGATATACCTGCATTGGTACGAGACCTACAGTAGGGGGACAGCTCTTGTATTTCCCTAGGATTTACAATGTAAAGATACCACTTGTACCAAGCGTGACAGGCAGCATCTCTGGGGAGAAGGAATGGGTGACGTTTCGGGTAGAGGCCCTTCAAGGGTCTCGAACCGAAACACCACCCATTCCTTCTCTCCAGAGATGCCGCCTGTCCCGCTGAGTTGCTCCAGCTTTTAATGTCTATCTTTGGTTCAAACCAGCATCTGCAGTTCCTTCCTAACACTTGTACCAATATGGGATCTACAGTATAAATGTAGCACTAGCGTAACCACTAATTAGTAGCCTCTACAGTATTATAGCCTTGCATCTACGGTGTAAAGGCATCACTTGCTCAACAATGCAACAAACACAATTGTATTTGGCACGACGAGACTCGTGATTCACCACACGAAGAATCTTGAGATAAAAAGAATCTGTGTCAGTGGGGCCACCAGTACATTTATCTGCGCACTAAAGTGCTCAACTACTGGACAGGTACATTAAAACTAATGAACTGAACTGAGCTTCATGTTCAAGTTATATTGGTGATATGATCTTTATGCCTTTAGGTTAAAGATGACATGTTAGAATTTCAGACCGATTTTATTGTAACTGTGCACTTATGAATGGTTTATTAACCTGAAGATATTTGACTCAATGATTCACATTTTCAGAGTTAATTGAACAGGGATGTTGCACGTGTAAAGTCTGTTTTGATTGCAAGGTAAAGTGAAAAACAAAGAGCAAAATAGTTTAAATATGGGGAACAAAACAAGAAGGTAAAATGAGAATTCACGAAATTTAACTTCAGAAAAACCAAATAAATGCTTATACTCAAATGAAAACTTATCATGTGCAGGAAGGAACTACAGATGCTGGTTTAAACTGAAGACAGACACAAAAAGCTGGAATGACTCAGGGGGTCAGGCAGCATCTCTGGAGAAAAAGAATAGGGTCTCGACCCGAAATGTCACCTATTCCTTTTCTCCAGAGATGCTGTCTGCCCCGTTGCGTTAATCCAGCTTTTTGTGTCGATCTTCGATGAAAACTGATCAGTTTTGCCAAAACTGAAGTACAAGCATGCAGTTTTAGGAAAAACAGTGTGGAACGCATTGTTGCCTTGCTGACATTACAGAATTAGAAGCACTCGTTTCCCTTCTGTGCTTTCAGAGCGTGACTCGTACAAGCATTACGTTGTCACGACAAGAATGATCTTTACGTACAAAGTGTTGGTTCTTGTTACATCCAGCTGCCCAAAACTAACAGTAAATGTACAAAATAAATACCCTCTAAATTATGAGCTTTGTCAAATGCATTTGTATTGAGCATCAACTTGCATTCAAGAATCCCCTTTCAGCTCCTCAAGGTCACTAATTTTGAATTCCTGATCGGCTTCCAATTAACCATAATCGGCTTCCAAACAAATTACCAATTCTTATGAAGACACTAAGATCTGGATTAAGATCTCTGCCACAGAAGGTAGTCGAGGCCAGTTCGTTGGCCATATTTAAGAGGGAGTTGGATGTGGCCCTTGTGGCTGAAGGGATCAGGGGGTATGGAGAGAAGGCAGGTACAGGATACTGAGTTGGATGATCAGCCATGATCATATTGAATGGCGGTGCAGGCTCGAAGGGCCGAATGGCCTGCTCCTGCACCTAATTTCTATGTTTCTATGGATTAACTCAGCGGGTCAGGCAGCATCTCTCGAGAATAAGGATTGGTAGGTTTCAGACCGCGACCCTTTTTCATACTGAAGATGGGACCTGACCTGAAATGTCGCGTATCCATGTTCACCGGAGATGCTGCCTGAATTGTTGAGTTAGTCCAGCACTTTGTGTCATTTTTTGTAAACCAGAATCTGTAGTTCCTCATTTCTATCAATTCTTAATGTCTGAAGAAGGATCCCAGCCCGAAACATCGTCTGCCCATGTCCTACAGAGATGTTGCCAGATACGCTGAGATTTTGTTTATTAGTTTAGTTTAGAGATGTAATGTGAAAACAGGCCCTTCGACCCACCAAGTCTGCACCGACCAGCAACCCCATACACTAGCGCCCTCCTACACACTAGGGACAGTTTACAGACGCCAAATTAACCTACAAACCTGTATGTCTTTGGAGTGTGGGAAGAAACTGGAGCACCTGGGGAAAACCCACCCGGTCACAGCGAGAACGTGCAAACTCTGTACAGACAGCGCCCGTAGTTGGGATTGTAAGGCAGCAACTCTACCGCCGTGCCACCTCTGTTACTCCAGCACTTTGCTGAAGATTCCAACATCTGCAGTTCCCTGTGTCTAATTCTCAAATGTCTTCATTTAAACAGCAAATGCTGGCAATCTGTTTAATCATGGGACACAGTTTAACCTCGTATTATCTGGATAAACACAAACAGAATAAATTTGGTCCAAGTATGCAGAAAACTAAATCAGTGAAAAGTAAGCAGCAGAGATGTGCAACTTTTGCTTTGCTGTTTTGTGATTAACTGTGCTGCAACATCAGCACAAATACATTTCACATTTACTTTGGTTTTTTTTAAATGAAAGCAATAGGGCCACTTCCCCAAATAACACATTTGGCTGTTTTCTTCCTGCTTCACTTTGACAAGCAAAAGTGTCCTTGTAAACAAACCTGAAGAAACAGCTGAGAATTAAAATAGGCTGAGGGACCCAGCCTCACTTGAAATGTTAAAATGAATTATTGATTTGCTCAATTGATCTGTAAACGATGTAATTGAGTATCTAGGCCAAATGCTGTAACATGGTACACGCCGAACGCAAAGTGCTGGAGGAACTCAGTGGGTCACGAAGCATCAGCAAAGGGACGGGACAGATGACATTTTTGGTCGGGACCCTGAAACGTCAACTGAAGAGTGGCACAGTGGTGTAGCGGTAGAGTTGCTGCCTTACAGGGGCAGAGACCCGAGTCCGTGCTCCCATATAACCATATAACAATCACAGCACGGAAACAGGCCATCTCGGCCCTTCTAGTCCGTGCCGAACACTTATTCTCACCTAGTCCCATCTACCTGCACTCAGACCATACCCCTCCATTCCCTTCCCGTCCATATACCTATCCAATTTATTTTTAAATGATAAAATCGAACCTGCCTCCAGCACTTCCACTGGATGCTCATTCCACACAGCTACCACTCTCTGAGTAAAGAGGTTCCCCCTCATGTTACCCCTAAACTTTTGTCCCTTAATTCTCAAATCATGTCCTCCTGTTTGAATCTTCCCTACCCTCAATGGAAAAAGCTTATCCACATCAACTCTGTCTATCCCGCTCATAATTTTAAAGACCTCGATCAAGTCCCCCCTTAACCTTCTGCGCTCCAAAGAATAAAGACTTATCTTGTTCAACCTTTCTCTGTAACTTAGGTGCTGAAACCCAGGCAACATTCTAGTAAATAGAATGTAAATACTCTCTGTATGGAATTTGCGCATTCTCCCTGTGAGCGTGTGGGTTTCCTCCGGATGCTCAGGTTTCCTCCGACACTCCAAAGAATTGCAGGTTTGTAAGTAAATTGGCTTAGGGAAAATTGTAAATTGTCCCCAGTGTGTAGGATAGTGCTAGTGTACGGGATCGCTGGTGGGCGCAGAGTCGATGGGCCGAAGGGTCTGTGTCCATGCTGTATGTCTAAAGGTTTCCTCCCACATCCCAAAAACATGCAGGTTTGTAGGTTAATTGGTTTCTGTAAATTGCCCCTTATGTGGAGGATGTGAAAGTGGGATAACATAGAACTAGTGTGCGGGTGATCGATGGTCGGCATGGTCTCGGTGGGCCTGTTTCCACACTGTATCGCTAAACTAAAAACAAAAACTAGCTTCATGTTGATTCATCAATTAGCAAATGTTTTGTTTAAATACTCCACACTCTGCCACAGTTTTATGACATAGTTGACAACGCATTATTGTTTTTGGTACAGCTTAACCTAAACGAGCGAAAAGAAAGGTAGCAATTGGAGCAAAAGGGAAAAAAAATGGAATTTTGGAATAACGGCAATTTTGACAGAGAGATAATTTAATACCAAGAACAAGTGCAAGGCTCATTAACTGTGTAGAAGAAATAGTCTAAATATGTAGCTTGACAAAAGTATTTACTTTGCATCTGAAGTCATATCGGCAATGTCCATGCATGTTAAAACTTTGCAGCAAGAAACATGCATAGAACATAGAACAGTTCAGCACAGGAATAGCCCCTTCAGCCCACAATGGCCATGCCAAACATGATGCCAAATTAAACTAATCTTTTGCATCTGGACATGATCCCTGCACATCCACGTGTCTGAAGAAGGGTCTCGACCCGAAACGTCACCTATTCCTTCGCTCCATAGATGCTGCCTCACCCGCTGAGTTTCTCCAGCATTTTTATCTGCCTATAATAGAAGTCATTTAAGTAACTAAGAGTCTGGAGAAGGATCCCAACGCGAAACATGACGTATCCATGTTATTGAGAGACGCTGCTTGCCCCGCAGAGTTATTCCAGCACTTTGTGGCTTCTTTCATTTGAGGGACAATTGATGAAAGAATCTATTTCCGATGACAATGCAGAACCAACTGCTTCTCAAGAGCATCAGTAATGTGTTGGCTGAAGGTACGAGGGTGCAGGTTCTACGGTTCTACCAATAACGGGTTTGGAGGTGTCAATGAGTAGAGTTTTGGAGGTTTTAGATATGAAGGGAATCAGTCAGTCACAAAGTGAATATGTAACGAATGCATATAAATATGAAAAGGTGCTTATAATGTGTTTTCTTGAAAATATTAAAAGCAGACTAGTGTATTTTTATGCAGTTCTGCGTACAAAACATTTGATCAGATCGTGGAGTGTTGTCATTAAATGTGACACGCTCCTGGTTGTGAAACAATTAAATAAACAAAGCTCCTGCATCCTATAGGTGGAACTCACCCTCCATCCTGTGTTGTCCAAACTCCAACTCAGGGTCCATTTCAGCTTGTTAGTTTAGTTTAAGTACCTTAAATCCAGAAATGGAAATTGGACAGAAGATTTATTTAAACTCCTGTGCACAGAGGGCATAGAAACATAGAAAATAGGTGCAGGAGGAGGCCATTCGGCCCTTCGAGCCCGCACCGCCGTTCATTGTGATCATGTCTGATCGTCCCCAATCAATAGCCCGTGCCTGCCTTCTCCCCATATCCCTCGACTCCACTAGCCCCTAGAGCTCCATCTAACGCTCTCTTAAATCCATCCAATGACTTGGCCTCCACTGCCCTCTGTGGCAGGGCAGAATCACCATTTGATCAGAATGCTCAGGGAAGTACTGAAAAAGCTGGGTACATATTTGTTTGAGCCGGGCAAATATAGACACTTGTGAAATTCAGGGCAGGCCAGGTCAATCAGATGTTGTGTGGCTTTATTATTATTATCACATGTGACGAGATGGAGTGAAAAGCTTTGTTTTGCATGCTATCCAAGCAGATCAAATATACCAGACATAGATATAACCAGTTCAATCTCAAGTACAATAGATGGAGCAAAGGTGAAGATACGAGCGCAGAATATAGTTCTCAGCATTTTTTAAATTTAGAGACACAGTGTGGAAACAGGCCCTTCAGCCCACCATGTCCGCGCCGACCAGCGATCACCCGTGCACTTGTTCTATGCTTCACACGAGGGACAATTTACAGAAGTTAATTAGCCTACAGACTTGCACGTCTTTGAAATGTGGGAGGAAACCGGAGCAGCGGGAGAATCCCCGCGCATTGTAGCACATCAATTCACTAGACAAAGTGCAACGTTTTTCATGGGGTAAAGGTGATTGAGACATTATTCGACCTCAAGGAAGGACAGTTCAGAAGTCTCGTCTTGTGGAAATTTGAGACAGAGAGTTAGAGTCATATAGCATGGGCCCTTTGATCCAATTTGCCCAAACCAACCAAGATTCCCATCCACGCCAGTCCCACCCGCCCACATTTGTCCCATATCCCCCTAAACCTTTCCTATTCATGTGCCTGTCTAAATGTATTGTATTATAGTACCAGCCTCAACTACCTCAACTACCTCCTCTGACAGCTCGTTCCATACACCCACCACCATCTGCCGCTCATGAATTTACCCCAGATTGAGTGGCACAATTCTACATTTTTACAGCACAGCCCTGGAGTTAATTATCACCAAGTTATTGTAAAAATAGCACAAAGACAAATACATGTTCCCAGTCTACTTAAAAAACTACAAAACAATAAGCAATTATAAACAACCGTCAAAATCAATTGCGCGATCAGACCAACAGTTAACAGAGACCATTTGGAACAGCAAGTTCAAGAAGGATATGTGGTTTTGGACTAGAGTAATGTTAATGATACACGGATAACAGCACAAAAAAGGGCATTCTTAAATTTGTCATATTATATGTATTAAAAGAGATCTTCATACTATTAATGGCCAAGTGTTTTGTAACACAAACAGAAAGTGTTCAGTGCTGTACTTATTCACTCGACCTCCATGTGCTGGGATAAAGGAAGTATCAAAAGTTTGTAGCAATACTGCACCATTTCCTCTCTGATAAATACAACGCACAAATGAGAGAAGAACAAGTGCTTGCGGTGTCGAGAGGTACAGCCAATTCTATTCCTTATTGTCCTCATAACATAAGACACACAGATAATCGCCAACGTGCACTACGTACCTTCATGGGGAAAGCGCTGAGGATTAAGCATCAATACCGGTGCAAGACCAACGGTCTCTCGCAGTTATTCGCCGATGCGCAGATGAGATCCGTGCGTGTTGGTGGGAGGTGGAGAGCGGCAGTAAGGACAGAACGAAGGCGGAGATTAGTGGTTTACTCACGAGCATGTCATCAGTTCAAGGAAGGAAGAAAGATAATGTGGCCAAGATCAGATTGCAGCGTTGTGGGTCACAAGAGATTTTCCGGAAAGCTGCGTGGATTGGAAGGTATTAGCTAGAAGGAACGTTGGACAAACTTGGATTGTTTACTCTGGAGCATTAGTGCTGAGGGGAGTCTTGATGGGAGTATGAGGCAGAAATAGAGTAGATAATCAGAAAGCATCTCTGGAGAAAAGGAACAAGGTGACGTTTCAGGTCAGAACCCTTCTTCAGACATACCATTCCATGATGGTATGCGAGCCTGAAGAGGAGTTTCAACTCTACATGCCTGTCTCGATGAGTTGCTCCAGCACTTTGTGTCTATCTTCAGTATAAACTGGCATCTGCAGTTCCTTCCTATCTAGACAGTCAGAAACGTTTCCCCAGGGTGGAAATGACAAGGACTAGAGGGCATAACCTTAAGGTGTGGGGCAAAGTTTAAAGGAGATGTGTGGGCCAAGATGTGTGGAACATGCTGCCAGGAATGGGTGACACTTAGCGGCCTTTAAATGGGCACATGGATACGCAAGGAAAGGAGGGGAATGGATCACGTGCAGGCAGAGGAGATGAGTTTAATTTGGTATCATGTTCGGTGCAGACATAATGGGCTGAAGGACATGTTCCTGTGGGCTTCTGTGTTCTATGTTCACAAGAGAGTCAACAATGGGATGGTAGACAGCTTCCCAGTGGGTTGTAAGGTCACTGACGTTTAGTTTAGAGACACAGCATGGAAACAGGCCCTTCGGCCCACCGAGACCATGCTATCGATCAGACCGCTGACGTTTGTCCTAAGTTATCCCACTTTGGCGTCAACTCTTTTCAGGTCAGGTCAGGGGAAGTTCCCCCTGCCACGGGTACCATGTAATCCCGCGCTACCTGCTCCATGGTCGGATAGTCGGCGACTAAACCGTCTCCCCCACCTGGTTTGCCAGGTGAGGAGGGGGCTGTGGACCCCCAGCAGGACCAAAAACACGACCTGTCAAAGGGCGGATGTGCTCCTAGCGAGCCGACGGCCATCCACACGTTAGAAGTTGCGATCACCGTCGTGCATAACATTGTGGGGCACCGTGCCCGCTGATGTTCTCAACGATGATGATGATGATGATGATCTGTACACACCAGGGGCAATTCACAGTGGCCAGTTACCCACAAACCCGCACGTCTTTGGGATGTGGGAGGAGACCGGAGGAAACCTAGGCAGTCACATGGAGAAATGTCACATGCAAACTCCACAGACACAGCACCGGAGATCAGTGATGCTGGGTCTCTGGTGCTGCGAGGCGGCAGCTTCACCAGTTGTGCCTCTGTGACACCTTTTTATTTTTAATTTTTTAATTTTTTTTATTAGAAGTAAATACATAATAAAAAACATTTTATTTGTAGTAGTCATACATTATTAATGTTGTTTATATTATCAATTGTATAATAATTGTACTTCTATATATTTTTTTATTTTTATATAGATAGAAAATAATAGAGAGGGAGAGAAAAGAAACCAAAAAATTAAAAGAGAATGGAATAATCAGCTAATTATACATCATTGGAGATATGTCCGTGAATTATAAAATGTAATTCTTCATCTAATCCTTGATTCGGGTTTCAGTCAGGTTCTCGTGCCGAACCGGTTTGCCCCTTCAAATAGTCAATGAACGGAGACCATATTCTAGTAAATAGTTCTTGTTTGTCCATTAAGACAAATCTTAATCTTTCCAAATGTACACCTGTGACACCTTTAATGGTTGGGGGAGCTGGGTGAGGGGGGGGGGGGGGGTAAATCAGTCAGGTGACTGTGCACAAGATCTGCTTGAGAACTAGTGCAAGAGTTTCTGCTCCACCTGCCAACAGACAGTGTTGTATATAACTACCTGATGAATCTAGCATTTCCCACCTCCATTTAACCGCTGATCAACCTTGGAACATATTCAGCCACTGATGCTAATACATATCAATATTACATTGCAGGCAGATTTTTGGTAAAGAAACCAAGACTTGGTAAATTCCTTCCGAACACGGCCGCTCCTTAACACCGTTCATAGTGATGTCCATGTCTCCCCATCTATCACAACTACTTTACAAAGGATTAACAACTTACGGGTGAAGTTCATCCCTTTAAAATGGATGAAACCATGGATTTCACAACAGCTTGTTTCAGGGATTCAAGCTTAAACAGTTGCAGTTGACAAAAATCTGGATAGCCAAAATAGTAACTGCAATGCAGCATTTCATGAATGAAACGTCAAAAAGTGCGCAATATACTATACAATGCACAATAAAGCTTGCAATAATGTACACGTTTCAGAGACGAAACACTAAAAAGCTAGGAATGGGACCATGTCGGTTAGTTTTCAAAGGCAAAGGACTAAGCAGCTGAAATAAAAGTCTACTGGAAAAAAAGATGTTGGAGAGACAAACCGAAGGAAACAGATCCGTCTCCAGTTATTCGTCTATTCAAGTGTGATACAAACAATCTGAAGTACTTTTGCAGAGTGGTTAATGAGTGGCGGATGCACCTTCATCTGTTTCACACCCTCCCCACACCCATCATTTTTAGTCCCACTGATTTTGCATCCACGATTTTGCATCCATTCCCTGCACCAGGGACTCCCCCCCCCCCCACCCCCCCCCCCCCCCCCCCCCCCCCCCCCCCCCCCCCCCCCCCCCCCCCCCCCCACCCCCCTCCCCCACCAGGCCGCCTCAAAACGGGCCAGCATCATCAAAGCCCAACACCACCCTGGCCATGGACTCATTTCACTCCTGCCATCAGGAAAAGGTATAGGATGAAAACCATGAAGTGGGCTGTGAGCATCAAAAACTTTCGTGACCCATGTCTCGAAACTACATGACATTTTGCACATATTTAGATAAAATATAATTGAGAAGGAAGTCATAACTCGTCAGTGCCAAACGTTTATAAAGGCATTGGGATGTACAAAGAGAGAGTACAGAGGAGATTTACTAGAATGTTGCCAGGGTTCCAGCAACTATGTTACAGAGAAAGGTTGAACAAGTTAGGTCTTTATTCTTTGGAGCGCAGAAGGTTAAGGGGGGACTTGATTGAGGTCTTTAAAATGATGAAAGGGATAGACAGAGTTAACGTTGATACTCCCATTGAGGGTAGGGAAGATTCAAACAAGAGGGCATGACATGAGAATTAAGGGATTAAGGGACAGAAGTTTCGGGGTAACATGAGGGGGAACTTCTTTACTCAGAGGGTGGTGGCTGTGTGGAATGAGCTTCCAGCAGAAGTGGTGGAGGCAGGATCGATTTTAACATTTAAGACTTAAAATACTATGGTCTGAGTGCAGGTAGATGGGACTAGGGGAAAACAAATGGTCGGCACGGACTGGAAGGGCCGAGAGGGCCTGTTTCCGTGCTGTAATTGTTATATGGTTATATGGTTGCACATTAATTAATTAATTAAACTAATTAGAAAATGAGATCGAAAAAGTAAGCACCATCTAGTGTCCAATGCCCACATTACACTGTGGGCAGCCTATTTCCGTGTTGCAGTCCATTTAAACCATATATTATTATACCACACATAGATATATACATAGGGTACACAAAAAGCTGGAGAAACTCTGCGGGTGCAGCAGCATCTAAGGAGCGAAGGAGATAGGCGACGTTTCGGGTCGAGACCCTTCTTCAGACTGGTCAGGGATCAGGGAAACGAGAGATATAGACGGTGATGTGGAGAGATAAGGAACAATGAATGAAAGATATGCAAAAAAGTATTGATGATAAAGGGAACAAGCCATTGTAAGCTTGTAAGATATACATACATATGCACACACTCATGCGCGTGTGTGTGTGTACACACACATATACACACACACATATACATATTATATATATATATTGTGAATATGACT
Source organism: Okamejei kenojei (assembly GCA_035221665.1). Taxonomy (NCBI): domain Eukaryota; kingdom Metazoa; phylum Chordata; class Chondrichthyes; order Rajiformes; family Rajidae; genus Okamejei; species Okamejei kenojei. Next base: position 43,103,553 of record CM069149.1, on the reverse strand, counting down.
GTAATCATATATAATTATGTATAATCATGTATTATGTATAATTATATTATATAAAATAATATAATAAATATAATTGTGAGTGTGTTTTTTGAATGAGACTGCCGCAGAGCTCCTGAACCAGCCTAATTAATGGGTGAGAGCAGCTCCTGTGGCTTCCCCCGTTTACTGAACCCCACTGACTGCCAGTGTGCAGAGTGGGGGTCACGGCCATAGTGGGACTGGGGCATTTCCAGGCTGGGGGAAGACCGACCACTCACAGCACCCACCGGCCGTCCGACCGCTCTCACCACCCACTGGAGGCCTGGCCCAACTCTCACCACCCACCGGAGACCCAGCCCGACCGATCCTCCACAGCATCCATCGGTCTAATGACCGATTGTTAAAAATTCAGTTAGTTCCGTGAGTTGGGTCACGAACATGAACGAAAAAGCGCCTTGGCCCAACAGCTTCTTCTCAACAACCATTAGGCTATTGAACACTATGAACTCCAACTGAACCCTGAACTACAAACTGCCTTGTTTGTGTCTGAAGAAGTGTTTTGGCCCGAAACGTTGCCTATTTCCTTTGCTCCATAGATGCTGCCTCATCTGCTGAGTTTCTCCAGCATTTTTGTCTACCTATGTTTGAGATAGAACTGGATTCTGAGCAAGGTTCAGCTATGTAAAATACCCACCTACCTTTTCTCTTTTCAGAAGTTAATGGGTTTGCTTTTAAATTCCACTAATTTTGAAAATGCTCTCCTCCCCAACATTTGCAATTGTTTTCACTTACTTTACGATTTTGCTTAGGTCACGCCCATAATATCCGAGCCAGGAGGACTGATCAATTGCAGTAGACTCTAATAATCATTTAAATGGGTCATCTAGGAAGATCCCAACCGCAATCCATTTAAAATTAGTTTGGGAAGACTGATAACCACATAATATATCATTAATAAGTATTCTGCCATATAAACAGGCAGGGAAATGAAATTAAATCAGATAGGTCAACTTGAACCAAAAGCAAATTGGAGGAACAGCATCTCATATTTTGCTTGGGCAGCTGACAGCCCAATGGTATATTAATTTCCCTAACTTCAAGTAACCCCGGCATTCCCTCTCTCTCTCTCTCTCTCTCTCTCTCTCTCTCTCTCTCTCTCTCTCTCCCTCCCCCCCCAAGTCGCACCAGCTTTTCGTTCTCACCCACCAAACAGCTAACAATAGCCTGTTTCCTTTATCATCGTTACTTTTTTGCATATCTTTCATTCATTGTTCTTTATCTCTCTATATCACCATCTATATCTCTCGTTTCCCTTATCCCTAACCTGTCTGAAGAAGGGTCTTGACCCAAAACATCACACATTCCTTTTTTCTAGAGATGCTAGCTATCCCGCTGAGTTACTCCAGCTTTTTGTGTCCATCTTCGGTTTAATCCAGCATCTGCAGTTCCTTCCTACGCAATACAGGACCAGTGGATCAATGGAGCTTCTTTTGAATTATAATCTATTTTAACCTTAATAATCTCTCTCTTTAAAATAAATACTATTTCTAATTTAAATGAATATGAATAGATGAAGCTTAGATTTTAAATTTTCGTTGGAAGGTGAATTTAATCCTGATATTTTAGGGTTTATGTCAAAATTATAATAGACCATTATAATTAATCATAATCATAATCCTACTTTCTTAGCCAAGGTTGTTTTGCAACATACAAGGAATTTGATTTGCCATACAGTCATACCAATAAAAAGCAAAACACACAGAATACATTTTAACATAAACATCCACCACAGTGACTCCTCCACATTCCTCACTGTGATAGAAGGCGAAAAAAAGTTCAATCTCTTCCCTTAACATGAATAATTCTACTAACTAAAATCATAGTAAAATTGAATACCTATCAACTTAAATGAGAAAAAATATCAAATAAGAATCTGTTTATAATATGGGGAGAAGCCTTGTCTGGAATTATCAGGCACTATATTTCGGAGTCATTTACTAGCTTGGACACCATGCAACCCTTTCACAAGACTCTGACTGGATAGCACGCAACAAAAGCGTTTCACTTGGTACGTGTGACCCTAACCATAAACTAAACTAAACCAACATTACTGTCCACAAGAATTCACCACATACCACTTCATGTTTCTTGGTAGATGACCGAATTTCTACATGCTCAGATGAAAGCAGAACACAATTCATATCTGGTATGGATTGGGCTCGGCAAACTACCCGAGTAAAAGGCTCGATGATACAAGGAACTGCATAGAACAGTACACAACAGCACAGGAAAAGGCCCCACAATGTCTGTGCCAAACGTGAAGCCATGACCAACTCTTATCTGCCTGCCCTTTATCCATATCCCACCATTCCCTGCATATCCATTTGCTCATCCGAAAGCCTCTTAAATGCCACTATCATATCTGCCTCCACCACCAACCCCTACAACACACTCCAGCCACCCACCACCCTCTGTGTAAAAAAATACTTGCCCCGCACATCTCCTTTAAACTTTGTCCCTTTTGCCTTAAAGCTCTGCCTTTAGCCTTCGACATTTCCACCTTGGGGAAAAATGTCCTGGCTGCCGACCCTATCTATGCTTCCCATAATTTTATACACTTCTTTGAAGATGGAAATTGCTCACTCTAGAATCTAGCTTGAAATAGAACCTTTCTTATGGCTGTGGAAGCTAAGGACAGAAGTAGCATTCCATTAGTCTAAGAGCACAATGAATCTATAGGCTTGCAGCAAAAGCAATGAGTTTTAAAATCTTCTAATGTACTGAAAAGTTGCAATTAAGGTTTAAATGTGTGTAATGAAGGAAATGTCTTCTCCTCAATGAGCCAAAAAGATTGTTTGAGTTTCAACCACTCAGTAGCTCATTATCTCATTTGATGCAAAATCTCTATTCATTATTCTTATTAGTTCAATCTGTAATCTCTGAATGGGGCTTCTACTGTTTACAGTACGAATCGATAATAGCTATGGAATATGTAGGAAGGAACTGCAGATGTTTGTTTACAATGAAGGTAGACACACAAAGCTGGTCAGGGGGCAGCATCTCTGGTGAAAGGGAATAGGTGACATTCCAGGCCGAGACCTTTCTTCAGTCTGCAGAAGGGTCTCGACCTGAACGTCATCTAGTCCAGAGAAGCTGAGTTACTCCAGCATTTCGTGTCTTTCCTTGGTCAACCAGCATCTGCAGTTCCTTGCCTCTACTACAGGAGAACCTCAGTGGGTTAGGCAGCACTTCTGGTTATGTTTGAGTCTGTACACCTATTTGGTCTGAAGAAGGATCATGACCTGAAACATCACCTATCCATTCCCTTCACAGATCCTGCCTGGCCCAGAGTTACTCCAGTACTTTGTTTTTTTTACTCAGGATTCTAACATCTGCAGTTCCTTACATCCCCTTCTACAGAGGTTTGCTGGACTTCCACCAAAAGGAAGAACAGATGCAACTTATTTTCTGAACAGAAGAAAAGGAGAAGAATTACAATCAAGGAGGAAAAACACAACACAATCTCCCAGTGAGAAGAGATGGAAGGTCGGTCAACTGACAAGGAGAAAGGTAATTCAGTGATATCTGATCGAAAAGAATTCAGTGACCTCTTCAAAACATGGAAGCAAATTTACCTCCATTTAAAAGTGCCTTGTCCTCAGATGAAAAAAAGTGTTAGCAAATCCTTGCTGGGAGCACATTGCAGAATGTACACATAATGTTCTAATAATGTCAATTAAAATTCAAAAGCCTCTCCTTCCCCAGGGAAAAAAAAACAACAATATTTTTTAATTGAGATTGTGCCTTTCCGGCCAAAGATGAATATATTATCCAACTTACCTGGTTCCAAAGCAAAAGAAAGAACACCTTTTCAGCATCATTCACCAGCAATGATTAGTTAGTGCCACTGATTCATACTGAATACAATACTTTCATGATGTACATTAAACCAGGAAGCACACTGCATGATATAGGAGTTTCAATAAAGCTGCATTTGTTTACACATTGTGCAGCAGATGGGCTAATAAGGGAACATCCAATGCATTTGGGAGGATAGGTTTACACATGGCTGCTACAAGGGAAATCCCAAAAGGCAAAATGGATTTGTTCAATGGCTACCAAATTTGCTACCAAATTGATTTAATTATTGACCATCGGTAAGGTTTCCTGCACTTTGTTTTTATTTAGTAATAATACAAATGGGAATATCTGCACTGTGCAGACTAGTTTTTACAATTAAATTATAATGCATTCAAATGATTAGAGCAAAAGCAATTGCTTTAAAAAAAATTAATGACCAAAAGGCAAAGAAACAACTAATTAATTCAGTTTTACATGGTCACAGGGAGAACATGCTAACTCCACACAGACAGCACCCAAGCCCGGGTCTCTATTACCATGAGGCAGCATCTGCACCTCGTATTTATTCGTATGGTAGTACGGTAACCCCAAATTTCACTGTACCAATTAATGCACGTGACAATAAATGTCTCTTGTCTTGTCTCTTGTGTAGGAAGGAACTGCAGATGCCGGTTTAAACTGAAAATAGACACAAAATGCTGGAGTAACTCAACAGGACAGGCAGCATCTCTGGAGAGAAGGAATTGGTGACGTTACGGGTCGAGACCCTTCTTTAGGCTCAAGACTTCTGAAGAAAGGGTCTCGACCCGAAAAGTCACCAATTCCTTGCCTCCAGAGATGTTGCCTGTCCCGCTGAGTTACCCCAGCATTTTAGTGTCTACCTGCACCTCTGTGCCACCCTTGAAGAATGTTAAGAAATATCTTGAAGGAGGAGAGATGTAGAAAGAAGTTTAGAAGGTATATGCCGGACAGTGTTGAGTAGGTGGACAGAAAATTAATGGAGAAGCTGGAGTAGGTGCTCAGTTCATAGTAAAAGAGGATGCAAGGTGGTAGAAGTCATTCAGTCCAGTCAAGGGCAATGTAGCAAGTTAGAGTAAGAATAAGGCGATTTTTCTGGCAAATACAGGTGTTCGCTGGGAGTAGTCTCCTCAGTCGCGCAAAAACTTGTGGCATCTTCTGGTCACCGCTAAATTTTGAAAATTTTTGAAAGTTTTTCGCCAACCGTGGGTTTGACGCCAATGAGCGTAGCTTGACTTCTTCTGACGTAGGTGCTGTCGTAGGTCGTCGGTGGTTTTTCGGCGACCTGCTACGACTATGACAGTCGCCTAAAAAAAAATCGGCTAGTGGGACAGGCCTGCGAGGAATAGAATCAATGAGGGACAGACGAAGTTTCATAAAAACAAAGCAACAAAAAAAAATTGATGGCATTATCTCTCTTTATTGTGCTACTCCGCAACCTTGAGCTTATTTCACTGATTAATACAAATATTGAAAACAAAAAACTCCACTATTTGTCAGCTGAGAAATGTGAAATACTGGGGTCACGATCCTTTCACCTGCAGATTGCACCGTTCCGTTTCTACGTATTCTACTTGGGTGTCTGTAAACACAGGTCACAGCAAACAAACAAAAAAAACCCGTGGCCCGACGCTCATGGAGAACTCCGCTAGAAAACTACAAAGTGGCGAATGCACAAAATGGAAATTCATATCTGCATTGTGCGAGCTGCATTTCTGGGACAGAGTTTAAACACAACCTTCGGGCAGATGAAGCTTCACTGTGTTTAATTAGTACAGCAGCTAATCTAGATAGGCTTAATGCAAATTTGAACCGAAGAGCTGAAACAAAAAATCCCCGTCTTTCAACGACTAACATGCCTTACCTTAATAAACCTGAACAGAAATTCAAGATGTTTTCAGAAGGCCAATTTTCATGGAACAATTTAGCACAAATATCACATCCCTCAATATTATATTTCATAAACTACCAATAAATTCAATTTCTCTGGTTATTTTCCAATTTTTCTTACTCCCTTTCCTCTCCTTCCATCCTGCATATAAAGCATCAAACACTCTTGGTGCAGTTATTATTTCAGGACACGGTCCCATTAAATAGAACGATGCCATCAATATCAGACAATACCTGTAACACACGCACCCACCCAATATATATACACACACACACACACACACCCACCCAATATATATACAACACACACACACACACACATATATACACACACACACACCGACCCAATATACACACACACACCCACCCAATATATATACACACACACACACACACACACACCCAATATACACACACACACACACCACCCAATATACACACACACACACACACACCCAATATACACACACACACACACACCCACCCAATATACACACACACACACACACACACCCAATATACACACACACACACACACCCACCCAATATACACACACACACACACCCACCCAATATATACACACACACACACACACACACACACACACACCGACCCAATATACACACACACACACACACACACCCATATACACACACACATCACACACACACACACACACACACACACACACACACACCGACCCAATATACACACACACTCACGCACCCACCCAATATATATATACACACACACACACACATATATATATACACACGCACCCACACAATATACACACACACACACACAGACACACACACACACATATATATACACACGCACATACTATACACACACATACTATACACACACGCACACACACACGCATATATATATATACACACGCACACACACACACATATATATACACACGCATATAATAGAATCTATATCCTAGATATATATAGATACACATACATACATGTTTATAAAGATACATACATACATATGTACTGTATATAGATATAGAGGCACAAAATGCTGGAGTAACTCAACAGGACAGACAACATATCTGGAGAGAAGGAATGGGTGACGTTTTGGATTGAGATCTTTCTTCAGACTGTTCCTTCTCTCCAGAGATGCTGCCTGTCCCGCTGAGTTACTTCAGCATTTTGTGTCTACCTTCGATTTAAAGCAGCATCTGCAGTTCTTTCCTACACATAGATATATACGTGTGTATGTATCTATATACATGTGTATATTCCAGAATATAGATGTGTGTGTGTGTGTGCGTGAGTGTGTGTGCGTGTGCGGCGTGTGCATGTGTGGTGTGCATGTATGGTGTGTACGCGTGTGTATGTGTGGTGCGCGTGCATATGTGGTGTGTATGCATGTGTGGTGTGTGTGCATGTGTGGTGTGTACACGTGTGGTGTGTGTGCATGTGTGGTGTGTGTGCATGTGTGGTGTGTACATGTGTGGTGTGTGTACATGTGTGGTGTGTGTGCATGTGTGGTGTGCGTGCATGTGTGGTGTGCGTGCATGTGTGGTGTGTACACGTGTGGTGTGTGTGCATGTGTGGTGTGTGCATGTGTGGTGTGTACACGTGTGGTGTGTGTGCATGTGTGGTGTGTGCATGTGTGGTGTATGTGCATGTGTGGTGTATGTGCATGTGTGGTCTGTGCATGTGTGGTGTGTACATGTGTGGTGTGTACACGTGTGGTGTGTGTACATGTGTGGTGCGTGTGCATGTGTGGCGTGTGTGCATGTGTGGCGTGTGCATGCATGTGTGGCGTGTGCATGTGTGGCGTGTGCATGTGTGGTGTGTGTGCATGTGTGGTGTGTGTGCATGTGTGGTGTGTGTGCATGTGTGTGCATGTGTGTGCATGTGTGGTGTGTGCATGTGTGGTGTGTGTGCATGTGTGGTGTGTGCATGTGTGGTGTGTGTGCATGTGTGTGCATGTGTGGTGTGTGCATGTGTGGTGTGTGTGCATGTGTGGTGTGTGTGCATGTGTGGTGTGTGTGCATGTGTGTGCATGTGTGGTGTGTGCGCGCGTGTGCGCACGTGCGTGTGGATGAATATACAGACATGTATATATGCACATATATCGGATGTAAGCCTTATTCCACATTGGAGTTTGTTTGTCAAAAATAATCAATGTCAGACTTCGTAATAAAAAAACCCCTTTGACAAGAATGATCAGAAAGCAAGGAGAGCAAACACCTCATGCCTTCACCAACACCATGTCTGCACGAGTAGCAGATTGTAACACCAACCATCGCCACACCATTCAACCGTTAACAACAGACGTGGAAGTTAAAATGGATTTCAACACAGGATCAAAGTTATCGATCAATGGCACAGATTCTGCCATTCAATACACATTTAAAGTCTTGTTATATTACCTGGCATAACCTTTAATCTATGGGTGACGGGGCAGAGTGATTGTCCCACCACTACACACCCTCCATGACCGCCTCCTCTGCCAGCGCAACCCATTGAGAACACATTGCAGACATTCCCTTTCAAGTTTCAACAGCTGGCTCGCAACGGCAAAGGTTTTTAAATCCCCTCCCCCCCCCCCTTAAATTCACAAAAAAAAAGGCAAGTCACACGACAATAACAACCTTCAACAAAAGTAAGAAAAATGAATGGCAAAATTGCGCTTGTCGGTGGGACTGACCTGACGAGAGCAGAGCTGACGAGAGTCTTGCCTGCCAGCATTGCAGATTTGCAGCATTTCCTATACAATTGGTGCACTGAGCGAGCACTCTTGCAGCTAATTAGCAGGCTGCATCCTTGATACTTCTCCTGCCCGGCTTCTCCCCGACCCCAACACAGCAGGACAATCGCATTCCAAAGGGGACTGAGCAGATGGCTGTTTCCAAGGCAACTACATCTATGAAAACTACTGGCAGGAGGATGTGACTGCTGTCAGCAGCAACACAATTGCTCGCATTGTACTAGAAGGAGCAGAAAACACTGCAGTGCTGACTGAGCATGCTCAGCAGGTATCCCCCCTCCTTGACCAGGTGGATATTTTTATTTTGGGGGGGGGGGGATCCACAACGAGGGGTCTCAGGGGGCACAGACCCACCGCAGTCGGAAAAAGGAGCGACATTCATGCAACTGCAGTCAACCAGCCAGTTCCCCCAACTGCAACAATGTACTTTCAGCCAGCCATGGCAACTGAATCATATCGCCTCGCTGATACTGTGGGGCAGCAGAAATTCCTTTGCGGTTTCTGATGCAAAGCCAACAACAGATCTGGACGCATCAGATCCCCACACTGGGGAGATCCGGCTGGTAGTGCTGCTGCTTCGCAGTAGAGTCCCAGGTTCGATCCTGACTACGGGTGCTGTCTGCGTGGAGTTTGCACGTTCTCCCCCTGTGACCTGCGTGGGTCCCCACCCCCCCCCCCCCCCCGGGAACTCCGGTTTCCTCCCACATCCCAAAGACGTGCGGCTTTGCAGGTTAATTGACTTCTGCAAATTGTCACCAGTGAATGGGATAGAACACACTTTAGGTGGTCGGCACGGATTCGGCGGGCTGAAGGGCCTGTTTCCATGCTGTATCTCTAAACTAAACCAAATGTGGGTGAAGAAAAACCCCAGTAAACATTGATCCCACTCAAGTAGAGGCAGGAGAAACTACAACAGTGATTATGAAAACCACAGGTGTATTAAACAGATACCGTTTGTCCTCCCTTTACAAATGCAAAAATCCAGAAATAAGGGCAGAGGCGGAAAAAAAAGGACCAAGACTATTGAAGAGAGACAAATAATTGATAGTAAAGAAATAGGAATGCAGTAATCAATAGGATCAGATGCAGGCAACTCATTTAGACCCATGGTCTGCCCGGCAGGTTGTTAACGGAGATGCTGCAGGTAAATTGGAATCTCCAGAATTGGGAATGTTCTCCGCAACTTGCAAGCTGGAAAAGGAAATCTAAGCCAACTGTTCAAGTGGGAAGGCACAGAGCAAACAAGAAATTACAGGCGCTCGACTGACACCAGTGAGAAGTGGAATGGCCCAATCTATTATTAATGTAATTGGGTGCTTAGAACATCATAATGTGATCGCACAGTCAATATGGCTTCACGACAGGAACACTGTGCTCAGTAATTTATTTTTCAAGGTTTTTTCAGGAGCTGCATGAACTAGAGGGCAGCAGATTCAGTGCATTTGCATAATTAAAAAAGCACTCTGTAAGATACCACGTGTCGGTTTATTAGGACTTGCATGAATGGAACTGAGATTGCAGACCAGATCCCACACCTGGCTGCAAACCACTGCCAAGCCTGCACCTAACTCTGAGTGCACGCCTGCCCTTGTTCTCAGCCGTACATCTATATTGATTTCTCCAACTTCACGTCACCCTTGCTTTCCCTCTCTCTCCATCCACAGAGGGAGAACAAGGAGGGAAGAGACAAAGACAAGATTTTTGCCTTCCATCACAGTGAGGTGGTGTCTGGCGAACTCACTGTGGTGGATGTTAAATTTGTGTTTATTGTGTGTTTTGTTATTTTATTGTATGTATGACTGCAGGCACGAAATTACGTTCAGACCGCAAGGTCTGAATGACAATAAAGTTTCCAAGATCCCTCCCTCCCTCACCCTAGTTCTCTGACTAGTTTCACTGTCCTGATTAATTTTACAGTTTGTATGCCTCGTTGTCATATCTCTCCAAACCTGTCCTGTCCACGTACCTAAAGAAGGGTTTCGGCCCGAAACGTTGCCTATTTCCTTCGCTCCATAGATGCTGCTGCATCCCGCTGAGTTTCTCCAGCATTTCTGTCTACTGTCCATGTACCTGTCTGTTTCTTAAATGTTGGGATAGTCCCCTGCCTCAGCTATAGAGTCTGGATAGAGTGGACGTGGAGAGGATGTTGCCAGGACTAGAGGGTGTGAGCTGTAGGGAGAGGATGAGTAGGCTGGGACTCTATTCCCTGGAGCGCAGGAGGATATAGAGGTGCATAAAATCATGAGATGATTAGATCGGGTAGGTGCACAGGGTCTCTTGTCCAGAGTAGGGGAATCGACGACCAGAGAACATAGGTTTAAGGTGAAGGGGAAAAGATTTAATAGGAATCTGAGGGATAATTTTTTCCACACAAAGGGTGGTGGGCGTATGGAACAAGCTACCAGAAGAGGTAGTTGAAGCTGGGACTGCTCGACGTTTAAGAAGCAGTTAGACAGGTACATGGATAGGACAGGTTTAGATGAATATGGACCAAATATAAGGCAAGAGGGACTAGTGTAGCTGGGACATGTTGGCCGGTGTGGGCAGGTTGTGCCGGTGTTTCCACATGTTTCACTCCATGACCCCATGACATTTCGGATGGAAAGACTATCTATGTTTTTGAGTGCACGCCTGCCCTTGTTCGCGGCCATGCATCTACATTGATGTCTCTAACTTTAAGTAACCCTTGCTTTCCCTCTCTCTCCATCCCTACCTCACCCTCATTCTCCAGCTAGTTTCACTGATCTCCCGATTAATTTTACTGCTTGTATGCTTCGTTATCACCTTTCCCTCGGCCGTCGATGAACCATTTTACATTTCCTTGATCATCATCTGCTTTCATCTGTCCTTTACACATCTGAAATTCACTTTGTACCCTTCCATATTTCTCGTTTCCCTTCCCCGACTCTCAGTCAGAAAAAGGGTCTCGACCACAAACAAGGTCACCCATTCCTTCTCTCCAGATGCTGCCTGTCTTTTGGAGTTTTTTTTCGAGTTTAGAGATGCCGCACGGATACAAGCCCTTCGGCCCGCAACTAGATATGGCTCTTAAAATTAGCGGAGTCGGGGAGTATGGGGAGAAGGCAGGAACGGGGCACTGATTGGGGATGATCAGCCATGATCACATTGAATGGCGGTGCTGGCTTGAAGGGCCGAATGGCCTACTCCTGCACCTATTGTCTATTGACCAGCGATCCCCGCATATTAACACTATCCTACACCCGCTAGGGATAATTTTTACATTTACCAAGCCAACTTACCTACAAACCTGTACGTCTTTGGAGTGTGGGAGGATCTCGGAGGAAACCCACGCAAGTCACGGGGAGAACGTACAAACAGCATACGGACAGCACCCGTAGTCCCGCTGAGTTACTCCAGCATTTTGTGCCTGTCCCCTCACTCTTAGCCTAGTGTAAGGGGCCGTAACAGCCAACAGAGCTCCAGGATGCCCTTGATGAGGTTATCGATGTCGGTCACCATGCACCCCACCCAGAAAGGCACAAAATGCTGGAGTAACTCAGCGGGACAGGCAGTATCTCTGGAGAAAATGTCTTGGATTGATTCTTAAGGTTCTCGACCCAAAACGTAAAATATTCCTTTTCTCCAGAGATGCTGCCTGACCAGCTGAGCTACTCCAGCACTTTGTGTCTACCTTGGGGAGGAGCTGTCCCCGAATCTGGAGGCAGACACAAAAAATCTGGAGGAACTCAGCAGGTCAGGCAGCATCTCTGAAGAAAAGGAATAGGGGAGGTTTCAGGTCGAGGCGCTTCCTCAAACTGAGAGTCAGGGGAATCTGGAGGTATGTGTCTTCAAACGTCTGTACCTCTTGCCTGATGGGAGCGGGGAGAAGAGCGAGTGACTTGGGTGAAACCGGTCCTTGATGATGCTGGCTGCCATGCCGAGGCAGTGTGAAATATGATAAGCATTGGCTATACTAACTCGCACAATCTAAAAAATAAATGAGACATGCAACTTCAACTTGGAGTGTGCAGCACTCTGTCCTTTCTGAGTCACTGTGTCACGATGGCCAGAACTGCGATGTCAAGTACAGCAAAGGAAGGGTGGGGTAATTGTTAGTGGGAGGAGTAGCTGCTAAATAACAGATAGACGCAAAATACAGGAATAACTCAGCGGGACAGACAGCATCTCAGGAGAGAAGAAATGGTTGACATTTCAGGTCGAGACTCCTCTTCATATTTCACCCAAAACATCACCCCTGCCTCCTCTCCAGAGGTGCTGCCTGTCCCGCTGAGTTAGTCAAGTCAAGTCACTTTTATTTATATAGCACGTTTAAAAAACAACTCTCCTTGGCCAAAGTGCTTTACATTGGTATAAGAATAGTACAACAAACAACAGAGGTTCATAGAGTAACTCCAGCATTCTGTGTCTATCTTCGCTTTAAACCAGCATCTTTTTGGCAGACGATTTTCTTTCCTCTCAATTTATCAGATGACTCGATTGTGAAATTAAATACTATTCACAGTCCGAGAGATTCATCTTCCTCCACGGACCACGGCTGTAGCTCTGCTGAACACAATTACATGGATTGGGATGTTTCTGCCTCGTTTTTGACTGTGAATTCCTTCTCTTGTCGGCCATCGACTCAACCGCGGGCAGGGAAGCCACCGTGTCGAAATCCCTTCTTGAGAGTGTAGAGATTACACTTCAATTCTCCTCATTCCCCCACAGACATTTCTGTTCTCTGTCTCCTCTATTGTCAGAGCGAGGCTAAACACAAATTGGAGGAGCAGCATCTTATATTTCGCTTGGGCAGCTTACAGCCCAGAGGTATGAACATTGATTTCTCGAACAGCATTCCCTCCCTCTCCATCCCTCCCCCACCCAAGTCGCACCAGCTTCACGTTTTCACCCCACATACAGCTTACAATGGCCCGTTTCCTTTATCATCGTTACTTGTTTGCATATCTTTCATTCATTGTTCTTTATCTCTCCACATCATCATCTTTCTCTCTTTTTTCCCTTTCCCCTAACCTATGTGAAGGAGGGTCTCGACCCGAAACGTCACCCATTCCTTCTCTCCAGAGATGCTGCCTGAGTCGCTGAGTTACTCTAGCATTTTGTGTCTATCTTCGGTGTAAACCAGCATCTGCAGTTCCTTCCTACACATTTCAGCTATCAAAATAAAATCACATGAGGAATAATATTGAGAGGTAGGAAGAGGTGGGCAGGTAATGAAGCCTTCATGGCAGCAACATAGCTAGTCAAGGAACATCCTATAGCAGGAATGTTGCTCCACTCAAATAGTGTTCCTACATTACTCATAGCCTTGAGGGAGTAAAGTGCGATAAGAGCAAGTAAAATGGAAACTTTGTTGTGGTCTATTTCTTTGACAAAAGCAAAAATGCCTTCTGAACAAAGTGTAGTCATACCAATGTAACGATCCATAATTTTTGGACAAGATAGGGGTGACGCACTTTGTTGGGACGTACATTAAAAGCAAAAATGTATCTTTGGCTGTAATGAAGTGCGAGTATAAATAATTATTAATATAATCGCTGGTGCAAAGTTTGGAGGCTCATGTTACGAACTTTCGGTTTTCAGAAATTCGTCCTTACAGAATCCACAAAACATTACTCCAGAACTTGAGATGTGGAACAAACCAACTGAGTTTTTTTTTAGAAAAAAAGTAAATAAATAGGCAAAGATAGTAAAAGACACAATGTGTTGGAGTAACTCTGCGGGTCAGGCAGCATCCCTGGAGAACATGGATTGGTGACGTCTCCGGTCAGGACCCTCCTTCCAACAGATTTTTGGGGAGGGGAATGGGGGAGGGGGGGGGAGGAGGGGGGGGGGGAAGAAAGCTGGAACGGAGGAAGGGCCAGAGATGCTCTCAGACCCGCTGAGTTACTCCAGCACCTTATGTCTTTTCATGTAAACTAGCATCTGCAGTTCCTTGTTTCTAAAAGCCCTGTCCCACGGTACGAGTTCATTCCAAGAGCTCTCCCGAGTTTGCCCTGATTCGAACTCGGAGATTTACGGTAATGGCCACTCGTCGGTACTCGGGGCTCTCGTGGACACGTGTTGAAAAATCTTCACGAGTCTTCCCGTGCTTACCTGCCGTTAGCGAGTCTTCCCGAGTCCCTGCCGTTAGCGTTACGTGCCGCTAAGAGACGTCCCCGAGCTCCGACGTACCCGCTACGTTCATTCTCCGTGCTTACCACGACTTTGATTCTTTTTAAACTCGGCAGAGCTCTTGGAATGAACTCGATCCGTGGGACAGGGCTTTAAGTAGATAAGCACATTTATTGAGCACTAATATTTTTTCTACTGGAATTTCTTGATGAAAGCACACAAGACATGGGTTTGCATCACGCAATATCAGGGCTGTTTTCCTGGGACACAGTGCCCTGTAACAAGGGAGTTACCTGTACTGGATCGAATGGTGTCTACGTTTACTTAATGTGATCAGCACAAAAAACGATAAACTTCAGCTGCTTTCCGGGACCTCGTGAGAAAAAAATCCTTTCTGGATAGAATAAAACAGTGGAAGGAACAACTGGGTCCTGATATTTCTGTGGAGCGGAGTGGGTGTGAAAGGAATTCTAACAAAGTGGAGCAAGGACAGTGAGAGGCCTGGATAGAGTGGATGTGGAGAGGATGTTTCCACTAGTGGCGAGTCTTGGACCGGTGGCCATAGCCTCACAATTAAAGGACATTCCTTTAGGATACTTTCAAGAGAGAGCTAGATGGTGCTCTTAAACATAGCGGAGTCAGGGGATATGGGGAGAAGGCAGGAACGGGTTACTGATTGGGGATGATCAACCATGATATCATAGAATGGCGGTGCTGGCTCAAAGGGCCAAATGGCCTACTCCTGCACCTATTGAAAGAGACGAGGAGGAATTTCTTTAATATGAGGGTGGTGAATCGTTAGTTTAGTTTAGTTTAGAGTTACAGCTTGGAAACAGGCCCTTCGGCCCACCGGGTCCGTGCCGACCAGCGATCCCCGCACATTAACACTATCCTACACCCACTAGGGACAGTTTTTACATTTACCAAGCCTGTACGTCTTTGGAGTGTGGGAGGAAACCGAAGATCTCGGAGAAAACCCAGGCGGTCAAGGTGAGAACGTACAAACTCCGTTCAGACAGCGCCCGTAGTCAGGATCGAGCCCGGGTCTCCTAAGACAGCAAGTCTACCGCTGTTCCACCGTGTGGAATTCGTTGCCACAGAAGGCTATGGAGGCCTAGTCAATGGATATTTTTTTTAAGCAGAGAGATAGATTCTTGATTAGTACGGGGTTTAGGGAGAAGGCAGGAGAATGGGGTTGAGAGGGAAAGATAGATCAGCCATAATTGAAGGCTGAAGTATACTTGATAGGAGCAGAATTAAGCCATTCGGCCTATCACATGGCCTCATGAACCACGGAATGCCACACCGTCATTGTTTCCTGCCAGGTGGGCAACTGGGTTTGCATCTATTAATAAAATGTTCCACCACCAAAGCTGGACGCTTGCTCGTCATGTTCCATGTCCACAATTAAATGGAAATGCGCGCCATGTATCAGGTTGGCATTGCCGTACCTACTCCCAACAATCCATTTGGGATGATAGATGCAAAGTGCTGGAGTAACTCAGCGTCCCAGGCAGCCTATGAAGATAAAGGGTGGGTGACGTTTCAGACTGAAAATGGTCCATTTGGGATCCTTGACCACCTGCTATTTTGGGGAATGAACCTTGTTTACTGTGGTTCCATTACACGCAAGGGTCAAGAAACACGTGTGTGCCAAAAAAGCAGTGGCGCAGGGGTAGAGTTGCTGCCTCGCAGCGCCAGAGATCCAGGTTTGATCCTGACTCTATCTGTACGGAGTTTGTACATTCACCGTGTGACCATGTGGGTTTTCTTCGGGTGCTCCAGTTTTCTCTCACACTCCAAAGAAGAACAGTTTTTCACGTTAATGGACTTTGGTAAAAAAAAAATTAATTGCCCCTAGTGTGTAGGATAGTGCTAATGTACGGGGCGATAGTTGGTTGGCGCAGACTTGGGGCGCCGAAGGGCCTGTTTCCACACTGTATCTCTAAAGACTAAAATGTATCCTTAAAGGTGTCCTGGGTGCTTACTGAACTAAAGATGATCCTGGTCTTGGATTAGCCATTGTAAACTTTCCTGCACACCTTGCTCCCTTCATGTTCTCTGTAAGAGGTGGCATCCAAGACCATGTGTGGTGCAGGGATTGGGTGAGACGCCTGTTGGCTGGTTATGTGATGGGGACTGGTGGGCTGGCTGAGTGGATCAGCACCTAATGCACAATGGTGGAGGGTGCTCGATGGTCAATTGCCACATGCGAAGTGCTAACACAGTGACATTATTTTTCTTACAAACAGTCCAGTAATGTATTGCCACACCCCCCGATCCTCGATGAGCAAGTGTACAGAAGTCTTCCACTGAGCCCGCATGCATGTGGTGCCATGTTTTGGTGCCATTTTCAAAGACTGCGCTCAAGTTCGTACAAGCGGAACCTGTTCCAGGCAAGTCCCAGGCTGTTGCGGGCCTCAGGCCAGCTCCCTGCTTGGACGCCATGTCCCTCTCCTCGCCCGTCCGCCTTCGTTCATCGGCGGTGCCTCTCGCAGCCGACCACAAGGGCCAGACCCTGGTTCCCATCGGCAGAAGATTGACGGGGTTGATGCGGGACTCAGATGTGTCGGGGGGTTCATGGGTCGGTGCGCCGCACTAATCATGGAGTCAAGCAACGGGCGGGGTCGAGGGATTGGGGAGCTCCACTGATCGCAGAGTTGAGGGGTGACCAATTGCCAATTTGTGCAGAGATGGGTCACATGTAGGCAGAGGAGATTAGTTTAGCTTGACATCATGTTCGCCATGGATATTGTGGGCCAAATGGGCTGTTCCTGACTGTACTGGTCTATGTTATTTTTGGTATTGTCAACCAAAGACAAATTTCCCAAAGATTTTAATGTCACACAATACATCCACTTCAAAGCTCCTCTTCATACAGAAACACAAAAGGAATCTGCAAACACAATAATTAATCCACAATAGAAAATTCACAAAATGCTGGAGTAACTCAGCAGGTCAGGCGGCATCTCTGGAGAACATGGAAAGGTGACATTTCCTGGAGTAACTCAGACACAAAATGCTGTCGTAACTCAGAAATTAATCCACAATGATTCTTTACGAGTTAAAAACAAACACTCACATCCATGCTGATTATTAAATACTGCAAAATTGAAACACATAACGTTTAACAATCAAAGTATTTTCCTGACCATTGATACCCGAGAATTTCAGGATATAAACGAGGTACCTTCATTCATTCAGCTGTGTTTCCTCTGTAGAGGTCCTCAGCCATTGAGAGTGAAAGAGCTGCAGGTGAACTTGCAGCCGATGTTAAACACTTCTGTTAAACACTTCATATAGACGTGAGGATATGGGAAGAGGTAAAGCAAGGCACCGGGATAGCATTACATCCAAGATAAAGAATGCTTGCAAAATGTACGACTGGATCACAAGCTGGGACCTTTAGCAAACCAGTGTACATCAGCCTCAAACAGTGGAAGCAAAAGACAGGGCAGCTGCAAACCACAATGACTAAAATTAAACCCGTGAATAACACTTGATCCAAACTGGCAGCATAGTATTCAGTGAAATACTACTAATGCACTTTCTCCAACTTTATAGCTTTAAGGCTAACAAACCTTCCCTAATGCCCTGCAACGTGACATTTAACCTTTGTGATATCCAAGCAGTTTAAATGATGTGTATATTACAATGATTGATGAATGTTTTAAAACAAAAACCTTATGAAATTTGCACAGAAAAATACTCTAATTTGCCATCGATTTGCATGACAATTGTAGGCAACAAAGGAAGCAAATGTAGACTTCTCGGAATTTTTTTTATAACAACAATTTGACGAAATGCATATCTGCATGGCAAACTTAAACTTTGTTAGTGCAGGAAAGAACTATAGGTGCTGGTTTATACTGAAGATAGACACAAAATGCTGGAGTAACTCAGCCGGACAGGCATTATTTCTGGATACAGCCTCTTGACCCAAAACGTCACCAATTCCTTCTATCCAGAGATGCTGCCTGCCCCGCTGAGTTACCCCAGTGTTTTTGTGTCCATCTTTAATAGATAATAGATCTAATTGTTGTGGATCACCTGCAAGATTAGTTTGACAAGGTGTAAAGGATTGCAGTTAAATAATGTTGTTACGACTGAACAATGGTGTTAAATCATTTTACACGAATGAGGGCCCCTTGATTTAATTGGGGAATTAGACAAATAGCAAACATCCCAATAACTGATTGGAATCCAAATGTCATCAAGGAACATTCCTTTCTCAGTAACCTTTTGGGCAAACTATGAAAATGAATGAAGATCAGAAAGCTGTCCGGTGCTGTCAATTTGGATTAATAGCATGTTAAGTCAAACTGGTAAAATGAAATGGCATGAAATTCCATGTACTAAATTTGACTAAAGGGTTAACTGGAATCAAAAGTAAAGAGGATAGACAAAAATGCTGGAGGAACTCAGCGGGTGAGGCAGCATCTAGTGGAGCGAAGGAAATAGGCGACGTTGTGGGTCGATACCCTTCAACGGGTGACCGATGCGAGTCGAAAAGCAGAGAGTCTTGGATAAGGAATTATCTGAACGATAAAAAGGGAGAACAATTTTTTTTTTTAAAGAAAAAGTCAGATGCAAAAATATCACACATTAGTGCGCAATAATATCTCAATTTTATTCAGTCTTTTTTCAAGTTCATTCTTTCACTGATAAGACCTGCACATCACATCTCTTCACTCCTGATCTGCCGGAGATTTGTTCTTTGACGGCTAGTTCAGGGGCCGGTGAAAAGTCACTCACTTTGGGGCGGGATCAGTAGCAGGCCCCCCTCGGTCATGACTGACCACGGGTGATGCTCGTAGTTTGCAGGTAATGTGTGGTCGGATGCAAGCCTGGGCGATGTCATATGGAGGACAGGCTGTTGCCCATGCAGCGCGTCCCCCCTCTCCACGTCGCTGATCGATCCAGCAGGGCCGTTACAGTTTGGCACCAGCGCCGTCACAGGACCTGCCAGAGTGAGATTGTAGACAACGACGAACTGCCTTAGGGACTCTGGATTTTCTTGAGGTTTACTCCAGGAGTCTTTACCATGACTGGATATGGCCACAAGGCAGCAGAGGTTTTTAAATCAGAGTTTTCCCTCTCCTAGATGGACTGCCTTCCCAGTCTGACAAGCCCCATCTGCCCGAGACTCGTGGGGGCGGGAGCGTCTACCTTCCCGAACAGATCTATAGCACCTGCCCACTGCCCACGGGGGGGTGGGGGGGGGATCAGAGACATGAAAAACAACCTGGGAGTCATAATTTCTCCTGTGAAGGACAGCAGCGAACCAGATGGGATTTTAAGACAATCTGACAGTTTTATGGGCAAGTTTATTGGTAGCAGCCTTTGGCCTAAAAAAAGCTTGATTTAAATTTGCACTTACATTTCCTCTGCATTTTTAGCTTGGATCATGTTATTCTGCCAGTAATATGGGAACGGCACTTACACACCAAACCGTAGTTCTGTGAGCTTCCAGTCAGTGATGTGTGTGCAGTCCCAAAAATAACTCCACTCATTATTCTAGCTACCTGATAAATAACATACTTCCAGTTATTCATAAATTCATAAGTTCCAGGAGCAGAATGAGGCCATTCGGCCCATCAAGTCTCCTCTGCCATTCAGTCACGGCTGATCTATATTTCCCCCTCAAGCCCATTCTCCTGCTTTTGCCCCACAACCCCAGGCACCCCTACCAATCAGTAAGGGTTTCTAAGGTAGACACAAAATGCGGGCGTAATGGGCCTGTCCCACTTACGCGACTTTTTTGGCGACTGCCGGCGCCCGTCGTTGCAGGTCGGCGAAAAATTTCAACATGTTGAAAATCCAGCGGCGACCAGAACAAGGTACGACTCTTTGGGCGACTACTCACGACCGTACAGGCTTCACCCCGCGACATGTCACCAGGGTGTCGCCTGTATGGTCGTGAGTAGTCTCCTCAGTTGCCCAAAGAGTCGTAGCATCTTTCTGGTCTCCGTTGGATTTTCAACATGTTGAAAATTTTCGGCAACCTGCAAAGACCTGTGACGGGTGCCGGCAGTCGCCGAAAAAGTTGCGTAAGTGGGACAGGCCCATTACTCAGCGGGACAGACAGCATCTCTGGAGAGAAGGAATGGGTGACGTTTCAGCATCTTGTGTCTACCGTCGATTTAAACCAGCATCTGCAGTTCTGTCCTGCACAGTATAATGGCAGTTTCTACACCTTCTCAAAGTCCAACTGATAGCCATTACTTCTCGGGGATGTGGTTCCATAAATGGCTCCTACACACTGTAAGGGTTTCTAATCAGTTGTGTGGTAGGAAGGTTGGAGACTTGCACCATCCATTGTTAGTGCCCATGATTATATGATCAATGCTCTTTATAATTCACCTGCTCTCTCTATTTCCATGGCGCAGGCAGGTTTAATCCCGTAACATCTGCAGAACTGCTACCAAAGATCAATTCTACACATAATCTGACTCATCTAGAATTCTGCATACACATAATTTTCCATTCTGAATCCTGGCCAGTCACCACCCCAATTCTCAACGTTATCCGTTGAGTTTGGTGCATTGATTTCAAAGCCTTTGGCGTCATGTATAAGTCACCTATTGTTTTCTCCGTCTCGGTATCCTTGCTCATGTTCTGCTGATCAGCCAGCACCGTTTGCAATACCTAGTTATGTCTTCAGTCAACAGAGACCCTGCCCACTGGAATGCTCCTCCCAAGCCATTCCACCCTGAATTTCTTTGGTAATGTTCTAGATTTCAGCATCACGTGCATGGCCAGTGTATCCCCAATGGCCAGTGTATCCCCAATTGTCTTTGAAGAATATAGTACCAGTCATTTTCAGTATTGTTGGGTATTGAAGGAAAAACGACACTTATCCAAACCAACATGTGCAAACAGAGACACAAAGCACTCGAGTAATTCACGGACAGTTTCTTCCCAGCTGTTATCAGGAACTGAACCATCCTACCGCAAACAGAGAGCAGTCCTGAACTACTATCTACCTCATTGGCGACCGTAGGACTATCTTTGATTAGACTTTTCTGGCTTTACCTTGCACTAAACGTTATTCACTTAAGTTGTATCTGTACACTATGAATGGCTCGATTGTAATCATATGTTGTATTTCTGCTGGCTGGTTAGCACGCAACAATAGCTTTTCACCGTACCTCGATACATGTGACAATAAACTGAACTGAACGATTAACTCAGCAGGTCAGACAGCATCTTTGGAGCACGTGAATAGGTGATGATTTAGGTTCTTCAGGCTGATTGTGGGGGAGGGGGGAGGCAAGAAATGTGGAAGGGTGGAGGATGGGACAAAATGTGGTAGTCTTTGAAAGGTCAAGTAGAAGATGGACTTTATTCTGCTAAGAATTCCAACCATCAAGATTCAAGGTTCAAGAGAGTTTATTGTCGTGTGTCCCTGATAGGACAATGAAATTCTTGCTTTGCATCAGCACAACAGAACATAGTAACCATATAACAATTAACAATTACAGCATGGAGACAGGCCCTCTCGGCCCTTCCAGTCCGTGCCGACCATTTGTTTTCCCCTAGTCCCATCTACCTGCACTCAGACCATACCCCTCCATTCCCTTCACGTCCATATACCTATCCACTTTACTTTTAAATGTTAAAATCGATCCTGCCTCCACCACCTCTGCTGGAAGCTCATTCCACACAGCCACCACCCTCTGAGTAAAGAAGTTCCCCTCACGTTACCCCTAAACTTCTGTCCCTTAATTCTCATGTCATGCCCTCTTGTTTGAATCTTCCCTACCCTCAATGGGAAAAGCTTATCCACGTCAACTCTGTCTATCCCTTTCATCATTTTAAAGACCTCAATCAAGTCCCCCCTTAACCTTCTGCGCTCCAAAGAATAAAGACCTAACTTGTTCAACCTTTCTCTGTAACATAGTTGCTGGAACCCTGGCAACATTCTAGTAAATCTCCTCTGTACTCTCTCTATTTTGTTGACATCCTTCCTATAACTAGGCGACCAAAATTGTACACCATACTCCAGAATTGGTCTTACCAATGCCTTGTACAATTTTAACATTACTTCCCTACTCCTATATTCAATGCTCTGATTTATAAAGGCCAGCACACCAAAGGCTTTCTTTACCACCCTATCTACATGCGATTCCACCTTCAGGGAACTATGCACAGTTATTCCTAGATCCCTCTGTTCCACAGCATTCCTCAATTCCCTACCATTTACCATGTACGTCC
Source organism: Okamejei kenojei (assembly GCA_035221665.1). Lineage (NCBI taxonomy): Eukaryota > Metazoa > Chordata > Chondrichthyes > Rajiformes > Rajidae > Okamejei > Okamejei kenojei. The sequence goes on along the minus strand of CM069149.1, from coordinate 43,080,755 downwards.
TATTTTGATTTGTCCTGCCAAGATGTAGCACTTCACACTTATCAGCATTAAACTCCATCTGCCATCTTTCAGCCCACTTTTCCAAATGGCCCAAATCTCTCTGTAGACTTTGAGAATCTACTTCATTATCCACAATACCACCTATCTTAGTATCATCTGCATACTTACTTATCCAATTTTCCACCCCATCATCTAGATCATTGATGTACATGACAAACAACAGTGGACCCAACACAGATCCCTGAGGCACCCCACTGGTCACCGGCTTCCAACCTGACAAACAGCCATCCACCATTACTCTCTGACATCTCCCATTCAGCCACTGTTGAATCCATCTTGCTACTCCGCCATTAACACCCAAAGATTGAACCTTCTGAACCAACCTTCCATGGGGAACCTTGTCAAAGGCCTTACTGAAATCCATATAGACAACATCCACTGCTTTACCCTCATCAATTTCCCTAGTTACCGCTTCAAAAAATTCAAGAAGGTTTGTCAGACATGACCTTCCAGGCACAAATCCATGTTGACTGTTCCTGATCAGACCCTGTTTATCCAGATGCTTATATATATTATCTCTAAGTATCCTTTCCATTAATTTGCCCACCACTGACGTCAAACTAATAGGTCTATAATTGCTAGGTTTATTCTTTGAACCCTTTTTAAACAATGGAACAACATGCGCAGTACGCCAATCCTCCGGCACTATTCCCGTTTCTAATGACATTTGAAATATTTCTGTCATAGCTCCTGCTATTTCTACACTAACTTCCCTCAATGTCCTAGGGAATATCCTGTCAGGACCTGGAGACTTATCCACCTTTATATTTTTCAAAAGTGTCAGTACTTCCTCCTCTTTGAATCTCATAGTTTCCATAGCTACTCTACTTTTTTCCCTTACCTCACAGAGTTCAATATCCTTCTCCTTGGTGAATACCGAAGAAAAGAAATTGTTCAATATCTCCCCCATCTCTTTTGGCTCTGCAGATAGCTGTCCATTCTGGTTCTCTAATGGTCCAATTTTATCCCTCGTTATCCTTTTGCTTTTAATATAGCTGTAGAAACCCTTTGGATTTACTTTCACCTTTCTTGCCAAAGCAACCTCATATCTTCTTTTAGCCTTCCTAATTTCTTTCTTAAGATTCTTTTTACATTCTTTATACTCCTCTAGCACCTCATTTACTCCATGCCTCCTATAATTATTGTAGATATCTCTCTTTTTTCGAAACAAGTGTCTAATTTCCCTTGAAAACCATGGCTCTTTCCAATTTTTACTATTTCCTTTCAACCTAACAGGGACATAAAGATTCTGTACTCTTACAATTTCCCCTTTAAATGTCCTCCATTTCTCTTCTACATCCTTCCCATGAAACAAAGTGTCCCAATTCACTCCTTTAAAATCCTCACGCATTCCCTCAAAGTTAGCCTTTCTCCAATCAAAAATCTCCACTCTAGGTCCTGTTCTGACTCGCTCCATAATTATATTGAAAGGTATTGTACTGTAGGCATTGACTACAGAACAGATCAGTATGTCCATATGTCCATCACAGAAAAAAGACTCAAGCGATTCCAATTCACCCAAATAATGACAGTGGATACATCACAGACCATTCGCACAGACTATATCCCGAATGTAATGATGAAGACTTGTGCTCCAGAATTAGTTTTATCTTCAGTTAAGCTGTTCCAACATAGCTATGGTATGGGCAATTATCTGGAAATGTGAAAATTGACCATTAATGGCAAAGAAAATCCACAGGCTGCCCTGAAACCTACTCTTGATGGTCAGTAAACTGATAGACGTTTTAGTTTCGTTTATTGTCACGTATTGGTACAATGAAAAGCTTTTGTCGCGTGCTATCCAGCCAGCAGAAAGACAATACATGATCAAGGGATGTTTGAAAAGTGGCGCTTATTGATAACTTCACTCATTGATATTCAGTTTGGCTTCTACCATAGATAATCACAACATTCTGGAGTAACTCAGCAGGACAGTCAGCATCTCTGGAGAGAAGGAATGGGTGAAGTTTCAGGTCGAGGCCCTTCTTCAGACAGCTTCTACCATGTTCACTCAGTTCCAAGTTTCAATGGAGCGCCCACCTCAGCTCCAGCGTATACAATATCTGCAGGAATTGGTTAGTACAAGTTTCCTCGGTTTAACTATTTACATCCATTTCACCAGTGGCTTTTTCCAACACAAGGACAGAACTGGGGAAGTTTGCTAATGACGGCACTGTGTTCAGTTGCATTTCCAGTTCCTCAAATTAATTCTTCCCTCACGTAGCAAAACCTGGCCAAATGCTGTATGTAGGTTCACCATTCTGAGACATAGCGGTCAATTTACTGAACTAGTAACCCATAGACCTGGACTAGCATGACTAATATGGTAGCTGAGGAATACAAATTCAGTCAAAGCTTTGGAACATTTTAAAACTCAAATATTAGTAATAGTATCATTTATAGTTTGGTGGGTAATATTTTTCTCTGTGAATGCAAAATGAAATGAATATGTTTGTAGCGGGTACAAAATATTTAAATCAGTCAACAAAGGCAAGGAAACACTGTTGTCCACAATCTAAATCAAACGTAATGATTCAAATGATATTTCTAAATCATTCAGATTTCATTGTCACTTCACTCATTTTTTTTTTTAACTGGATGTGGTTGTAATTTGCAAAATATAAATTGGTTTTTTTTTAATTGGCTTCTCAGTATGCCATTTAACATAATTTGAACGGAAGTATAAATTGGGAAGAAATGGGGTTGGTCAGGGGTAGCCAGCATGGTTTTGTATGTGGGACATCGTGTCACACAAATTTTGAAGAAGTAATCGGGAAGATTGATGAGGGTGGGTCATGGACATTGTCAACATGGACTTCAGCTTGGCTCTGGATAAGGTTCCGCATGTACCTTTTCAAAAGATTGAAAAGACTAGGCTTGTATTCACTGGAGTTTCGAAGGATGAGGGGGGGATCTTATAGAAACATATACAATTATAAAAGGCAGAATTGGCTTCATGGTAGGAAGCAGAAAGTTGTTCCTTGCACTGCAGGCCTATAACTTGTGGCGCCGTGTTAGTGTCCGGGGTCATTGCTGGTCGGCATGGATACGGTGGGCCTAAAGGCCTGTTTTTGCACTGTATCTCGAAAGTCCACAGGCGTACATTTCCCTGAAAGTGGGGTCACAGGTTAGATAGAGTGGCAAAGAATGCTTTGTTGGCCCGTTGGTCTTCATCAGTCAGGGAACCGAGTGTGGAAGTTGGGATATTATATTACGGTTGTACAAGACTTTAGTGAGGCTGACTTAAGAGTATTTGTTGAATTTTGTTTACCCTGTTACAGGAAAGAGTGCTGAGAAGATCTGCAAGGATGTTGCCAGGACACAAAGCCTGAGCTATAGGGAGAAGTTAGGCAGGTTACGACATTATACCTTGAAGGGCAAAACTCACTGATGCTTTACTTACATCCTTAGAACTCCTGCACGTTGCATCAGCATTTTGTGATAAAATGAAAGCCAAAGCTCCCCCTTGAGCTGGAACAAAATATTGCAGGCCACAGCCAGCCAGCAACACATTTATCCAATTTCATTGCAAACCTATCAAATTGATGTAAAGATACAAACCTCACATACACTGCTGGTATTTGCAGTGATTTTCTAAATAAAAATGCAAATGAATAACATGACTTGCTTCTTTCTAGGAGCTTTGTCATGTTCTGTGTGACAAAACCAATGGCTGATAGACTGAGAAATATATTTACACCCAAACCTATATTGAGATTGGATTTGAAAGGCAGCTGATAACTTAGATTAAAATTGGTGGAACCACCTTGTTTAAAAAACAGGGACAAATTTCCCGACATAATTGGGTATTGGCTTTGTTTACGAATCTTCAGGACTGTTGTGGTAGGATGGTTTAGTTGCATGATAACAGCTGGGAAGAAACTGTCCCTGAATCCAGAGAATCTGAATCTACGGTCGCATTTTTTGAGGGGGTAGCCAGGGCTCGTCTCATCCTTGATAAGACCTTGCCGAGGCAGGTTGAGGTAAAAATAGGGTCAATGGAAAGAAGTAATGTGTAAAGGGCCTGTCCCACTTGGCTGTCATTTACACGCCATTTACTCAACCTGGTAGAACGTGGGTAGCGTGGGATGGGCGCATGGAGTGGCGTGGAGGAGTGGAGTGCGTGCGGTATCGCGCAGCGCTTCAGGATTTCGTTCTGCACAAAATCTTCGCGTGCCCCCAGCCTGTCGGGTAAATGACGGCCAAGCGGGACACCCTGGCGTGGTGCAACGTCTCACCTCCAACAGCAGCAGAAGCAGGCAAGCGATTGCCGAGCTCGGCCTGGGGCTCATGGCCGTTGCAGATCCGGATCCGCCCCCACTCCTAGTCCCAAAGCAGGGCCAAGACAATTGGAGATAGACACAAAATGCAGGAGTAACTCAGAGGGACAGGCAGCATCTCTGGAGAGAAGCAATGGGTGACGTTTTGGGTCGAGACCATTCTTCAGACTGAAGAAGAATCTCGACTCGAAACATCATCCATTCCAAGTGGGACAGGCCCTTAAGAAGGAACTGCAGATGCTGGTTTAAACCAACGATAGACACAAAATTCTGGAGTCTGAAGAAGGGTCTCAACCCGAAGCATCACCCATTCCTTCTCTCCAGAGATGCTGCCTGTCCTGCTGAGTTACTCCAGCTTTTTGTGTCTATCAATGGAAAGGAGGTTGGTTTGTGTGATTGTTTTACAATTCTTTGCAATTTCTTGCGGTCTTGGATGGAGCTCTTCCCAAATCAGGCTGTGATGCATCCCGATAAAATGTTTTTGACGGCGCATCTGTAGAAGTTGGTGAGAGTTGTTGGGGACATGCCAAACTTCCGAAGCTTTCTAAGGCCTTCGTTAAGGTGAAACAGAGTGTATTTGACAGGGATACAATTGCTCCCAAATGAACTCTCGGCTTACTATAAAGTAGACACAAAATGCTGGAGTAACTCAGCGGGACTTCCGGTGGCGCTATGGAGTGAGTGGAACTCGCGCCATTCAGCTCCGCTAAAAATTCTATAAAAAACGGTGGTAAAAGGGGTTAACTGAAACTACTCACCAGAGGAGAACGGGTGTGAACGGTTCCGTAGCGTTAAAAAGGTGCGTGACGTCATCAGGCCCGAGACTTTACTAAGAAAATGTCGATGAATCGCTCCCCCACCCCCCCCCACCAAGGGAAAAAGCCTGTGAAAAGGGAAGTAGGCCTCACTGGAGCCGCGAGCTCGAGTTTGAGTGCCTCCCAGGAAGATATTTTAAAGATGGATGATCTCAAAAAAATTATTATGGGTGAGCTAAAACAAATGCTTAAGGATATGAAAAAAGAATATAAAGTGGAAATAAAGACTTTAAGAGCTGATATTTTGGTGTATCATGAAAATTTGAAAGAAGAGTTCAAAAAAGAAGTTATAGCCACTGTAAAGACTATGATGGACGAATGGAAGGATAAAGCGGGTACTGATTTGCAACAACAGTTGGATGACGTAAACCGTAAAACTGGTGATGGAGTTGCTGCTGGATACCAAGTTAGAACCTATTAGAATCTCACTTAACCAACAAAATGACCCAATAAAAGAATTGACTGAATCGGCCGAGAAGCGTCTTGCCGAGAACAAGCGTTTATCAGAATTATTATCAAAAATAACTGAGAAATGCATTGACTTGGCGGGACGTCAAAGGCGACAGAATTTGCGTATTGTTGGATTGAATGAAGGCCGAGAGGGAAATTAAGACCCTCAAAAATTTGCTGCAAAACTCCTAAAAGATATTCTGAACATTTACCAAGAAACTTTGCTGGGCCGAGCACACAGGGCATTGTGACGTACCCCTAGGAGGGATGCTCCCCCAAGACAGATGATTGTGAAGGTGGCTTACGATCATGTTTTTGAAGATATGATGAAGATAATAATACGTAAGAAAAATCTCAAATATGAGGGAGACTACATCAGTATCTTCAGAGATTACCCTGCGGAAGTGGCCAAGAGAAGATCTTTATTTACAGAAACAAGAGGTATCCTGAGGAACATAAAGAATCTGAGATATGGCCTGATGTACCCGGCAACATTAAGAGTAACTTATGATAACAAGGAGCACCATTTCACCAAACATACAGAAGCTCTTGAATTCGCTCGAAACATTGGGAAGAAAGTGGAAGAGGAAGAAGTAGATGAAGATGAAGAATACTAAATATTATTGTTCATTTACCTGATGATACTGTCCATCCACAGAAAAGGAGGAGGATTCACACTGAAGGAGGATCCGCAGGGAAGGAGGAGGAACAAGGACATGGACTCTATCTTGGGGTCAAGGAGGGATGGATGGATTATTAATAAATATAGTTTTGTATTAACTACCCCTTAAAAATGTATGTTAGCTCTCCTAATATAGTGCTATGACACTAATTATATTTGATATTAGTAGTATTATTAATTATTAAGTATATAAATGTAATACCCCACCCCGACATATATAGCCCTTAAGGCAAAAACGGAGCTGGAACTATTAACATCTTTTTTTTTTCACGGAAGTCCGTAGATTAATAGCCACGCTAGTGTGGCTTACACTAATACTAACTGCACTAATTATAGTTGTAGTCACTTTTTTTTCTCCTCTTACACTTTACTTTACTCACATTTTTTATTATTACTTTTATATTATGTATTTTATTTCATATTATATATTATATAGATTTAAGTATGATTGGTATTATATAGTTAGTTTAAAGAGACGTGTGTATAAGACAATGACACAGATATTAAATTTGATCGATCTGAGGTTTGGGTATAGGATTGGGTTAGATGAGCTAAGACATCTACTCCATTATAAACCACCTTAATAATAACATGTATGACATAAATACTAGGATCGGGGGTGATGGAATCTACTTCTGTAGTTGGAATGTTAAGGGAATTAACAAACCAATTAAAAGAGGTAAGGTTTTAGCTCAATTAAATAGATTGAAATCTGATATTATTTTTCTCCAAGAGACACACCTTAAAAAAGACGCGCAGTATAGATTAACAGCAAAATGGATTTCCAAAGTATATCACTCTTCATTTACACATAAGTCTAGAGGGGTAGCAATAATTATTCGTAAAGATATACCTTTTAAACAAAGCTCAATAATAGAAGATGTTGAGGGTAGATATATAATAATTACAGGTGAATTACATTCTAAAAAAGTAATCATTATGAATATATATGGTCCTAATTTTGATAACCCATTATTCTTCAAGAAAATATTTAACAATATCCCTATATCCACTCAACATAATCTAATAATTGGAGGTGATTTTAATTGTACCTTAGATAATTATTTAGATAGATCATCAATGAAAAGGAAAACCCACTTCTAAGTCAAGTACACTTATAAATTATTTTATTAACACAGCAAATGTTAAGGATATCTGGAGAACAGATAACCCATCTGGTCGAGAATATTCATTTTTTTCCCCTGTATTCGGAACCTATTCAAGGATAGACTATTTTTTAATAGATTCAAAACTAATCCCATTTACGTATGACTCAAAATATCATAATATTATTATCTCGGATCATGCTCCATTAACATTTAAGATAAAATTAAAAGACATAATTATTAAAACCTCTAACTGGAGACTCAACCCCCAAACATTAAATGATAAGGCTTGTTATGATTACTTGGTAAAACAGATTAAATTATTTTTTGAAACTAATGACAAACCTGGAATTTCACCATCACTGCTTTGGGATACATTTAAAGCATTTATGGATGGTGCGATAATATCAGCACACGCATACTTTAATAAGGAAAATCGAAAGACTCAACAAAAGTTGGAAAATGAAATAAAACAATTAGATATTGAAAATGCAATATCCCCTTCAAAGGGGCTAAGTAATAAAATTGCATCATTAAAATATAAGCTAATTAAAATATATTCAAATCAGATTATTAAACTTTTTCAACAGACTAAACAAGTAAACTTTGAATTTGGGGATAAACCACAAAAATTACTGGCACGCCAGCTTAGAAAATTAGATGAGGAGAAAATGATACATAAAATTAGATCTGAACAAGGAGAAACTTTACCAAAAGATATCAATGATACATTTTTACAATATTATCAAAATCTTTACTCATCTAAACTAGCAGGACAATCAGATGGAATGGAAACATTCCTACAAGAATGTCATATTAATAGTTTGGATCAGGAAGGTAGAGACTTCTTAAATTCTGATATATCAGTAAAAGATATTGAAGAATCAATTGGATCATTAAATAACGGTAATATTAAATAATAAATGGTAATAAATAACAGTAATAATCATTAAAGCCGCAGGCCCTGATGGCTTAAGTGTTGAATTTTATAAGAAGTTTTATGATCTGACCTCTCCACGTTTACATATAATATATAAATATGCTTATGAACAAGGAAAGTTACCAGAATCATTAAATTAATCTACAATTACACTTATCCCTAAAGCTGATAAAGATTTGGAAGACCCTGGGTCATACAGAGCAATAGCTCTTTTAAACACTGATCAAAAAATACTAACTAAAATTTTATCTCGGAGGCTGTTTAGTGATAACTTAATACATCATGACCAAACAGGTTTTATTCCAAAACGCTATTCATCTTATAATCTGAGACGTCTATTCAATATCATATAGTCAAAAAGAGTGAATGATATTGAACTAATTATCATATACTTAGATGCTGAAAAAGCACTTGACCAGGTTGAATGGCCATATTTATTTAAAATAATGCAGAAATTTCAACTGGGGGATAGATTTTCCAAATGGGTAAAAATCATACTTTCGAATCCAACTGCAAGAATATTAAGAAATCAAATGTTATCAGCAAAATTTAGTCTCTTTAGGGATTGTAGACAAGGATGCCCGTAATCACCATTACTATTTGCTCTGGTAATAGAACCAATAGCCGAAATGATTAGATCAGAACCAGAAATATATGGATATAATACCAAAACTACAACGAATAAAATATCTCTATACGCAGATAACATCTTAATTTATATCACAAAACCGGAGATTAGTATTCCCAATCTACTTAATGTTATAACTAAGCTTGGCACATTTTCTGGGTATAGAATTAACTGGAATAAAAGTGAAATTATGCCTATAACTGGAATAAAATTAAATATATTAGAACAATTCCCACTTAAAATAAGTCACGGACAAATTTAAATATCTAGGAATTAATGTATCTAATTCCTATGTCTATTTAAATATAATTACCCTCAATTGTTAAATAAACTAAAAAAATATTTTATATTGGAAAACACTACCTATTTCAATGATCGGTAGAATAAATGCCATAAAAATGATTTTTTTGCCACAATTGTTATATTTATTTCAAGCCATCCCTTTATATCTCCCTAAAATGTTTTTTAAAAAAATACTTTGGTTAATAGTTTTATTTGGGACTATAAAAATCATAGAATAAGTAAAAAACATCTATGTAAATCTAAAATAAATGGTGGACTAGCACTACCAAATTTCTTATATTATTTCTGGGCAGTTCAGATTAAGAATATGAATTTTTGGTTGGTAAATTTAGGTTATGAGCCAAGCTAGCTAAAGATGGAAAAGGAAGACTGTTTGCCTTTTGATGTAGGTTCGATTCTTTTTGCACCAAGGGAAGTACAAAAAAAAAAAAAGTATGGTGATAACCCTATAATTCATAGCAATAGACGTATTTGGAAACAAATAGTTAAGACCCTACATATGGATAATTTGTCACTTTGTTTGCCAATTATGAATAATCCTTTGTTTAAGCCCTCTGTATTGGACAAGGGGTTTAGACAATGAAATGATTTAGGAATTAAAAGGATAGAACACCTTTACAAGAAAGGAAAATTTATTTCATTTCAAGAGTTACAGGATATCTATGGATTGCAGTCAAATAACATATTTAGGTATTTACAAAATTAGAAACTACATTAAGTCAAATAGGCAAGACTATAAAAATAGAAAACTAGGATTATTAGATGAATTGTTTAATAAACACCCAAATACAGAAAAATTAATAGCGTATATATACACAATACTATCTTGGATAGGGAAATCCCAACCGGAAATATATCGACAAACATGGGAAAATGAAATATAACAAAGGAAACTTGGGAAGAAAGCCTACAACGTATACATCGTTGCTCATTAAATGCTAGACATATATTGATACAATTTAAGGTATTACACAGATTACATTATTCAAAAACGAAATTAAATAGAATTTATCCTAACATTTCTCCTATTTGTGATAAATGTCAGAACTTGGAAGCTAATTTAACGCATAGTTTTGTAACATGTATAAAACTCAATTATTATTGGACAGAAATCTTTAGAGTTATCTCTGAAGTTCTTAAAATTAAACTGGACCCAGATCCAAAATTAATAATATTAGGAGTTCCGGATTCAAATTTATTATTAATAGTAAACCAAAGAAATTTCTTGGATTACTGTTTAATAGGAAAAAAATTAATATTGAAATTTTGGAAGGGAACATTATCCCCCACAATTAAAATGTGGACAGTGGAAATGTTGGAGACGTTGCATTTGGAAAGAATCAGATTTGTCCTAATGGACAAATACGAACTCTTTGAACAGATATGGTCACCATATACAGAATATTTGAAGGGGTATCTGTTCTTGGCATCACAACTCAATGGGTACCCGGCAAGATTAGATGAAAATAATTCCTTTTTTTGTTTTTGATTTGTATACATGTCTCTATTGATATCGTTATTTGAAATTGTGTTATTCACTATTAAGATGTATACTATAATCCTTTTTTTATATATATATAACTTTGTTTTAATTAAATATATAACACATTTTTTTTCTCTTTCTCTTTCTCTTCTCTTTCTCTCTCTCTCTCTATATAATCAAAATTATTATTTAATCACTATTCTTATTAAAATCTATTATTTTCTTTTTTCTATTTTCTAAAAAATAGAAAGTTATAAGAATTATTCGTAATATCCGTATACTTATTGAAATAAGTTGTGTATTTGAAAAGTTGTTATACCGTTGTTACGATGGATTACTTCTAATAAAAATATTATTTTTTAAAAAACTCAGCGGGACAGGCAGCATCTCTGGAGAGAAGAAATGGGTGACGTTTCAGGTTGAGACCCTTCTTCAGACTGAAGGCTTGCTGAGCTCCCTTCAAAAGAGAGAACAATAATGTTCCTCGATGGAACCCCCACAACCCCTGGTGACCCAGTGATCTCAGTCTATACGCCAATGTCAGTAGATCGTTCTGGAGGGTGAACCCTAAAAAAAGCACCCAACCCTCATGGTGCACCGGATTGTGTTTTCAATATCTGCATGGAACAACTGGCTGGAGGTTTCACATGGGCTTGATGTGAGAGGGGAGAGGGAGATCTTTATTCAGGGGCATCTTCATTCACTCAGAAGCAAGTCCGTATCTGGAATGAGCTCCCGGATGAAGCCGATACAATTATGATTTTTACAAGATATCTATGGGGAGGAAAGATTTAGAGGTCTATGGGGGGGAAATGGAACGAGCCAAGATTGGTTGGCATGGTGGGCCGAGGGGCCTGTTTCCATGCTATGCAGCTTCATGACTATGTTGGAGAGTGTGTTTGAGGTATTGCTGGTGCTCCTCAATATTGATCCTTTTCATTGATGCTTCCTGCGATGAAGTGGAAGAGGCTCCTTCCGTTGATCCTTTGAATCATCTCCTGGGGCAAACGTAGGCTTTATCTTCTTGCAGCTGGGTAAAAATAACTCCATGCAAATACATACAGTCATCACCAGAAATATGTGATAGTAGACCACATGAAACTTATGCCAGATCAGTCCTCAATCATATCTCTTCCTCCTTCATTTGAACTTGGGTTTTTTTTTGTAATTGTTAAGACAAAATGCTATTTTGTTCAAACCAAGCTGTTTGAATGACAAAAAAAGGCATGTGTAGACTCGTTTCTCACGGCATAAAATCACAGAGCTTTGAAATCTTCACGTAGTCACTCATGTGACTCCGAAGTAAAATAGTAAGATTAAATGAGAACTTACCAGTTTGAAGTTTGATCTTTATTTTATGAGTTACGGTGATGGACTACATACCCTCTGCTCCCAGCCCTCATAAAGATCATCTGGTAGTTCTAGTCTTCTCTATTCTTACTATGTTACTTCAATTATTGTTATCTGTGATTTCACACCGCTGCTTTGAAGATTGACGCGCACTGCGGGCGATCAGGGTTCTTCTTCACTTAGTCCCTCACCGTAACTCCTCATAAAATAACAATCAAACTTCAAACTGGTAAGTTCTCGTTTAATCTTACTATTCTATTCTATTCTCTTGCAAACAGTTAAAAGGCAACCGTCTCATTATTCCCCAGGTGACCTCTTCACATTCCCCTCCTCTTTCTGGCTACTGTTGGAGCCTTTGTTATGGCCTTCAATTTTCAATTACAAATCCAGGTTATCAAATCATATTCTTCATTAATTCCGTCACAATTTAGAGTGGCATACTGGCACAAATGGTAGAGTCGCTGCCTCATGGCGCCAGCAGACCGATATCCAATCCTGACCTCGGGTGCTGTCTGTGTGGAGTTTGCATGTTCTCCCTGTGACGGCATGGATTTTCTCCGGGTGCTCAGATTTCCTAACATGTTCCAAAGGGAAGAAGGGTCTCGACCCTAAACGTCACCCATTCCTTCTCACCAGAGATGCTGCCTGTCCCGCTGAGTTACTCCAGCATTTTGTGTTTACATTCCAAAGACGGGTGGGTTGTAGGTAAATTGGCCTATGTATATCGCCCCCTAGTGTGTAATGAGTGATGTAGTAAGTGGGATAGCACAGAACGGTAAAATGGGTGATCGATGATTGGTGGGCTCGGTGGGCCGAAGGGCCTGTTTCCAGGCTGTATCTTTCAGTGAATCCATTTATTTTACAGATTTATCAAATACCATTAAATCCTTTTAGCAAATTTCAGAATTGGTGCACTGAAGAAGGGTCTCGACCCGAAACGTCGCCCATTCCTTCTCTCCAGAGATGCTGCCTGTCCCGCTGAGTTATTCCAGCACTTTGTGTCTACCTCTGATTCAAACCACAGTTCAAAATTTTACAAGAGTGAAAAGGTTTTAAAGGTTCTTGGGCCCAATGCAAGAACATGCAGGGAAACAAAAGGTACATTGATATTTCCCTTACACAAAAGAAAATTAATGGGTCCTTTTCAGAATGGCAGGCAGTGACTAGTGAGGTGCCGCAAGGCTCAGAGCTGGGACCCCAGTTGTCTATCAATGATTTAGACAAATAAATTAAGTGTAACAATCCCAGGTTTTCGGATGACACAAAGCTGGGTGGCAGTGTGAACTGTGAAGAGGATGCAGGGTGACTTGGATAGGTTGGGTGAGTGGGCAGGTGCATGGCAGATGCAGTATAATGTGGGTAAATGTGAGGTTATCCACTTTGGTGGCAAGAACAAGGAGGCAGAATATGGTGTCAGATTAGGAAAAGAGGAGGTGCAATGTGACCTGGGTGTCCATGTACATCAGTCACTGAAAGTAAGCATGCAGGTACAGCAGGCAGTGAAGAAAGCAAATGGCATGTTGGCCTTCATAGCAAGAGGATTTAAGTATAGGTGCAAGGAGGTCCTACTGCAGTTGTATTGCTCTTGAGGGAGTGCATCCTAGGTTCACCAGGTTAATTCCCGGGGTGGTGGGACTGACATTTGATGAAAGAATGGATCGACTGGTCTTATATTCACTGGAACTTAGAAGGATGAGAGGGAATCTTATATAAAAATAAAATTCTTAAGGATTTGACAGGCTAGATGCAGGAAAAATTGTTCAGAATCAGGGGGTCACAATTTAAGAATAAGGGGTAGGCCATTTAGGACAGATGATGAAAAACGGTTTCACCCAGAGAGTTGTGAATCTGTGGAATTTTCAACAACGGAAGGCAATGGAGGCCAATTCACTGGATGTATTCAAGAGGGAGTTAGATATAGCTTTAGGCCTAATGGAATCCAGGGATATGGGGAGAAAGCAAGAACGGGGTACTGATTTTGGATGATCAGCCATGAAGGGCCGAAAGACGTACTCCTGCACCTATTTTCTATGTTTCTGTTTCTAAGATCATAAATGCATTATAACAAAAAATCAAGACCGCCCATTAATTTGCTGCTTGACAAATTTCCTGCCTCAGTTAAATTGCACAACCATCACACTCTCTGGCATAGCAGGCGGTAAATGCGTCATTTTTTAGCAGGTGGTAATTGCGTCATTTTTTAGTAGGCGGTAATTGCGTCATTTTTTTCTTAGCCTCCGAGATAAAATTTTAGTTAGCACCAGTTTTGCAATTTTTTTGATAACAGGGTCTGGGATTGTAAAACCAAAACTCAAAGTGTGTTCTGGGAGAGAAGGAGAGAATTCTAAAGAGAAGGGTTATGTCGTGACTGTGGTCCGATTGGATCGGACTCCGCTCCAAATGGCCGTGCGCCTGGATCGGACGTGGCCTGAAATGGTGGAGGACGTGGACAACACCGTCCGATCCTTGCAACTCCACCAGCGCCATCGCCAGGACAACGGGCCATTATGGCCAAGTGATGTCTAACGTTTTTAGCTACTTTCAACTTGAAGGGTACAAGCTGGCACTGGAAAGATGGCGACTCTGGGGGCCTGCCTCAGAGTAATCTGCTATTCTTACACTTGTATCAAGTATGATTGTGCTCACATACAGTACGATGCTCACTGCAAAATATCCTCAAGGTATGTCAGGGAAAGGTTTTCGATCAGCCATGATCATATTGAATGGCGGTGCTGGCTCGATGGGCTGAATGGCCTCCTCCTGCACCTATTTTCTATGTTTCTGTGTTTCCCGTGTCATTCAGTCTGAAGAAGGGTCTCGACCCTAAACATCACCCAATCCTTCTCTCCAGAGATGCTGCCTGTCCCGCAGAGTAACTCCAGCATTTTGTGTCTATCTTCGGTTTAAACCAGCATCTGCAGTTCCTTCCTAAACTAAATGGGGAGTGTGAAGAAGGGTTCCGACCTGAAACATCACCTGTTCCTTTTCTCCAGAGATGCTGCCTGATCCATGAGTTACTCCAGCCTTTTGTGTCTATCCACATCAAGGTTCTTACTGAACTGTATACAAAAAAGTTCACTGCACCAAGGTACATGTGATTCCAAGTATCATTGATCCTTTGACTTCTTGCAATTTAGCTTTGTGTTATCTTTATTTCTTTGTTATCCAAGCATTTAGCAGAGAAGAATTGAAATTACAGCCTCAAGATAGCATGATAAATATAATCTGTGGAATTCTCTGCCTCAGAGGGCGGTGGAGGCGGGTTCTCTGGATACTTTTAAGAGAGAGCTAGATAGGGCTCTCAAAAATAACGGAGTCAGGGGATATGGGGAGAAGGCAGGAACGGGCTACTGATTGTGGATGATCAGCCATGATCACATTGAATGGCGGTGCTGACTCGAAGGGCCAAATGGCCTACTCCTGCACCTACTGTCTATTGTATAAGGGGAGTCAGCAACTGATAATAATAATAATAATATAATCTTACATGCAACATCACAGCTGGCTGAAGAAGGGTTTCAGCCCGAAACATTGCCTATCTCCTTCGCTCCATAGATGCTGCTGCACCCGCTGAGTTTCCCCAGCATTTAGTGTACCCTCACAGCAGGCTAAATGTGGTCGCCCAAATGGATGAACGGATGGATAAATAGAAGCACATTGAATATGAAGGTACACATTATTACAATTCAACTTCAATCTGATAAGTTTATTCCTTTGGAGGTACAGGAACTCCAGATGGTGGATTACAAAAATAAAAACACACACAAAGTGCTGGAGTAACTCAGCGAGGGTCGGGCTGTGTCTCTGTTTCGGATCAGGGCTCCTCTTCCAACCCGAATGAAGCCAAATTCTGAATAATGGTCCTAAACCGAAGCAACACCTATCCATGTCCTCCAGAGATGCTGCCTGACCTGCTGGGTTTCTCCAGCACTTTGTGTTAACTTTATTTCTTTATTTCCAAGCATTTAAATCTCTTCCAGAAACCAATTTTGAAAAATTAACTCAATATTAAAGCGTTTTATATCATTTGGTAAAAACGCATCTCACATCAGTGACTCGCCCAAGGAATAGAGTGTCCAAGAATGTAATTATCAGCTGGTGGATGCCAAAGTGGGAGAAGAATACTAGTCAGGAACTGTTCCTTTCTGAATAGTAATAATCTCCTTATTCCCACTCATGACCCTACACCAATTTCTCTTCAAATGTTGTCAATTTCTATTTTCAAAGCTACTGTTGAACCAGACTGTGAATTTTAATCCCCAACCACTTGTTAAGCAAATAGATTGTGTTTATACCCTTGGGTTACTCACTGATAGCTTACTGGCAATACTTTATCTATATCTTCACATCTTCAGCTACTTCCTTCAGTTTCTCCACTCATCCATCTCTACTCCAAGGAAAACTATTGCTTGCCCTTTACAATAGTCCTTTACCCCCAAAGCAACTCCGAGACATCTCTTGTGTACTCTCTCCTTGGTAAGTGATGTGTTGCCCGGAATTACACAGTGCTTCCACTGGAACTGATCTTTTAAGAGTTTATCATAATGTCCCTGTTATTCTATGCTAGATCGCGGTTAGCACACTTCATAGCCGTAAACAGCACACTATGACACAGAATTCCAGATAAATTAATACCATTTTCTTCCTATAAATAAAAATAAGTAACAAACTATTCCATTGCACTCAATTTTCCCCATTACACTTGGATATGGAGCCATAAATGACATTTCATATTTTTGTCCGAGATATTAGTACATGCAAAATCTCAATTTACAGTACTGTTGCAAGATCAGTATTGAATAGTACTGATATTATATCAAATAGTATATCAAATGTTGTTATATTCACATGTTAAGGATACTCAGAGAGAAAATGAAACATCCCTATTATAATTATTTTCTCATCAAAACTGCTATGATATATTATATATTATCATATTTTGGGGAAGTACTACTTCGACTGAATTATCAATTCAACGTTTATGAAAGCAGGACGCTCGTAAAGGCTTCACCTACCGGCGAGAGTAACTTGGAAGTCTGAGACGTGGAAATACACTGCTGTTTCCATTTCACTGCCCTGCATCAGTGACTGGTTTTCAGAAAGGTACTGCAGCAAACTATGCCTCTAGCAGTGTACTTCCTGTCCACATCCTGAACAATACTGGAAATAAAATACACCAAAATATTCAGACGTCATCTTATTTCCGCTTGTGCATTTAACACACTAGATGCAAATGTTATCGGAGGAATCTAGTTAAGAGATCATTTCCTTTTTAAAAACTACTACCATCATATAGATTTGAGACACTCGGTGAAAAGAAGGATCACTCTCATAACATCCTTAACATTAGCACCTTGCTGAACACTACTCTGGAAGTCAGAAGTCCGGGGCTCGAGCTAGGATTTATTTTTGAGTGGTATTTCAGCACCTTCATGAGTAACAGTTAAAAATGTGAAGGTTTAGACAGCGATTATAAACCTTTTAATTCAGTTCAACAAATAAAAGGACAACCCTTTAGGTGAGGAAACATAGGTGCAGGAGGAGGCCATTCGGCCCTTCGAGCCAGCACCGCCATTCATTGTGATCATGGCCGATCGTCCCCTATTTATAACCCGTGCCTGCCTTCTCCCCATATCCCTTGACTCCACTAGCCCCTAGAGCTCTATCTAACTCTCTCTTAAATCCATCCAGTGATTTGGCCTCCACTGCCCTCTGTGGCAGGGAATTCCATAAATTCACAACTCTCTGGGTGAAAAAGTTTTTTCTCACCTCAGTCTTAAATGACCTCCCCTTTATTCTAAGACTGTGGCCCCTGGTTCTGGACTCGCCCAACATTGGGAACATTTTTCGTGCATCTAGCTTGTCCAGTCCTTTTATAATTTTATATGTTTCTATAAGATACCCCCTCATCCTCCTAAACTCCAGTGAATACAAGCCTAGTCTTTTCAATCCTTCCTCATATGACAGTCCCGCCATCCCAGGGATCAATCTCATGAACCTAAGCTGCACTGCCTCAATCACAAGGATGTCCTTCCTCAAATTAGGAGAACTAAACTGTACACAATACTCCAGATGTAGTCTCACCAGAGCCCTACACAAGGAGGAATTTCTTATTCAGTGGGTGGTGAATCTGTGGAATTCATTGCCACAGATGGCCGTGGAGGCCAAGTCATGGGTATTTTTAAAGCGCAGATTGGCAGATTCCTGATCAGTCCGGGTGTCTGGGGTTATGGGGAGAACGCAGGAGAATTGGGTTGAGAGGAAAGGAAAGATCAGCCATGATTGAATGGCGGAGTAGACTTAATGGGACCGAATGGCCTAATTCTGCTCCTATAACTCACGAACGCCTTTAAAAAAATATTCGTGCAGTTTGGTAAATTGACCAAAGACTATGGAAACCAAAGTCCAGTTTTATATTGGGTTGGCCATGTTGGATGCGATGAGTGGAATTGGTCAGATGGAAGGCAGGGTGGTCAGCATTTACTGAGAGTCTGGTGATATTAAACCTCCAGACCTCATTTAAGATGGTTGATGAGTTAACACTCTGCACAGCCTCACACGTGATAGCAAGTTGGGACAACCTCACACGTGATAGCAAGTTGGGACAACCTCAGGACCAGCTAATCCCCCTCCATTATCAGCCTTCTGAATGGTACTTGCAATTAGTGTTCATAGCGCTGGGTTGTAAGCTGCCCAAGCAAAATACAAGGTGCTGTTCCTCAAATTTGAGTGTGGCCTCAGTCTAACAGTGGAGGAGGCCCAGGACAGAAAGGTCAATATGGGAATGGGAGTTAATATGTGATAGGTGCAGAATTTGGCTATTCGGCCCATCAAGTCTACCCCATTCAATCATGGCTGATCTATCTCTCCCACCTAACTACATTCTCCTGCCTTCTCCCCATAACCCCTGACACCCGTACTAATCAAGAATCTATTTATCTCTGCCATAGAAATATCCACTGACTTGGCCTCCACAACCTTCTGTGGTGAAAAATTCCACAGATTCACCACCCACTGACTAAAGAAATTCCTTCTCATCTCCTTCGTAAAGGAACATTCTTTAATTCTGAGGTTATGATGTTTTGAAAGCTTTACCAACCTGCCTTCCACTGAACAATACTGCCCTTTGACCATAAATGTCCACGGTCAGATTTTATACCTGAGAAAGTAGATCACTCCCTACATTCTGCAAAACCACCAACTAATAAAGGTAGAAATTGATGGGGAATTTCAGCAAGGACTTTCATTTGCCTGCACAGCCTCTGGCTATCAGAGGAAAACGGTCAGATTTTATACCTGGTATAAAGTTACGTTCGTTCTACTTCCTTTCTGCGTTGTCCTCTCCGCATGACAATGAAATCCGTCAAAAAACAAAATCTATAATTGTAGTCTTGAGATAAGATCTTGCCCACAATGCTCAGGGTATCAACTGAAGACGTACAGGTTTGTAGGTGAATTGACTTCGGTAAAATTGTAAATTGTCCCTAGTGTGTGTAGGATAGTGTTAGTGTGTGGGGATCGCTGGTCGGCGCAGACTCGGTGGGCCGAAGGGCCTGATTCCGTGCTGTATCTCTAAACTAAACGAATAACCAGATGTGGACTAATATTCCAGTACATTACTGGAATATTAAATTTATAGGAATCAAATAATCAATAAGATATATATTCTTGAGGGAGAATGAAAAGGATGTATTGTGACTGGCCCAGATGTTTTACTACGACAGAGAAGTCAAAGTTACCCTCTTGACGTACTGGAAGCATGGGACATGTGCTCAGTTAAGTAGTGGTTAGAAACATAGAAACATAGAAAATAGCTGCAGGAGTAGGCCATTCGGCCCTTCGAGCCTGCACCGCCATTCAATATGATCATGGCTGATCATCCAACTCAGTATCCTGTACCTGCCTTCTCTCCATACCCTCTGATCGCTTTAGCCACAAGGGCCACATCTAACTCCCTCTTAAATATAGCCAAAGAACTGGCCTCAACTACTTTCTGTGGCAGAGAATTCCACAGATTCACCACTCTCTGTGTGAAAAATGTTTTTCTCATCTCGGTCCTAAAAGATTTCCCCCTTATCCTTAAACTGTGACCCCTTGTTCTGGACTTCCCCAACATCGGGAACAATCTTCCTGCATCTAGCCTGACCAACCCCTTAAGAATTTTGTAAGTTTCTATAAGATCTCCCCTCAATCTTCTAAATTCTAGCGATTACAAGCCGAGTCTTTTTCATATGAAAGTCCTGCCAACCCAGGAATCAGTCTGGTGAACCTTCTCTGTACTCCCTCTATGGCAAGAATGTCTTTCCTCAGATTGGGAGACCAAAACTGTACACAATGGTTCTGGGACACACGCGCGACATTGCTGAATCTCGTCTGGAGCCCGCGAGGCAGGGCGATAGACAGACGCGGCAGGTGCGCCGCTGCGATGGAGGACCCGGAGGGCCGCGGCCTGCAGGGGGCGGAGGCTCGGAAGCTGCGGAGCTTGGCCATGAAGGCTGGGGAGCCGGGGAGGGGGGAGCCGCTGGCGCTGACGGACATGAGGAGTGGGCCGGTAGGAGAAGGACCGGGATATTGTCTCCAGCTGGTCGGCTGCAGGAAGCGCCCCCGGGCCACAGAGACGGTCGGGTGGAGAAAGATACGTCAGATAGTGGGCCGAGTCGGTTGAGGGCGACGGAGGAGGCCTTGCAGCAGCCTGGGGCTTACCTGGATCAGGTGCACTCCACAACATCCAGCATGTGCAACCGACTGTGGGCTTGGGACTTTTTCTTTTGTAAATGCTGCCATAATATGGCAACTCGTGCATGTGTGCGCAATGCAAAAATAATTTCACTGCGCAGTCCCTACATAACTGTAAAGAACCATTGTGCCAGCACAGATTCCTCCTCCCCCCCCCCCCCTCCATTTCCCAGCACCTGGTCTGCTGAGTCAGCATTAGTGCAGAGGCCGAATGACCCAATTAAAAACAGCAGTTGGCGGGAACGGGAAGTAGTTACTTTCCTTTTTACTCAGTTTAACTTAGAACAGTACAGCACAGGAACAGCCCACAATGGCCACACCGAATATAATGCCAAGATAACCTAATCTCATCAGCCTCTATGCGATCCATATCCTTCCATTCCCTGTATATCCGTGTGCCTGCCTGAAAGCCTCTTAAACTCGACTTGGGGGGGATAAAAGATTCAGGCTGTACACCCTATCTGCTGCCTCTCATCATTTGACATAGCACTTCCATCAGGTCTATACACTGCCATGTACTTCCATCAACATTACATTCATGGTGCACAAGGAACTGCAGATGTTGGAACCTTGAGTAAAATACAAGCACCGAGAACGGTGACGGATGCGCCACACATCTGTCCTCAGTTCCTGCGGACCTCTGCTGCTGGAAGGGTAGGATGTTGGTGCGTGTGCTTTATCTTGGTGTGCGCAGAACGCAAGACCCCTCGGTTCTTCCTTCCATCCCTTGTCCAGCCTCCGTTGCCAACTCCCTCCACCCTCCTCTCTGGCTCCCGGTCTTCGTGGGAGAGCAGGGGCCGGGCTCAGCGGCTTCCCTCTCCCGTTCCGCGGCAAGCGATCCAGGCCAGCTGTTGGCGTACGGCAAGTTCACAAGTTCTAGGAGTAGAATTAGGCCATTCAGCCCATCGAGCCTACTCTGCCATTCATTCAATGGCTGATCTCTGCCTCCTAATCCCATTTTCCTGACTTCTCCCCATAACCCTTGACATCCCTTCTGATCAAGAATTTGTCTATCTCAGCCTTAAAAATATCCACTGACCTGGCCTCCACAGCCCTCCGTGGCAATGAGTTCCAGATTAACTAGCCTCAGACTGAAGAAGTTATACTTGTTTATTCATTATACTAGCTCTTTATCAGTCACACAGCAAGTAAGCAACTGCATGCATGTATTAATCTAATTTAAAAGCTTGCATTTACTGTGGATGATCAGCCATGATCATATTGAATGGCGGTGCTGGTTCAAGGGGCCGAATGGCCTACTCCTGCACCTATTGTCTATTACTGACCAAAATAACACCATTTTTAATTTGAAAAAAAAAATAGTGCTGGAGTAACTCAGCAGGTCTGGAGAATGTGGATTGGTGATGTTTCGGGTCTGGACCCTTCCTCGGGCAGCTGTCTGAAAGAGCTTGAAGGGTCCTGACCCAAAATGTAAGTCTGAAGAAGGGTCCCAACCGAAACATCACTTATCCGTGGTCTCCAGTGATGCTGTCTGGCCTGCTGAGCTACTCCAGCAGTTAGTGTATTTTTCTTAATCCAGCATCTGCAGTTCCTTGTATCCATTTTATTAATTTGTTTTGGGTTTGGCTTCTGAATGTATTTTGGAGGAGAAAGTGTTTAAAATTCCACCATATAATGCATTGTATTAAGTTATTTGATTAAGATTTAATCAAGGAATGACTAATGAAATGGCAATCCAAAAATAACTTCATTTGATCTACTTGATAAAATGCTCCTGGATACATTTGAATGTGAAACACTATAAAGTCTTGTGTTTGCGAGCTTTCCTGTCCGCCACCCACTCTGTACAATGCTCAAATGCCAAGTAAATACCATGGAGCAAATAGTGTTCCTTGGATCTATTGGCTCATTGTCGAGGTCTGCCATATCAGGTCTAATCTTGCAAGAGTCTGCAAACACTGAGAGTAACCAGACACATGCAGAGCAGGTTTGAATATAAAAGGACGTGCAGGCCCTACATTAAATTGGAAACTAAAGTGCTAAATCATTGCTTGTGGTCCCACCCTTCCGATTCACCGGTAAATCTAGATGCTGGTCACCAGAAACACGAGCGAGGGTAATAGCGCGGGTGCTGTGACTGTCGAAGGCTTTATCATTCCCGTGGCTTCTGTTCCCATGCATGAAACATGGGCAAGAACTCTGGTGAGAATTCTTGAAAAGTTATCCTTGTCTGCAAGCGGGAGAAACTGATAGCAATTTGGAGCATTATGAGCGGTTTTGGGCCCCATATCTGAGGAAGGATGTGCTGGCATTGGAGAGG
This sequence comes from Okamejei kenojei, assembly GCA_035221665.1. Lineage (NCBI taxonomy): Eukaryota > Metazoa > Chordata > Chondrichthyes > Rajiformes > Rajidae > Okamejei > Okamejei kenojei. Next base: position 43,057,641 of record CM069149.1, on the reverse strand, counting down.
GTCCAGGGGAGGTTTACGAGAATGATCCCAGGAATGACTGGGTTAACGTGTGATGAGCATCTGACGGCACTGGGCTTGTACTCGCTGGAGTTTAGAAGGATGAGGGGGAACCTCATTGAAACTTGTCGAATAATGAAAGGCCTGGATAGAGTGAACGTGGAGAGGGTGGGAGAGTCAAGGACCAGAGGACATAACCTCACAATAGAATTACATACCTTTAGAAAGGAAGAGGAATTAATTTTGTCAGAGGGTGGGGAATCTGTGGAATTCATTACCACAGAAGGCTGTGGAGGCCAAGTCAATGGATATTTTTTTAAGGTGGAGTTTGACAGATTCTTGTTGTGTAAGGATGTCAGGGGTTATGGGACGAAGGCAGGAGAATGGGGTTGAGATGGAAAGATACATTGGCCATGGTGGAGTAAACTCAATGGGCCGAATGGCCTAATCCTGCTCCTCAAACTTATGAAATGTTGTTGCAATTATGTGTGTGCTTTCAACCTTAAAGGTTTTTTACATCAATCTCCTCACTAAGGTAGACAAAAAAGCTGGAGGAACTCAGCGGGCAAGGCAACATCTATGGAGTGAAGGAATAGGCAACGTTTTGGCTCGAGACCCTTCTTCAGACTGACGTCAGGAAAAAGAAGAGTCGGAGACAGTAGGCTGTGGGAGAGCTGGGAATGGGGAGGGGAAGGAGGGAGAACAAGGACTAAACGTTCTGCAGGTGCTTACCCCGACAGTTCCACATCAATCTCACTCTTTTGCCAATTCCACTAAAGGTGCCACTGACTGACATTGACTAATTGGTTGAATGAAAAAGGATGTTTTAAAACGATCAATTACTCACCAGGATAGGATTCTCTTCTTGCTTTAGTCAGGAAGTGATAGGTAAACATTTGTAGACTGGTTCTCATCTATGATGTGTCACAATAGATCTGGATGATACTGTATTATATCATGCATTTCATTGTTCTATCTGAGACATGACAATAACACACTCTTGATTGTCAGACTAGCCGACGATACTGCATAATTTTACTGCATAAACTGGTGAACAAGGGAATGTGTTTCAATTGATTAACCTGCTGATGCAGATTGAGTGGTTGAATTCCCTAAAAAAATGATTCTTGGAAACTTTGAAACACTGTAATCAAAACAGAACTCCTAAAAAGTGTAACATTAAGGCTACAGGCAAAATGAAAACATCAAAATTAAAGAATACTTTTCAGATTCTTTGAAATTCTCCAAAGGTCTCCAGTTTTCTATATACATGTGTGAGGGATAAAGTGATTAAACCCCATTAAAGTAAGGAGTTTTAAAGAGAATTCGAACTGATAGGGGCCGGAGAGAGGGTTCTGACACAGCTGTGTCTAAAGGTTACCAGACCCATCCTTGAGTCCTTGAGTAAGAAGTAATAGCATTGTATAGCGGTAGAAGGGAGTGATGTAGAGAGATCCCTATCAGTGGAATGGAGTGATAGATGGGACCCTTGTCACTATAGCTTAGCTTTAGTACTGATATAGGGGAACTGAGAGGGTTCACTAGGAGGTGAGTAAAACTAGGGTAGGTCATGAGCAACTGAGCATGCTTAATAGAATAAATGAATATTACAACACACCCCTGGTCAAGAAACTGCTCATTACCATGAACATGCGATGTATGATGTGGGAGGTACTGGGGGGATGTACCTACAGATTGTGCACCTCAGACCCTGATTGGAGAAGGTTCCGGAGGGGAGGTTGAATGTAAAATTCTGTGTATAAAGGGGGATGACTTCTTTGGCTTCGGTGTGTCTCGACTTGGAGAGGCACCCGGTCTGCAGACTCGTAAAATAAAGAATCTCTTGCTTCCAAGATTTAGTCTTTGAGCAGTGATTGTGAGCACAAAGCGTATCTCACACATGTGATCAGAACTCCACACGGTCCTTGAATTGTGGAAAAGGCATAAATAAAAGCCCATCATAATGTAATGAAATGGATACATGCTCTTCAGCTCAGCGAGTCCACACTAACCATCCTGTATCCATTGACACTGATCACATCTTACATGCCCAATGTTTTGCTTTCAAAATGACACAATGCATAAACTGACATGGGGCCAATTTGGTGAAGGCGTTAATATGTAGTTGTTCATATCTACGGAAAGGCAACAGACCTTTTTTGTAGGACAGTCAGGACCCGACATCAATCATGTATAATGTAGTTCTGCCCTCTACTGGTCATGCAGTTCTACAAGCACTCACCCACTATTGAATACTCCACCATTTAATCATGGCTGATCTATCTCTCCCTCCTAACCCCATTCTCCTGCCTTCACCCCATAACCCCCGACACCCGTACTAATCAAGGATCTTTCAATCTCTGCCATAAAATTCCATTGACGGCCTCCAGAGTCATCTGTGGCAATGAATTCCACAGATTCACCACCCTCTGACTAAAGAAATTCCTCCTCATCTCCTTTTTAAATGAAAGTCCTTGTATTCTGAGGCTGTGGCCTCTGGTCATAGACTGTCCCACTAGTTGTGTGGAACATCCTCTCCACACCCATTGTCCAGGCCTGGTGGAAATGGTGGAATATTTAAATAATTTTAAGAATAAGGAGTAAGCCATTTAGAACGGAGACGAGGAAACGCTTTTTCTCACAGAGAGTCGTGAGTCTGTGGAATTCTCTGCCTCAGAGGGCGGTGGAGGCCGGTTCTCTGGATGCTTTCAAGAGAGAGCTAGATAGGGCTCTTAAAGATAGCGGAGACAGGGGATATGGGGAGAAGGCAGGAACGGGGTACTGATTGGGGACGATCAGCCATGATCACGTTGAATGGCGGTGCTGGCTCGAAGGGCCAAATGGCCTACTCCTGCACCTATTGTCTATTGAATATTTATTCATTATAGTGCTTCCTTTTGACTGTTATAACTGGCACAAGGTGCGGGGTTTGTGTAGTTTAGTTTATTGTCACGTGTATCACTTTATAGTGAAAAGCTTCTTGCAGACAAGATTAATTAATAGTAACTTTATTTGCGTAGCACTTTTCACAATTAAATGCAACACAAAGTGCTTTCCACATAAACACAGGTCTGAGCAAAAAATACAATTTAAAACTGTAAGAACATAGGCAGTTAATAGCATAAAAAACATAGATTTATATAAAAAATATACCATTGAGAGTGCAAAGGAAGTAAAGTCAGTTAAAAGCTTGATTGTGAAAGATAAGTTTTTAGCTGCTGTTTAAAAATGTCAACTGAGTGGGCGTCTCTGCGTGCCCTGGGTTGCGTACTCCACAGCTTGGGGGGGTCATTGAAAACGAGCTGCTTCACCAATGTTGCCGTGGCATTGAGAGGCTAACAGGCCGGCATCGGATGACGAGCGCTCGAGTAGGGGCACAGGGAAGGAGGGACTCTGTAAAATATGCTGCTCCTCAGCTATTTTATAGACAATAGTCTATCCTGGATCTCACAGGGAGCCAATGAAGGGAATATAATACTGGAGAGATATGTTCCCTTTTCTTGGTATTTGTTAAAAGCCAGGCTGCGGGATTTTGATTCAGCTGTAACTTGTTGGTGGACTTTGAAGGCAGACTGGTAAATAAGGCATTACAGTAATCAAGTCTGCTTGATATGAAAGCATGAGAGTTTTTTTTTTACAGTCATTAAGTTAAACTACATTACACAAGGCAACTTAATCATTAACTATTAACATTCATGCCACCTCTGGCTTTCTTGTAGTTGCCTGCAGTCTTTCCTTCTCATATATGGTTTATGAATCAGCCCCAAATCACAATTTACTAAGAGATGGTGTTGCGAAATGTTAAATTTGTGTGCAAACTTTTTAGAACACAAAATGCTGGAGTAACTCAGCGGGTCAGGCAGCATCTGAGGAAGACATGGATATAGGTGACGTTTGGGGTCGGGACCAGGTACGACTCTTCAGACCGGCCTAGTTACTCCAGCATTTTGTGTTTGGCAGAAGATTCCAGCATCTGCAGTTCAATGCATGGCAACTATGTTAGTGATAAACTAGTTAAAAAGTTGTAAGATTTAGTCGTGTCTAACAAGGCATTGGGATTATTGAATGACCTTGCACACACACACACACACACACACACACACACACACACACACACACGAGTGTAGAGGTGAGACAAGGAAATAGCAGGCAATTCTAGAAACAGAATCACAATCTGGTGATCCTGACAGAGAGAGTTCAGGTATTCCCTCTCTCCAGACGCTGCCTGTCCCGCTGAGTTACTCCTGCATTTTGTGTCTACCTTCGGTTTAAACCAGCGTCTGTGGTTCCGTCCTACACAAAGAGTTCAGTGACTGAGCGCTGCGGTGGGAAGGATGGCAGAACAGCAAGGTGGGGCTTATTGGAGTTCAGATAAGTTATTAAATAAAAGGCAGTCTGCCCAAGTCTGGTACAAAGTCTGGGACCAACTCTGGGGTGACACTCTTTCAACAATGCGGCTGCACAGAAAACCCCAACACTAACCTGCGATCGTCTGAGAGTACTTGCCCCGATCCAATCCCCAGCACCGCTCAGAGTGAGTGTTGCACGCACAATGACATTACAACGCACCCGACATCTGCGTAAGTGTGTTCACAATTCACAAGTTCACAAGTTCTAGGGGCAGAATTAGGCCATTTGGCACATCAAGTCTACTCCACTATTCATTCATCACCTTCCCCTCTCAACCCTATTCTCTTGCATTCTCCCCATAGCCCCTGACACCCGTACTGAACAAGAATCTGCCAGTCTCTACCTTAAAAAATATCCATTGATCTGGCCGACTGTAGCAATGAATTCCACAGATTCACCACCCTCTGACTAAAGAAATTCCTCCTCGTCTCCTTTCTAACAGCATGTCCTTTTATTCTGAAGCTGTGCCCTCTGGGCCGAGACTCTCCCACTAGTGGAAACATCCTCGCCACATTCACCCTGTACAGGCGTTTCACCAAATCTCCAGAATGAAAGTTGAACTTAGAAATTGTAACCACATCCCACACTGGAAAGAACCAGGCCAAAGCAGCCCCGACATAAACAGCTCTGCTCAGCTCCCTCTCATTCTCCACAGCCTGACAAATGTATCCAAATACCGTATCAAAAGTATTTGCCAAATCTGCGTCATCCTCCATTTAGTTTAGTTTAGAGATACAGCGCGGAAATAGGCCTTTCGGCCCACCGAGTCTGTACCGACCAGCGATCCACTAACACTATTAATTACAATTTACAATTTTATCGAAGCCAATTAGTCTACAAACCTGGACGTCTTTGGAGAGTGGGAGGAAACCAGAGCATCAGGAGAAAACCCACGCAGGTCACGGGGAGAACGTACAAACTCCCTTCAGACAGCACCCATAGTCAGGATTGAACCCGGGTCTCTGGCGCTGTAAGGCAGCAACTCTACTGCGCCACCAGAGTTTTCAAGAAGGTACAAACAACTCACAGCATGAACAGTGTTCTCATGACACCCTTAGTTCTTTTGCCAATTTCCTTACATTTTGTATTCTTTGAAAAGTTATGGATTAGTCAGAGTTATACAGCATGGAAACAGGCCCTTTGGCCCTATTTGACCATGCTGACAAAAATACCCCATCTATGCTAGTCCCACCTGCCTACGTTTGGCCCATATCCCACTGAACCCTTTAAATGTGGTTATAGTACCTGTTCTCCCATTGGAAATAGTGCATCCCTAATTACTCCAAAACCATTTACAATTTAAAAAAAATTACTATTAAAATTCCCCTTAACTGCAATTTCTCTAGTCTCACTGAACAAATTAAATTCCTCATTTCTAGAACCATTTAAAATTTATTGAAAAATAATTTCTAATCGCATAACAGGGAGGACGTTGTGCTAAATGACCAAATTCCTGGCCCTTCCTTCGATTATGTGTCTAAAGTCAAGGATCCCGCACTCTTTATTAATCTTCTTCTCGTGCATGGGTGCTTTCAATAATTTGTATATAGGCAACCTACACTACTTCCCCACTGCGAGTTCCCTTTCCAAATGGGACTATTTATTTTGCCCCTCATTCTTCCTCCAGAAATTTGTCGCTCGCTTCACAATTCCTTACAATTGGACAAGCGGAGTAACCCGAGAAGGTGAGTCATCCCATCGCATCGTGTGGCTTCAAGAAGTAGATTTGCAAACACACTTCTTGTCAAAGCCTGCATGGCTATCAGTCAAATCAGGAATTTGGCAAGGACCAACCTCGCTAAAGGCTGCACAGACAAGTGTAAAGGTAAAAGGCATCCTGTTGCCTTGACAGGGAGTTACATTCTTTGTAGCCTTTGTTTGCCGTGTGTTTTAATCACAGAATCGTAACTGCCTTCTCCATTCAATAAGACTGTTAGGGGCCTGTCCCACTTACGCGATCCTTTCGGCGACTGCCAGCACCAGTCAGAGTCGCGGGAGGTCACCGAAAGTTTTCAAATCCAGCGGCGACCAGAAAAAGGTACGACTCTTTGGGCAACTGCTCACGACCATACAGGCGTCACACCGTGACATGTCGGCACGTGGCACCTGTATGGTCGTGAGCAGTCGCCCAAAGAGTCGTACCTTTTTCTGGTCGCCGCTGGATTTTCAACATGTTGTGACCTGCTACGACTATGACAGATGCCGGCAGTCGCCGAAAAAGATCGCCTAAGTGGGACAGGCCCTTTACACTCAGTCGCTTTGGCATTTGGTGAACCGAGATGTGAGGCAGGGAAATCAAACCCAGGCTTTTCAGCCAAAGTGTAATCGAGTTAAGGACTACATTGATGCACTTTACAAATTATTTGAAGCGATTCCCCCGTTGCTGCAGAGAGACAGCCTATGGTAGATGAGACTGTAGTGGCCATTTGGCTTGTGTGGTGTGTCATTGATGATGGCATGTGTCTTTAAATTTTAGACTGCCCATTATATTGTGGGTGGGACTTATGACGTATTTTAGGGCGTGCTTGGAGCTAAGATTCTTGCGCAGAAGCTTAATTTTTAGTTTAGTTTAGGACCAGCATGGGGAAGGTTTACCCATTGACCACGCGAAGTGTAACGGAGACACGAGGAGTTTTCTAACGTTTAATGCAATAAGCTGGAGTTTGATGAAATTATAGTGTACGAGTCGGAAGCAGTTTGGATTTACCTTATTTCATCAACAATAAAGAATTTATTAATCAAAAGACTGTGTTTTGAAGATTTATCTGTGAAGAAGCTCTGAAGGTCCCCAACAGAGAGCTTGCATGCGTACAAAGACATTCCCCTTAACCATGTAGTCCATTTAGCGACTAGAGGAGTAATCTCTTGAACAATATAAAAATCTGCCGCTATAAAGACTGAGCTACAAAATGGCAAATTGGTCTGAAATTAAATGTCCTTTTACCGGTTCATAAAATTTCTCACATTTCTCTATTCTCTTGATTTACCGTGGATGGAGGTAATGGCTGCAACAGGCCTTTAGGGCCAGGTGCAGCTGGGACTGTGAAATGATGCCAGACCTGGCAACTCTTGCACTCACTGGGCTGTTTACTATCCATTCTGTACTTATCCGGGGATTGTACTCATGGCAATAATTTTACTGATCCATTTGCAAAAAAAAAACAAACAATCTCACTGTACCTTGGTACATGTGCTAATAAAGGGACCACTGAAAATCAATATTGATATCATTTTTAGACTCAAGAGATACAATGTGGAGACGGGCCCTTCAGCCCATTGAGTCTGCGCCGACCAGCGATCACTGGCACTATTCTACACACAAGGGATAATTTACAGAAACCAATTAACCTATAGACCTGTACGTCTTTGGAATGTGGGAGGAAACCGGAGCACCTGGAGTAAACCCTCGCAGGTTGCGGGGAGAACGTACAAACTCTGTACAGATAGCACCCGTAGTCAGGATTGAACCCGGGCCTCTGGCGCTGTAGGCAGCAACTCTATAAAATTGCCCCGAGTGTGTAGTGAGAGAGTGGATGAGAAGTGTGCAAACAACTTCTCATCCCAAAGTGCGCAAATAAATACTCTTAAGGGCCTGTCCCACTCGGGCGTCATTTACGCGACATGACGCACGAAGCGCGCATGGGGTGCATTACGTGCGCAGGGCGCGTGGAGGCGTAGGCAGTGACGCGCGGTAGCACGCGTCGCCCCAGCATTTGGGGATTCTCAAAATCCTCACGCGCCACCTGCGCAACTCGCAGATGACGCCCAAGTGGGACAGGACTGTGATTACGCACTCGGTTGAAACTGTGGGCTCAGTCTGCTGCTTCAAGTAATTGTACAACCACACAAGCCAGGATTTATTTCTAATCATGTACTTAAATGAGGCGTGACTCAAATCCACATTCACTTCAAGGGCCTGTCCCACTTGGCGATTTTTTCAGCAAATGTCGGCATCATTGACCAACGTGTCAGGTCACCGAAAAAATCGCGGCGTGATGCGGCGTGACGACGTGTTGACGCGCGGCGTTTCCTCAAGTGTCACAACATTTCTTCTGTCGCCGCTGGATTTTGAAATGTTCAAAATCTTTCGGCGACCCTGGTACGTCAGTCAATGACGCTGGCAGTCACCGAAAAAGTAAATAAAAATCGGCAAGTGAGACAGGCTCTTAAATCTCAAGCTGTGAGACTGAAGGACTTTGTATACGGAGTCAACATCCACCCACCAAGGTGGCTATGGTGCTGAAATTAGCTCACGGCTCAAATCAAGATGATAATAAATGGCAAGGCTCAGAATACCAGGTGTCTTGTTATTTGCTTTGTGGCAACTTTTGGTTTTTTTTTTTAAAAGGGAAACCTAGAAAAATTGTAGTCAGGCAGGATTATACACATCAGTCTGAAGGTGGTCAGGCAGCATCTCTGGAGAAAAGCAGCAAGTGACATTTCGGGACATAAACTATTCTTCCGAGAATGGTACACTGGGATCTCAAGTAACATGAAGATTTACTTTATTTGCCACACCGTTCCCACCATCTAGATTTTCAAGTGAAAAAAAAGACATTGGCATGCTACCATTAAAACAATAATAAACAGAACAAAAAAATGGCAAAATGCTTAAAGATGATAAGAGGAAAATAAAATAATGTAAAAGAGAAATAATGTTACTTCAAAATGTGATGGAATTCACAGATAATAGTTCTACTGATTGTGTGCAGTGTAAAACACAGCAGTCAAAAGAAAAGCGTAAAGGAATATTTCTGCAACAATATTAAAAACCTTCATTATTATTAGGGATGAAATTAGCACCCTGGCCACTCCCTCTTCTCCCCTCTCTCATCAGGCAAAAGGTACAGAAGTGTGAAAACACACACGTCCAGATTCAGGGACAGTTTCTTCCCGGCTGTTATCAGACAACTGAACCATCCTACCAACAACTAGAGGGCAGTCCTGAGCTACTACCTACCTCATTGGAGACCCTTGGACTATCTTTGATCGGACTTTACTGGCTTTATCTTGCATTAAATGTTATTCCCTTCATCATGTATCTGTACACTGTATATGGCTCAACTGTAATCATGATTGTAATCACTGACTGGCTAGCACGCAACAAAGGCTTTTCACTGTGCCTCGGTACCCATGAGAAGCTCAGTAATTTGTGTTTATATCCTAGTCTCCGTTGGAGGGAGAAAACAGTGGAAATAAACTACATGTGACAATAAACTACACTCAGTTGGGACTTGAACAAACAGAATTGAAAAGCATATATTCAAATTTAATATTTTCTCCCCATTTATGACATTGGAAGGATACTTAAAGAACAGACACACACACACACAATAAATCTACTGTATGTTAAACATTTTACTTCCTACAGCTTTGAAGAAAGGTGAATTAGTGCCCTTTCCACACATGCATTAATTTACATGTTTAGTTTGGCTGTCTCGTGGATTTTCAGTAAAAAGAACAACAGAATCTGCACTTTCTATCTAAACTTGCATAATGCTAGAATTTAAAGCAATAGAAATAGGATCACTTTTAATGATCCCAAGAAGTCATCAGATATGTGTGCTGTATAAATCAAAACGCAATGAAACAGTGGGAGAGATCTTCAAATGTTAGCCAAGAGTTTCTGACCATATAAACAAGCAAGCAACTAAATGACAGGATCTCGAGATCCAGTCTCCTTTCAGACAAACATTAAAACTTCAGAACCCCAAGCTTCTATTTGCTCACCTTTCTCTCATTTGCATCACAGCTGCCAGTGAATGCACTTGCTTCATGTTGTTGACTGATTTCTCAAAGCAATTCAGGGACAAAGTTTAGTTTAGAGATACAGCACGGAAACAGGCCCTTCAGACCAGCGATCACCGCACATTAACACACACACGCGCGCGCACACACACACACACACACACACACACACACACACACCAATTTACAATTTTACCAAACTTGTTAGCCTACAAACCTGTACGTCTTTGGAGTGTGGGAGGAAACCAGAGCACCTGGAGAAAACCCATGGAAGTCACGGGGGAAAAGTACAAACTCCGTACAGACAGCACCCGTAGTCGGCGTCGAACCGGGTTCCCTGGCGTTGGAAGGCAGCACAACTGTGCCGTCCTCAGACAGGTATCGGGATGGAACTTACCCACATCTACTCTGAAGAAGGGTTTCTGCCCGAAACATTGCCCATTTCCATCGCTCCATAGATGCTGCCACACCCGCTGAGTTTCTCCAGCATTTTTGTCTACCTTCTACTCATAGATGGGTCTTCCAACTCTCTTAGAAAACAATTCATAATTATGCCAAAATCACTTGATATACCTGTATAAAGGTTCTTTCCACAAAGTCCACTTCTCATTAAGGTGAGATTGGGAGATGCTGGCTGGGTTAGGTGTGGATCTACTGATTGATAGTTTGTTTGAAGTGCCTCGAGTTTATAGAATTTACTGGAGGGGGAAGGTTTGGAGAATGGTCTTTTGGATAAATTTGACTGAAGAACCTGTTTTCCTTTGGGCGTATCAGGATTTTGCCAGGAGCTAAGAGGAGTGTCATTTTTCACGTACAGAAACATATGAGAAGCTCAGCAATTTGTGTTTATATCCCGGTCTCTGTCAGAGGAGGAAAACAGTGGAAATAAAAAGATTTATTGTTTAAGAAATAAGAAATTAATAGAGATTAATCAGAAACAATTTAATGAATGGGACAAAATATTGTCAAGATATATATATGGCAGGGTAAAAGACCTAGGACCCGTCTCAAAACCGTACAGTTAACAAAAGAAAAGGGGGGGGGTGGGGTCTACCCTCTCTCAAAGACTATTATCAGGCAGCACAGTTAAGATCTATGATATGCTGGTGCAACCCATCATATGATGCTCAATGGAAAAATATTGAAGGCAGAACACTCGCCATTCCTGTACAAAGCGATCATAGCTGACAGCAACCTACACAACTAGATAAATGCTATTGAAAATCCTTGGGTAAAATTGACTCTTAAAATATGGAAAACAGTTTAACAGAGTATAATTTCGAGGAAGACATTACAATTCTTAAATGGTGTGCATATGACATGGACCATACTCCTAATAAATTAGATAGTAGGTTTAAAGGGTGGACAGTTAAAGGCATAACTGCTCTTTGTAGCATAATGAAAGACGGAGCACTGTTAAGTTTTGAAATGCTTAAAGAAAAATTCCTGTTAGAAAATCAAGACTTCTATCGATACTTCCAGATGCGGAACTATGTTAATAAAAATGTTAAAAATAAAACAGAGTCGAGTATAGGTTTAATGGGATTATTTAGGAAAGTGTACAACTCAAATACTGGTAGTAAAATTATTTCATGTATGTATAAAGGGTTACTGAATCTTAAATCACAATCAACTTTATATTTTAAAATGAAATGGGAGAAGGAAAGAGGGATAATCATATCCGAGGAAGAATGGACAGCAATATGGAGGTAGCAATGGACGTTTACCAGCTCACAAAACTGGAGAGAAAAGCCTGATATGGTATTTTATTACGCCTTCTCAGAAATCCCATTACAGTGGGAACTCTCCAGTTTGTTGGAGAAAATGTGGAAATTTAAAGGCAGATCATTACCATGTTCTCTGGGATTGCCAATAGACAATATCAAACCTGGCAACACGTTCCAGGCACCAGCCAATAGACAATAGACAATAGGTGCAGGAGTAGGCCATTCGGCCCATCATCCCCAATCAGTACCCCGTTCCTGCCTTCTCCCCATATCCCCTGACTCCGCTATTTTTAAGAGCCCTATTTAGCTCTCTCTTGAAAGCATCCAGAGAACCTGCCTCCACCGCCCTCTGAGGCAGAGAATTCCACAGACTCACCACTCTCTGTGAGAAAAAGTGTTTCCTCGTCTCCGTTCTAAATGGCCTACTCCGTATTCTCAAACTGCGGCCCCTGGTTCTGGACTCCCCCAATATCGGGAACATGTTTCCTGCCTCTAGTGTGTCCTAGCCCTTAACAATCTTATATGTTTCTATGAGATTCCCTCTCATCCTTCTAAACTCCAGAGTGTACAAGCCCAGCTGCTCCATTCTCTCAGCATATGACAGTCCTGCCATCCCGGGAATTTACCTTGTAATAGTTATTAACCTTACAATGCCCTATTATTAAAGATTTTTGGAGAGAGTTACATGATGCCTTACAAGTCGTTTTTAGATGTCATGTGCCCCTGGAGAGTAAGACCATGTTTTTTGGACTCATACCTGAAGACTGGCGGAAAAAAGACAAATACTTACTGAATATATTGATAGTAGCTGGTAAAAAAAACTCACAAAGATATGGTTATCACAGGAGAGCCCAATGGATGTTTATAAAATGGAGACAATAACAGCATATGTTAACTTTAAACTGGATTTATTTGTCATGCTGGGAATATTGGGCTAACTATGTAACACCTCATAGGACAGAGTTTATTTTTACAACTGTTTGATTATATGGTAAAGAACGGATCACTCCCTAAGTGTTCGTGGTTTTTACTGTGTTCTTGTTTCTATATTTGTTTTGTACAAATCTCAAAAAAGGCAATTCAAGACAAATATAAGTGGATGATGTATACATATAGCATTATACCTGAAACCCGTTTTAGGGCAATGTGTCTGCCGTGGAACGCCAATAAAAGAGTATATTAACAAAAAAAAGAAATAAGAAGTTGAAAGCATGAGAGAAATTATGGAATTGGGATCATGTGGGTTGAAACTGAGGTCAAACCAAAAGAGAAATTGTGGATAGGCACAAAGTGCTGGAGTAAATCAGCAGGTCCGGCTGCATCTCTGTAGACAATGCTGGGGTGAAATTTGGGTTGGGTCCCTTTGGACCAAACCCGACCCGAACCTTTACCAGAGATGCTGCCTGACCCGCTGAGCTACTCCAACATTATCTGTCTATCTTTGGTATAAACCAGCATCTGTTGTTCCTTTTTATTACAAGAAAAATTATGGAGATGGGATCACGTGGGTTGAAAATGAGGTAAAGTCAAAGGGAAAAGATTATCTGGAGAAAACAGTTAGAATTAGAAATGTCAAGTGCAAGAGAACACCACACTGGTGTTATACACACAAGAGTCCAGAAAGGAAAAGGAGAACAAAGTTTAAAATATAAGACAGGGTAAAAATAGAAAGTACTATTTTTAAAACAAAACATGAATCAGGGCCTAGTTTAAACCCAAATGCTCCGAAATAATGAATTCAGTCATTTTCCCACAAAGCCAAATTGGCCAAGTTCCACACCGATGCACATTAATGACGGGAAACTAATTGATAATATATGCATTCATCAGTACCAAATGCAGCCCTATTCACCTTCTGAACCATCGGACAGCTCACAAATAAACATGGGTGAAAGCTAAACAGTATTCACAGTCTTACTTGTCGTATTTTTGATGATGTATTATTTGTGAGTTATTGCGTTTATGGGCCTGTTAAACTGAAGCAAGTAAGGATTGTATTGCACTGTTGTCTGCACACATGCCACTCTTTACTCTTTTGTTGCCTTGAATTGACGTTGCCCTCGAAGATTCTGCTCGTTTTGCACCTTAGAATTCACTCACTTTGTCTTCTTTGTCGCGTTGTTTTAAATAGAACAGAATCTTGGCGTAAATCAAGAGATAACGTGGGGAGAAAGCGAACCAACTGTTGATTATATCAATGGCCTTCCTGCTAGGACAGTGCAAGAGACGGTGGAATAACACGAAGATAAAAAAGGATCATATTTCCTAACAGGTATACCTGAACCTAGCAGCTCCATCTAAAGACTGCACTTGCCTGGTCATTCCTCCATGGGACGATCTTCTACCTCCAGCAGTGCCCCATGTAGTCAGTTTAGAGATACAGCGCAGAAACAGGCCCTTCGGCCCACCGGGTCCGCGCCGACCAGCGATCCCTGCACATTAACACTATCCTACACCCACTAGGGACAATTTGTTTTACATTTACCAAGCCAATTAACCCACAAACCTGTACATCTTTGTTAATGTGGGAGGAAACCAAAGATCTCGAAGAAAACCCACGTAGATCACGGGGTGAATGTACAAACTCCGTACAGACAGCGCCCGTTGTCAGGATCGAACCCGGGTCGCTGCCGTATAATTCCTGGAAAAATGATGGCGGGCAGGTCAGAGATGGGCAGGTCAGAGATGGGCAGGTCAGAGATGGGCAGGTCAGAGATGGGCAGGTCAGAGACGGGCAGGTCAGAGACGGGCAGGTCAGAGATGGGCAGGTCAGAGATGGGCAGGTCAGAGATGGGCAGGTCAGAGATGGGCAGGTCAGAGATGGGCAGGTCAGAGATGGGCAGGTCAGAGATGGGCAGGAGAAAGGGCAATCAACCACTTGGACTTTGCCTCTACCTCAAGACCTAAAAAACATTTCCCTCAAAAAAAGGACACAAAGAGCTGTAGGGAAAAAAATGAATTCCACAGATTCACCACCCTCTGACTAAAGAAATTCCTCCTCATCTCCTTTTTAAATGAAAGTCCTTGTATTCTGAGGCTGTGGCCTCTGGTCATAGACTGTCCCACTAGTTGTGTGGAACATCCTCTCCACACCCATTGTCCAGGCCTGGTGGAAATGGTGGAATATTTAAATAATTTTAAGAATAAGGAGTGAGCCATTTAGAACGGAGACGAGGAGAGTGGCGAGTCTGTGGAATTCTCTGCCTCAGAGGGGGGTGGAGGCAGGTTCTCTGGATGCTTTCACGAGAGAGCTAGATAGGGCTCTTAAAGATAGCGGAGTCAGGGGATATGGGGAGAAGGCAGGAATGGGGTACTGATTGGGGATGATCAGCCATTGAATGGCGGTGCTGGCTCGAAGGGCCGAATGGCCTACTCCTGCACCTATTGTCTATTGGCTGGTGCCCGGAACGAGCTGCCAGGTTTGGTGGTGGAGGCAGATACGATGGTGGCGTTCAGAGACTTTAGGATAGACACATGGATATGCAGGGAATGGAGGGATATGGATCATGTGCAGGCAGAATGGTCGTGGCATTATTTTCAGCACTGACATTGTGGGCCAGAGAACCTGTTCTATGCAGTTCCTTCATCAAATCTTTTACTCGTGTGGTTTGCTGGGCCCAATCCATACCAGAGGAGTTTGATCAGACTAAATGTGCTCTGGGCCAGTTGCCAAGCCTCTTGGTACCATGTGCACGGGGCCCGATTGAATTCTCTTGGTGTCTGCCCACAATGCCTGAAAATTGCCCAAGACCAAAAATAGCATAATGCGTTTTTATGGTACTCTCAACATGTCATTAAAAACAGGACAATAATTGAAAATTTCTGCCCTCATTTGCAGCTCATCTTGTTTTTATGTTTATTCCAGAATTTCTATCATCCATTCAAAAAGAGGCATCGACAATAATGTCATTGTTAAGTTGCTCGTATATTCTGCAAGATTAAGTTTCTTTATTTGGTGTTATTTTCTGGTTGCTTTACCGTACATATTAAACATCCTCCTCCTCCAAATGTTCAATTAGTTGCTATAAATTCTTGCATGCTTCTCATTATGTGTCAGCATGACACAGAGTTGTATATTGAAGACATTACATTAGCCACAGAATGAGAAGAATAGACAGATACATTAGGTCAAAGAACAGGCATGATATGAACAATCTAAACCTTGTCTTGCATTTCTCTACTTGAAATGGAAATGTGAAGACAGAGGGAAAATGTGAAAGGAAACCAACTACTGAATAATGCTTCAGAAATTAGGGCAGCACCGTGGCGCTGCCGATAGAGCTGTGCCGCATGGCGCCAGAGATGCAGGTTCAATCTAGACCTCGGGCTCCGCCTGTGTGGAGTTTGCATGTTCCCTCTGCAACTGCGTGGGTTTTTTCTCCGGGTGCTCTGGTTTCCTCCCACATCCCAAAGACGTGTGGGTGTGTAGGTTAATTGGCCTCAGTAAATTGTCCCTAATGTGTCAACAGTGGATGAGAAAGTGGGATAACTTAGAACCAGCGTGTAAGGTTGGTGGGCTCCATGGGCCGAAGGGCCCGTTTCTATGCTGTATCTCCACACTAAAATTAACTGGAGTTCAATAATTAAATTAATAACTGTATTGAAAGAATATTATTTTTTATTTAGTTTTGAACAAACCTCTCTTGACCTTTTGCTTGTGAATAGTTGTATAAAACATGAAGCATGGTGGAACCTAACCAATTAAACTGAGAATTAAAGAATTATGACTGATATGTAAATCACACTTGTGCTGCTGTTTCTGCTGTCGGTGGTAAGAATTTTTGGTTTTACCTGGGAAATCACCACAGGTCATGTTTGTTACTTAGAACGGGATGAGCCAAACCATAAACCTGTTTAGTAATGACAGACACAAGGAACTGCAGATGCGGGCTTACACAAAAACGACACAAATTGCAGGAGTAACCCAGCAGATCAGGCAGTATTTCTGGGGGATATGGATAGGTGACATTTCGGACCAGGACCCTTCTTCATAACATAGTAGTGTATGAATATTTTATTTGTTTTGGTGAGGAAGTTGGAACATGAGCAATTGTTTACAAGAGTGCAGGTCTGTAGGAGGAATGGGGTGAGAATGGGTATGAATGGTCTGTGCGAGGGAGATAGTGGTAAAGCACCGTGAGGTACTGATCTGGACAGCGCAGGAAGGTCACCTGGCCTCTTCAATAGCTATGGCTTTGACTTCTTTTGACCACCATTGCCAACAAAATCAAGTAGACTCTGCAACGACAATGAGTGGCAATAACCGAGTGTCCCTTTGTGTAAAGCTAAGCACAAGGAAAAAAGACTCGGACAGCCCTAGGGACAAAAGTGATTAATACAGGTGCCAAGAGCTATGGGGAGAAGGGAGGAGAATGGGGTTAAGAGTGAGAGATAGATCTGCCATGATTGAATGGAGGAGTAGACTTGATGGGCCAAATGGCCTAATTCTGCTTCTGTCATTATAGCCTTTTGAAATTGGAAGAGACAGAGAGAAAACGGAAGATAGACACAAATTGCTGGAGTAACTCAGCGGGTCAGGCAACATTTCTGGAGAAAGTGGTTAGGTGACGTTTCGGGTCAGGACCCTTCTTCAGACTGATTGCAGGGGGGGGGGGGGGAGCAAGAAGGGGCGAGGGGGTTCCCTGATAGGCAGCTTGTTGGACAAGGCGAGAGATAGATGTAGGTGTGAGCCTAAGAGGGATACGTAGTTGCAAACTGATCTGTGAGAAAACAGATCTCAGAGAACATTAGCAACTGCTCAACCAGTGCACATGGCCCAGCGTGTCCACACGCCTGCCTGCGCCCACACGCCTGCCCGCGTCCACACACCTGCCTGCGCCCGCACACCTGCCTGCGCCCACACGCTGCCTGCGTCCGCACACCTGCCTGCGCCCGCACACCTGCCTGCGCCCGCACACCTGCCTACGCCCCAGCAGCACAACTAGCCCCCTTCCCAGCTGTGCTCTGTCCACACATCTGGCCCCATCATGGGGGTCCTGTATTCACACACCTGTCCACGATCGGCCCGCATTACCTCCTCACTCTTGAACCCATTCTTGGCCCCTCTCCATCCACACCCTTGGCCCCATTCTCAACTGTGACCCATCCATCCTTCCGGCTCCATTCCTGGTTGTGATCCCTCTGTACTCCTGGCCCCATTCCCAGCTCCGATCCATCCGCAGAGCTGGCCCCGTCTCCGCTGCTCTCCACTTGTCCCTCGGGCCCCAATCCGGGTCTGCTCCTTCTCCACACGTTGCCCCATTCCCAAGCATACCACATCCATGCAGCTGGCCTGTGCTCTGTATGAATACCTGGCTGGAACCTGGGCTTCTGAATGTGCTTCTGCCTCGAATCCCAGCCTCACACCCAGGTGCCCACCCGGCCCCAACCTTGTTCCATGTTTTCCTCAGCACTCTGTGAAGGAAGGCGGCTGGAACCGAATCCGGTTGGCACAGCCTGTCAACAGTGACTATCCTGGTGTGGACCAATAAACGTACAGGATTAAATATATAATCGGGACTCTCCCTTGACCATAACAATAGGGAGTAAGATTGAAACCTGCTTCCTTGCCAAATTGCCACGGAGTGAAAATCCTCTCAGCAAAACATAACCACACTACACTATCAACTTACATTCAAAAATTCCAACATGAGGTGGGATAAATTTATTCTTTCTTCTTCCTCAATGCTGTTCCAAAAAGCCTTTACAGCAATGAGCAGTTTATTCAAGATCCCTATCTAGAAAATGAAAATACAATCTGAAGAAGGGTCTCGACCCACAACGTCACCCATTCCTTCTCTCCAGAGATGCTGCCTGTCACGCTGAGTTACTCCAGCATTTTGTGTCTATCTTGGGTCTAAATCAGCATCTGTAGTTCCTTCCTAAACAAATATCGTGTAGTTGTTATGCATTTGCTCAGGACCTGGGTGTGACTTGTAGCGCCAGCATTTATTGTCTGACCTTCATTGCAACCTCCAGAGCACTTCCAGTAAAGGTAGTCCCCACTGTACAAAATTCAGCCATGTCATGGTCTTTGCTAACATGGGCTGCCTTCATGATTTATTCATCCACACGACATGTGAGAGGTTGAACGGGCTCGGTGTTTATTTAGTTTAGTTTAGTTTAGAGATACAGGGCGGCACAGGCCCTTCGGCCCACCGGGTCCGCACCGACCAGCGATCCCCGTACATTAATACTATTCTATTACCCACTAGGAACAATTATTACCAAGCCAGTTAACCTACAAACCTGTACGTCTTTTGAGCGTGGAAGGAAAAAGGAAGATCTTGGTGAAAACCCACGCAGGTCACGGGGAGAACGTACAAACTCCATACAGCCAACACCCGTAGTCGGGATCGAACCCGGGTCTCTGGCGCTGCGAGCACTGTAAGGCAACAACTCTACCGCTGTGCAGCCCTATTCCTCAGAATGCAGGAGGATGAGGGGTGATCTTATAGAGGAGTACAATTTCATGAGAGGAATAGATCGGGTATACACACATAGTCTTTTGCCCAGAGTAGGGGAATCGGGAACCAGAGGACATAGGTTTAAGGTGAGGAGGGAAAGATTTATTGGGGACCTGAGGGGTAACTTTTTTTTTAATATACAAAAGGCGGTGGATGCATGGAACAAGCTGCCAGGGGAGTTAGTTGAGGCAGGTCCTATCACAACATTTACACAGGTACATGGATTGAGTAGGTTCAGAGGGATAATGGGGCAAAAGCAAGCAGGTGGGATTAGTTTAGACAGGGCATGTTGGTTGGTGTGGGCAAGTTGGGCCAAAGGGCCTGGTTCCACGCTGACTACATCTGGAATAGCCTGCACTCTAGTTCACTCAAGAATATGTTCCAATTAGTTACCTCATAAACAACCCTCATCTTTGCCTGTTTACTTTTTCAGTCTATATCTAGATTAAAATCCCCTGAACATTATTTCATCTTTTATTCCCCTGTGTACGAAGTAGTTGATGTTAAGGGCCTGTACACCATTCCCACAGTGACTTTGTGCAGTATGTTTGTTTAAATCACAAAATTAACTTTTCCATCGATGCTGTCATAGAGATCTCAGATTTGCAAGTTTAATTGCTGGAACAATTGAAGTTGGCATAAATTGCATATGCACTGCTTATTTACACGCTAGAATTAGAAATGGAAATACCAAAGCAATTAGCTTCAGTCCCAATCCACAACTCCAGCAATGATCTGCAATTGGATCAGAATGTTTCCCAAAGACAGACAGAAAATGCTGGGGTAACTCAGCGGGACAGGCAGCATCTCTGGGTGACGTTTCGGGTCAAGATCCTTCTTCAGACTTCGTTCTTTCCTACACAGAATGTGCTCCATCTTATTATCATATTTTAACCTAAGGTAGCCTGCCTTAAAAACATCCACTGAATTGGCCTCCACTGCCTTCTGTGGCCGAGAACTCCACAGATTATCCGTTGCCGTTGTTGACGGCTGTCAATGTGATCGAACTCCACAGAGAGAGATTCACAACTCTCTGGGTGAAAAAGTTGTTCCTCATCTCAGTCCTAAATGGCCGACCCCTTATTCTTAAACTGTGACCCCTGGTTCTGGACTCCTCCAACATCGGGAACATTTTTCCTGCATCTAGTCTGTCCAATCCCTTAAGAATTGTATATGTTTCTACTATAAGATCCCCTCTCATCCTTCTAAATTCCAGTGAATGTAAGCCCAGTCAATCCATTCTTTCATCATATGCTTTAGCTTATTTTAATAATTTAGGTTAGTAGTTCCTTTAGTTCGTTTCAGGACGTTCATTGAATTGAATGCTCTGCCAACTAATGATCGTGCCTTCAAACAATACAAAAGCAGGGATGCAATGCTGAGGCTTTATAAGGCACTGGTCAGACCTCATTTGGAGAATTGTGAGCAGTTTAGTTCCTCATATACGTGGAGGGATGTGATGGCATTGAAGAGGGTCCAGAGGAAGTTCACAGGAATGATCCCAGGGATGATGGGGTTAATTAATGATGAGCATTTGACAGCACCCGGCCTGTACTAGCTGCACAGCGCCAGAGACCCGGCTTTGATCCTGACTACGGGTGCCGTCTGTTCAGAGTTTGTACATTCTCCCTGGGAAGGTGTGGGTTTTATCCAGGTACTCCAGGTTCCTCCCACACCCTCAAGAAGTACAGGTTTGTAGGGTAATTGGCTTTGGTAAAAATTGTCCCAAGTGTGCAAGATAGTGTTTAGTGTACAGGGTGATCGCTGTTTGATTTATGTTTTATGTTAAGCTAACCAGAGGTTAAAGGAACTATAAATAGAGGCATTCAAATACTCTGGTTGATATGTAGGTTTCTTAAAGAAAATCTATGCTTGACTCAGTGAATGATTAAACCATTTTATCTACAGACTGGCTGGCAACTTACAGCGGGCAGCAGTGTGTTATATAAAAGCGCGCACACACACAACTCCTGAAATCAGTGAAACACAATTCTATTCATAACCATCTTGGTGAGACAGCAATTCCAGGAAACTCAGAGGCACTTTCTACATCTTATTGAAGACACTGCAACCTGAATTCCCACCTAAACTTCTGCGTGGAAAATATTGCGTGCACTTCAATTAGTATGCGAGGTCTGGCCACTTTCATTAATAACAATTGCAGCTTAGATTAAGTTCAGTGGTTGTAGGAAGAGAATTAGGCCATTCGGCCCATCAAATCTACTCCGCCATTCCATCATGCCCGACATGGACAATTAAGTTGCCGTTGTTGACGGCTGTCAATGTGATCGAAGCAAATGGATATTTACGCATCTGAAGCTGCAGATGTTTGAGATAGATATAAGAAACATAAGTAAGAAAAAATACTCTTTAAAATTATCAAAATAGAATAGGAGAATAAAATGGAAATTGTTGCTTGGAAAGAAACAGATTGTAACTGGAATGTCTTGCATGAATAAGCTTATTAAATTCTGAGAAAATGAAACTGGATCATTATGGAGCCACAGGCATAATATATTAGTTCATCTAAAAAGTATTTGATAAACCGTCAAGCTGGTAGGTTCCTGACTAAAGGGCCTGTCCCACTTTTACGACTTAATCCAAAACCTCTGCCAAGTTTAAAGGACCTTAAAAGAAAATCAAAAAAAAAAAATCAAGATTTTGGTCATCTACGAACTCCTACGACCTTCCACGAATATGCTCACGAACTGGAGTGACAGAGGTCCTGATGTTGACTTAAGCTTTTTTTTTTCACTCACCTTTTATTGTCTGCCCAGCTGCCAAGCTACGAGTACCCACCAATATCTACGAGTACCCGCGACTACCCTCACGGTCTACTATGGTCTGCACCACGAACTAACTACGAGTAAAAAGTTGCACTTTTTCATCCCAACTATTTTTTTTACTTGTGGACATTTTTCAGCGGGCTGGAAAAAACATCCCAACTTACCCGATGCCCCGTGTACATATGGCTAGCATAACGAGCCGTTACGATATATCTACGAACTCCTACGGCCTCCCATAAATTCGTTACGAACATTCTGCGAGTTTGAATCAGGGGAAACTCGGGGTAATTCATGAATTACCACGTGAAAGTGGGACAGGCCCTTAATGTTTACACATGTGAAATTGGGGGTGGGAATAACTGAGTGACTAGAAATCTAAGAGCACTGGAGAGAAAAATATAGCAACATGAACCTACAAATGGTGAGGAGTGGTGTGCCTAGATTATACCAGAACAGAAGTTCACCTTTTATTTAAAAAAACCTGCAGAATTGCAAAATGTACTAATGCTGGAGACAGTGAGGATGCAGATAATACCAAGCAGGACTCGTGTCATAAATGCAAGGTGGCATTAATAAACTTGCAAAATAGGATTGTAATTGGCAAACAAACTTCAGTATATTGAAATGCAAGTTCCGACATTTTGGCAGGTAGATTAAAAAGGCACTGTCCTTTGGAAGAGAGTCAAAGCAACACAGGAACAGAGAGGCCCAGGCAGGGTATGAAATGCACAACCTACAAGGTGGCAACAAGTATTGGAAAGACATGAGGTTTAGTCTTGGAGGGCGAGAACTGAAGAGGAGAAAAGTTATGTCATAAACATGATTAGTCTGGACTTGGAATACTGAAACTAGACCAAGTGTTCAGTTCATGAAGGTGCCACCCACATAAGGGGCAAGATACATCTATTGGACTTACACCAACATTGTCAGGAAAAATATACCCACTGCAGCTCTTTCCTCATTAAAAAGAGATTGAGCGGTGAGTTGCTCAAGGTCATTAAGAGTGGGGATGTGTTTGATAAGAGTAAATATTCACAAGACGTTTCTAATTGAAGAGACAACTCCCCAGTGTGTGGGATAGTGCTAGTGTACGTGGGGGGGTCACTGGTCGATGCGGACTCGGTGGGCCAAAGGGCCTGTTTCGTGCTGTTTCTCTAAAGTTGTTTGACAGCGTTTGACAGTACTGGGCCTGTACTCGCTGAAATTTAGAAGGCTGTGAACTTGTGAAGTCCCCACTCTAAAACTCCAAGGATTTCCAGCAGAAAGACACCTCATCTTATTGCAACATACATTATTTAATTATATGTGGTTTACCCTTTTAAGCTATTTAAATGTAAGTAACATCATATATATAGCATGTTGTGTCTATCCTCCCCTCCCCAGTTCTCCGACCAGTCTAACTGTCCCTGTACATTTTATCTCTGCTTGCTGTTGTTACCTTCTCCTCGCTCACAATGACCTATTCCCTGATCTCCACCCCCTTTGATGTCTCGTTCTCACACCTTACAGTTCCTTATCTCTGCATCTCCCCTTCCCGACTCTCAGACTGAAGGGTCTCGACCCGAAACCTCGCCCATTCCTTCTCTCCAGAGATGCTGCCTGTCCTGCTGAGCTACTCCAGCGTCTTGTGTCTATCTTGTACAACTGCTAGTTAGTTGGTTGCATCTTTTTCTGCTTTCGAAAAAGCTTGCAATGCCAAAACTTAGATGTGCCCAATGCCTTAGACTTTCACTGAACACTGACAATTTTGTACATTGTTTCTGCAGTGGCACTGAAAATATCCAAAATAGCCTTTTTATAATCTTTCTATTTAGAAGATGCCCTGCATTGCGGCCTCAGTAGTCTGGAGTATTCTGAAGACATCTTTTCAAAAAAGTCAAAGAACACATGAATTGTTTTGCGGATAACATGTTAAGGAAAAGATTGTGGAGAAAGGAAGTATTATTTCATTGTGAGGCTCTCTTCTGTCATCAGACTAGCACCAATTAAATGCATGCTTTATCTTGGGATCTGATTTATACCATTATAATTAGGTCCAAAGAGTAGAAAAATATCCCTCGGGCCACAAGCCACCAAAGAGTACAGTCAATTCATCCAAAGTAGCTCCTTTCCACTTACACTTGCTTTTTAATCAGTGCCTCGTTTCATTAGAGTTGTGTGGGCTAATAAGTCTGGAGAGACATCTTACTGCTGTTGTTTGACTGCTGGAAAAGTCATACATCACCTCAAAGCTGATTGATAGCTGCCACATTCAAAACACTGCAACCATTACGAGGCTAAGGACTTGGATATACCTTCCCAATCATCACTTAGTAACTTATTTTAGAATCATTCGTTAGAACTATCCTTTAAAGTTCATTGTCATCGCAGATAGGATTACCAACTACCAATAATTGATATAATTACATAATTCAACACACTGCCCTCAAGAAAATAGATCCTCAATTTAATACCTCACCCAGTCCAAAAGGACTAATATTTTGTTTCTGACTGAAAAATTTAAATTGATTGCAAATAGTTTGTAATCAGCAGTGGCTGTTGCTGAATAACATCACAAGGGAGCCTGGTTCTTTCCTGACCTCAGACACTGTCTGTGTGAAGTTTGTACGTTCTCCCTGTGACTGCGTGGGTTTTCTCCGGGTGCTCCGGTTTCCTCCCACGTCCCAAAGAGGTGCGTGTTTGTGCATTAATTGACTTTCACTGTTTAAAAGCAAGAGGTTGCCCTTACGGCAGATTAAGCTTTCTTTTTCTCTGAGACATTGTGAGTATTTAGTTTGGTTGAGTTTTTATTGTCACGTGTGAAAGGCTTTTTTGTTGCATGCTATTCAGCCATCGGAAAGACTACAAGATTTAGAACTCACTTCCTCAAAAGGCAGTGAAAAGAATCTAGGAATATGTTTAAATCAAGAGATAGATAATTTCTTCACAAGCCAGGTTGAAGGTTATTGCAGGGAGATGGGTGCAGTAGTGATGTTACATTTATGCTAGTCATGACTTTGTCAAAAGCTGAACCAGGCTCGAGGGGATACATATTACGGCTCAGCTCCTATCAGCCATCAACCCTGATGGTAGCTCACCCTCACTGCTGCACACAGTCATTGGGGTTTCAATTTAATCCTTTGCAAGAGATTTTGTGAATCTATTTTTTGAGCTTTCGTAACTTCAATGCTCAGTTTCTAATTGGCAAACAGGTATTCATTTCATGGAGAGAAGGAACTGACGACGTTTCGGGGTCGAGACCCTTCTTCAGACTGATGTCAGGGGAGGGGGTAGGACGAAGATTAGTGGGAGAACTGGGAAGGGGGAACGGGAAAATGAAGCGAGAGAGAGAGAGAGAGCAAGGGTTACCTGAAGTTAGAGAAGTCAACATTCATACCACTGGGGTGTAAACTACCCAAGCGAAATATGAAGTGCTGTTCCTCCAATTTGTGCTGGGACTCACTCTGACAAAGGAGGAGGCCCAGGACAGAAAGGTCAGGTTGGGAATGGGAGGGTGAAGTTGAAGTGTTGTGCCACCGGGAGATCAGTTTGGTTAAGACGGACTGTGGGGGCGTTTAGCCGATCTGCACTTGGTCTCGCCGATGTAGAAAATTTAACACCTGGAACAGCGGATGCAGTAGATGAGGTTGGAGGAGGTGCAAGTGAGCCTCTGCCTCACCTGGAAAGACTGTTTGGGTCCTTGGACGGAGTCGAGGGGGGAGGTAAAGGGATAAGTGTTGCATCTCCTGCAGTTGCGGGGGAAAGTGCCTAGGGAGGGGGAAACCCGTTGAGTTTCTCCAGCATTTTGTGTCTACCTTCGATTTTACCAGCATCTGCAGTTCTTTCATAAACAGGCATTCATTTCAGGCCTATATGGGATAATATGAATCCCACCATGTGCCATACAAAAACACATGCACAAATCAATTTGATTACCCAATGGTAATCTTGGGAGGCTTAAACTTATTTTGTGAGTATCCCACTTTGTGTTCAGAAGCTATTTCCACAAGTTCATAGTTTCTAGGAGCAGAATTAGGCCATTCGGCCCATCAAGTCCACTTCTCCATTCAAGCTCCGTCTTTAAAAATATCCATTGACTTTGCATCCACAGCCTTCTGTTTTACTGTTTCCAACAATTTATTTATAGCTGGAGGAACTCAGTGGGTTAGGGCGCATTTGTAGAGCACACAAATGGGTGACGTTTCAGGTCCTGACTTTAAATGTCGACTATCCATATCCGTGATCAGTCCGAAGAAGGGTCTCGACCTGAAACGTCACCCATTCCTTCTCTCCAGAGGTGCTGCCCGTCCCGCTGAGTTACTCCAGCTTTTTGTGTCTATCTTCCATGTTTCAGGTCAGGAAAACTTCTTCTGACATTCTGATCAACGCTCCCAACTTTAAAATGTGCCCATCCATGTCCTCCACAGATGTGGTTTAATCCAACACTGTGTTTTACTCAAGATTCCAGCATCAGCTGTTCCACGTGTCTCTGTTTGTGTGTCGATACTCCAATAGTATAGCGCATCCAGAGAAAGCTGCAAGTTGCCCAACTTGCCAAAGATGACATACTTTAAATAACTCTGGCCTAACCCAAAGCTCTAACCTTGATGGTTATTATGCAAACATATTCATGGCTGCTGACTGTATTCAAATGCCCTGCTTAGACTTAGACAAATGTTTTAAGTTGCACAATAACATGCTCGGTGAAAATTCTCTAAGATCCAAGATAACTCGGCACTAAAGTGTCACGTCCCTTATACGGACTGTTTGTGTTCTGTTCTTGTGTTCAGAGTGATTTCTAACTTCAGACAGAATTTTGCATTACATACACAATCACATTGAGAAGCAAGCCCTCCTTGCATCAACAATAACATTCATTTAATTCAATTGAATCATACACTTTTTAACGAACCAAAACCTCTCCAGGTGCTTCCTGTGACATCATTGAGCAGATTTGGATATCCAGACACATTATGACAGGTGACTAAAAGCTTGACCAAAGAGACGTATAAAGGAGGAAAGGTGGAGAGGCAGGGAGGTATATAGAGGGAATTCACAGCTAACAGGGTGACCAACACTTAAGGAATGACCACAATTTACAAATTTACCAGAGGCGAAACATGAAGCAGACATGTTAGAGAGATCCAGGCTGCAGAAGGTGTTAGAGTTAGAGGGATCCAGTTGCAGAAGTAAAGTCGAGGTTACTGAGGGACAAAAAAAAAACGATGAAAAATATAAAATTGAGGCACTGGTTAAGTGAGAAACTACATGCATCCATAAGCCTATGTACACTTGTGTAGGAAGGAACTGCAGATGCTGGTTTACGTTGAAGAAAGACACAAAATGCTGGAGTAACTCAGCTGGACAGGCAACATCTCTGGATAGAAGGAACGGATGACGTTTTGGGTCGAGACCCTTCTTCAGACTGAGAGTCAGGGGAGTGGGAGACACAGAGATATAGAATAGAATAGAATAGAATGCCTTTTTATTGTCACTATACACATGTACAATGAGATTAAAAGCTGCTCTTAAGTGCAAAACAAAAAAGGGGGGGGGGGGGGGGGGGGGAATAAGGTGCCCAGTTTCTGCGGCGCTATATACATATCTATAAAAGACAATGGATAAATAGAATTAATAATATGGGCAAGGTGTGAAAACAAAACATCAAAGGGGACGAAGGTCAAAAGTAGAATAGATCATTGTCAGCGAGGGGAAGGTGACAACGGCGAAATATAATCAATAATCAGTAATAACGTATTTATGTTTTATCATTAATGTTTTATTATTATTATTAATGTTTAGTGTTTTCTGAGTCATTCATAACTGTCACTGTATGTCATTTTGTTACTTGTGGGCGGAGCACCAAGACAAATTCCTTGTATGTGACTACTTGGTCAATAAACTTACTTACTTAATGGGTGAAACAATCTCTGGAATTTAAGATGGTGATGCTGAAGTTTGGATGAGTTATGTTTGGATTGATGGATGGAAAACCAGCCACAGGTATTGGAATACTCACGGCACGGAGCAGTGAGGGAGCGACCTAGGGCTCTGTGGGAGATTACCGAGACGGGCAAAATTACCAATGTGGAGATACAAGCAAAATGGACATCATCCTCACCACGTGACAATGCCAAGGGAAACGCAGGAAGAAAGGTCAGACAACATACTCGGTCGTTGTTGACCTGCAAAAGCCTTCATTAATTTTAGATGGACTACAGAGAATCCTTCTCAAATATCTGCTCCCTTGTAGACATATATCTTGCAACATGCAAATCATATCTCAACCTCAGATGCACGACAAACCCAACCTCCGTGGAGCCTGGTAATGAGCAAGGCTGTGTAATTGGCCCGGGACCTTACTCCGCTGGGCTTGCTGCAATGATGTCCCTTCATCTCCAGCAAACGTCAAGCTGGAGTAGAGCTGATCGACAAGAAAAGAAGGAAACCAAGAAGAATCGACTGCCCCGGGAGGAGGTCCAGCACCTGACAACCTGGTGTGCCAATAACAACCTCGTCCTCAACTCCCAAAAGACGAAGGAGATCATTGTCGACTTCAGGAAGAACAGAGGGGGCAGACACACCCCCATCCATATAAACGGGACTGAGGTGGAGCGGGTCTCCAACTACAAATTCCTCGGGGTACACATCTCGGAGGATCTGTCCTGGTCCCTCAACACCTCCAAGCTGGTCAAAAAGGCGCAGCAGCGCCTTTACTTCCTGAGGAGGCTCAAAAAGGCCCACCTGTCCCCCCTGATCCTGACCAACTTTTACCGCTGTACCATCGAAAGCATCCTGACCACCTGCTTTACGGTATGGTACAGCAGTTGCACCGTAGCAGACAGGAAGGCACTACAACGGGTGGTGAAAACCGCCCAGCACATCATCGGTGCCCCGCTCCCTGCTTGGATGCCCTCCACCGAAAAAACAGTGTCTGAGACGGGCTGGGAAGATCATCAAGGACCCCTCCCACCCTAACCATGGACTGTTTGCCCTCCTACCATCGGGGAGGCGGTACAGGAGCCTCAGGTCCCGCACCAGCAGGATGAGGCGTAGCTTCTACAATAACACCATCGCACTGCTGAACTCGGAATCCCGCCGATAGATTCCCACATCTGTATTTATTTATCTGTATTTATCTAAACATTGCTATCACTACGTACTGACACTAAACTGCATTTCGTTGTACCCATGCTTGTATCTGTGCAATGACATTAAATTTGAATTGAATTGAATTGAATGACACAGATGCAAGGCTACGCTAACTCCAGTCATTGACCTGGTGTGTGGCGGTGGTGGCCCCACGGACACGTGGAAGTCAGGACGTCGCTGCCGAGGGTAGGAACAAAGGAGGACCCGGCGTGGGGGGGGGGGGGGGGGGGGGGGACGGGACTGCCGTGAGGGAGGGGGAAGACGAACGGGCATCCTGAGTGGGGGGGGGACCACAGTATGGGGGGAGAGGGGGGAGAACAAAGTGGGAAGGGGGGGGGGGATTTGTAACTTTAAGCGACCTTTATGGGTGACTATTTGCATACCGTACACGGCATGCAAGCAAAGAATTTCACTGCAACTTGTCACACGTGACAATTAAGTATTAATTTCAAGTTTGTACGAGTACACCCTCAGGCCAAGCTCCACATCATAACTTGGTGCCTTTTGCATGCAGTCTCAGCTGACTTTCTGTACACGTTGCTAACCGTGCTAAGCTTGTGCTTAGATGCGGCAATACTTTACTGAACTGGATGCAAAAAAATAAATAAAAAGTCACTGTACGTTTAGTGATGCCCTGTGGCAATAACGCGCCATGGACATTGACCATGACTAAATGGCAACGTGCTGGAGTAACTTGTCCCCACTGCATGAACACTGTCCTTCAACATAAAGATCCATAGCAAGGCCCAGGAAATTCTGAACCATTCCCCGTACATTGAGGCGAGCATTGATGATGAAATCCAGGAGCCTGCCGAACACCAGCAAACTTGAGGAAGAGAGCATTTATGGATCAAAAACAGTACAGAAAGTCAGCTGAGACTGCATGCAAAAGGCGTTTATGAAATCTAGCACAAAGCTCACAAGCAACCATTCAGCCACCACTCTGACTCTATTGTACCGTGTATGGGGAAGGGTACTGCCCAAATAACCTCCACCCAATTGCAGACATTGGTCTCGGTCTATCGAACTGGTGCTCTACAATGCTGAGAACTGTATTCTGCATTTTTCCCTTGTAATCAGTTGTATTTATGTAGAATATTATCTCATTTGAATGGACACCATGCAAAACAAAAGTGTTTCTCCGCCCATGTGGCAATCATAAAGATACACCTAAACTATCTATCTGAAGAAGGGTCTCAACCCAAAACATCACCCATCCCTTCTCTCCGAAGATGCTGCCTGCAAAGAATTTCACCGTGACTTGTCACATGTGAAAATAAAATATTCAATTCAATTCCTGCTGAGTTGCTCCAGCATTTTATGTCTTGTGAATTTGTGAATCTTTTTGCATCTTGTGAATTTGTGGAATTCCCTGCCACAGAGGGCAGTGGAGACCAAATCACTGGATGGATTTAAGAGAGAGTTAGATAGAGCTCTAGGGGCTAGTGGAATCAAGGGATATGGGGAGAAGGCAGGCACGGGTTATTGATTGGGGACGATCAGCCATGATCACAATGAACAGGTGCTGGCTCGAAGGACCGAATGGCCTCCTCCTGCACCTATTTTCTATGTTTCTATCTTCAGTGTAAACCAACATCTGCAGTTCCTTCCTAAACTATCTGTGTGTGCCATCTCACAACACTGGACACTAACACCCAAAGATGTCTCTACAAGATTCTACCAAATCAGGTCATAAGGAATAGGAGTAGAATTAGGGCATTCGGCCTATCATCTACCCCACCCTTCAATCATGGCTGATCTATCTCTCCCCCCTAACCCCATTCGCCTGCCTTCTCTGCATAACCTCTGACGCCTGTACTAATCAAGAATCTATCCATCTCTGCCTTAAAAATATCCATTGGTGGCCTCCACAGCCTTCTGTGGCAAGGAATTCCACAGATTCACCGCCCTCTGACTAAATAAATTTCTCCTTGTCGCCTTCCTAAAAGAACGTCCTTTAATTTGAGGCTGTGACCTCTGGTCCTACACTCTCCCACTAGTGGAAACATCCTCTCCACATCAACTCTATCCAAGCCTTTCACTCTTCTGTATGTTTCAACGAGGTCCCACCCTCGTGTTTCAATTATGTCAGCACAAGTGAACCATGCGAGTGTAGAATTCTTTGCCACAGAAGGCAGTGGAGGCCAATTTACTGGATGTTTCCAAGAGGGAGTTAGATTTAGCTCTTAGGGCTAAAGGAATATGGGGAGGAAAACATGAACCGGGTACTGATTTTAGATGTTCAACTATGATCATATTGAATGGCGGTGCTAGCTCGAAGGGCCGAATGGCCTACTCCTGCACCGATTTTCTACGAACAGCACAAGTGGTCAACCCGAGGTACATCGCCATAGTTGACTCAGCCGACTGCAAAGGACAGACCAGAGTGTCCAGGCGCCCAAAAACAGAACGCTACTCCGAGAGCTCGCTCGGTCAGGGACAGAGAGACAAGCATGCCAAGGATGTTCTGCAAACTTCCTTGAAAAGTGTAACAACTAATCACTTGCTTTGTCGGCGGGATTCCAAGTCCATGGTTTACACTTTACTTTTTCATTTGCAAAGATCCCAGCCAACTCTGACACGAAAGCCGGCTTTGAAAATAACACAATGTGCAATAATGCATAATGTCTAGTCTTGAAACCCTTCGTCTGGGAAGAAGGAAGGAAAAAGGTTTTTCCCAGCAGTAATTACTCTAGTGTTTGGCTGTAGGCAGGGGGAAGGCGGGATCTTTGTCACAGACGCCCTGAGATTAAACTCTGGAAGGAATCTATCTCCAGGAACGGGGGCGAGACATGCAACTTGTCACAAACCAACACTGCCCTGTCTCTCGCTGTTGCCTGCAGCTTTCAGCCAGGTCAGGTGTTGCCTTACCCGTTTCACCCAACGCCTTGTGTTGCAGGAGCGGAGAATGGATCCCCTTCTTCTTTATCGCAACTCTCCTGAAATCTTGCTGCATGGCGGCGACGCGTCCCGACCCCGGGACAAGCCTCAAGCAACCCCGCCGCAAGGAGCCACACACTGGCGGTCACAATCAACAGGCAGAGTCGGCGAATAGTTCACATAGTGTCGGCGCCCACTCGCTCTCGCTCTCTCCCGCCCGCTGCTGCTGCTGCGGCCACAGCGACTGGAGCGCTGGACACTGGCCCCAGTGGACACACGCCCCGTCAATCACTGGGAACCCCGCCCCTACACCAGGTAACTCCGCCCCCTATACCAGGTAACCCCGCCCCCTTCACCAGGTAACCCCGCCCCCTTCTCAGGTAACCCCGCCCCCTGCACCAGGTAATCCCGCCCCCCTTCACAGGTACCCCGCCCCCTACACCAGGTAACCCCGCCCCTTCACAGGTAACCCCGCCCCCTGCAGCAGGTAACCCCACCCCCTTCACCAGGTAACCCCGCCCCCCTACACCCAGGTAATCCCGCCCCCTTCACCAGGTAACCCCCGACCCCTGCAGCAGGTAACCCCACCCCCTTCACAGGTAACCCCGCCCCCTACACCAGGTAACCCCGGCCCCTTCACCAGGTAACCCCCGCCCCCTGCAGCAGGTAACCCCACCCCCTTCACCAGGTAACCCCACCCCCCTTCACCAGGTAACCCCGCCCCCTACACCAGGTAATCCCACCCCCCTTCACAGGTAATCCCGCCCCCTACACAGGTAACCCCGCCCCCTTCACAGGTAACCCCGCCCCCTTCACAGGTAACCCCACCCCCTTCACCAGGTAACCCCACCCCCTGCAGCAGGTAACCCCGCCCCCTGCAGCAGGTAACCCCGCCCCCATTCACCAGGTCACCCCACCCCCTGCAGCAGGTAACCCCGCCCCCTGCAGCAGGTAACCCCGCCCCTGCAGCAGGTTTCACCAGGTAACCCCACCCCCTGCACCAGGTAACCCCACCCCCCATTCACCAGGTCACCCCACCCCCTGCACCAGGTAACCCCGCCCCCTGCAGCAGGTAAACCCACCCCCATTCACCAGGTAACCCCACCCCCTGCAGCAGGTAACCCCACCCCCATTCACCAGGTAACCCCGCCCCCTGCACCAGGTAAACCCCACCCCCTGCACCAGGTAACCCCGCCCCTACACCAGGTAACCCCTACACACACCAGGTAACCCCGCCCCTTCACCAGGTAAACCCACACCTACACCAGGTAAACCCACCCCCTACACCAGGTAACCCCGCCCCCTTCACCAGTTAACCCCGCCCCCTACACCAGGTAACCCCACCCCCTGCAGCTGGTAACCCCACCCCCATTCACCAGGTAACCCCACCCCCTGCAGCAGGTAACCCCGCCCCATTCACCAGGTAACCCCACCCCCTGCAGCAGGTAACCCCACCCCCATTCACCAGGTAACCCCGCCCCCTACACCAGGTAACCCCGCCCCCTGCACCAGGTAACCCCGCCCCCCTTCACCAGGTAACCCACTTCACCATGTAACCCCCTTCACCAGGTAACCCCACCACCTACACCAGGTAACCCCGCCCCCTACACCAGGTAACCCGCCCCTACACCAGGTAACCCCTACACACACCAGGTAACCCCGCCCCTTCACCAGGTAACCCCGCACCTACACCAGGTAAACCCACCTCCTACACCAGGTAACCCCGCCCCTTCACCAGTTAACCCCGCCCCCTACACCAGGTAACCCCACCCCCTTCACTGGGTAAAACCCACCCCCACACCAGGTAACCCCGTCCCCTACACCAGGTAACCCCACCCCTACACCAGGTAACCCCGCCCCCTACACCAGGTAACCCACCCCCTACACAGGTAACCCCGCCCCCTATACGAGGTAATCCCACCCCTGCACCAGGTAACCCCGCCCCCTACACCAGGTAACCCCGCCCCCTACACCAGGTAACCCCACTCCCTACACCAGGTAACCCCACCCCTACATCAGGTAACCCCACCCCCTTCACCAGGAAACCCCACCCACCCCTTCAGATAACTCCACCCCACCAGGTAACTCCATCCCTTCTACCGGGTGACCACCATCTGCTCAGGTAGCCCCATCCCTTCTGCTAGGAACCCCTTCCCTTCACTCGGGTAACTCCATCCTCTCGCTGAGGTAACTCCACCCCTTCCACCAGGTTACCCCCAACCTGCTTTGGTAACCCCACCCCTCATCCAGGTAGCCCCCCCCCCCCTCTTCACCTGGTAGACTCCCCTCACACAGAGAGTAGCGAGTCTCTGGAATTCTCTGCCACAGAACATAGTTGAGGCCAGTTCATTGGCTATATTTTAGAGGGAGGTAGATGTGGCCCTTGTGACTAAAGGGATCAGGGGGTTTGCAGAGAAGGCAGGTACAGAAAACTGAGTTGAAATGATCAGCCATGATCATATTGAATGGCGGTGCAGGCTCGAAGGACCGAATAGCCTACTCCTGCACCTATTTTCTATGTTTTACTCAGGTAACCCACTGCTTCGCTCAGGTAACCCTGCCCCCTCCACCAGCTCAGGTAACCCGCTGCCCTACACTCAGATAACCTCCACCAGGTAACGCTGATCCTTCACTCAGGTGGCCCCACCCACCCACTCAGGCAGCTCCTCCCCTTGGCTCAGGTAACCCAACCCCCTTCACTCGGGTAACCCCGCCCATTCACTCTGGTAACTCCACCCCTACAGATAACCTCACTCCTCCACCAGGTAATCCCCCCACCTGCACATGTAGCTCCACCAGGTAACCCACAATCTTTCCTCAGGTAACCCCACTCCTACACTCAGATAACCCCACCCCTTTGCTCAGGTAACTCCGCCTCCTACACCAGGTAGACCCATCCGATCACTCGGGTAACTCCACCCACTGGCTTAGGTAAACCCGCACCCTCCACTTGGAGCCCCTCCCAGCCACTCAGTCAGCCTTGCCGGCTCCACCAGGTGAACCTCCCTTCCCTCAGGTAGCCCCACCCATCACTCCAGGTAGCACTGCTCCCTTCACCTGGAGTAGGATGAACCCGCATCCTACTCCAGGTGACCCTGCTCCTTTGCCCAGGTGAGCCTGCCTGCACGCTCAGGTAGCCCCTTTCTGTCCTCCAGGTTACCTCCTCCACCTGCTAACCCTTCAAAAATGAAAACAAATTGCACTAGCTTTTTATTCAATTTTTGCTAGTTACTTGAATTTAACTTCCCTCACCTATTTGGTGGGTTTCAACTTTTACCTGTCCTGACCTTTGTCTGCCAGTTTGGTATCCTTCGCTACTGTCCTCATACAGGCATTCCCAGTAATACTGTGCATTTATGCAGTTCTGGAGGAATAAACTAAAGTACTTGGCAGTGCTAAGTGTTCCAAAGTCCAAATGGAAGATTAAAAAAGTACAGCATAGGGACAGGACCTCTGACTCATAATGTCTGTGCTGAATATGATGCCAAGATAACGTCTCTCTACACATAAGCCATGTACCTCCATTCCCTGCATATCAATGTGACGATCTAAAAGCCTCTAAAACACCACAATAGTATCTACCATCGCTAGCGATCCGGTTCAATCCTGACCTCAGGTGCAGTCTGGGCAGAGTTTGCACTTCTTCCCTATGGCCACAGGGGGTTTCCTTTGGGCCACAGGGATTTCTTCCCACATCCCAAAGACGTGCTGCTCTGCAGGTTGTTTAAGAAGGAACTGCAGATGCTGGAAAATCGAAGGTAGACAAAAATGCTGGAGAAACTCAGCCGGTGCAGCAGCATCTATGGAGCGAAGGAAATAGGCAACGTTTCGGGCCGAAACCCTTCTTCAGACTTCAGTCTACAACCTGCTCTGTAGGTTAATTGGCCTCTGTAAATCGACCTTAGTGGAGATGTGGGATAGAACTAGTGATAACGGCTGATCAATGGTTGGCGTGGAGCCGACGGGTTGAAGGGCCTGTTTTTATGCTGTGTCTCTAATCTAAAACTAAACCAACCCTGGCAGCGCATTCCTGGCATCCATCGCACTCTGTGTAAAAAAGTTGTCCTGCACTTCCCCTGCTCTCAGCTTAAAGCCATGCGTCTGGAAACCAGGTATAGAACTGTATAATGGCTGTCAAGGTATAGGTTGTTCCACCAGGTTATGTGACTACTCAGGTGAGATTGTAGATAGATGCAGATGAATGACAATAGATAAGCTTTTGAAATCTTTATTCAGGCATGGTTATTGGTAGCTGACAATAGACAATAGGTGCAGGAGTAGGCCATTCGGCCCTTTGAGCCAGCACCGCCATTCAATGTGATCATGGCTGATTATCCCCAATCAGTTCCCCGTTCCTGCCTTCTCCCCATATCCCCTGACTCCGCTGATAAACTTATACATTCATAAGTTCATGAGGCCTTTCGGCCCATCGAGTCTGCTCCGCCATTTGATCATGGCTCATCTATTTTTCCCCTCTTAACCCCATTCTTCTGCCTGCCCCATACCCTTTGACCCCCCAGATTAATCAAGAACCTATCAATCTTTCTTTAAAAATACCCAATGTCAGCTTCTGTGGAGAATATGGAGCTGTGACATTTTGGGCCATCTTCAACCCTGACCCAAAACGTCACTAATCTATATTCTCCAGAGATGATATCTGACCCGCCGAGTTACTCCAGCACTGTGATCCTTCTTTTGTACACCAGCATCCGCAGTTCCTTGTTTGGCAATGTTACATTGTTTGTTCATTGCACAGGTATCAATAGAAGTGATGGCTTTATCAATTTCAATGGCCATCCATGGTGAAACTAGTGGCATTAAGAGACGATGGTGTCTGATTACTACAGGGAGGTTACATGAAAGGTATTTTTTTAAAATCTACTTTGTCCAATGACAGCTTTTTCTCTGCTTGTCAATTTTCAAATAACTTGTAAATGATTCTCTTCTCCAAAATCGGATTATAACAAATTCAGCATTACAGCAGGACTACCTTTATTTGGAAGCATTTGTGCATTTCAACAAATGGTGGGAGAGTATAGGACTAGAGGCTGTAGCATTAGAATTAAAGGATGTTCCTTTAAGAAGATTAAGAATTTCTGTAGTCAGATGGTGGTGAATATGTGGAACTCTTTTCCACAGAAGGCTGTGGACGCCAAGTCAATGGGTATTTTTAAGGCAGAGATAGATAGATTCTTGATTCTTACGGGTGTCACAGGTTATGGGGATAAGGCAGGAGAATGGGGTTAGGAGGAAAAGATAGATTAACCATGTGGGCGATGGAGGCCGGTTCTCTGGATACTTTCAAGAGAGTGTTAGATAGGGCTCTTATTGATAGCGGAGTCAGGGGATATGGGGAGAAGGCAGGAACGGGGTACTGATTGTGTGATGATCAGCTGGTCAGCATCACTGGAGAAAAGGTACAGGTGATTATTTGGGTCGGAATCCTTCTTCAGATATATGTAAATGTTGGCAGGTGGGACTAGCATAGATGGTCATTTTGGTTGGCATGGGCAAGTTGGGCTGAATGACTCCGTGCTGTATGACTCTATGGTGGTACATATTATTGCAACCTTCCCTCCATTTCACTTCAGTATTAATTTAATGATCACTGGTGAGTCATTGCCTACTCGTTACTCTTGAATACAAACAACTTGGAACTCACCTTTGTGTAATAATAGCCGAGTTCTTTCCACCAGTTCCTGATAAGAGTAAAAATCCCTTAATGACAGCTATCGAGCATTACAACATGGAATTTATATTTTCATTTCTGTAGAGTCACTCATGAACATAGACATTGATGGAAACTGCTGTTGACTGAACAAAATGATCAGAAGCTAGGGTGAGGGGACTGACTGGCTGGGTTGATACTCCAATTTTGTTAAGAGATGTTAGTAGTCAGCAATTTTGGCGTGGGTGTGGTGGTAAGTTGCTGCGACTCCTCACAGCGTCAGAGGACGCCGGGTTCCATCCAGACTACGGAGCTACTCTGTTACGGAGTTTGTTGTGATCTCCCGTGTGGGTTTTCTCCAGGTTGCTCTGTTCTCTCTCCACACTGGAAAAGAGTACAGGTTCTGGCGTTTTAAAAGAGTTGTAAAATTGTCCCTAGTGTGTGTAGGAATAGTGTTAGTGTTACGGGGTGATCGCGTTGGTCTGGCACGGACCTTGGTGGGCCTGTAACCCGTTGCTGTATCCTCTAACCAAACTAAACGGAAGTTGTAAAGAGGAAATAATCATGTGAATCTGCCAGTAGGAGTAAGGTGGATGGTTATAGGGTTTGTAATATATTGGTAAACATTAAAAGAAGCATTCATAAAGATAAGGGATTGAGCCAACAGAGTAGTCACAGAATTTGCGATCTTTATGGGATAGTCAGCATAACACTGTTTGGGAGTTGTGTGAGTGTGTGATTCAAACAACATACTTTTGAAGCCACGTGCATTGTCTTGCATGCGCGTTGTTAATCAAGGCTGAGTTTGAACTGATCTTGGAGCTTGGCACCAAGATTATCTTTTAACTGAAGTCTACACCAGTAATGAAATCAAAGATGTCGTCACAAGTGGGAACATTAATGAAAACTCATTTGGGTGGATGTCTCCCATATTCCTGGAGGTTGCTGGAGCATTTCCGAGTGTGGAATATCCATTGATCGGTTATTTGTTTTGGCACAGTACAAACCAGACAGAAAAACCACAAGTATTACCACTGAGTAGAGAAGGAATAGGTGATGTTTCGGTCGGAGACCCCTTCTTCAAACTCGACACGAAACGCCACCCATTTCCTTCTGTCCCAGAGATGCCTGCCTGTCCCGCTGAGTTACTCCAGCATTTTGTGATTCTATAACTTCGATATTAAACCTAGGCATCTCATGTTGCGTTTCCTACAGCACCAGTATTACCACCCAGGTCCTGAAGCAACTGCTATCCTCACTGGTGACCCTCGACCATCCCTTGATCGAAACGTTTACTTGTCTTTAACACCTTGTCACTAAATTTATTCCCTTCATCATGAATCTACACACAGTAATCACGCTCGATATGCAAACCAGGGAATTGTCTTTCAGCTTGACGGGTTACGCACGCAACAAAAGCTTTGATCACTGTAACCTCGGTACAACGTGACAAATAAACTAACTAAATGATCTATTACAGTGAAATCCAGAAAGGGGAGGAAGTTGTCAAGGATGGTCCAAGAGAATACAGAAAGTTTTGAGTTAATTTTGGTTTAAAAAGACTAAGAAAATAAGTTAGTCAGGCTAAACCTAAACACATTTTTTTTATCAGTCATAGATGATGAAAATCTAGCATTTTAATTTATCATTGTAACAAGTGCCTTTATTAATGATATAAACTGCGTATATATAATGTGTAAAAATTACATATTACACATGTATTAAATAAACATAGTAATGATATGTATAATATTAATATTAAATGTGCATTATGCTTTTTCCTAAGACAAAGCCTAATGATCCTTAGCAATATCAAAAATTAATAATAAAAACCAAACAGTAATCAAATAACTAACACTTCAAAAAAAATATTTTTCACATCTCCATCTCATCCGAGAGAATGAATACATGGTTCCCCCACCATACCAAAGTAGAATTAGAACACAAAACAACTTTTGGGGTGAATCTGTGGAATCAATTGCCACACAGAAGGCCGTGGAGGCCAAGTCAGTGATATTTTTAAGGCAGAGAGAGTAATAGATTCTCAATTGGTACAGGTGTCAGGGGTTATGGGGAGAAGGCAGGAGAATGGGGTTAGAAGGGAGAGATAGATCAGCCATAATTGAATAGCGGGGTGGACTTGATGGGCTGAATGGCCTAATTCTACTCCTATCACTTATGACTTTGCTCTAACACCAGGACAAGCTCTCAACCAAGAAAACCAAGCTCAAAGCCAGAGTATTATCTAAACAGATTATACAAATTTATGCTAAGGACAATAGCAAACTCCAAATGCAATAATAAGCTAACTACTTGTTATCAAGCAGATATAAACTGATCATGTAGATGCAGTATCTCATTGGGATTAGTCGTGGGCACATCCCTTCACTGGTGTTTCGTTGATGTAGCCACAGCATAAAATTATTTATCGCGAATCTTTAACACATTGCATGAGTCGTGATGCAAAGTGTCCGACGAAGACGTGCTGAACCCATCTGGGGTCTTGGGGTTAGTATTTTGTTTGGGGTTTGTTCCCCCCCCCCCCCCCCCTGAATCCTATGACCAGAGCTGGATACTTCAGGCAATGATGAAAAGTTAATCAAAGTGGAACAACAACTATTCACAGCAAGCCTGATAAATATCAGTATTCAAAGAGAGTTAGATATAGCTCTTAGGGCTTACGGAATCAAGGGACCCCCCCCCCCCCCCCCCCCCACACCTTATGGAAAGAAATTAGGAATGGGGTACTGATTCTGGATGATCAGATCTGTTCATATTGATAGTGGTGCTGGCTCGAAGGGCCGAATGGCCTTACTCCTGCACCTATTGTCTATGTTCTAATATATCCCTCCTGCCTCTGTTTATTAGTGGGAAAGCAGATCTTACTGTCAGTTCTAACATGAATCAGTAATGCTTTTGTGTTTGTGAACGGAGATTGTATAGCAGGCCATAAATTTCAAAGAACTGCTGAATTAAAGTCTTTCATTCACCACTTGTTCATTTCACCTGAGAGTTAAACCGACCCCACTGCAGTGGGCTGTTGAGAAGATAAAATGTTATGAAGATAGAGATATGTTGTAGCATAGAGATAGGCGATTAGACAGTGTCACGGAATTTAGCTGCATGATTAAAAATCACTTCTCCTATCCTTTGTCAGATGAACAACAGGGACCCTGCGTGGGTGACTGGCATGAGGGAGGGGGAATTCAATGAAACCTATGGAGGGACACGCTTGAGGGGAGGGTGGGGGGGGGGGGGGAAACAATGGGGGCCTGGCATGGAGATACTTGGGTAAACATGCTAAGTGCCCTTTTTGGTGGTGAGGAATTTTCCTCGGTGGCTGAACAAAAAAAGTATTTAATTCATCATTCATTCATTTCATATTTATAGGGGTCTTGGTATTTATCATACTCTTGTTGTGTTAAAATTGTTTTTTTAAATTAATAATTATCTAACTAAAGTTCACAGTTTTCTGCTGTACTTTTTAATACCTTAGAAGATGCACCTGTAACACAGTCTCGCAGCTATTCCTCAGTGGTTTGAAGTTCAAAGTAAAAACTTGATAAATACTGGCTTCAATACCACCGGGCGGCGCCGCTTGGAGATGGCAGCCTGCGGCAGTCTGTCTGTTCATTTTTTTACCTTTTTGTGTTATTTTTAACGTTTGTTTAGGTTTGCTTATGTTTTCGGTATGTGTATGTGGTGGGGGGGGGGGATCGGGGGAAAACTTTTTTTATCCAAGTCCCTAGGTCCTAGGAGAGATGTGATCATTTTTCGGATTTCTGCGGCCCTTACCATCGCTGAGAGCTGGGAGCGCCTCGGAATCGTGAGCCCCACCGGCGGGGCACGGACTTAGATCAGGAGGAGCGGATTCCCTTGCCTGGGATCTCTCTCACCGGGCCTCTGCAAAGACATACCATCAGGGCTCGCAGGTCTCAGGAGAGGGCCGATTAGTCGGGAAGCATCCACGTGCGCAGAGGTTTGACAACGAGGGTTCGTTTCGCCCTATGATTGGGGTGCGGGGGAGCTGACACCCTCAAGGCAGGGCTGAACACCTCGAATCGGAGGGCCCGAACGCCGCCGACTACGGGAGTTAAGATGTCCCGTCAACAGAGGGCTCGAAGCCACGACTGTGGAGAACAAGGGAGAGACTTGAACTTTATATCTTTTTATTTCGCTTCTTCCATCACAGTGACGAATGTGTAGGAGGACATGTTAAAATGTGTTTGGAGTCTGTTGCTTTTAATTGTGTGACAGACTGCGTGAATTCCTCGTAGGTTGCAATACATACTTGGCAAATAAAATATGATTTGATTCGGATTGTGTAATCTGTGAATTTAGGCAAAAAGTTCCAGTGTCTTTATATTGAAATTATCTGGGTTCAACTTGAATTTTATGAACGCTTGCAGCGACCAGATCGCGTGGGGATGCATTCCTTTTATGAATATTGATTTATGACGATTTTAAAAGTGCACACTCACCGCACATCTTAAATAAGCCATCAGACGCACATAAAGACAGTCACAAGAAACAAATAACTGTCTTCCTCTTTATTGGTACAATTATACATATACACATTTCACTGTTTTATGTTGCTTTTTAAGAACTAATTTAAAAAAGATTAAAGATTTTGTTTTACATCTCTGAAGCTTTTCAGTAGCCTTTTTCACCGTCTCAAAAGGCAGAAATGGGCAGTAGCATTTGACCCACTCCACTCAATAAAGGAGACAGCTTTTGTCCCAGATTTGTGTTTCCATCGATCAAGGGTTAGCTGAAGATTTTGCTAATCACCCTGCGATAGGACTTTAAACAAGTCACACAAAAGAGCCCAATTTTCAAAGCTGGGAAATCTTTCGATTGTCTCATAAACCAATATACACAGTAATAATATCGGAATTCATTTTTTTAGTACAAGTATATCGACCCATCCTACATGTCTGTTTAAACCAAGGGGAATAACTCCACATTGTAATACCAGCCCACCAATCACCACACAAATACAAGGTTCAATCCCTAATTACCATTCCTAAATTCTATTTCCCAAATTCAACCACCAAATCAGTTACTGTACATTTCAATTACAAACTTCAGTAATGAAGATGAATATTTTTTTGACGCGAGCAATAAATAAATATGGAAGTGTAAAGAATTTCTTTGTCCCAACCAGACCAGTCATGTGCCAGCAACTTCTCTGCACTTTTAACGATGGTATTCTACAATTCTTTTTGAAGAAAGTTATTTCTTTTGATGATTTCTTTTTAAGAATAGTTAAACAAATAAACTGCTTTCAGTTAGTTAGCACAATCAAATTTAAAACTCATGAACTTTATTGGACATGGCAAACGGCAACAAATAGGCATGAACAAATAATGTTATTAAAAAAAAAAAAAATACGCATCAATTATAAAATTCAGACTCAGGTATTCGCTGTTGGAAGAAAATTGACTTCTGCAATGAAAAGGAGGAATGGGCAAATAGCCATGACATTTTGCTTGAGGTTGTGCCACATAAGAAAACAATTCTCTGAGAGTTTGGAACAGAGTTGACCAAAGCAGAGTTGTCAAATGCAAAAGGCCGTTTGACTCTTTCACTTAAGTGACTTCCGATCAGGTCAATTCAGTTCCAGCATAAGAAACTCTGAAGCCTTGAATAATGCCATTAAAGATAGATAGCTTTTTGGTCTACCTTAAGATGACATCATGATTTTAACATAACACCTGGAGATCTGTCTAATGTATCAATCTCCACTGACCTAGAATCATAGCATACTAAGGTGAATCAATCTACCAAACCCTCTGATTTTGTGTTGAGAATATATCACAACATGTTTATTTCCAATGAAGGCAGCCGGTACAATAATTGTTTCATATAACAATGTTCCCCAACAGCCGACTTCATACTGAAACGATGATTAAGAAGACTATCGGTGCTTTTAAACCTCTCCTTTTTCTGAATATCTGAATTTAATGACAATACATCAACAGATATTCTCGTGGTATTGCACGTACTTGCTACTAAGTGATTCTCATGTCTAACTTGATAGGTAGAGTGTACATTGACCACGAAATAATATTACTTTAATTCTGGGTAACAGGTGTTGTTGTGAACTTTGTTATTTCATATTTTAGTAACAAAAATGGTTTTCTTTTAAAATTGACCGAGCATTTATGCACCTCAAAACATTATTTAGTATGAGCCCAATTTCTTTGGGAAACTAGTTTCTGTTTGCTGGTCTAACTACAGATAGAAAACTCATTTTGCAAGAGAGGAAATTTAAATCTACCAAGGTTCTTATAAAGACACTCATGGTATTAAACCAAAGGCAAATGTGAGGAATACCTGTGTGTTTTTCTCATGTAGTTTTACTTAGGAACTATCAACCCAATGGACTATGATTGGGACCATGCAGCAGAGGTCAGGAGAGTGTTGTGTATTCTGCACGTATTCTGTCCATGTGAAATTCTGATGGTTTTTACACTGACATGAGAGAAACCTTTTTTGT
The DNA here is from genome assembly GCA_035221665.1 of Okamejei kenojei. NCBI lineage: Eukaryota > Metazoa > Chordata > Chondrichthyes > Rajiformes > Rajidae > Okamejei > Okamejei kenojei. Next base: position 43,013,326 of record CM069149.1, on the reverse strand, counting down.
AAGAAAATTAAATAAGCCACCTGTTTCGAAATGTAATACCTGACGAGGCTAAGTAAAATGGCACCGTTTAGATTGGAGTATACTGTTCATTATATCTCCAGACAGACAATACTTGCAGGAATTAGTGCTAAGTCGGGCTGTTTGGTGTGAAAAAAGATTTGTTTTTTGGATTCAACTGTCTTCTGCACAAGAACTCAATATTTAAGGACTAAAATCTTAATCCACCAGATCACAAAGTTTAAAAAAAACAATCATTATTATGGAAGGCCTCAAAACTTAAACCTTTACAATGTTAAAAAGTGTTGATAGTGCAAAAAAAAAGGTTAAATAGAAGCTCGCAGACATTTAAATAGTATTCGGAAATGAAAACAAGACACAAAACAAAATGTTGTCATATTTTCAAGACATTTCTCACAACTCATAGTTGTATAGTTTTTTTTGTTGCCAGTGTTCATGTAAGGACCACCGATTTGTGTTTGTGATTGTACATTCATAAGCATGATGCCATACATTATGCAACCTTGCAGTTGTCTGCGCTATCTATCTAAATCGCTCCATCCTTGGATGTAAGTATTTATAGCACGATGAGCAAAACCGCAAAATAATATTGTTTACAAGAACCTCACGGAAAGTGAAACAAGGACATTTTAGAATACAAACAATGTAACAGGGAAGAGGGGCCAGAGCAGATAATTTATTTTAAAAACAATACTATAATTAAAAAAAAAAAAAAAATCACACACACACTATAATAGTCTCATTTAGGACCAGAATGGAGTCCCCATTAAACAACACATTAAAAATGTTACATCTGTTATGGAAAGGTTGAGATGATATTTCTGGAGCTGCTGATTTTCTCTTTGCTAGTAAAAGATCAACATGTCCAAAGCAGAATTGAGAAAGACACTTGCCTAGTATGGATGGCTTAGCCAACCCTGAGAACTCAACATCGCTCTGGCGAAGTACAACTGTTGCAACATGACTGATGATTGAAACTTTAAACTGAAACAGTTTTTTTGCGGGGGGGGGGGGGGGGGGGGGGGGGGGGGGGGGGGGGGGGGGCGCGTGGGGGGGGGTTGGGGGGGGGGTTTTGGGGGGGGTAAAGAAAAAGATAAGGCAAATCAAGTCCTTGCTCTATTCTCAACAGGACTATTGAATCACCAATAAGAAACATCAACATCGAAGACAAGTAAATAGGTCATTTCTAAAAGTAATCCTTCCTGTAAAGTAGCTAATGCCATGCAAACCACATTATCCTCAGCTTTCTAATGTCAATATACTCTCTTCCTATTTAAATAATTCACAATCCATGTCATTGGATTCCAAGTTATCCTGGAAGGACATCATGCAGTATGAATGTGTTTTATCTTCAATGCCTTTTGTGTGCTTTTCAAATATAATATAGAAATACATTTTCCTCTGTGGCTCACTTTACCAGAGAGAAACATGTAGCCCGTTATCTTGTCCTGTGTGCCAGAAACATTAAGCGATAGAACATTAATACTGCAATGCTTTTAGTCCTTATTATAATATAAATGACAGGTTGGGTCATTTTTAACCTTTGCAACATCCTGCTGTTTAGCCAAAAATATTTAACATTCCAGCTGGATACTATGGAAAATATATCTCGCTAATATATTTTGTTGGAAATATAAAAATACACATGAAGTAACATAACAACAAAAATAGATTTTGTGCACAATTTTAACTTCAGTTGAATCCAGCTTGTTCTTTACACTAACATCAGTGACATTTGCTCAATCCTTTGAACAATCCTGCACAGACTTTGAATTTCGTTCAACACCAATTGATCGCAGTCCAGGCTAACTAAGGATATCCTGCCAAGGATGTTCTAGCGGTGACAGTAAGAGTAAACTTTATCATCATTGCTCACACACGGATTGGGGAAAAGGAATAGGATTAGAAGCTGAGAGCGATGGTGATTGTGGTGATCGATGCAATCAACACATGGGATCAGTGACAGTAAGTACAGACCTTTCCCATCGTTGCTCACCAAACACTGACGAAAACAACAAAGGAATAGTAGCTGAAGCAATTGGTGATTGCAATGGAAGGCAAAGAGGGTAGAGTAATGGCCACAAGCGTTCACTTAAAGCTATTTACATTTTGCGTTTGGACTGGGCATTCATGTAGGTAGCTGCCAAGTGTGGTCCAGCAGCAAACTGGTTGATGTTTATTGTTATTAAATGAGATATTTACCAACTGAATGCAACATAACGTGTATTCCTTTTCCAGACTGGATATACTGAGAGATACTAAGTATATCACAGGTTTCCTTGGTCCCTTTTACTTCCCCACTCTGCCCATCAGCCGAAGGACTGCTAAACAAATTACTGACTCAATGTGTTCAAAATTGTAGTAAATTATATATTTCATAAATTTTCCACTTCAAAGGTTTCTTGGCCAAGTCTGATGATGATATGTCTGCCGTAGCTGTCCAATGAGGAGTGATCAGATTGCACTTCCCAAGTGGACGTAACAAAAGGATCCTAAGCAGGTACTTTATCCCAATGGCCCATTACATTGCGTATACTCTTCTGAAACAACGTTAAAAAAACATCTAATAGATTAGTTGCTTTCTACTTATCACAAATGTTTAATTTCATACAACAATATCCCTTACATAATTTCTATAAGAAGTTCCACAAACATGGCTTTTAGAAGATTATTAGGCAATAATTGTCAAATCAGGAAAGATATGTTATAACATTTTCAAACACCAATGACATCAACCTCCATAACCATGTGTTGTTTCTTCTAGTCTTAATTGTTCTTCCATTTTTGCCCGTTAATATAAATCCGTTTTTCTCAATACTTTCTTCCATCAAGATGGGCAGCTATGTTAAACTGATTAGCCCTTTTATTTTTCGCTATACTCCTTAACCATTTGGTATGATGATCATTGCCTAATATGGCATTGCTGAGAATAGTCTTTCTTAAAAATAGACTATTAGGCTGAATTCCTTTCACTCCACAGAAAGGTTGATGGGCACCATAAATGTTTTGCCCAGAATGAGTGCAGTACAACAGTTATGGCACAGTTTGGACACAGTTTATTACCTGATATATTGTTCATCAAGACAAAGACAATTAAACAAAATGGCTTGAGAATCAGACAAACGTATTACTAATTTGGCATATACACGCTTGCATACCGAGTGTGTTTTATGAAAGCGTAATCAAATCGCATCCTGGAATAAAGTTGCTTAACTACCAACCTAATTTGTAATTCTATTCAGAATGTAATTGTAATCAACCGGGCATGGATGTGTGCAAACAGTGAAAGTGCCCGTCAGAGAGTTAAACACGAGCCAATTAATGCTCAGCTTTTTGTGCCATTGTGAAATACACAAGATGAACAATCTCTGGCAGAAGACTTGTTTCATAAGATTTCATAGATTAATCTTCAACAGTTCCAGTGGAAAAGGTGTGTAAATAGGGGGAATATTATCCATTCACCAGTTACTTTTCTCTATTTTACTATCTATACCATTCACATTTTGTGTTCCCAGAACCCAGGTCTCCTCGCCCAAACAAAAACTCAGAAGCACTATTACTATGATCCTTGGTGATTACAGATTTTAACCCTGATTACTTTCAAACATCAAACATCAACCACCAGTCCACGGGCTCTTGGAATTTTATCTAACAAGGTGTAAATGTTGTCCACAAACTTAAGACATTAATACTTAACAGATAAATCTTCCCCCCCCAAAAAAAAACCCTTGCTAACATAAGTGTAAAAGATGACTGTGGCAGATTAGTCGAGTTCGTCTTTCTCTAGAAGATAAGTGGCCGGCAATAGATACCCTAGATTTTATTTTTCTCAACAGTGAGCTCCTTAGATGGTGACTGAAGGCAACAAAATCTATTAAATAATATTAGTATCAACCTCTTGAAACTGAACGTGGCAGATCGAGCTACCTCTGTTTGCTATCTAGCCCAAACATCAAATAAATACTCTTGCAATCTCTTTTGTGAAAAGGCACAAATCAAAATGCATCCATCCATTTATAAATTAAATAGGAGGACAAATAAATAAATAAATAAATACAATTAAATAGCAAATCTGCAGCGTCGGAAATGCAGAGAGTTAAGAGGAATTGATGTTAAGTTCACACTCTTGGCAGACTCTAGGAATTGCTAATCATGTCAAAATACTTTTTTTTTTCTCATTTTTCCCCTTTTTAGGACAACACAACATAATTTCCAAGTAATAATTTCCTACCAAAGATCCAAAGATCATCCAATAAATTAAATGGGAAAATCATAAACATATTTAAGTGAACAATATACATGAAAAACATCGCGTTTTTGGAACAAACCGTACAAAATATATGGCATCACCTCTGCGGCCAAAAAAAATCACGAAAACACGGCAATTATTTCAAGTTCGTAATCTCAAGGATGCTGAATACTGATATCCATCGTTTACAATAAATTATTTGGTGCTTTGTTGCCCCCATCTCTCCTTATGTTTCAGAGAGGCAACAAAAAGACAAGCTATTCTGTTACACAAAGGTTAGTTCACCTTCTATACCCTGAAATAAGCGAGGGGGAGGGGGGGGGGGGGGGGTAAGGAGGGATGGGTGGAAAGGGAAAAGAGCACAGCAAAGGAGGTTTTTTTTTCAGGCAAAATGCTCAGTACTTCACGGTGTCTCGTTGATCTACACCCTCTTCGTTATTGCCTCACTCATACCTTCGACAGGAGTGGGGGGGCCGCAGCTGTGAAGCTGCAGAGGAGGCCTCTGGTGCCTCTGCCAAGTGCGCGACTTTGCAGAGAAATCCCTATCTTCTGGCCAGTGGACAAATTCCAGTTGGCTGACTGGAATCGGGGAGGAGTCTCGGAAAGATACGGAGAGGGACACATTTTGATCTGGTAATGTGGTTGCTCTTCCTGGAGAGCTATATAGGACTGCAAAGTTAAAAAAAAAAGCAGTAAGTAAGAGATAATAGTGCACCACTAAGCAAGATGCACTGTTGGAAAACCATTGCAGTGTTTATATAAACAGGCCAGTGAATGCATTAGCATTTATTGCAACTATATTTTAAAATCTGCTGACTTCCTTATTCCAATTTCTTTACCTGTGTAGATAGTACGCAATTTTAATCTCAGCTACATGGCAAGAGGTGTAAGGAATCGGATTCCACTTACTCAGCGGGTCAGGCGGCGTTCTGTAGCGTTGCTGGCTCGAAGGTCAAAAGGCCTCACCCCCTGCACCATGTCTATTGTCTAAAAGGAATACGGGACGTTTCGGGTCGAGACCTCAGCTTCAACCAAATTTCACCAATTCCTTTACTCCAGAGATGCCGACTGACCCGCTGAGTTACTCCAGCTATTTGTGTCATGTCTTTGGTGTAAACCAGCCTCTGAAGAACCTGCCCACAGATTCCCTTACTCCCCGTTTACAATGAAAATAATGAATCGAGGAAGATGTAAAGTGGGCAGCCTATCTAATCTCATCCAATCTCCACCGGTTCATTCTAGGCTTCAGATTCAAGGATAGTTATACCAAAGCTCGCAATTTAAGGAGTTAGTAATCAGGCCAACTATCAGAATGGAATATCCTTCACAGTGAAGCCACAGTATCACCATCTAAAATCCACATTCCAGCACTTTTGATTTGGATTATTTGCCCTGGGCCATTGCAATCTGGTAGAGCACCATATCTGAGGAGGGATGTGCTGGCTCTGGAGAGGGGTTCAGACGGTTATGGGGACGAAGCGGGAAATTGTGGGTTAGGAGAGAGAGATTTGAGAGAATAGATCAGCCAAGATGAATGTCGGACTTGATGGGTTGAATGGCTAAAACTACTGCTATCACTCATGACCTTATAACTGAGAATCACCATACAGTGGCTTGCAAAGTATCATAACCCCTTGAAACTTTTCCAATTTTGCTCACGTTTACAACCACAAACGTAAATATATTTTATGGGTGGATTTTGTGTGATAGACCAACGCAAAGTTGGTGTATAATTTGAAGTGGAATGGAAAAATGAAATACATGGTTTCAATTTTTTTTTTACAAATAAAAAACTGAAAAAGTGTGGCGTGCAAAAGTATTCATGCCCCCTTTACTTTGATACCCCTAAAAATAAAATCAGTGCAACCAATTGCCTTCAGAAGTCAAACTAATTAGTAAATAGAGTCCATTTTTGTGTAATATAATCTCAGTATAAAATACAGCTGTCTGTGATGGCCTCAGAGGGTTTGTTAGAGAACATTAGTGAAACAACAGCATCATGAAGCCCCCAAGGGACACACACCAGACAGGTTCAAGGGATAAAGTTTGTGTAGAGTTTTTTAAAGCAGGGTTAGGTTATAAAATAATATCCCAAGCTTTTGAAACATCTCTCGGAGCACCTGTTCAAATCATCAATACGAAAATGGAAAGAGTATTGCCACAACTGCAAACCTACAGGAACAGGGTGTCCACTAAAACTGAAGCAGGCCGGGCAGGAGAGCATGATCAGACGAAGCAGCCAAGAGGCCCACGGTTAAACTCTGGAGAAGCTGCAGAGATCACAGCTCAGGTGGGAGAATCTGTCCACTGGACAAACTATTAGTCTGTGCACTCCACAAATCGGGCCTTTATGGAAGAGTTCAAGAAGAAAGTCATTGTTGAAAAAATCCATAAAGTCCCCGTTTGCCATTTGCCCAGAATTGGGGGACACAGCAAACATGTGGAGAGAAGGTGCTATGGTTGATGAGACCAAAATTGAAGTTTTTGGCCTACCAAAAATGCAAAATGCTATATGTGGCGGAAAACTAAACACTGCACATCACCCTGAACACACCATCCCACGTGAACATGGTGTAGCTAGCAAGATTGAAAATTGCTGTTCACAGGACGCGTCTCGCATCCCAAATTGATGAGCTTGAGTATTTTACAAAGAACAATGGGCAAAATGTCAGTCTCTAGATGTGCATAGCTGTTAGAGAATACCAAAAGACTTGCCAGCTGTAATTGCAGCGAAAGGTGGTTCTACTACACAAAGTATTGACTCAAGGGGGTAGAAATACTTTTGCAACGCCACATTTAGTTTTTTATTATTTGTAATAAAATTTGGAACCATGTATAATTTTTCCTTCCACTTCACAAACTATGCACACTTTGTGTGGCTATCACATAAAATCCAATAAAATAATTACATTGTGGTGAACATGACAAAATGTGAAAAAGTCAAGGGATATGAATACTTTTGCAAGCCACTGTATATCAAATGGACTTTGTGAAATGTTTGAATGGTGGAGTAGACTTGATGGCTCCTATCACTTATGACCTTATGAGCTGGAAGATTTGGGATAAATTATAGAACCACTACTGCACACTTTTATAGTTGTCACGAGTTCCAGTCCCCGCCACAAACTCACAAAAAAACGTGTGACCTTCCCAGTTAATATGGCTCATTTAAATGTTGTGTTTACCAGTTTAAGCCTGTAGCAGCCAATCTACTGAAAACGTTGTTCTCACGTGGGTCGAGGAACATTTCACAGTTGATAATCCTGTCAAATGAACATCCAAACATGTCGACAAAAAAGTATTCACCAACAAATGTTAGTAACAGGAATAAACCGCAGAAGTCAAAGGGCTTGTGAATAACGTAACATTTTCAATATAGGGAGATAATCTAGCAAGGGTTCAAGGTAGCTAGTAAAGACAAAGGGGAAAGTACAGGATGATTGTCAACAATATTTTTTGTAGTATTACGAAGGATTAAATCTCTATCAAGAGATGAGCCTAGCTCTTCGGAACTAAATTAACTGGAAAAAATTGTAGTTTGTAGTAATGCGACCATTTTTGGGATGTGGTGAATTAATTACGGCAGTTACTTACCCTAATCTCTGAATGCCATGGCACCAGTGGATATATAGTTAATAGTATAATGTAACATTTTTATTTGGAGAGAGATCTAACCGGTGGCATTTACACACACACAGATGCCAACAAAAATATGGTATTTTTCAATGGCATGGTATTTAATAGAAAAGTTACCAAGACAACGCTTGAAGCAAACTAGATACAACTGGTAAAAAGTGGCAGATAACCAAATATTAATCAAAGAGACAGGAAAACGAGGTTGTGGAAGGACCATTCATGAAATTATGCTTGCCTGACCTGCCGAGAGTTTGTGCTCTATCTTCAGTTATGCAAAATTTCATAGTCTACATAGGCGTTGATGCAACCCATCTAAGATTAATTCAGCACCGATGATGGATTAATATTACTTTGGCTCAAGGTAAATGCTCAGAGCCTATAGTTGAAAGAAATTGAGATTACCTCAGAGATTGTACTATAGAAGATTATCAAGATTTTAGGAGGCAAGACCATGTGAAGGCTTATACAAGCACGAATGAGGATTTAAGCCAAGTGCTAATGGGAGTGACCTTGCAGCTCAAGCACGAGGTGCCAGGCTCCGCTACAAGTGGGCAGAGTTTTGTAATGACTTGAATGTCATCGAGTGTGGGGCTTGAGGTATTGACTGGGGAAAGTGCAGATGGAACAGTCAAATAACGAATATTGGGAGTGAGTGTGTGACCACAAGAAATGCTATTGCTGGGTACAAAGTTAGGGCTTGGAATTCAGATTGACAGCCCTGGGCAAAACAATAGTCAAATCGCCCAAAATTCAAACATAGCGGCTCACCGAATTCCAAGAGTCTGGTTCAATCTCAGATCTACAGACAGTTGCTGACAGAGAGAATTCAAAACTTATTTATATGTAAAAACCTTTTAACCGGAGAGCGATTATTGGGGACCACGCGTTGGGTTTCCTCCATGGTTCCGGCTTCCTGCCGGATCCCAAAGAGGTGCGGGTTTGTAGTTCATAGGCCTCTGTAAAATTGCACAGGGTGGGGAGTGAGGGGTGGGCGTGTTGAAGTTGGATAACATAGAAACTAGATGTAACATGGCGATCAAGGGCTGTAGCATGCTGTTAGTGTCACGAACTGCAATCGGTAAGCTTACAGTACTTTCTCTGTACGCTTAATCTTTTGCCACTGGAAAACAGAGCTGCAGTTTGTACTCTCAATTTGTAGTTCTGCCCACCGCCTATCCACAGGCAGTGAGAACACACAAACATTCTTCCCTGCAAGAGGTCACAACAATAATGCCAGCCTTGGATAAACGGGCAAGCATCTATTACCCAAAAAAACCCCTGTAAAGATCTTATAACCTAGTGTCCACTCTTACACATAGTGAGTGTTTATACCACCATACGAATTGTTTAGAATTCATCCTCATCTGATATTGTACATAAATTCATCGATTTCAAATTATAATCCAATACTATAAATTTAACCCATCTGATAATTGTATTAAAAAAAAAATAATATAAAAGGGGGGGGGGGGGGGGGGGGGGGGTCACTGGAAAATATATATTTTTTAAAACTGTCATCTTGCTAAAACATGCATCATATCTTCCCACACTGTACACACACAAATGTCACATATTCTGTGGTTATTAAGCGGACGATGCAAATAAAATAATTTTTCCAGGGGGGGGGGCTTCTGCAGTTCATTTCGTAAACAGGCAATATAAGGTGGTTTCAATAATTAATTTTTGGATATAATCTTACTAGGGGGGGGGAGCTGGTTTAATTAATAATCCTGAATGTCTGTTATAAATGAGGAAAGCTTCCCAAGATGAACTCGTGAGTGAGGGCGCCGCAGTAATGACATCTCCTCTGCTCGCTATATCTTTGATGGAGATAATAGCAAACAAGAAGTCCGTCAGATCCACAATGTTCATTAGTTGGTTTTTTTTTTGTCAAGAAAGTTTACAAACAAAACGATAGGCAACAAAGAGGAGATAACTGGGCAACAGAATGGTTCAAATGAAGTATATTATGCATATGGTGACAGGGATGTGATAGGAGCATTAGTTCAGTCACGATGTAAAATGCACTGCGACACAAGTGTGGAAAAACTGGAAACGAAGTGACATGTGAAGCATGAAACCTCAAAGGGGTGAATCCCAAACCATGCAGTGAGGGCGTGAAGAAGCATTTGGACCAAAACCGCAAAAGATGGTCAGCTTGGAACAGGACGTCATGGGACCATGCCATGGCTTCAAGAATGGGGTTCGGAGGGGGGAATTAAAACGTTTCCCTTTCCCGTCCTCTGATCTCATCCTCTGTCTATGTTTGTGTGTGCAGTGTGGCGGTATGGAGATAGCAGTACTGCTGCAATTCTACAAAAAACTGACAAATTAGACAAATATACAGAGAGACGGCACAGCAAAGTGGATTAGTAAATAGAAAAGATTGAACCGAGAGATTTAGTGAGGAGTTTTCCTTTTGCTGTACGGTTTGGTTTATTCAAATCGACACACTATCGCTGAGCCTTCGTGCAGCAGAATGTAAACAACCGTAGATGAATTCTGGCCTTTTGGAACGAAGGCAGACAAAATCATAGCCACCTCCTGTAACTAGGATTGTGCCATTAACATCACAAAGTCATGTTGGCTATGGATGCAATTTGAAATTTTCTTTATGAAGCTATGCTTTATAAGTTTATGAACAACTACAGTGCAGTTTCCCTGGGAGAGTACTGTAACAGATCTCTCCACTGCTGTCGTTACTACACAGAATGAATGATCACAAAAACTTACTGCATCGGAGCTGGTTAACAACATCACAAGGCTGTGCATAGGTTTGATTAATGGGCCCTTCGTGTAGCTCCCATTCACCCCAGCAGGGCGCCAGACTCTCCCGCCGAGCCGCGGCCACGCCTCGACAGTAGGCCTGGCTTTCCCATCGGGGACTCACCTGGAGCGTCCGAAGCTCTTCTCCCGCTCGGCCCCAAAGACCGGGAACCGTTGAGGAGGTCAGTGAGGACAAAGGGCTGTGGACAAAGGGCCGTTTTCGATAGACAATAGGTGCAGGAGCACCGCCATTCAATGTGATCATGGCTGATCATCCCAATCAGTACCCCGTTCCTGCCTTCTCCCCATATCCCCTGACTCCGCTATTTTTAAGAGCCCTATCTAGCTCTCTCTTGAAAGCATCCAGAGAACCGGCCTCCACCGCCCTCTGAGGCAGAGAATTCCACAGACTCGCCACTCTCTGTCAAAATGGTGGCAGACGGATGAGAGGATCGGCGCTGCCATGGCAACAGGCCTTTCAGGTCAGGATAAGCCTGCCCTCTTAAGTACTTTGAAACTTTGTTGGCATCAGAAACGTGGTGACTCTTTGTGTACTGCCTCAGTGAAGTCTACAAACACACTTTTGCACTTATATATCTATGACGGTGCTTATGCATAGTATGATTTTAATGGATTGTATGCAAAACAAAGATTTTCACTGAGCCTTGGTACATGTGACAATAAACTATCGTCATCAGCATCACTATGATACCCCAGCAATAATATCTCAACAGAAAAAAACATCAGCTACTCGCTTGAAAACTAATTCTTCTACTCAATATTCGTCATCCTTTAAGCAGCAAGTGTTGCAAGGTCCTCAAGCCCTACTTGAATGCACAATCGGGTTTATTATGCTGATTTAGTTTTAGTTTTAGAGATACACTGCAAAATCAGGCCCTTCGGCCAACTGAGTCCGTGCCAACCAGCGATCCCCACACACTAAAACTACCCTACACACAGAATTTACAATTTTACAAAAGCTAATTAACCCACAAATCTGTAGGTCTTTGGAGTGTGGGAGGATACCGGAGCACCGGGAGAAAACCCGTGCGGTCACAGGGAGAGCGTACAAACTCCATACAGACAGCACACGTAGTGAAGATCAATCCCGGATGTCTGGCGCTGTATGGCAGTGACTCTACCCACCGTGCCACCCTTGATCTGACACAGCACTTGTTCGTGGCGAGTAATGATTGCTCCTGTGGGATTTGGGGGCTGATTTTCCATTGAAATACATGCTGTGCTGTAAATGGCAGTGTACAATGTGTGTGAGCCCTGGTAATGATCAGCAACAGGCGGGCCCGTGACTGTAACATTTTCAGATTAACAACTGTTCGGCTTTGCATCTTCACTCACCACTGGAGAAAGAAGCACTGTTTAAATGAGACAGGGCATTGAAGGCCGCACTCAGTCACCATGACAGCCTGCGACACTGCTTGAGGGAAATAAACCAAATAGTAATTGATTAATGTTCTGTATATGTTTTTGATGGGACTCATTATTAGAGACCAACTGAAGGGGCTGTCCCACTGCGGCGACCTAATCCGCGAGTTGCGAAGAGTGTCTTTGACCTTCAAGCTCGAGGGCATTCGCCTGGAAAACCTCGAGCTGGATCGACCGTCAGCGATGAAACCGCGAGCCGGATCGACCGACCGACCGTCTCACCGACCGACCACACACACACACCCCCCCCACCCCCGCAAAGGCGGGGGGCAGGGAAAGCTGGGGAGCGCTGTCTGAAATTCATACTCGCGATGAAGAGGAATGTAAAAGACAGCTGCACAGTGTACGGTAAGTCCTTTAGAGAGTGCGGGGGGGGGGGGGGGAGAGAAGGAGGGCAGAAGGTGGGGAGGGGGGGAAAAGGAGTGGAGACACTTTTAAGAAGCCAGACAACGTTTAATAAAGTTTAGCGGGCATTTAACATTACCAGTCAGTTTTCCTTGGTCCTGAAAACTTCAATGAGCCAAATAAAATGCCCGGTCAGCGAAGGAGATTGCCTACGGCTGCCCTCGACTGCCTGTAACTACATAGCGACCCCATTCCACTGCACTAAGAGTTAAAAAGAACCATGCCGACCAAGTTTTACTAGCCAAAGTTGTTCAACATGCTGAAAATTTTTCCACGACCTAGCTGAGGCCGCGAGTATGCGGGAACTTCCCTCGAGCATGATGGAGAGTTCCAGTGACCTCATAGGACCACGTGTTGACCATGCTGCGAGTCTGAGTCGAGGGCAAACTCTTCTGAACTAGCAGATTAGGTCGCCGCAGTGGGACAGCCCCTTAAGGTACAGAAATATGCGCAGCACCCACGTATTTCCTCCGAATGTCCCCAACTCATGTGGGGGAAACTCTGACGGGAGAGAGTTGTTTCACTCACGGCTACAGCGATGGAGTAGGGTGTTCCCCGAGCAAATCTCTCCGGTGAACGCAATGTTGCCAAATCACAAGAAAACGCAACTCTCTCCCGTCAGAGTTTCCCCCACATGAGTTGGGGACATTCGGAGGAAATACGTGGGTGCTGCGCATATCTCTGTACCTCAAGGGGCTGTCCCACTCTGGAAGTGGCGGCGCTGCATGGCAGCTGCGGCTCACTTGCAGTCCGTCTGTTTTTTTTCTTGTTTTTGTCTTTTTGTGTCTAATTAGAATTTTGGTTTATTAGGTTGTGTTTGTGGGGGGGGGGGAGGGGGGGAGAAACAAGGTTTTAGTCTCTCCCTTCGGGGGGATGCGACCTTTTCTTGTCGTGTCCCCCGTCACCGTCTCCGTCTGTGCTGAGGCCTAATGGCGGAGGCCTAATGGCGGAGCTGGCGGCCTCGGAGCTGTGGCGAGCGTTCAGAGCTCCAGCGTTCCAGCGGCGGCAGCGGCCCGGCTTCAGAGCTCCGGCACTCCAGCAGCGCTCCAGCGGTGCTCCAACGGCGGCCCGGCTTCAGAGCTCCGGCACTCCAGCAGCGCTCCAGCGGTGCTCCAACGGCGGCCCGGCTTCAGAGCTCCGGCGCTCTAGCGGCATTCCAGCGGTGCTCCAGCGGCGGCCCGGCTTCAGAGCTCCGGCGCTCCAGCGGCGTTCCAGCGGTGCTCCAGCGGCGGCCCGGCTTCAGAGCTCCGGCGCTCCAGCGTTCCAGCGGTGGACCCTGATTCAGAGCTGTGGCGGTGTTCCGGCATTCCGGCGACGGCGGTGGCGGCAGCCCGGCTTCGGAGGCTCGGCCGCGGGCCTAGTGGACGACAACATCGGAGGCCTGGATCGCCTCAGCGCAGAGGGAGAACAAGTAGGGAAGAAGACAAAGACTTTAAGACGTTTGCCTTTCACCACAGTGAGGAGGTGCCTGGTGAAATCACTGTGGTGGATGTTAAATATGTGTCTATTGTGTGTTTTGTTTTAATTTATTATATGTTATGACTGCAAGGTAACAAAATTTCGTTCAGACCGAAAGGTCTGAATGACAATAATGGAATCTAATCTAATCTCACAGAATTCACAAGGATCTGAGATAGGGAATAACACCCGCTCTCATGGAATTCAGCAGGAAAAAAACTATAAAAGAGCACAATATTTACATTTTTCAACTAGATTTTCTTGACAAAGGCACAGATGATGTGGCTTCACAGGGAAAATGGCGATGCATACCGTTCTCTAGGAATGTAACCCACTCATTGTGATACAGGGGTCACTGTTCTCCGGGCGCAGTTACAATAACCTGTAAATTTGGAACAATACTTCCCAATTTTCTAAACTACAATCCCACTTGTTTTCTTAAAGCAAGACCACTGGTGCCGTACATGGCAGTCACGCCAACAGCCTGCCTCATCTTTTTCTTCATTCGCTGTTTTGGCCTGTGTTTACTTGTATGTGTTTAGTGTACCTTTAGTTTTTGTAATATGTGGGGGTGGGATTTGGGGGAAAGCTTTTTTATCTCTTTCCTCAACGGAGATGCGACTTTTCATCGTAACTCCGTCCGCACTGCGGCTTTAACGTCGTGGAGCTGGCGGTCCCTTTGTTAGGGATCGACTACGGGAGCTCCAACCGCAGGAGCTTCGACCTCCCCGATCGCGGAAGGTTGGGCCGCCCCGACGCGGGAGCTTCGATCGACGACTGCGGGAACTTCGATCACCCCGACTGCGGAAGTTTCAACCGCCCCGACCGCGGGAGAAAAGGAGGAAAGAAGGTATAAGTTACTTGCCTTTCCATCACAGTGGGGAATGTGAGGTGGCTGAGAAAACAACAAGCTGCCTGCGCTGGTGAGGACTCGGAGGGAGTGCCGTGAGTGCAGTGATCTCGATGTTTGGGGGGGTCATGGCTCCATGAGGATATCCCGGAGTCTGGTGCGAGTGTGACGGCTTTGTGACTGTTCGGGCGGACAGGGACTGCAGAGAGAGTGACAGCGGTCGGTACAACTCTGGTCACGTCACGGTGAAGCAGCGCGTGTGTGGCCCGGACATTGGACCGATGGCTGTGGGTCTCCGCTTATGCTGTGTGCCCTGGGGATTCCCACACGCCGCTGTGGTGGCTGTTTATGTTTAATTTTTATGTCGTTTTGTATCTTGTTGCATTTTTGTATGACCGTTGGCAAATCAAATTCCTTGTATGTTTACGTGCGTGGCTAATAAATTAATTACAAATAAATTAATTACAAAAATAAATACCTGTTGCACTTGCCCGCTCACCTCTTGTGACGCATGCACTGCACTGTCATTTGTCATTATCATGGGATTTTAGAACAGTTTGGATACGGGTCAGCTGATTATCATTTAATGAATGAGACCCCAGTAAACTGACGGAAATAGATACACCCTATGTGTCCTTTGGATGAGATGTTAAAACCTCATGTTCGTTTAGGTAAATGTAAAAGATCCCACGGCATTACTTGATTACGAGGATCGGAGTCGATCGCAGTGTCCTAGTCAATATGTATCCCAAGCTCAACGTCACAAAAACAGTGGATCCGGTCACTATCACGTTGTTGTGTGTGGAGTCTTCCCATGTGAAGATTAGCTGCTGCATTTCCTGCAATCCAACACCAAAGATAGACACAAAAAGCTGGAGTAACTCTGCAGCATCTCTGGGGAAAAGGAATGGGTGACGTTTCCAGGTCGAGACCCTTCTTCAGATTGAAGAAGCCTGAAGAAGATGCTACCTGACCCCTGAGCTACTCCAGCTTTTTGTGTTACACCTCAGAAATACTTCGAAGATTGACACAAAATGCTGGAGTAACTGACCGGGACAGGCAGCATCTCTGGAGAGAAGGAATGGGTGACGTTTCGGGTCGAGACCCTTTTTCAGATTGAGAGTCAGGGAAGAGGGAGACTTGGAGATATGGGAGGGCAAGGTGTGAAAACACAGATCAAAGGGGACAATTATCAGGGAAATGTAGAATGGTGACAACGAGGCATGCAATCAATAATATTGATAATGGTGAAACTAGTCGGAGAGCTATTCAATTGCCTTAAAAGCAATTTGGGACGTCCAAAAATTAACATGCAAGGTGAATGTTTAAATTCCAGTCCTTCTTTACCGGAAAAATGTAGTCCTGCAATTATATTAGTAATCAACACGGATGAAGTATAAATGTTGCAACAGCAATCAGTTGATGAATCATGCTCCATTATGAATTCAGTGCACAGAATGGCATTTCATTTTGCATTTAGACTTTCGCGATACAGTGTGGAAACAGGCCCCTCGGCCCACCGAGTCTGCACTGATCAGCGATCACTGCGTATGCTAGCCCGATCCTACACACCAGGGACAATTTATAATTTATTTAACTGAAGCTAAATTAACCTACAAACCTGTACGCCTTTGGAGTGTGGGAGGAAACCGGAGCACCCGGAGCAAACCTCACAGAGGTAGAGTTATTGCCTTACAGCGCCAAGAGACCCGGGTTCGATCCCGACTACGGGTGCTGCCTGTACGGAGTTTGTATGTTCTCTGTGTGGCCTTGTGGGTTTTCTCCGGGTGATCCGGTTTCCTTCCACACTCCAAAGACATACAGGTTTGTAGGTTAATTGGCTTGGTAAAAATTGAAACTTGTCCCTAGTGTGTAGGATAATACTATCGTAGGGGGGGGCCGCTGGTCGGCGTGGACTCGGTGGGCCGAAGGGCCTGTTTCCCTGCTGAATCTGTAGTCCGAAGTCTTATATGAGCGAGCCAGTTGGCAAAGTTAACATTAGATGGTCAGGAAATTTAACACCATTGTAACTGCTCTTGAAGGATGTAACCACAAGACCATTTCTCAGAACGGGGGACGTGGTAGATAGTTATAGAACTGGATGTACATGGATGTACATGAAAAAAAATGGGGGCGGAGGGTAAATGCCATCCCTCTCAGATACAGTGAGTTGCTCGCCAGCTAGCAACATCTTGGCACAAATTAACAGAACGGACACAAAGTGTAAATGTGGGTGAGGCTTCATTCTGAGTTAAATTCAAGCAAATTCCAAAATGACTTCTTGCACCAGATCAGATTTTAGACCAATGTGGACAAGTTAGTTTATTTATTCATGTGTGTATTCACGTATATAATGGTATATGGACACACTGATCTGTTCTGTAGTCAATGCCTACTATGTTCTGTTGTGCTGAAGCAAAGCAAGAATGTCATTGTCCTGTCAGGGACACACGACAATAAACTCTCTTGACTTGTCTTGAAGTCATCAATGTTTAAACTACACAGGCTGGTCGTGTTTCAATTAAATGTAACCAAAAGTGGAGCAAGTGACTGCTCTCGATTGAATACCAAGATATCTTGGATACTCTGCTTTTGATGGGGGCAGGATGGGTTGCCAGGATGGGTTACTTCTCGCTGAAGTAAAGCCTCATGACAAGAGACACAAAATGCTGGAGTAACTCAGCGGGACAGGCAGCATCTCTGGAAAGAAGGAATGGGTGACGTTTTGTGTCGAGACACCTCTTCGGGCGGCCAGACATGAGATGAGAACACTCAGAGGTGGCAAATGGCGGTGATGGCTTTAAGGAACGACTGCAGTTTGATCAGCTGTTTCCCTTCTTCTCAACAAGAACAAGTTGTTTTTTTTTTTCCCACAGTTTAGCAGGTTAATGGTTTAATGGCAGAGGTTCAAAGCTAATACTGAGCACCAGAACCTTACTTAATTTGTCAAATGTTTATTTAATACACATTGGCCAGATCAGCATTGCCAAATGCCAAGAACAAACAGTTCCTTCACGAGAAACAAAATAGCGCTCTGCCATTCATGCAGATCCAATGAGTCTATTCCAGCACCAAGTAAATCTCAGCAGTGGAACAAAGTGCTCTCCAAATGACAATGAAGCAGAAATGAAGAGCCTGCAAATACCAGCATTAATTTCCCCAAATTCTCCTGTACAATCAGCTCAATCCTTTTTTAAGAGTTTCCGAGTGTCAACGTGTGTGTTCACAAGATCATAAGTGATAGGAGCAGAATTAGGCCATTCGGCCCATCAGATCTACTCCACCTTTCAATCATGGCTGATCTACCTCTTCCTCCTAACCCCATTCTCCTGCCTTTTCCCCGTAACCCTTGACACCCGTTGGCTTGGTGTATGTGTAAATTTTCCCAAGTGTGGGTAGGATAGCGTTGATGTGCGGGGATCGCTGGTTTGTGCGGACTTGGTGAGCCGAATGGTTCCGTGCCGTGTCTCTAAAGAAAGGGACTGCAGATCACTGGTTTATACCGAAGATAGATACTGCCATGTGCGCCAAAGTAGAGGGAAAGGCTTTCTTTTGCATGGCGTTGAATCAGATCAGGTAATACAATTGAGTCAAAACTCAAGTACGATAGTTTAGTTTAGTTTAGAGATACAGCATGGAAACAGGCCCTTCAGCCCACCAAATCTGTGCCGACCAGCCATCCCTGCACACTAACGCTATCCTACACACACTAGGGACAATTTACATTTGTACCAATCCAATTAACCTACAAACCTGTACGTCTTTGGAGTGTGGGAGGAAACCGGAGCTCTTGGAGAAAACCCACGCAGGGCACAGGGGAACGCACAAATTCCGCACAGACAGCACTCTTGGTCAGGATCGAACCCGGGTCTCTGGCGCTGTGAGGCAGCAACTCTACCGCTGCGCCACCGTGCTGCTGATAGGGAGGGCAAAGGGAAAGATACAGAGCGCAGAATATAGTTCTCAGCATCATAGCGCACCAGTCCCATAGACTATGCCCAATGTCTGCAATGAGGTAGAGATGATTCGGACAGTAACTAGCTTATGAAAGGACTGCAAGTAAGGTACAGAGGGAGAGGATGCTGCCTATTGTGGGAGGATCTGGAACTAGCTCACTAAAAAAAAGCAGCAATTAGGCTAAGTTTTCTCTCTGGGAATCCCGAGTCTTTGAAATCCGCTTCTTCAAAGGATGGTGAAAGCAGAGTCTTGAGTATTTGCAGGTAGAGATTGATCTGCGGATGTGGGTAGGGTCCTTGCTAAGCAAAGGGGGTCAAAATTTGCTAAAGGTGGGCGGTACGGCAGAGTCCCGACCGCGTGGGTTTTCCCTGAGATCTCCGGTTTCCTCCAACACTCCAGAGACGTACAGGTTTGTCAGCTAATTGTCCCTAGTGTGTGTAGGATAGTGTTAGTATGCGGGCATCGCTGGTTGGCGTGGACTGGGTGGGCTGAGGAGTCGCTTTACGTGCTGTATCTCTAAACCAAACTAAAGGTAGACAATTAGATCAGCCACGCACGGCAGCAATGACACGATGGGCCGAGTGGCCTATGTTCACTACTAATTTGCTATGCCTGCAAATCCACCATTTGGCTTGGCTTCAATCTTATTAAACTAGTGTCATGATTTGGGATGGTTTTGGGGGATTGGGGATGATCAGCCATGATCACATTGAATGGCGGTGCTGGATCGAAGGGTCGAATGGCCTACTGCTGCACCTATTGTCTATTGTCTTGAAATGTCAGTTTGAGTGCTGAGGATCGAGGAAATTGAGTTCATTTCCAATCCCAAACATGAAGATTGTGACAAGTGAGGTCGTCACTTGATGAAAATGTACATTGGATTTCCACGCAAGAGTAGGGACTTGGAGAATGTTACAGAAGACAGATTTATGGCAGTGAGTGGAGTTTGTGCGAGCTGGAGGTAATGCAAACAGTGTTTCCGTACAGAGTATACACACTACACACAGTACAGCTATTCCCAATGTATTTATCTAGCTATAGCAAAGATATAAAAATTCACAGTTTTGTCAGTTTACATTACATCTACACCAATTTCCAGCTCGAATGTAATATGCTTACACAAGATAAATCCTGTCTATACATTTATTTAAATTCCGTTGCGATCAATTATACTTTGGAACTAATTTTGCAAAGCTTGCATCTATAGTTCGGTTTAGTTTATTGTCACATGTACCAAGGTACAGCGAAAAGCTTTTTTCTTGCGAGCTATCCAGTCAGCGAATGGACTGTACCTCCGTACCATCGAGGGGATCTACCACAGTCGCTGCCTCAAAAAGGCTGGCAGCATCATCAAGGACCCACACCACCCTGGCCACACACTCATCTCCCCGCTGCCTTCAGGTAGAAGGTACAGGAGCCTGAAATCTGCAACATCCAGATTCAGGAACAGCTTCTTCCCCACAGCCATCAGACTATTAAACTCAACTCAAACAAAAATCAGAACTTTAATAGCCTATTGCACTTTATATGCGTATTTATGTGTGTGTGTATATATATATATATATATATATATATATATATATATATATATTCAATGGTATATGGACACACTGATCTGTTCTGTATTATTTATGCCTACAATATTCTGTTGTGCTAAAACAAAGCAAGAATTTCATCGTCCTATCCGGGACACATGACAATAAACTCTCTTGAACTCTTGAACTTGAATTGAGCCGTCCACAGTGTACAGATGCTGGATTAAGGCAGTAACGCTTAGTGCAAGATCGAGTCGAGTAAAGTCCAATTAAAGATAGTCTGAGGATCTCTAATGAGGTAGATGGTAGGTCAGGACCACTCTCTTGTTGGTGATAAAATGGTTCAGTTGCCTGGGAAGAAACTGTCCCTGAATCTGGAGGTGTGCGTTTTCACAACTTCTGTGTTTTTGTTCAAGAAGCAGACTGAAAACGACGGAGAGAGATTGACACACATTTCCAAATATGGGTACGAAGGAAAGACAAGAAGTTGATACTGCTGGCAGGAGGTAGCCGGGCACCATTGGCATCTCCTACTCAGGATGGTTCTTTCAGGAGAAGCCTGGAGCCATCCGAAGGGATTCCACAGGGTTTGGAAAGGCAAGTGGACAACATATGGAAACTGATCTAGTCTGAAGGACCATTGGAATAAAATATCCGGTCCCTTTCTAAATGTCACCTGGACCGTTACTTAGAAACATAGAAAACAGGAGCAGCAGTAGGCCATTTGGCCCTTCTAGCCAGCACCACCATTCATGGCTGATCATCCAAAATCAGCACTTCGTTCCTGCTTTTTCCACATATCCCATGATTCCTTTGGCCCTGAGAGTTAAATCTTGTAACTCTCTCTTGAAAACATCCAGTGAATTGGCCTCCACTGCCTTCTGTGGCAGAGAATTCCACCAGGCAGGCGGGGCTGGCCGAGCCGCCATTGCTCGTTCCCCGAAGGCCAGAGAGCGGGAGGAAGGAGCTGGCGATGACGACGGACGTAACGGTCGAGGAGTGGGGCCGGTGGGAGAGGAGAGGGAACCGGGGTCTGGCCCCAACGCGGCCTCAAGGTTGCCCGCGGGAGGCTCCCACGCTCTGGGGCACAAAGGCGGACGGGCGAGGAGAGGGACGCGAGTTTGGTGGTCGACCAAAGAAAGGTGATGGCTGGAGGCCCTGCAGCAGCCTGGGGCTTGCCTGGATCGGGCACCGCTCATAACAACCAGAGCATGGACTGGACTTTGGAAAATTGCGCTGAATCTTGGTGCCTCTCGCGCGCAGGATCAGTGGGCTATTTCTGGACAATTGCTGATCGGGGATGGTATGGCAATTCTCCACTGGACTGTTTGAAGAAAAGAATTCCACTGCGCACATGCACGTCGCAACATGTGACAATAAAGGGCCATTGGAACTCTTGCAGAACAGAATGACTCCTGCTGATCGTATGTGGATCTGAGTCAGGTTATGGCAGTTAAAAAGACAATATCCACCTTCGTCAGTTCAATATTTTCAAAGTATTGTGTTTAAATATCTTTTTTTTTTAATGCATTGGGGAGATTAAGAAATCACACAGCAGAACTGAACTTGTTGGAATGCAAGGTAGACAAAAATGCTGGAGAAACTCAGCGGGTGAGGCAGCATCTATGGAGCGAAGGAATAGGTGACATTTCGGGTCGAGACCCTTCCTCAGACTGATGTGGAGGTGGGGGGGGGGGGGTGGGGGAAAGAAGAAAGGAAGAGGCGGAGACAGTGGGCTGTGGGAGAGCTGGGAAAATGAGGGGAAGGAGGGAGAAAGCAAGGCTGAAATTGACCCAAAATCTCCTTCGCTCCTTGAGCTTTAGTTTCTCCATGTGTACCTTGGAGAAGTCAATGTTCATACCGCTGGGGTGTGAACTTCCCAAGTGAAATATGAGGTGCTGCTCCTCCAATCTGCGGTGGGACTCACTCTGGCCATGGAGGAGGCCCGGGACAGAAAGGCAAGGTCTGTCTAATCCTTTATTGACTTAACTATTGAAGAAATGTCTGAAAATGGGCAAAGTGACAAGTGAATGCTAATTAACACTGGGTTGATGAATCACCAGCTAATTACTGTAAAGGTCATGGATTTTGTTACATTATTTGCTTATCATTTGGGACAGTGGGCATTGTGCAGAGCAATATTGACCAATAATCAAATCATGTGAATGTTCACTACAGTGCAAATCATAGAAACGATCTCAAGACTCTCAGGCAGATCTGTTTAGTCTGGTTAGATTCGATACTCTCCAGACTGAATCTCCAACTGGGTGAGTGATTTAGTTACGGGATCAGTTTACTGCTTCCCACTAGATTAACAAACAAGGAGGCGGTGCAGAGGAGGTTTACCGGAATGTTCAGTTCAGTTTAGTTACAGTTTAGTTTATTGTCATGAGGTACAGTGAAAAGCTTTTGTTGCATGCTAACCAGCCAGCAGAAAGACAACACATGATCACAATGGAGACAGTGTTCAGGTGCGTGATCAGGGAACAATGTTTGGTTCAAGGTACAGCCAGTAAAGTCCGATCGTAGATAGTCCGAGGGTCCTCGAGGAGGTAGATAGTAGTTCAGGATTGATCTTTGGTTGTGGTAGGATGGATGGTTCTGTTGCCTGATAACAGCTGGGAAGAAACCGTCCCTGAATCTGGAGGTGTGCGTTGTCACACTTCTATACCCCTTGCCAGATGGCGGAGGGGAGAAGAGGGAGTGTCCAGGGTGCGACTGGTCCTTGATTATGCTGCTGGCCTTGCCGCGGGAGCGTGAGGTGTAAATGGAGTCAATGAAAGGGAGGTTGGTTTGTGTGATGGTCTGGGCTGCGTCTACAATTCGCTGCAATTTCTCGCGCCTGGATTAGAGGGTTAGCTACCAGGACAGACACAAAATACTGGAGTAACTCAGCGGGCCAGGCAGCATCTCTGGAGGGAAGGAATGGGTAGACAGTCAGAGCCCTTTTCCCAGGTTAGCATTGTCCAACATAAGGTGACAGGCGGAAGGTTTAAACTTTAATGGAGATGTGTGGGGGAAGTTTTTTACACAGAGTGGCGGAGCCCTGGAAAGCGTTGCCAGGGTGGTGGTGGAGGCAGGTATGACAGTGGTGTTTAAGAGGCCTTTGGGGGCACGGAAGTGCAAGGAATAGAGGGATATGGGTCATGTAGAGGCAGATGAGATCAGTTAAACTTAGCCTCATGTTCGGCACAAGCATTGTGGGCCGAAGGGCCGGTTCCTGTGCTGTACTGTACTGTCCCATGTTCTAAAGCAGCAGCCATTAGATATCACCCGCCCCCTCAAATAACAGTCAGTGAGTGGAAGAATCTGAGGCAGGGCACTAGTATTAAAAGCTTCTTCTTCTTGCGAATGAAGCATAAATAAACCAAAGGAACAGTTAGATCTCAAGCCGGGTGTTGAGCAGCCAGGTTGTTGTCTCTGCGCCAATGTCTTCGTTCATTCGCAAGAAGAAGTGTCAACAAAACACGACACAAGATGCTGGAGTAATTCAGCAGGTCGGGCAGCATCTCTGGAGTATGTGGATTAAAGAGCCATGTAGGTTGTTCCATGTCCTCTCCTCACTCAGTTGTTCAAGAAGAGGCAGGGACTATCACAACATTTAAGAAGCAATTAAATAGGTACATGGATGGGACAGGTTTAGAGGGATATGGACCAAATGCAGGCAAGTAGGACTAATGTAGATGGGACATGTTGGTCGGTGTGGGCAAGTTGGGCCGAAGGGCCTGTTTCCACACAGTATTACTCCATGACTCTAAGAACATGGTTGACCTTCTGCTCCATCTCCACATCCCTCGATTCTCATTGTGTGCAAGATCAAGCAAACTCAACTGGTCAGGCAGCATCTCTGGAGAACATGGACATCTCACGCTGCAGCAATGGTGAGCAGCACCTTTACCACCTCAGGCAATTGAGGACATTCAGAGTGTCTCTGATGATCCTCCAGTGCTTCTACTCTGCGGCTGTGGAAAGCATCTTGTCCGGAAACATCACAATTTGGTTTGGGAACTGCTCTGCCCAGGACAAGAAGGCTCTGCAGAGAGTAGGGCGTTCGGCAGAACGCACTATTGGAACTACACTCGCCCCCCTGCAGGACCTATACACCAGAAGGTGCAACCCCGGAGCCAACAAGATCATGGGAGACCCCTTCCACCCCAGCAACGGACTGTTCCAGCTGCTACGGTCAGGCAAACGCCTCCGTTGCCATGCTGTGAGAACGGAGAGAATGAGAAGGAGTTTCTTCCCAGAGGCCATTAGGACTGTAAACTCCGATCTCACCAGGGACTAACTTCCTGGACCAATTTACTGTTGTGTGGTGTCTTTTTAAAATTGCTGTTTTTTCTTTTTTTTTCTCCCACAAATATGTAATATGTGAATCTGTGATTCTGTTCCATTCTGTTTTGTAGTTTTTTTGCACAGTCCACAAGCATTGCTACTTTTCATTTCACTGCACATCTCGTATGTGTATGTGACGAATAAACTTGACTTGGACAGGGCTTCTGCAGTTCAGTGTGTCTCCACAATTACTGTAGGCAAATTTATAGTTTGCAAGGTAAATCTTGCCACTACAATATCAAATCCTGATATATATATATATATATATATATATATATATAAACTTACCACTGACCAACTGTCCGTATCCATCAACTTCCAGACAAATACAAGTCAAAAGAAAGCTGTCTGGCAATAATCCGGAAGCCCAATAGCATGAAAGACCAAAATATTAAGTGAGTAGTTGTATCCTAATTCGCAAAGAGCTCTGTGTAACTTGGGCACAAACGTTTTGATACAAAGGATCTTGAATCTTAATATTTAATAGATTTTGGCATTTAATAATAATTAAAGCATTTAAATAACGTGAAAGTTAATCCTCACTAAATCTCTCTGGAAATATTTGACAAATAATGTTAGTAATTAGCAGAAAGTTAAAAAACAAACAAACATTGGAGTCTAATGATGTATTGTTAGGTTTCATTAACACAGTACACAGAACAATATTTAACATATAAGTCTGGATACCTGCTATTTACAGTTCAATTTACAAATACATTATACAACAGTTCAGAGGCATCTTGTTAGTTGGCATTAAAGAAACAGTGTGCATTGAAGGTAAATGATTTGTATGCAAGATACATCAAATGATGAGTTGGATATATATATATATATAGCTGACAGCAACTTTACCTTTGATACACAGAGCATGTCCACGACTTAATAAAAATAATTATGTCCTTCAAATACATTCTACTGTAACCACCATTGCCTGTTCATGAAAGGAATAACTTATACCACCATGTGGCGACACTTTTTTTTTTAACAAAATACTGCTTTTTGCCGTTGACAGTCAAATGTTTTTACTGAATATTATTTTATTAAGCTGCAAGGATTTTGTGGTCGATTATTCGAGTAACCTCGTGTTAACGATATGAATTTTAGTTGTGATCATTTTGTATTCTGAGTGCATTCATTTCTAGAGCACTTGGGCAAAATTTCAGTCAGCTAGGAACATACGGTCAGATTTATCCGAGTTTTATGTAACCGAAAAATTATATTTAATTTTCCTGAATTCTGCATTCAAATCTTAGTCAATACACAGAGCTGTCTCTGTTTCCTCCCCCCGCCCCCCCTTACTTGCTGGATGTGCATCTCCGGGATTTAACAATCCTGATGTGGGAGTGAATTAACAGTCCATAAAATTCATTTGGAAGAACGCCAGCACTGTACAATAAGATTACTATCTCTGAAGGTCAGACAGTGGTGCTTTAAGGCACACCATCAGTGATGCCAGATTCACCCTGGCAAGCAATTCTACACCGATAGTCTTAAAATTTGTACTTTTTTTTTAGTAGAAGAATTGGAAAGAGTATATTCATCATCTGGTCAGGTTTCCACATTAGTCAAGGTGTGTTTGATTCAGAAGGCAGCGATACACAATCTGAAGTGTTTTATACAAGGGCGGCAGCGTCACTGCCTGACAGCGCCAGAGACCCGGGTTCGATCCTGACTACGGCTGCTGTCTGTACGGAGTTTGTACGTTCTCCCCGTGCCCAGCGTGGGTTTTCTCCGAGATCTTTGGTTGCCTCTCACACTCCAAAGATGTGCAGGTTTCTAGGTTAATTGGTTTTAAATGTAAAATTGTCCAGAGTGTTTGTAGGATAGTGTTCGTGTGCGGGGATCGCTGGTTGGTGCGGGCTTGGTGGGCCAAAGGGCATGTTTTCTCGCTGTATCTCTAAACTAAACTAAAGTTCCAGTCCAGGAGCTTTGCGGTGGACGTGTGTTGTCTCACTGTGACAGCAGGAAGTGGGATAGAGCACAGAAAGAAAAGCAGGAACATTTAAAATATTCTGATTTGATTTATTCCGACAGCATTCTACACACATGTTCAATACAACGTCAGGGTTATGTAATCCCCGTCGAGGTAAGGGACTGCAGGTGCTAGTTTACACTGAAGATGCTGGAGTAACTCAGCGAGACAGGCAGCATTACTGGAGTAAAGGAAGAGGTGACCTTTCGGGTCCAGCCCTTTCTTCAGATTGAGAGTCAGGGATGAGGAAAGCTTAATATGGGATGCATTCGAGAGGTGGTTGAGGTTTCCTACTCAGTCTGAAGAAGGGTCTCGATCAGAAACGTCACCCATTCCTTTTCTCCAGAGATGCTGCCTGAGCCGCTGAGTTGCTCCAGCATTTTGTGTCCGTTTTATGTAATCCCTGGTCTAGGGGTTCATCACACTATTGGATCCCAGGAACACCCAACAGAATTGCGTACGTGTTGAATCCATTTTGTTTAAGCACCAGCAACCCTTCACCCATCCCACACACACGACCACCCCACCTCACCCCACCCCACCCCACCCCTGTCCCACTTAGGAAACATGAACGGAAACCTTTGCCCCCCACCCAAGGTTTCCGTGCGGTTCTCGGAGGTTCCCGGAGGTTTTTTCAATTTTTTGAAATAATCGCCGGAACATAGAAGCGGAAACCACTTTCGACCATTAGGGAGACTGACGAAAACCTCCGGGAACCGCACGGAAACCTTGGGTGAGGCGCAAAGTCACCAGAGGTTTCCGTTTAGATTTCCTAAGTGGGACAGGGGCATTACTCCAGCATTTTGTGTCTACCTATTCCCTTTCTCCAGAGATGCTGTCTGACCCCCTGATTTACTCCAGATTGTTGTGCCTATTATAAGATTGCACATCTGTTTTCAGTCCTGATTTATATTTCCATTGACTTCCTTGGTAAAACGGAAAGGCTTCAATCAGCTGCCCTCACTGTAATACTGTTATGTGATAATGTTATTTTCTAAAATAGGGACTAATATTTATGATCACCAACTTGCATGTGAAAATTCTCAGACCTCGAAGTGCGGTGGGAAAACTATTCCACAACAGCATGGATAATTTCCTTTCATCGGAAATATCTGGTATTTGTTTGGTTTAGTTTAGTTTAGAAGTTACAGTGCGGAGACAGGCCCTTCGACCCTCCGAGTCTGTGCTGACCAGCGATCCCCGCACATCCCTGCTCCTACAACTGATGAACATACTTAATATAATGTGACAGATGTTTCAAACATCGCAACAAAAGTGGTCATTGGTCATTGTTTCCCCAGGTTCCAGCATCTGCAATTCCTTGCATCCCCAAGAGAAACTAGAACCTTGCTGCGTCCAGAATGTGCTAAGTGGCCCGTCAGTGCTACAGCCATTCAATAAATCCTTTACAAGACTGAAGAATGGAACAAAGTTTGAGGATTCAAGAGTCAAGTCAAGAGTATTTTATTGTCATGTGTCCTGGACAGAACAATTAAATTCTCACTTGCAGCCGCACAACAGATGCCATCGTGGAACCTTGCGCTAAACATTATTCACGTTATTCCCTCTATCATGTATCTGTGCACTGTGGATGGCTCGATTGTAATTCTGCTGGCTGGTCAGCACGCAACCAAAGCTTTCCCCCGTACCTCGGTGCACGTGACAATAAACTAGACTCAACTCAAAGGAGTCTCAACTTTAAGCGATGCACTGATCTGCCGACCAATGTTACAAGGACTCCACAAGGAACCAACCACAGCTGTCAAGGATCACCTTGTCCTTCAAGCAGGAGTTTTCCTCTTCAAATGAAATCAATTGACAATTTCAGGGTTGGAGTTAGTGAGTCGGGTTTTAGTGCCGACACGACATAAGGAACTGCAGATGATACTGGTGTACAAAAAAAGGCAAAAAAGTGCTGGCGTAACTCAGTGGGTCAGGCAGCATCTCCGGAAGACATGGATAGGTGATATTTTGGGTTGGGACCTGAGTCTTGAGTCTGAAGAAGGGTCCCAACCCGAAGCGTCACTTATCCAGATCTTCCAGAGATGCTGCCCGACCCACTGAGTTACTCAGCACTTTGTGTCTTTGAAAGTTTTAATGCTCTTTATTATTTTACTACATTGTGTCCAAATATCCTTTTTATTATAATGTGAATTTATCAAGTCTTAATACCTGTCTCCCAATTGCCCACAGAATTAATACTTTGAGTAGTGCTGTCTCAACTTGCAAGGTGTTTTTCAGCAACATATCCCTCCTCTTAACATGGGATCTGACTATATTTTAATTTAAGTGAATACATATTCAAGTTTGTTAATCAGTGAAATCATCATTGTACTGGAATCCATAACCATGAAATGAGTAACGTCATACAACAAGTCTTCTGAAAGAGTATTTGGCAGAGCGGTAAATATTGGAATATTCATTCATCCCTTCCGCTGTCTCCTGTTGCAATCTGTTTCCAAGCCATGGCTCTATAGAGAATGAACCACTTCCATAAGGCTGGTCTCCCTAAAGATAGAGTTGTATTATATTTATCTCCTCTGATCTTAGCAACCGGAATAAGTGACACTAAATCAGTCTGCATTTTTTAAAAGATATCATGTGAACAATTTAATATAAAATGGCGGGTACACAAAAGGCTGGAGAAACTCAGCGGGTGCAGCAGCATCTATGGAGCGAAGGAGAGTGGCGACGTTTTGGGCCGAAACCCTTCTTCAGACGTTTGAATGAAGATTTGATTTTTTTTAAAAGAGAGGCACAGTAGTGCTACTGGTAGAGCTACTGCTTCACAGCGCCAGAGACCCAGGTTCGATCCCGACCCTGGGGGCTGTGTTTGTGTTCTTCATGTATTGGCTTGCATGTTCTCCCTGTGAATTTCCTCCAGGCGCTCCGGTTTCCTCCCACATTCAAAAGGCATGCGGGTTTTGCAGTTTAATTGATATCTATAAAAATTCCCCGCATGTGTAGGGAGTGGATGAGGAAGTGGAGTAACATAGAACTAGTGTGAACGGGTGATGGATGGACAGTGTGCAACTAGTGGACCAAAGGACCTGTTCCAAGCTGTATCTCTACAATAAAAATGCCACTAAATTAGTTATAATTAAAAAAAAATCTTCAAAGATTTAACATTGATTAGTACGGCTATCAGGGGTCATGGGGAGAAGGCAGCAGAATGGGGTTAAGAAGGAAAGATAGATCAACCATGATTGAATGGCGGATGGGCCGAATGGCCTAATTCTGCACCTATCACTTATGAACTTGCATTAAATAATGTTAGAATGAAGATTCGATGAAAAGGGTTCACTGTCGAGTGGGGAAACGAAGTGTATATATCGTAAGCATTTCATCATCATTTGGGATGCTATTAAAGTGCTTCCAGTGCCCTCTAGTGTTGGCTCTTTATATTTGTGTTATTAAAGTGTCGGTGGGGAAATGATCTAACCTTGAGCATTGCAAATGCTATAAGGAGCTGCAAAGCGATTGCTTAAAAGGATGAAGAAAACTGGTAGGAAGAATAAAGTGCCTCACAGCGTCTTAGACCCGGGTTTGATCCTGACTACGGATGCTGTCTGTACGGAGTTTGTACGTTCTCCCCGTGACCTGTGTTCGCCAAGTTCTTCGGTGTCCTCCCACAGACATGCAGGTTTGTAGGTTAATTGGCTTGGTGTATGTGAAAATTGTCCCTAGTGTGTGTAGGGTAGCGTTAATGTGCATGGATCGCCGGTCGGTGTGGACTCGGTGGGCTGAAGGGCCTGTTTGCTCGCTAAACTAAACTAAGATGCAGTAGTGTGTTAAATTGGTCATTAAATGGCAGTGTACAAAGACAACCTTCAGCCCACAGGTAGAACAGGTAAATGGGAAGGTAAGGTTCGATACAAAAGTTGGGAAATCTGGCTGACTGTACATGGCTCCGTTCAGTCTTGGTCTCCTTATTTATAGAAGGATGTAGCTGCTTTAGAGATTCACAGGCTTGATGCTGGCATGGAGGAGGAAAGGTATGAGCAGGATGTACTCAACGCGGTTCAGAATAATGAGCAACAATCTGATAGAACAGAACAGCACAGGAACGGGGCCTTTCGGCCCACAATGTTTGTGTCGAACATGACGTCAAGTTAAACTGATCTCGACAGCCTGTACATGGTCCATATCCATCTAATTGGCCCGGAAGGGGGAAGGCTGCTGTGCCAGCCCCTGCTCATCCCCCGAAGGCTAAAGACGGGGAGGACGGAGCCGGTGACGACGGACGCGAGGGGCGAGGAGGGTAGGAGAGGAGAGGGATCTGGGGTCTGGCCCACGCACCCTCAAAGGAGGCACCCACCCCCCGGGGAATAAAGGTGGATGGCAGACCTGCCAGCAATGGGTGTGAGTAGAGAGTGAGAAATCTGGACCCACCCCACGACAATGTCTACGACTAGCTACGCCGACCGGCAACACAATTCCTCGCGAATTGGAACGTCCACCTATGACAACACCTACAACAACCTACGACCACAGGCGACAACCTACGACAACCTGTCAACAAAGGGCCTGTCCCACTTAGGAGACCTAAACAGCAATCTCTGGTGACCTTGCCCGCCACCCAAGGTTTCCATGAGGTCACAGGAGGTTTTGGTCACTCTCCGTAATGGTTGAAAGTGGTTTCCGCGTGGTCGAGGCTTCGTCTAGGTTGCTGCTATTTTTTCATCACGATTAAAACTGGCCTCGGCTAAAAATAGGTTGCTGTTTTAAAAATCGATCATTTTTTAGTCGCTTGTCTAGTCGAAGCCGGCTTTCTTCATAGTTGAGGAAGGTTTTCAACATATGCGTGGGAGGTGGTAGGAGGTTGCAGGTCACCTCCGACCTTGATTTACTTTTGGGTGGCGGGCAAGGTCACCAGAGGTGCATGTCATAGTGATGTCACGGCACTAATTGCACCCCACTGCAGCGTCGGGGAGGTGGTGCGTGGCGTATTGCGTTTAGCTCAAGCATAGAAGTTGGGAGTCTAACTGGGCGAGGAGAGGGATGTGGCATTAAGGAAGGCGATGGCTGGAGGCCCAAAACAGCCTGGGACTTGCCTGGAACAAGCACTGCTCACAGGAACTGGAGTGTGGACTTAGAAAATGGTCCCTAAACATGGTGCCTCTTGCATGCGGGCTCAGTGGACTATTTCTGTACGCTTGCTAATCAGGGATTGGGGGTAGGGTAATACTCTACTGGACTGTTTGTAAGATAATACATTTCACTGTGTTGGCACTTTGTACATGTGACAATAAAATCACCACTGAACCATTCATTGATCCCTACACTTCCAATGTGCCTATCTAAAAGCCTCTGAAATGCCATTGAAACAGGCCAATGCTCAGGGGATCACAGCCTGGGTAGATGCTGAGAGGAAGGTTTCCATGGTGGGAGCCTGTAGAAGGAAGATGTTTCAGGAGAAGCTATCAACCAGTGAAGAATGAAAGGAGAAACTCCTTTTCCTGAATCCATAGCAAATCCCTGGATCTCTGAATGGAATGTCTGGACTGCAGAGGAAGGAAGCAAGGGTTATGGGGATGAGGTAAGAAAATGGAGTCGAGGGCAAAATTCAGATCATGTGATCTACTCCTGCTCTTCAGTTCTTAGCAAAATAAGAATAATACTTTCACTGAGAATGAATTCAAAGTATCAGATGGAATAGAAATCAGAAAAAGGTTTCCTTCCAAAAAAGACAAAGTGCTGGAGCAACTCAGGCGGCATCTCCAGGTAACTTATAGAGAGGTGATGTTTCAGGTCCGGACCTTTCTTAGGACTCCAGCCGTTTTTGCAATATGTGGATTTAAGAGCAATGTAGGTCGTACCGTGTCCTGACCTCACTCTACTGTTCAAGAAGATGCAGGGACTATTGCAATGTTAAAGAAGCAATTAGGCAAGTACAGTACATGGATAGGACAGGTTTAGAGGGATATGGGACAAATGCAGGCAAGTGGGACTGGTGTAGATGGAACATGTTGGTCGCTGTAGGCAAATTGGGCCGAAGGGCCTGTTTCCCACACTATCACTCCATGACTCTAAGAACATGCTGACCATCTACTCAGTTCCAACCCTCTGCACCATCTCCACATCCCTCGATTCTCGTTGTACACAACATCAAGCCAGCTCTGCCTTGAACAGTCTCAGCATCTGACAATCCCTGTCATTGCAGCAGAGGGTTCTAAAAGACACATAATCCTTCCAGCAAAGAAATCTCACCTCAGTCATTAAATGTCTGATCCCTGAACCGGCATCCATGATCCAATTTCCCAAAAGGTTATGAATAAATCCTGATTCATTCCACAATGATGAAACTGCTAAATATTTTCCTCCCGTTGGTTTCTGTACATGTCCATTTCCATATGACCACCTTGTATCACCGGGTGAGCTATTTCTCCCAATATCACTGTGTATTGATTCAATACAAAAAAAATGTACGTCCCCCTTAATTAGTAACCTTGTTATGAACGCCTCAAATTTCCCCGATGTAACTCCACCTGAAATTACCACTGTACCCGCTACAAGAACTGAGTTAGAGCATCCAAAAAAAAAGAGTTTGCAAATACAAATAAACTCAAAATGTAAGATGCTGCGCATACAAGTAATGTTTAACGCAGAGTCAAATGTGCTAAAGGACTGTGTTATGGGGCTACATTTTCTTTGCTGGTTTATGAGAGATTGATAACTCACTCTGGGACCATAGACGGTTTATACTCTTTTTGGAACTCACCAGAGGCATTAATCGTGTTACAAAGCAGCTCACAGTTACAGTTAATAAATCATTCTTCATGGCTTAATGCCTCTGAAAAGAGTTTTTAATACTTTAAAATTTCTATTTTTCAAACAGGGCACGGTTGTTTTCCAGACTCTGTGTCTCAGCCTCTATATCTTAGACTGCATGTGATCTGTTCTGAATGTCGAACATTAATTCCAGTCCAAGCCAGGACGATTTTTCTAACCTCATCAGTTGCAGGGAAATCTGATGACCATGTTCCTATCCAAATTAATTGGATTAAACGCAGATAGGTAGATTTTAAAGGAGGCGTTGATGTCCGGAGAGCGACTGTGTATTTGTTGGACGTTAATGGCATTTTGACACGGAGATTTCAACAGGACCCTTCCCTTCCCTTCCCTCTGAGGTTACTACCCACTTCTTCACTCTTAAAACAGGAAAGGGTCGGAGTTGGGGAATGGGTAAACTCAGTACGCCTGCTTTCTGCCAGCTGTTACTATAGCTGGCCCACCTCCGCTGTGAGTGGGCGACCAAAGGCCTTTCTTTGGATAACACTGGTATCAAAGAGTAGAGGTCTTCAGAGATGGTCATTGCATATTGTACGATGAATTGTCTACTCTCCCCGCCTGTGGTTAATACAAACTCTTGCCAAACTGCGAAGGCTTTTGGGGTTAAGCAAAATTAAACCTCACTGTCCTCCTGAAAGCTCTCACCCGTTCCAGTAAAATAATGTACTAATGTGAAACAAAAGCACAAATATCAGGTTATGGAAAATAAAGATGTGGAACAATTAGGCCTCTTGATGAGGAATGTTGCAGCATTATTTCCATTTGGTTGTTTGTCATCAAACACTCGTTTACTCTGGATCGAGAATGTCCTAGCCATGTCACTGCATGGTCCTGTCCTTAAAGCACCACTGGAGACCGGCTGACCTTGGCTCACTGCTCTGACCCCTGGTTAATGAGAGTCAGAATGTCAATGGCAGCGGGGAAAGGTATGCTGCCAGCCTCGGTGTCCACACTTACTTTAGGGCTGCCGACTTTGGCCTTGCCCAGCTTGGTCCTGCCACGCCGGGACTGCTCGTGGTCGAACTCCAGGTCCTCCAGTCGCTGCGTCAGGGCCAGCTTCTGCTGGATGGCCATGCGCAGCAGAGAGTTCAGCGTCTTCTTCTCGTCCTCCGCCGCCGCCAGCTGCCGCTGCATGTCGTCCAGCTGCGTCACGTACTCGTCACACCTGCGGGAGCACAAGGTCACGCGTTACAGGAGCAGAATCTGGCCATTCGGCCCATCAAGTGACTGCAAGACAAGGACGCCTTAAGTAGGTTCATAAACGATACTTTGCTTAGCATTGTCCACTCTAACACTTAAACCCCTGTCCCACGGTACGAGTTCATTCTAAGAGTTCTCCCGAGTTTGCCCTGATTCGAACTCGAAGATTTATGGTAATGGCCGCTCGTCGGTACTTGGGGCTCTCGTGTTTCAACATGACATTTTTCATCATGTTGAAAAATCTTCACAAGTCTTCCCGTGCTCACTTGCAGTTAGCGAATCTCCCCGAGTACCTGCCGTTAGCGTTACGAGCCGCTAAGAGACGTCCCCGAGCTCCGACGTACCCGCTACGTTCATTCTCCGTGCCTACCACGAGTTTGATTTTTTTTTAAACTCGGGAGAGCTCTTGGAATGAACTCGTAACGTGGGACAGGGCTATTACCTGTTCATAAGTTCATAAGGGATAGGAGAAGAATTAGGCCATTTGGCCCAGCAAGTCTACTCCGCCATTGGCTGATCTATCTGTCCCTCTCAACCCATTCTCCTGCCTTCTCCCATAACCCCTGACACCCGCACTAATCAAGAATCTATCTATCTCCGCCTTAAAAGATGTCATTGACGGCCTCCAAGATTCACCAGCCTCGAGGTTGGGGAGACCAAGCAGTCAGACACCCTACCCCCTAACCTGTATCCACCTATCACTCACCAGGCTTTGTCCCACCTGCAACTTTCTCTTCTACAACCAGTTTGAAGAAGTGTCCCTACCAAAAAATGTCACCTGTCCGTGTCCTCCGGAGATGCAGCCTGACCACACTCCGTTTCCCCAGCACTTTGTGTCCTCTTTTGTAAACCAGCGTCTGCAGATCCTTGTTGAACATAGAACACAGCCCAGGGGCCAGCCCTTTGGCCCAGCAATGTATGTGATGAACATGATGCCAAGTTAAACTGATCTCATCTGCCACACCATCAATATCCCTCTATCCCTCGCACTTCCATGTGCCTATCTGAAAGTGGTTTTGTTTTTGAAACATATCAGATTGTTAAGGGCTTGGACACGCTCGA
This sequence comes from Okamejei kenojei, assembly GCA_035221665.1. Classification (NCBI taxonomy): domain Eukaryota; kingdom Metazoa; phylum Chordata; class Chondrichthyes; order Rajiformes; family Rajidae; genus Okamejei; species Okamejei kenojei. The sequence goes on along the minus strand of CM069149.1, from coordinate 42,977,648 downwards.
GGCAGGAAACATGTTCCCGATGTTGGGTGAGTCCAGAACCAGGGGCCACAGTTTAAGAATAAGGAGTAAGCAATTTAGAACGGAGACTAGGAAACACTTTTTCTCACAAAGAGTTGTGAGTGTGTGGAATTCTCTGCCTCAGAGGGCGGTGGAGGCAGGTTCTCTGGATGCCTTCAAGAGAGAGCTAGATAGGGCTCTTAAAAATAGCAGAGTCAGGGGATTTGGGGAGAAGGCAGGAACGGGGTACTGATTGGGGATGATCAGCCATGATCACATTGAATGGCAGTGCTGGCTCAATGGGCCGAATGACCTACTTCTGCATCTATTGTCTATTGTCTGTTGTTTCTGCCGATGTTTTACTCTATGACCCATCCAAGTAGAGGTTTCATGAAGAACATCAATGACGTACATCCTGAATCTCCAAGGGGAAACTCAGGAGGTAAGTCTTATGAACAGTGAACCGCTTGCTGCTTGCAGTTCCCCCAGCCCAGACTGAAAGGTGCCGCTCTCCTTCCGTCACCATGAACTGTTTAAAACGTTGCATTTATAAGAGCCTGGAAACCATATCACCTCCAAATCATGGATGGATGATAGAATCAGCAGGTCAGGCAGAATCTCTGGAGAAAAGGATGGCTGGCGTTTCGGGTCGAGATCCTTCTTCAGTGGAAGTAGAGAGGGGTGGGGTGGGTGGGGACTGGGGGAAGGAAAATCATGGAATGGATGGCAGCTTGTGATGGAAACCATCACATCCCATTACCCATTCACTGATAACGAATGAATGAATGAATGAATAAGTTTATCGGCCAAGTATGTACACATGCAAGGAATTTGCTTTGGTGGCTCGCAAGTAACAACACGACATACAGTAAACAATTAAGAATAAAACATTCAAACATTAAGAATAAAACATATAGTTTAAACATGTGAATGAAATAAAATACCAGAGCAAAAGGAGGCTACAGACATTTGGTTGCTAAGTAGAGCTGCTACTCATGGAAAAAAAACAATTTTTCTGTCTGGCTGTGGCAGCTTTGACAGTCCGGAGTCGCCTTCCAGTGGGAAGTGATTCAAAGAGGGTTAGTTCTGTTTTCATCCATTAGCTACCTGTTCCCATCTGCAATTTATATTTGAAAACATTGTTGTGGATCTGGTAACACGTCTTTACTCATCATAGCTATTAGCTCTTGTCTACCTGATAACAAGACAATGAGGCCATACGACATAGGAGCAGAATTAGGCGATTCAGTCCGTTGAGTCTGCTCCTCCACTCCATCGCGATTGATCTATTTTTCCCTCCCAACCCTTCTCAATAGACAATAGACAATAGGTGCAGGAGTAGGTCATTCGGCCCATTGAGCCAGCACTGCCATTCAATGTGAGAAAAAGTGTTTCCTCGTCCTCTCCTGCTTTCTCCCCATAACCTTTAACGCCCTTATTGATCAAGGACCTATCAATCTCCCCTTTAAAAACACTTGGCCTCCACAGCCAACCGTGGCAATGAATTGCACAGATTCACCGGCTAAATAAATGCCTCCTCGTCTCCATTCTAAAGGTACGTCCAGAAAGCGACCCGGAACCGAAAACAAAGCCATGGGAGAAAACCTTTAGCACAATTTTCCCCGATGGTGCCAAACCTGATGTGATGCCGTCATGAGATTTATCTCTTTGGTTTAAGTGCCTGTAACAAAAATGAGCAAGCTTTGGCAGAGACTTTTTAATGAGGGTCGTGCCCCGACAAATGGCCATTTCTGTAAAGTCCTGTTACAATTGCAGCTTTCATATTTACATGGTAAATGGTAGAGAATTGAGGAATGCTGTGGAACAGAGGGATCTAGGAATAACTGTGCATAGTTCCCTGAAGGTGGAATCGCATGTAGATAGGGTGGTAAAGAAAGCCTTTGGTGTGCTGGCCTTTATAAATCAGAGCATTGAATATAGGAGTAGGGAAGTAATGTTAAAATTGTACAAGGCATTGGTAAGACCAATTCTGGAGTATGGTGTACAATTTTGGTCGCCTAGTTATAGGAAGGATGTCAACAAAATAGAGAGAGTACAGAGGAGATTTACTAGAATGTTGCCAGGGTTCCAGCAACTATGTTACAGAGAAAGGTTGAACAAGTTAGGTCTTTATTCTTTGGAGCGCAGAAGGTTAAGGGGGGGCTTGATTGAGGTCTTTAAAATGATGAAAGGGATAGAGTTGACGTGGATATGTTTTTCCCATTGAGGGTAGGGAAGATTCAAACAAGAGGGCATGACATGAGAATTAAGGGACAGAAGTTTGGGTACGTGAGGGGGAACTTCTTTACTCAGAGGGTGGTGGCTGTGTGGAATGAGCTTCCAAGCAGAAGTGGAGGAGGCAGGATCGATTTTAAACATTTAAAAGTAAAGTGAATACGGTATATGGACGGGAAGGGAATGGAGGGGGGGTATGGTCTTGCAGTGCCGGTAGATGGGACTAGGGGAAAACAAATGGTCGCACGGACTGATGGGCCGAGTAGGGCCTGTTTCCGTGCTGTAATTGTTATATGGTTATATGGTTATATTCATCTCTTGCTTCCTCTCCTGGACGGTGTGAGATAATGTTGAGCGTTTATTGTCTATTTTAATTGTCCCTGGGATGATGGAGGGTTGAACCACTTCCTTGGAGCGCTTAAAGCAATGCAATGAAGAGAGCTTGATGGTGCAGTGGAAAGGCACCGTCAGGGATTGTGAATCAGGTAACTTGGAAGGAACTGGATGTCCCTTGCCCTACTGTCAACGTCTAAGCAGGGGAGCTTATCATTTTAGGTTGAAGATATTTTGCCTTTGGGTTGGATGGCAAACAGTGTTGCAGCGGGTAGAGCCGCTGTCTCACAAGCGCCCGAGACCGGGGCTCGATCCTAATCTCGCATGCTGTCTGTGTGGAGTTTGCACGTTCTCCCAGTGACCACGTGGGTTTCTCCGGGTGCTCCGGTTGCTCCCCCATACCAAAGACGTGCGGGTTTGTAGGTTGAATTACGTCTATAAATCGTCGCTAGTGTGTAGGGAGTGGATGAGATAGTGGGTTAGCATAGAACTTGTGTGAATGGGTGATCAATGGTCGGCTCGGACCCGGTGGGCCGAGCGGCCTCTTTCCATGCTGTATCTCTAAACCAACTAAAGCCTTGGCAAGGTAACACAGTACATCTTATGATAGTACAAAGTGAGGCCACAATGCACTCTGATAGAGGAAGTGACTGTCTAATGACTGTCAATAAAGTGAGTGCAGTGTCCTGTTTGGTGTTCAGCATCCTCACAGGTGTTGGATCTGAACTCAGCCATACATGCGGTGTATATTCCATCACACTCCTAGCTTGGGTTCCGTACATGATGAAGAGAGTTCCGGGGACCTTTCCGGTCGAGACCCTTCTTCAGTCTTGAGTTTCAGTCTCAGTCGTAGGGGCGCACTGTGGCACAGCGGTAGAGTTACTGCCTTCCAGCGAATGCAGCAGCGGAGTCCCGGGCTCTGTCTGTACGGAGTTTGTACGTCTCTCCCCGTGACCTGCGCGGGTTTTCTCCGAGATGTTCGGTTTCCTCCCAAACTCCAAAGACTTACAGTTTGTAGGCCAATAGGCTTGGTAAATGTAAAAAATGTCCCTAGTGTTAATGTGTGTAGGGTAGTGTTAATATGCGGGGATCGTTGGTCGGCGAATGGTGGGCCCGAAGGGTGTTTCCGCTGTATCTCTAAACTAACAGTCTGAAGCAGGGTCCCGACCCGAAACGTCACCCATTCCTTTTCTCCAGAGATGCTGCCTGACCCGCTGAGTTACGCCAGCATTTTGTGTCCATCTTCGGTCTAGTCCCGTATCTGCAGTTTCTTCCTCCACAGAGATGTTTTGGGTGTCAGGATGTAAGCCAGTTATCTCAGAGTGGTCAACCTTTGTTCTTTCCTATGTTCAGCTCTCTCAGCGGTCTTTATGTGCAAGTTTAGAGCACGTTGGCACAATGTCCCTCTGGGCCTTTGCGTCAGTGTGTTTCCATGTCAGGTAGGTTGTTTATTTTCCCCTTTTCGCCAAACACATGCCGGGCAATTATAGTGTCTCCACTGGTTGATTAAGTGACTCATCATTGATTGAGATTAGACTGGAGCACGCTCAAGCCAATAGGCCACCATACAACATACTCTGGATAACTGTGTAACATGCTAATCAATTGGAAGAATATCCCATGGACATTTAGCTGAGCACCACTGTGGCTGGTAATACCTTCCGAAAGTAGCATCAATATAACCCAACTAACCGCAGGGCATGGAAGGCCTAGGAATCAAATCCGCTGGAGCTGGAATGTAAACTCTAGAAATCTGATGAAGTGGCTCGGTGGCTGGCAGCTATTGATTAATTTATGATAAATAATGGATAAGCCGCCAAGGGCAAAGCCAGGGTTATAGGGGATGTTTGTTCAAGAGGGCTGCACAAAAGAAGCTGCTGGTGAGCAGAGACAGAACGGAGGAGAAAGAAATTCACCGCAATTGGATCTGTACAATGGGATGAGAAAAGTTATTCTCTTATCATGTATCTATACTGTAAATGGCTCGATTGTAATCAGGTAGGGAGGGGGGGGGGGAGAAGGAAGGTGGACCTGACGCGGGATACTTTGTAACTTAGCAGGGCCCCTTATGTAGCGACTATTTGCATACCTTGGGTACTCAATGCAAAGAATTTCACTGTGCCTTGTCACATGTGACAATACAGTGTTCATTCATTCATCCATTCATTTGTGTATTATATTTCTGCTGAGTGGTTAGCACGCAACAAAAGCTTTTCACTGCACCTCGGTACACGTGACAATACACTAAACTGAAACTCTGGGAAGGGTCTGCATTCTGCAGCATTAACGAGCTTGAAGGTTATTGGGACATGAGTGGCAAGGTAAGGGGAAAGTGCTGCGGAAATGCAAAAAACCACGCCAGATTTGGAGTTACATCCAAACCTCTTCAACCATGACGATCTGACTTTTCACCCGCTGCCAACCTTTCTCATTCAGAACGCGTTCTAGACTTCACTAACCACCCTCTGCTGATCCTCCCCCTCCTTTAGCTTGCCATGCTTGGTCAGGCACGGTGGCGCAGCGGTAGAGTTGCTGCCTCACAGCGCCGGAGACCCGGGTTCGATCCTGACTACGGGTGCGGTCCGTGCGGAGTTTGTACGTTCTCCCCGTGACCTGCGTGGGTTTCCTCCGAGTTCTTCGGTTTCCTCGATGCACCAAAGTCACGCAGGTTTGTAGGTTAATCGGCTTGGGGGTAAAAATGGAAATTGTCCCTAGGGTAGGGTTAGTGTGCGGGGATCGCTGGTCGCCGCAGACTCGGTGGGCTGAGGGGCCTGTTTCCGCGCTGTATCTCAAAACAAAGTTGCAGACACTTGCAAAGTTGCAGACACTTGCAAAGCTTTTGCTTCCTCCTCTTAGTACCATCTCACTTGGATCAATATCGTTTTTTTCCGATTGCATTTCCTGGGATGCTTCTCTGGATTACGGATGTTGTTAGTAAATGAAAGCTATTGTTCCTGTTAATGGATTTAGGATCTAATATTTCTCTGCAATCGCTCATGGCCACTAGCTTTTTAGTGTAATTCAGTTTGCTCTATTATTTTGCTAAATATATCTTTTTACAATAGGCTCCACCTCTGCCTCCAAATACATACACACAAAACAAGCACAGAATCCTTCTCCCTGTGACCGTAAGGGTTTTCTCCAGATGCTCCAGTTTCCTCCCACATTCCTAAGACGTGCGGGTTTGTAGGTTAATCGGTTTCTGTAAATTGTCCCGAGTGTGTGTAGGTTAATGCTAGTGTAGGGGGGGGGGGGAGGGGTGGTCGCTGGTCGGCCGGGCTCGATGGGCCAAAGGGCCTGTTTTCACGCTGTATCTCTAAAACTAAAGCACTACTTTTTTAATTACAAAAATAAATGTGATCACTTATTACAAGACTAATGTTTACAATGCAAACAAGACCAAACAAACCCACCAAGGCAATACAAAAAACTAAAACACTACTGATGCCACAGTACAAACATGGAACAGAGAACAGTACAGCACAGGATCAGGCCCTTCAGCCCACAATGTCTGTACTAAACATGGCGCCAGGTTGAAATAGTTTAGTTTAGAGATACTGCGCGGAATAAGGCCCTTCGGCCCACCGAGTCCGCGCCGACCTGCGATCCCCGAATATTAACTCTCCTACACACACTAGGGACAATTTACATTTACACCGAGCCAATTGACCTACAAACCTGCACGTCTTTGAGTGTGGGAGGAAACCGAAGGTCTCGGAGAAAACCCCCGGGGTCACGGGGAGAACGTACAAACTCCGTACAGACAGCGCCCGTGGTCAGGATCGAACCCGGCGCTGCAAGCTCTGTAAGGCAGCAGCTCTACCGCTGGGCCACCGTGCTGTCCGAGACTAATCTTCGCTGACTGCATGTGATCCGTATAATTGGAACGCTGTCTGTCCAACGTGGCTACTGCCTGGTGTGAGAACACGACTCTCCACCAGTTAACACTTATCTTCTCTTCCCCCTGGAGACGGATCTGTTTTCCACTTGGTGTCAGGAGCTGAGGTCACTCATTTATCAGCTGGGAAATTAAGGGTCCAGGTTTGCAGCCAACTGCTTGATAACGGCACTGCAAAATCATTGATCCGAGTCTCTCTTTCCAAACGCTGTCGTATTTTTAGTAATAGTCATTCATTACATTCAATCTGACAGAAATCTTTTAATTGTGCTTTTTATGTTTCCCAACTAATACCATAATCCCTCTCTTTAGAGACTTTAGACTGGTTAGCACACAACAACAAGCTTTTCACTGTACCTCGGTACACGTGATAATAAACTGAACTGAGATGTAGCACGGAAACAGGCCCGACACTGAGCCCACGCCGACCAGTGATCACCCGTTCACACTAGCTCACTGTTAGCCCACTTTCTCATCCACTCCCTACACACTAGGGGCGATTTACAGAGGCCAATTAACCTACAAACCCACACGAGATACAGCATGGAAACTGCCCCTTCGGCCCACTGAGTCCATGCCGACCATCGATCAGCCCTCACTGTGGTTTCTGTTATCCCACTTTCTCATCCACTCCCGACACACGAGAGGCAATTTTTACACAGGCCAATCAACCTACAAACCCGCACGTCTTCGGGATGTGGGAGGAAACCTGAGCTCCCAGAGGAAACCCAGGCGGCCACAGGGAGAACGTGCAAACTCCCCACAGACAGCACCCGAGGTCAGGATTGAACCTGGGGTAGCGGCTCTACTAGCTGTGCGTTGGTAATCTGGCAATAAGGAAATTTGATTCTTGGTGGCGGAATTCCAATTAAGAATATTTCACTGCATCAACTTTACTTACATCACATGCACTTATCTTTATAAAGTAAAAATTGGCAAAGACACTTACGATATATTATACAAGAAGCGCAGTCATTGTGAGTTAACATTAGTATAGTCCCCAGGGGCAAGGGTTGAGATTGTTAATTGTCACTATTGATCATTGAGTTTGCTAATCACAATACATACCAGGCAGATTGGAAACTCATGTACAGTCAGCAGATCGCAATGGCATCTGTACCTTAGTGCTTCACCAACTAAGCAGAACATACCTTAAATTATTTGCTTTCAACTATAATCCTTTGGGCCAGCCTAGACTGACGATGTTTAAATATAAGCACGCATGATGCCTTTATGTGGAAGCAGATGCTGGTTTCTCCAATGAGTGTAAAACTGCCCATAGTGTGTGGGAGTTGAATGCGACGGTGGGATTACACTAAACCGGGGGTGTGAACGGGAGGTCGATGGTTGGTGTGGACTCGGTGGGCCGTGGGACTTGTTTTCATGCTGTATCTTCCAATCAATCAGTGCTCCGTTAAGTGAGCAGCTTTGTAACTTTAATGAACCAATAGCAATACCAACACCACTTGGGGCCAAGTTGCGTGGCTACAGGACACGCCATCTCTTTGTCTACTCAACCTCCATGCTGGTTCAGTTTTTCTCCATCCCGCCCCCACCCAAGTCGTCTTGTTGAGTCTCATTGTCTGCAACTCATTTTCACCTAGGCCACAGCTGACAATGGCCCGTTTTCATCATAATCGTTACTTTTTTTGCATATCTTTCACTCATTTGTTCCATATCTCTCAACATCACCATCTATATCTCTTGTTTTCCTTTCCCCTGACTCTCAGCCTGAAGAAAGGTCTCGACCCGAACCGTCACCTATTCCTTTTCTCCAGGGATGCTGCCTGACCCGCTGAGTTACTCCAGCATTTTCTGTGTCTTTCTCCTATTTCAAGTGTGTAGCGAGTTGTAGGTTAATGACGCGTAACGACGTGCGGGTTTGTAGGTTGATTGGCCTCTGAAAATTGCCTCTCGTGTGTAGGGAGTGGATGAGAAAGTGGGATAGCAGAAAGTACAGTGAGGGCTGATCGATGGTCGGCATGGACTCAGTGGGCCGAAGGGTCAGTTTCCATGCTGTATCTCGTGCGGGTTTGTAGGTTAATTGGCCTCTGTAAATCGCCACTAGTGTGTAGGGAGTGGATGAGAAAGTGGGCTAACAGTGAGCTAGTGTGAACGGGTGATCACCGGTCGGCGTGGGCTCAGTGTCGGGCCTGTTTCCGTGCTACATCTCAGTTCAGTTTATTATCACGTGTACCGAGGTACAGTGAAAAGCTTGTTGTTGTGCGCTAACCAGTCTAAAGTCTCTAAAGAGAGGGATTATGGTATTAGTTGGGAAACATAAAAAGCACAATTAAAAGATTTCTGTCAGATTGAATGTAATGAATGACTATTACTAAAAATATGACCAAGGCACTGAACGGTTGATCAATGGTCAGCATGGACTTGGTGGGCCGAAGGGCCTGCTTCCGTGCTGCATCTTTAAACATAGAAACATAGAAAATAGGTGCAGGAGCAGGCCATTCGGCCCTTCGAGCCTGCACCGCCATTCAATATGATCCTGGCTAATCATCCAACTCAGTATCCTGTACCTGCCTTCTCTCCATACCCCCTGATCCCTTCAGCCACAAGGGCCACATCCAACTCCCTCTTAAATATAGCCAATGAACTGGCCTCAACTACCTTCTGTGGCAGAGAATTCCAGAGATTTACCACTCTCTGTGTGAAAAATGTTTCTTCTCATCTCGGTCCTAAAAGATTTCCCCCTTATCCTTAAACTGTGAACCCTTGTTCTGGACTTCCCCAACATCGGGAACAATCTTCCTGCATCTAGCCTGTCCAACCCCATAAGAATTTTGTAAGTTTCTATAAGATCCCCCCTCAATCTTCTAAATTCTAGCGAGTACAAGCCGAGTCTATCCAGTCTTTCTTCATATGAAAGTCCTGACATCCCAGAATCAGTCTGGTGAACCTTCTCTGTACTCCCTCTATGGCAAGAATGTCTTTCCTCAGATTTGGAGACCAAAACTGTACGCAATACTCCAGGTGTGGTCTCACCAAAACCCTGTACAACTGCAGTAGAACCTCCCTGCTCCTATACTCAAATCCTTTTGCTATGAATGCTAACATACCATTCGCTTTCTTCACTGCCTGCTGCACCTGCATGCCTACTTTCAATGACTGGTGTACCATGACACCCAGGTCTCGTTGCATCTCCCCTTTTCCTAATCGGCCACCATTCAGATAATAGTCTACTTTCCTGTTTTTGCCACCAAAGTGGATAACCTCACATTTATCCACATTACACTGCATCTGCCATGCATTTGCCCACTCACCCAGCCTATCCCAAGTCACCTTGCAGCCTCCTAGATCCTCCTCACAGCTAACACTGCCCCCCAGCTTAGTGTCATCCGCAAACTTGGAGATATTGCCTTCAATTCCCTCATCCAGATCATTAATATTGTAAATAGCTGGGGTCCCAGCACTGAGCCTATGCGGTACCCTACTAGTCACTGTCTGCCATTCTGAAAAGCACCCGTTTACTCCTACTCTTTGCTTCCTGTCTGCCAGTTCTCTATCCACATCAATACTGAATCGCCAATACCGTGTGCTTTAAATTTTGTATACTAATCTCTTATGTGGGACCTTGTCGAAAGCCTTCTGAAGTCTAGATATAACACATCCACTGGTTCTCCCTTATTCCACTCTGATAGTTACATCCTCGAAACATTCTATA